>OX327003.1:50025166-50761776 GCA_946800695.1 Geum urbanum | reverse complement strand
GGGTCTTTAGCCCCTACTTTGCGGCATTGCCTCGGAAACTCTGATTCAGTCGACAGTCTAAATTGGTTCCATGAATGTTTCTCTAGTCTTTCTTCTCATAATGTGTCATGGCTATGGTATTTGCTATGGTCAATCTGGAAAGAGAGAAATGGTCGAGTTTGGTCGAATAAGGCACTACCAGCCCCAATAGTCTTCCAACAAGCAGTGTTCAGCTTCAATGAGTTCTTGAATCTATGTCCAGTGAAAACCAAGAATCCTAGGAGGCAAACAGCATTGTGGGAGAGGCCATCTGTTGGGTGGCTCAAGGTGAATGTCGATGGAGCTTGGAAAAACGGTAAAGGAGGTCTAGGTATTGCCTGGAAGGACTCTGAGGGAGAGCTATTAGGTGGTGCATGCCTAGTGGTAAAGAACGTCCGCAATGCCTTGATTTATGAAGCAATGACGCTTCGGAAAGCATGTGAGCTTATGAAGGAACATAATTTATATCCTGTTATCGTGGAGACCGATTGCCTACAACTAGTTCAAATGGTGTTGCAGGATATTGTGGAGCTTCTCTATTGTAGTCCGGGTTCACAACTAAGACATGTGCTTAGAGAATCCAAGTCACTGGCTCACTATCGTAAGATTGCTTTTAACTCTGATCTAACTTTGTGTTGGCATGGAGTGGCTCCTGATGCTATAAAGGACCACATTCCAAATGTTGTAGTTACTTCACCCCAGTAATAAAATCTCTCATCACTCTTTCAAAAATAAAAATAAAAGAACAATACAAGTCACTTTTATCACAATACAAGTCCCTCCCGCAAGTAAAAGAAATGGTCAAAACATGTCAACCATGACATATACCCTATCCAAGGGATACAATTATTTATCTATCTAGGTCCTTCACTTGGGTACGGCTGACCTGAACATTGTTGAAAAATGTGGTTTAGATTTGAGCCATTTGGTATCCCACATCAGAAAAGTGAAGAGTTATCCATTATTGATAAGGAGCTGTACTATACACACTAATGCCGAGTTCTTTTGTGTTAAAAACCTTATACCTGTTATATCCCAGGTGGCTAAATGGGGAGAGTATCGACATTCTCAACCCTGTGTATGTGGTATTCGTCAATCGTTTCCGCACAACAAACACGGTTCAGGCTTAACAACCTAGAATGAAGGCAAAAAAAAAGTGGGGCCCACTAATAAAAACAGGTCCACCAAATTTTGTAGTATATAAAATCCCTGTGTACCCAAAAAATGTTCATAGGAGAACCTTCACCTTCACTTTTACGCACTCTTTCTCTTCTCTTCACTTATTTATCTATTTATCTACAACCCCGAACCCCCTTTATCATTCTTTCTTTTATTATTTTTGTAGGCCCTTATCATTGGTAGAGCATCCGCACTGGGCGATATCTTGCTTGAGCAAAACGTGGGTTCGACATGAAGAGTCCGAGCAAAAGTTAGGTTATGCAACAGGTGGATGCAGGAGCAAGAGCAAATAGCACTGGATTTCTGTGGGCTCCGCCAATTGCTCAAGCAATCACTCAAACAAATTTTACTCCTCCTCTTACTCTAGCAAAACAAAATCTGATGGGCTTCACCATTTGCTAGAGTAAAACACCACTCTGATGCAGTTGCTCTTACCTTTTAACATCAGGATTGATACATTGGATAGTAATATATGGAAGAGTCAGTTCAAAATGGGAGAGAAGTGACGCCACACACACACACACACACACACACACACACACACACACACACACACACACACACACACACACACACACACACACACACACACACACACACACACACACACACACACACACACACACACACACACACACACACACACACACACACACCAGTTGGCAGTAGCAAGAGTGTAATAATTTATGGTCAAAATTGTGGAGGTTGATTGAATTGATTGGTAATCCGAGGTTTTGTGGCAAAGTTCAGGAGCTTCATTCCCTACTCGTCATGTTGACTGATTTCCAGATAAGCGTACAAGGATCGATGAGTGTAGTAGTGATCACACCAATGATTTCTTAACACATGCTTAATTTTCAACTAACTCGGGTCATAAAGCGAATTTTTTGTATAATATGAAAGTAATGAAGCCAGAGGCGGATCCAGAAAACGTAGTAAGGGAGGGCAGACCAACCGGTTAATTTTTTTCTTTTTATTAAATTAACACATGGTATTTAAACTTATGAAATTCATCAACACTAATTTAGTTCATAAAAAAATACTTGGAAACGTATTCACCATTTTATGTTAAAAGATTAGCATTACACTCAAAGCAAGATCGAGAATGAATGGCATTATGTGTTGTAGAAATGATATAGATTGATTAAAAAAGTATATACGAAAGCGAGAAGTAATCAATAAAATTATTTAGCCACTCAATCATTTAACTATTTGCCAATGAATTATTTGAATAGTGTATTTGGTTTAGAGAAATGAGGTAGAACTTCTTTTGAGTAGATATGACCTTTGATCTGAGAGTTTGTAAGAGTGAGGAAAGAAGAAAAAACTCAAATAGAATGAAATTAAAACAATTTAAATTCTTATTTCATAATACGATTAGATAAAGCAAAAAAAAAATTAGAAACTTTGAGACTAGGAAGGAAAAAATCTCACTATATTAATGGATATTTTGAGATTTTGAACTAGAAAAACAAATTGATCTAAATAAAATATAATTAAAACACCCCTACTTCATGGTTTATTGTTCAAATTTAAGGGAGAGCATTTGCCCTTCCTTGCTTCCTCCGCCTTGAATGAAGCCATGTGTACGTTGTGTGTTTTACAATATATCTAATGAGATAGAAATGTTTAGATTTTTATTTATTTATAATTACACTATCTTTTTTTAGGTGAAGATATAAATTTTATTACTGCAAAATAGTACATACAATCATTCCAACCATACCCGTATGAAATCGGTCACAACTTAGAACCAATAGGGAACCCTAGCATTGCGCAGGGCCCATTTTGCTAATTTATTTGCTACAATGTTAGCCTCTCGGCCTAAATGGACAAACCTACAGTTCGACAGGGTCTTAAAGATTTATTTAAGATCCTCATAGGAATCTCGAAACATGCTAGAAACTTGCATGAGATCCTCCACCGCTCTGACGACAATAAGATTGTCAGAGCTAATCTAGGATGGGCTATATCCCATCTAGATGACAATCTGCATCGCTCTCCAAGCAGCCTCGATCTCTACTGCTAGAGCCGAGTACACCTCAATAATACGGCTAGCTGGTGAACACACGAACTTTTCATCCTAATCAAGAACAATCATGCTTATACCACCTCTATTTGTAGAGGAATTGAATGCTCCATCAATGCAGACACAATACTGACCCAAATGAGGTCTTGACCATGTTTGAATAACTCTAGCCGGTTGGTCTAGAGTCTTGTGTAAAAACACATATTGATCATGCCAAGCCCCTGCCAACACCTTGTGAGTTTGAGGATCAAACTATTTGTTATTCCACAATTTATCATTTCGGCCCTTCCAGATAAACCACATCATCACAACCAGCCGAGCAAATGTATCTCTAGGAAGACCTACTGAACAAGCCACCATCCAGTTGCTGAAAAAAGTTTTGGTTTGCCCAATACCTGTAAGAAGAGGAGCCACAATAGGTTGCGCATGAGGATAATCCCAGAATAGGGGCAACTTTATCTCCATTTCTTGCTCGCATAGCGCACACACCCTATCTACATCCACTTTGTGTCTCTGTAGTCTCAGCCCTGTAGGTAGGAAACCCTAATAAGCTCTCCAAACACAGAGTTTTACTGCTGGTGTTGCACCCAATCTATAACGACCCTAACTTTGAGCTATGTGATTATCAGCACGACATGTGATTATCGCGAGCTGATTATATATATGTAGTTTGTTAACGACTAATTTATCGGGCAAGAATTTTGTTTGAGTTCCTTCGCGGAAATGGTAGAGGATGTGATTTCGAGCTCGTAGGAGGTTTCAAAGGATTTTTTGGATAATCGGGGAATATAAAATGAATATTTGAAATTATCGTCGAGTTAGTCGTACTTATCCGATTGGGTTTAAGTTGTCCGGATCGTTGGTTTGGTCGGTTCGCAACGTTTAAATATTGAATAGTCGTAAAAAGTTAAAAAAAATCACGCATCTGGCCTGTTTGACCTGTTTGACCAACTTTGACCCACGTTGACCGAAGCTCTACCGTGACCCGCGAGCTTGTTGCCGTCCGACTCAGATTTTCCGGCCACCTCAGGCCAAAAGCTTGGTATGGTTAGCTTCCTCTTGTGATTTCCTATTAATTTGAACTTGGTTTGAGTGGAATTGGTGGAGATTTGAGGGTGACCGAACTCGGTGAAGTTCTTGGAACTTACCGGATTCGAGTGGTGGTTTCCACCCAGTTTTGAGGACAGTGGGGTTGGGGGTTTTGCTCCCCTCAACCCATAGATGCTTTTGGGTGAAGAGATTTTAGGATTGAGTGGCGTTTGGAGCTCGCCGGAATCTCACTGGAATCAATGGAGGCCGTGGGTTTCGAGCTATTTTCCGGCCACTGTGGTGGTTGGATGGTGGTGGTCATTTGAGAGTTTTGGTTGGCCTTGAGGAGAGGAAGATTTATGGGCTTGTTCCACCGTGGAATTTCACCGTTGGCCCTGTGCCACCGCCGACGGTCAACGGCAAAGCTCCGGCGATGGTTGACCTTTTTGGATTTTTGGAGATTTTATACCGTTTTGCTCGTAATCGCGCCCTGATCGTAGTCGTGAGATTTTTGAGTTATTTGGTGTTGTAGTCTGGGACGAGGGTTGTTTGGGTGTATTTTGGAAATTTTGTTATCCTCATCGATATTTCGAGTGATACGTCTTTCGAGAACATGGGGTTCTTGACGTATTAGTTTTGTATGTTGTGTTTCAATATGTATTGATCGTATCCCTGTTATTCAGGTGATCATGATCGAGTGTTTGGCGAGGGATCTTCCGCCGGACCTCAGAGTTAGCTTCGTACTATGAGTGGACACTTTATTTTCACAGTTGATTTGCGAGTCCTGATTATGCATTTACGTTATGTATTTATGATTATACACTTTACGATTATGTATTGTATTAGTATGCATTTACAATTATGCATATACAAGTATGCATTTTATGATTATGCATGTGCATGGAAAGTATTTATGATTTAATTTTACACAGAGTACAGTCTCAGATATAGCGGTAGCATCGATGCTTTGGCTTCTCAACTGATCCCCGAGATGCTCCGGGGAGGACAGATATCCTGACCCGAGGTCTTTCAGACTTATAATCACGAGGGGGTCTGAGATCCTATCATTAGACTGTACTATGCGGAGGAGTTCGTGAGTGACCTCGCATGATTTTATGTGCATCTTTATGGATCAGGGAAAATATACCTGGTCGGGATTTTCATATGCATTGACACATATTATGCTTTTATGAGCATATATACTTATATGTTGAGAAGGGAATATTATTATTTTCGTCCACTCACTCTAACGATTTCAATTGTCTTCCCCTGGGCTTTTCGGTTTCATTTGCCCAGTTTGCATTTTGGGTTCCAGATTGCACGTCGACGGTGGAGGCGTAGAGTTCAAGTCACACTTCAGTTCGTGTGGGTTCTCAGTTCGACCTACTGGTTGTATATGATGTATATATGAGTCGCTCTGAATACTTATGTTATGATTTCAGTTGAGTTTACTCCTGAAAATGTTTTTCTGGATTTCTTGTAAACCTTATGGTTTGTTATATATGATGTTTGGAAATCTGGATGGGGAACGGAGCCCCACGGTTTGGCTTTTGTGGAATATTCGAAGTGTGATTCTCTTTGCAGGTTCTAATATTGGCTCACGTATTTCAAATTAAACTCTGACGAAATTTTTTTAAGGTCATATTTTCGAAGGGGTTTGATTTCAATTTAAACAACTAAATAGGAGTCGGGTCCTTTCACAATCTCCAAAAGTTCTTCCAAAAATCCCCCACTGGTTAGGTGCCACCTGATGTAGGAGAACCATCTGATCTCGAGCCACTCTATATGCACTGCTGAAAGTGTACTCACATTTGGATGTATAATGCCAGATAATTTTATCTAGTCCTGTGCCATGACTCAGAGGAATAATCAGAATAACAACTACATTCTCAGGAGATAGATACCTCTACAAAGCCATTTGGTCTCAGCTTCTCTAAGGAGTAATCAGCTGAGAACCCGATTCAATGTAGTAGGGAAGCTGAGTGTCCCTAAAGTGAAGGGCGGTCTATGGATCCACCTGTCTTACCGAATCTGAATCTGCATGCTCGACCCCATCTGCCATCGAGAACCTTTCTCAAGCACCTCCCGCACTTTCATAAAACTCCTCCAAGTATATGATGGAGACCCGCCTACCTTTGCATCCCTAATACTTCGTTCTGCAAAATACCATGCCTTATACACCTGTGCAACCAAAGACTCCGGGCTCTCCAATATCCTCTAAACCTGCTTAGCCAACAGAGAAAAGTTAAAAGCATATAGATTTTGGAATTCAAGCCCTCCCATCTCCTTCGGTTTACACACGACATTCCACGTACACCAATGAATACGGCATCAGTCTATAGTATCACCCCAAAAGAAATTTGCATACATCTGCTGTAACTCCTCATAAGTTATTTTAGGGATCAAGAAATAACTCATGGCATAACTAGGTAGTGCTTAAGCTGCTACCTTGATTAGCAATTCTCGGCCTGCCCCAGTTAGCAGCAAACCATTCCAGCCCTTCAGTCTATCTCGAAGCTTATCCTTTATATAAGAAAAGGTGGCCTTCTTACTAGCCCTCATGTGTGTAGGCAGCCCTAAGTATTGTTCATGATAGTCAACCCGAGTCATTCCTAGCAAGGCAGCCAACTCTTCTTGCGCATCATGCTGTAAGTTTTGACTGAAACACACACTGCTCTTCGAGAAGTTGATAGATTATTCGAAAGAAGTTTCATACACCTTCAATGAAACTTTGTAGATGATAGTTTGATTCTCTCTCAAGTTTAACATTGTTACAAGCCTGTGGGAAAGCTTGAGAGAAAATCAAACTATCATCTACACAGAGTAGGCACGACAATCTAGTTGCTTTTGGACAAACTTTAATACTTGTCAACGACCTGTTTTGTTGGGCACAGTGTAAGAGGGCTAAAAGGCCTTCGGCATACAATATAAACAGGTATAGAGAGAGCGGATCCCCTTGTCTAAACCCTCTACTCAGGGTTGCATACCCCTGTGGAGAACCATTCTGTAAAAAAAAAATACCGTACAGAAGTAACACAAGCCATCACATTCCCAATCCAGGCATCCGGGAATCTTAACTTTCTCATCACCAACTCTAAGTACTTCCATTCCATTCTATCATAGGCCTTACTAGCATCACGTTTCAGCGCCATTTGAAATTTCTGCCCGCTCCGTTTCGTCCTTAAGTGATGCGCTACCTCATTTGCAATCAACTTGTTATCCGTGATCAATCTGCTTAGAATAAAAGCACTTTGAAAAGGATCAATAAGAGAGGTTTTAACCTATTTTCTAGCACCTTCGCAGCAATTTGGTACACCTTGTTACATAGAGCAATCGGTCTATACTCTGTGATTCTTTTGGGATGCTGCACTTTCGGGATAAGCATAATATTGGTTAAGTTCATGGCTGAAAGGATTTGTCCCGATTAAAGAATATCCTAAACAGCAAGTGTAACATCTCGGCTAATAATGTCCTAATACTTTTGAAAGAATAAATGTGGCATACCATCCGGCCCCGGGGCTTTCGGAGGGTGCATTTGAAACAAGGCAATCTGGATCTCATCCTCCATGTATGGAAGAAGCAAGGGGCGTGCCATTTCCTCAGTCACTATCGGCTTCACAAAGGTCGTCACCTCTTCAATCTGGTCTTCAAAAATCTCGACCGAAGTAAACAACCCTGTATAGTAGTTTACCACAACTGACTCCACACCATCTGGCGTCTCCTTCCACTCATTGTTATGATTAAATAGGTCCGAAATATTATTTTTTTTGCTTCCTGTTTGTAGACTTTTGGTGGAAGTATTTTGAGTTCTCATCCCCTTCTGTCATGTGCTTATCCTTTACCCTTCAACAAGGTAGCCTGTCAGGCATACAACTCTTTTCTCTCCTCAACCACATCCAGATCAAATGGTTGTGCATTGTACACTTCCAACTTTGCTTGGATTTCCTTTAGTTCATCTTTTCTTGCTCCGAACGTGGCCATTGCCTAACTCTTCAACCCAAATCTTGTACACTGAATCTTCTTATTCAGTTTATATTGAGAAGTTTCATGTTCCTGTATCTGTGCTTGTTCCTATGCCACATGCATCCTCCTCCACCCACATTGCTTCAAACTAGAAGAAATGATCTGAGGAATATGATCTGAGCCATTCGCGGTGGGAGATGAATCACTTAGGCTGCAAGAAACCTATTCCTCCATTCCTTTGTGGCCATAACACGATCCAACTGAATCTGTGTGATACTATTGTGCCATGTGAAGTCTGCCCCGGTATAACCGAGATCATCTAACTCGCAATCATTCAACCAATTTGCGAAGTTGTTCATCTGATGAGACATAATAGGGACATACTACGTCATTTTTTTTTACATTTAACCAGAATGAAACCATTCATATCCCCCTAATAACGGGAAGTATGTCTCAACAAAGTGACATTTTGCAAAACAAGCTGTAAAGATATCTCTTGTCAAAGGTTCTAAATAACGGATAATTGTTGGAGATTCATAACCAACATAAATGCATAATCGTTGTTGATGAACCAATTTGTACGTAGTGGAAGCATAGTAGGTACCTGTACTGCACCACCAGAGATGCGTACGTGGGAGATATTAGGCTTATATCTAGTTACCAACTAGTACGTATTGAATGGTTGACGGGTTACGGGTCTCAAGTGAATAAATATAGCTGCATGTAACACTGCATATCCCCAAGCAGATATCGATAAATTACCATTGTGTTGGCCACAAGCTGTAGTCGCTTGATTTGTGCTTCCGTTAAACCATTCTGTGGATGAACATGAGGGACGTGATGTTCAACTTCCATCCCAATTGATATGCAATAATCATCAAAATATTTTGATGCAAACTCTCCTGCATTATCCAATCTAATAGACCTGATTGGATTATCCGGGTGGTGAACCCGAAGCTTAATTATTTGTGCTAGGAGTTTTGTAAAATGCAGTCTATCACGTGGATTGCAAAGACGTGTGACCTGTACATCGATGTAGCAATGAAAACAATAAAATAGTCTGCATACCCGTTTGATTGGTCCACAAATATATTCTTAGAATCTGTAGGGGAATGGAAGTTGTGTTTACAACAAAAAGCTTTCATGCATGTAAATAACATTACAGACATGAACAAGCTTTGCAAGCTGAGCAATATGTATTGAATTTTTCCATAAAGGCATCCGGTAGAAAATTATTGTACTCATCTTAGAGACTGAGTAGAATAATCTCACTCCCCTATTTAAATCGATGGTTTTAGGTACTCTTACATGCTTCTTTGCCCTTAAAAACTGATGACCATGAATATTTCTCAATATCTTGATCATCATAATGCAAAATCTTTTATGAGGCAGAGTCACACATAATAATATAAGTGATTGCATTGGATTCAATAATCCAAACCGTAGTAATAAACTACTACAAATCCTCATAAATGTCTCCATATTGCGCCGTTGGCAACATTTTATGGACTATGCGCACAAAAATCTTTTACATTCTTACAATATTGTTTCAATTGAAAATTGTTGGCTAATATTTTTTAAACTTCGCATAGTTCGATTAGAGTGCTGATCATAGTAACATCCAAAAATTGATGTAAAATAACATATGACCAGTCGAAATGACCCTTGTAGATTAGTTTTATGGCATGACAAAACTAATGTGAAATCACATCTGATGTAGATTACTAGGTACAAAAGTTTGAAATTTTTTTGGACCTTTATTTTTCGACAAAATCGATGTACAAACACGTCATAAACACCGATTTTGGATACATGTTTCAAAGGGTTGAGAAACCCCTTCAACGGGTTGAAATAAACCCAAAAACAAAATTGAATTTTCAATAACAATGGCAAAAACATGTCCACAAGACCTCTTCGACATGTCGAAAAAAAAGGACCAAAACTGATATCAATTTTTTGATATCTTTTTCAACGGGTGTGATGACCCGGACGAGAATTTTGGTTCAGCTTCTTCACGGAAGTTGTTCAGAATTTAATTTCGAGTTTGTGGGAACTTCCGGATCATTATTCTGAGTCACGAAGTTTTAGTTGTGAATATTTCCGATTGTTGGTTATTTAGTCGATTAAATATGTGTTGGTTCGAATGGTTGACTTTTTATCCGATTGGTCGATGTGTTTGACTTTGGGTGATAATTGAAGAGTACATCGAGACGAGCTTGTGACCGCGAGAATTATTGGAATCGAAATTACGACGAGGAAATTACGTGTGTTTGAAGTTTGCCGAAAAGTGTGTTTGTTGGTTTCCATTTTGGGAAAGTCCATAAATAGAAGTTACCTGTTTGGGCAAGTCAAACATTGCCATAATGGGAGTTGACTTGGTCAACTCGGTTTGACCGACATGGAGGACTGGTGCGACGGCGAACGGCGGTGCTCCACGGTGGCGAGCCCGTCCGGCCACCTCCGGCCACGGGGAAGCACTCCATCGATGCGCCTTGACCTCCCGAACCCTTTCCCGGTCACCGTCGACGGCGTGGCTCGCCGGAAAGAGGTGAATTTTCCGGTTGAAATTGAAGAAAATATGGTGAATTCGGGTTGCTCAATTTAGACCGATTCGAGCTGAATTTTTGGTTGGGCTTTGTAGCTCTCATCCCCTTGATGCTACCCTGTAAGTTTGGTGATTCAATTCGATGTGTACATGGAGAATTTTGGATTTGAAATTTGTGTACCAATTCGGTTTTTCGCGAAATTGAGCTAGTTAGAGTTTGAATTGGACTTTGTTGCAGTTATGAAAGTTGCTCAGTGGATGATTTTGAGTGGAATAGGGGTTGCTCCGCCGTGGAATTTTCCGGTCAGTGGCAGCGCCGCCGTGGGCGGTGGTCAACGCGGCGGTCAACGACGGTCAATGTTGACTTTTTGGGATTTTTGACAAGTTGCATGTCATTTGACTCGAAATCGCGCCCCGATCGCAGTGGGGAGGTTTGTTTCTCAATTTGAGCATCCGAAAATACAGCGAGGTATTGAGGTGTGATTTCCGGATTTCCGACAGTTTGTCGTGATCAGATTATATGTTTCCGAGAACGGTGGTTTCTCATGATTTGTCTTGTATCGTCGAGTTATGATTTTGAGAAATGGATTTTGTGAATATTCAGGTGTTCGTGATCGTTCGTTTGGCGAGGGACTTTCCGCCGGATCACGGGTTAACGCGAACTGCGTTACGCAAGCGTGTGAGTGGACATTTCTTTTCACGGATTATTTGCGAGTCTTTATACATGTTTTATGAACTTGAGCATGCATATGAGATTTCGGATTACATGAGCATGTGTTTTACGATTATACATATACGGATATGCGTATACGAGTATACATACACTTATATGTTGTTTCATGCATTTGCATTGAACTATTTATGATTTGATTTACACAGAGTACAGTTTCAGTTACGTTGTTGTATCGATACACTTGTCTCTCGGCTGATCCCCGATGGTAGGCTTTTACCAGGGGAGGCTGTGACTCCTGACCCGAGGCCTTTACCGGGGGGAGGCAGACCTCTGACCTGAGGCCTTTCTGGCTAGAATCACGTGTGGGTCTGGGATCCCGTGATTCGGATTGTACTAGCATGGGTGTGTCCACGAGTGACCCCGTGGGATTTTATGCATGCTCCGTATGCGTGAGGAGTTAGAGTCTCCCTCGTGTACCATTTGATTATTTACACTTTCGACTCGCATATGTTTTTATATACATATTACTTGGTGAAAGACATTTATTTTCGTCCACTCACTCTAACGTGTTTTATGTCTTTCCCCTGGGCTTTTCAGTTTCCGTGCCCAGTTTGCAGTTCGGACTCTGGAGTCGCACGTCGTGGTCGGAGGCATAGTGCTCGAGCTACCTTGTTTCTTCCAGTAGGTTTATTGTTCTACCTACTGTGGTATACTTATATGTTTATACATTAGAGGTCGCTCTGAGAAATCTGTTGTTATTGTTATACGATTTTACACCGGATTTCAGTAAAGTACTATTATATTTATTGTTTTACTTTACTATAGATATATTGAGAAATCCGGATGGGATTGGTGCCCACGGTTTGATTTTTGTGGCATAGGATGAAGTGTATTTTCCACGTGCAGGTAATGGTAATTCAACGTTAGTAACGAAACTATGCCAAAATTTCTACGATTTTTGTTGGTTCGCGTTTTCGGAAGGGTTTGATTCCGGTTTAGGGAGCTAAATCGGGGTTGGGTCCTTTCAACGGGTCGAAAAATCTATTCGATAGGTCGAAAATTAGACAATTTGGAGACAGTAGCTATCAATCGATGGGTCGAGATGATCTCTCGATATGTCAAAACACTAAAAGGTATGGTGGATGACCACTTTCGACAGGTCGAAAGAAAAATCACGCATAAGTTTTGACGGGTCGAAAATGTGTCAAAACCTATCCAAGAACTACCATTTGATGGGTCGAGGTAAACCTTCGACGGGTCAAAACTATCAGCTCTTTTTGTCTCGTTTTAATGCTATTTTGGCATCATATTGTCATAGTCTATTGTATATTTCAAACCATTCATGTATTATAAATTTAAATAACCATTCTTAACACTTTCATATACCGAAAGGAAGAAATTTTTATTACTTTGCCAACATAAAAACATACATCAAAGATGGTCTTATTCCAAAATTGACTAAAAGTCTCAAACCACGACTAAAACTAAGTCAAAGATAAAGGTATACTTGATTACATAGCAGGATTACGAGCCTACTACATAGACTACTAAAAAATCACAGCCTCTAGAATTACTTTTGTGTCATCTGCTACAATTAGATTGACTTCACCATAATCTTCAATTTCATAATCTTCAGTGAAGTTAGTCTCATGTGCTAGATATTGCTAGCACGTCTTGTAGACATTCTTGATATCCTTAGGTGAACGACACTATTTGTGCATATGCTTGGTAGAACCACACCTATAGCAAGGTGACAAGCTGATAGAAGCAGAATTTGAAGAATTTCCACCATTTATAGGACCGAAATTGGAGTGGTTCTTGTTGGAGTTGTTGTCATGGCAAGTCTAAGTCAATTTTTGACTATTTCCTCCTCTACCACGTCCTCAGCTACCACCATGAGTTTGATAAGGTTTAGAACATTGTTTCTCCTTTTCTCCTTATCCTGACATGCCTTCCCACCAATGTTGTAAGTTTCATGGGTTTTTTTTGTACAGGATGGCCTAGCATTGTTGTGGAGAAGAATCTCATGATGTCTCTCTTTTGTAGCCAACACACTCATAAGATTACTGAATAAGATCACTAAATGATCGAAGTATTTCTTGCTCATAATCAATGCGATACTGATGTGCAAGGGTGTCCATAGAAGTAGGGAATGTGCTCAAAAACTTCTCGACTATTGCTTGGTCGGTCTTTATAACGCCACAAATGGCATGCTCTGACTGTAGCTTTAGCATATCTTGATAAAATTCATTTATCTTAGGATAATTCAATAACCGGATTCTATCCCATCTTTCTATGAGCTCTGGAAGTTGTGCATCATGTACATTGTTGAACCGTTCTTGCAAAGTTATCCACAAACCCGCGGGGTCATCCTTTAACAAGTATTGCTTCCTCAAAGCAAGATAAGTATGTCTCCTGAGAAACATGAGAGCTTGAGTTTTTTGAGCTAGGATGTCCTCGTTGGTTTCAGTGGTAGGTGGTAGTGGTTGGATGGTATCAATGAAACGTTTACCAAGAAGAGTATTCTTAACGTCTGATACCCATCAATGGTATTCTGCTCCTTGAATGCCAAGGATATCAAAATCAGGCCTAGCTAGCTCTGTTGATGTCATCTACAAACGAGACAAGAGATGTAATTAGTACCGATCGAAAAATTACGATCACTAATATCAAGTTTAGGGAATAAGAATCTTGATCAATGATGTTTTGTCACAAAAATCTATGCAAAAATCGGTGGCTTCATACCACTCCCCAAAAAATTGTGACTGTCAAATAATCACAAGGATTGACTTCTCTTTTTTCAATGTGAAATCACAATGAACAGTGATATTTACTAATAACCGTGACTTCCCCAAAACTTTCACTAATCTTAAACTTTGAGGAAGATGTGATTAAATTCTCTTCACTCATACCTGCATTAATCCATAGGAACTAGAGGCATATAATAATTCACGGTATTTAAACCAAAATCTAGACCTAGATATAGGGTGTTGCAGTAACTAAGTTTTGCAACCTAATTCTAAATCGAAGAAGAGATAAAATTTACCTCGAGGGTGTTGTGCTTGGTATGAAAACTTTGCTGGAAGAAGTTTGAAGCAAGAAAAAAATCTAGCGACGGAAAAAGCTTCTGGCTACGGTGATGGTGCTCCTGGTCGCGATGCTCCGGTGGTGGAGGTTGTAGTGTTTAGGGATTTAGGGTATTTTTCAGTTTATGGTGATAGATATCAACTCAAGAGTTGCTGATAACGTGTGAATGATAAAATAAATACGTAGAAGATATGATCTGAAACTGTACTTTATTCATTGATAGATGACCTTAAATAGGCATTACAATCTGTTACAGTCAATATCTCTATAAATTAGGGATTAAGATAATATCTACTTCTATTCTAATTAAAACAAGACACACACATCGGGATACAAAAAATATTATTTCCTTAAACAATACTCATTTACTCAAGTTTCTCCAATTTCCAAATGCAGTTTCCTCACCTTAGAAATTATTGACCTAAAATCCTTTAATAGTGAAATTGTGCTATATGCTTATCCGGAATCACCCGAGCTAGTAGACCTGGAAAACGGGCGGGTCATTTATTAACCCATGCGTTACCGCCTGATAACGACCAATTAAAACCCGCCCATTAATTAATCGGGCTATTAACGAGTGGCCCAATAACAACCCGTTATCAAAACAGACGGTTTCGAGTGAACCCGTTAAACCTGTTAAACCCGTTAAGCCCGATAAGAATTCATAACCAAAATTACAAAATCAAAAAACCTAACTCCATCAAAGTATCTCAGAAAACCAAAATTCAAAGTCTATCACGATGTCGTCACCGCCTTTACCTCTCTGCCACTGCCTCGACGACGTCGAAACCGTCGCTTAGAGCCCTCGACCACCAATGAGAAACCAACACTCTCTCATTCTCATTCTCTTTCCTTTTCTCGGTATACATTCCATGATTTTCACCTCTTTCCGATTTCCTCCTTTCTTGATATGTTTTTGGGATTTGTGTGATAAAGTTCTTGAACTTGTGATGGGTGATTTTGATTTCTCTTGCTCAATGTTTGTAACCAGTTTTATACTAGTTCAGGTTCAGAGTCTTCACTGATTTTGCTTGCTTCCGATGCACTGCCATTAGTTTCCGTATTGGTACACTGTTGTTCAATCGGTGGAGTGTTGCATAATTGACCGTTAGAGAGGTGCTTTTTATCATCATGATGTTGATTAACTTTCTTATGATTTTGTTGAGAGTGATCATAAGGAAAGCAGTTTTCATTTGTCTTTGTTAGTGTGGCTGGGCTTTGGGTTGCTGGCTGAAGCTATCGAACCAAATTTAACTTCTACAAATGTTACCATAGACCTATTAAACTAATTTCGGGTTGATTAATTGAGCGTGAACTTTGTTAGTTTCACTGTACTTTTGGATTTCATGTGCATTACATTTATCTCATCTGTGCTAACTGCTGAGTTTCATGTATAGCCCTCCAGTATAGTTTAGGGTGATATATATGTTGGTGTATATCCCAGTCAAGCTATATATATATATGTTGGTGTATATCCCAGTATATATATATATAGTGATCCCAAGTTACCTACAGTACGTAGTTAATTTTAGGTAATTGTTCCTTCCTACATTTCTGTTTGAAATCGATGTTATTTTTCTGTTCTCATCTTCAGATCGTTAAATAATAAGCTATAGAAGACAATGAGTTAGCAAACCTGTAAAAATTACATTTCGGTTTGTTTTGTTAACAGATTAACAACCTAGCTAGAAAATTAATTTTGAAGATTCATAGTACGTTGTGCTGAAATATTACCTTTAAGGTTGAGGCAAGTAGCTTGTTACAAACAGATAAAAACGGAGAAAAGAATCTGTATATGTAATACAAATAACAAATGTGTAGCTACTCTTCCCAACTTTCGGTTTGTATATGTATTAATTTGATTCTTTTTCTTTGTTAAGGTTGGTTATTATTTTGCTGTTGTTTGTGTTGTTTTAGAAAGCTTATTGCTATAACTTAAACCAATCCAAGGCCTTCTCTCAGAATGAAAAATAAATAAAAATAATAAGAAACCAAAGAAATTTTGCACAGTATATGGTCTTTAATTTTTCAAATACCTGCTGCTGCTGTTTCTCTATTTGTTACACATTACACATTTGACATGCTTATTCTTTAATCATGTTTTGTTGTGATTGTAGGTTAAAAATGAATGATAAGAGTGATCACTTGTCGTTGGGTGAAGGATCAAACCTTGGTGAACAAGAGGGTACATCTATTTGTAGACAAAGAAAGAAGAGGTTTGTATGCTGGGAGTCATTCTGAATGTTATCGTTAGGCTTTGATAAGATACCGCGGGCAAAGTGTCAAAATTGCAAACGCGAATATGTGTGTAGCAGTTCGTCAGGGACATCCACTATGAAATGTCACCATGAATCCACTATATAAAAAAAAAAGCTTAACAGGTCTTATCGGGTCTCAATGGGTAATCCGCTATCTTATCGGGCTAACCCGATATAGCACGTTAAGCTTAACGGGCTATATCGGGTTGAACCCGTTAACGACCCGCCCACTAATAGCCCGCCCGAATCTACCTATTTGCCTAGTCTACGAGTTAGTTTGATTAGAATGAAACCAAGGTCATCGACCAAAACACTACAAAAGCCAAGGCCAAAACCTCATGCCTCATGTCTTTTTTTTGGAAAGGATCTCATGTCTATTTATAAAGGAAAATTTTATCAAATATTGTATAAACTTTTGCTCGTTTTAAATATCATACTTTAACTTTATAAAATATTCAAATTATATTCTAAGTTTTGATTCCGATTTAAAAAATTATACTAACTGTCACTAACACCGTTAATCCGGATTAAAAATATTCTACTTAGGCACATGAAATTATACCGTGTATGACTCCGGAGTTAATAACGCAGATATAACTTTTAATCGGATTAAAAAATCGGAGTCAAATACGTTGAATTTTCACTTATAAATAAAAGTATGGAACGGAAAATAATATACTCTCAAACTCCAAAAATAATATTAAACAACAAAGAGAGTTGCGGCTTAAACCGTGTCAAAGGATAGAGCAGAGAACCACAAAATACTTTTTTATCTGTCAAACTTCCGAGGCAAAACGTTCTCAGTTCTTATCGTCCACGTTTAAACCATGTCAGTGGTTTTAACTTTTAACAAATCACTCTAATCCATTTTCCATTACATGCATCGTCCTAGTGCTCCACCTGTGTATATATCAATGGTACTCAACCTTTTTTTTCTTCTTAATAATCTTGATAATCATCTTCAACCTCCACTATATAACAGCAAGAGAAGCCGAAGAAGAAGCAGATCGAGAGACAGATAAAAGCAAAACCCCTCATAAAAACACGTCTCCTCCCTCTGTCCATCTGGACTTTGGACTTTTCCCTTTTGCGTCGGAGTTTCGCGTTACATTTTGATCCGGTCCTCAAATTACATAAATACATTGTATTTTATCCGCAAACGTAGGATTCCAAAGATCAAATCCCAAACTTGGCGGAACAGGCCGGAGGAGGAGTTCTTAGTAAGCAAAAGCAGAAGCAGAGAGAGAGAGAGAGAGAGAGAGAGAGAGATAGCTTTGGGAAATTTGGAGAGGTGGGTTTGTGCTCAATTTTCTTGGTGATGACAAGGAAGGTTGAAGAGGAAGAGAAAAAGAAGAGCAAAAGTGATATTAGTATTAAGGGAATGCGACTTGGGAAATACGAGTTGGGAAGAACTCTGGGAGAAGGCAATTTCGGCAAAGTCAAGTTTGCTAAGGACATCGGCTCCGGCCAAGCCTTTGCCGTTAAGATTCTCGAGAAGAAGAGAATCACTGACCTCAATATCGCCGACCAGGTTTGCCACCCATTCTGATAATTTTTTCCTTTCGAAAATCCAATTTCTCAAAGTTTCAATCTTTCACTAATGGAGTTTCTGGGTAGTGTTCATGACCTGATAAAGTTTCAGTCTTTCACCAATGGCACCAACTTGGCCTCAAAATTTTTAGCTGGAAAGTTTTGATCTTTCAGTTATTTAAAAAAGGTTTTCTGGGTGGTGCTTTGTTTTGTTTTGTGGACAGATATTCTGGGTAGTATTTATTTGTGTTGATGTTTTTAATTGGTTTTTGGAGTGCCAGTTGTGCATATTTGGCTGTATCTGAAACTGAAACTGGCAATTTGATCTTCATGATTTTATAATCAAAGTAGTCCATGCCTGTAACAAGAAACTGAAATTGGCATTCAAGATTAAATTACTTAGTACTGTTATTGTTTCTGTAATTCTGTTTCTGTTTCAGTTTTCCCGGTGTATTGGTCAGGCACTAACAAAATTGCTTCTTTGCAGATAAAGAGGGAGATTGGCACTTCGAAGCTTCTCAAACATCCAAACGTGGTCCGATTACATGAGGTACTTTTTATCCAGCATATCATTGAGCTGTGCCAGCTTTCTCCATTAATTTGTGAACCCATGATCCCTAATCATCAGCATAATTTTTCTTCTTCTTATTTTGCACTCAAGTCACCTTATCCCATTGTTGAATGCGGCCTACAAACCTGATCAAATAATTCTCCCAAGAATATTAACAAATCGAGGATTCCTGTAGGAGAACTATTGCATATGCCTAATTTTTCATGCTAAACCATACTTTTTGGCGCTTGTTATAATCCTAGTTGATAGAAAAGAATGCGTGTGAATACAGTAATGATTATCAATTAGCTTCCTAAATAGGTTTAGTACACATCACATTACCACCAAATCAGATACTTAAAACAACTATTCCATAACTCTTGATCAGTCTCCACCGTGTGATATAAATACTCCACCGAATACAATCTTTACCGTCTGATCATATGGCTCTTTTCAACTGGCTATAGACTTGATTAACATGTCAATTACCTTCAGCAAAGTTGTTTGCTGGGTACAAATTATGATGAGGTGCTGTGCCACTGAATTATTTTCATGCCTTCCTGAGGCTCTGTTACATCAACCAGCCCAAATGAGCCACGTGTCATGATTGGTGTCCAGGAAAGAAAACTTTTCCCCCATTCTGATGGGATATTTTTGAACAGACCATTCTGATGCGATGAGATCATCAACACAGCTTTGGATTTTGGTTTTGTGATCAATACTTTAGCCACCTCCAAATCCCAAGCATGATTGTCCTCAACTTGCATGTACAATATGTTGTCTCTTTAGCTTGTTTCAGCAAAATTTCATAGGATATATACTAATACATCCATGAATATTCTATGAATATTATATTCTAGGACTATTATAAAAATGAAATATTAAAATGCTCCTAACAAATAACTGACTACTAGGATTGATGTTGATGATTGCTTCATCGCATGGATATAACTGAGATCTATAATATGAATTTGTTGTTGTGGAACTGGTCTATGTGATTAGTTTTATCCACTTGCAGACTTGCTTTACATTGTCAAAGGTGGAACAGATTACAGATATACATTTGTTCAAGTAATTGCATATAAATATAATTTCTTTGAAATGTTTCCCACTGGTCTACCTATGCCTTCAAGCTTGCACCGGATTAAGTTATTAACCAAACCGTAGTCACTTGTTGAGAATGTTGGTTGTATATACGATTGATGAAAACAAACTTATTCCATCCATTAGCATATTTTGAATATATTCTACCTAAGATATCTGTAGAAATTCTTCATAGTAGTATTTTAAACATCAAAGCTGTGGTCAACTGTGATTTTACTAATACACGGATTATTACTCTTCCCATGGAAACACTGCAGGTTGTGGCTAGCAAAACCAAGATTTTCATGGTCCTCGAATATGTTACTGGCGGGGAATTGTTTGACAAAATTGTAAGGTGCTCTAGCTTTAGACAAAAGTCAGAGGCAGGAAGTGATTATATGCTAACAAGTTGTTTTATTTTCACAGGCACAAAAGGGAAGAGTTACAGAGTCCGAGGGTAGAAAGCTTTTCCAACAGCTAATTGATGGCGTGAGCTACTGCCACAACCAAGGTGTTTTCCATCGGGATCTTAAGGTACTGTCTACTTCTTGTACAACATTGAAAGATTTTGAGTTAGATTAAGCCGCTGCATACAGTGTCCAATTTGCTCAAATGCTTTATTTATGTGTCAATTGCAGCTGGAGAACATACTTGTTGATTCTAAAGGAAGCATAAAGATATCTGACTTTGGCCTTAGTGCTCTGCCCCAACACTTTAGGGTACATTACTGTTCAAGTATAAGCATTTAAGTGAAATATTATTGTCTTGTAATTTAAATCTCATCATTCTGTCTGAAATATCAGGCTGATGGGTTGCTGCATACAACCTGTGGAAGTCCCAATTATGTTGCTCCCGAGATTCTTGCTAATAGAGGGTATGATGGTGCCACCTCCGATATATGGTCATGTGGTGTCATATTATACGTCATTCTTACCGGGCATCTACCATTTGATGATAGGAATCTTGCAGTTCTGTATCAAAAGGTGTTGAAAAATGCTCTTTGGCTTTCCTTCAATTAATGGTCTTGTTACCAAATGACTTGTATTAATTGACTGTTATCATGGCGAAGCTAATATTTTTTATGCATTTTCAGATCTTAAAGGGGGATCTTCAGATACCCAAATGGTTATCATCTGGTGCCAAGAACTTGATAAGAAGGATTCTTGATCCCAATCCTCTAACCAGAATACACATGACAGAAATCAAGTCAGATGAATGGTTTAAGCAGGATTACTTCGCTGCAAAACCTGATGAAGAGGAAGAAGACGAAGATGTAAACGTTGATGCTGAAGCTTTCTCATTAAATGAACTGGTATGAACTACATATAAAGGTGCCATGCTCACTCTTTCTATACATATTCCAGTTTCCTTGTCTTCTGTGACTGAGAGAATTGTTTGTTCCTGTATCAGCCATCAGATGGGGAGAAGAGTCCAGATTTGCGGCACTCACTCACCCTTATCAATGCCTTTCAGTTGATTGGAATGTCATCATGTCTAGACCTCTCTGGCTTCTTTGAAAAAGAGGTGAGTACAATGCTAATTTTCTTTCACATTTTAGAAATGATGTCCTATTGTAAATTACACCCCCTGAATGTTTACTGAAGTCAACACCTGCATTCTGTCTAAATTAATATAGGATATATCCGAGAGAAAGATCACATTTACTTCCAACCACTCTGCAAAAGATTTACTTGAGAGGATCGAAGAAATTGTAACAGAGATGGGATATGGAGTCCACAAGAGAATTGGAAGGGTAAGTTTTATATTTGATGTTTTGGTGCATGTCATCTTTCTTCAAATAAACGCAGAAACTGATCATGTGAAGCATATTGTTCACATTGCAACGTCGACTGAAAGATTGTTATGTTTATCTCCCATTTTCAGTTGAAAGTGATGCAAGAGAACAAAGGGCAGAGAAATTTGGGTAATCTCTCAGTTGCGGCAGAGGTACTTCATTATAAATTCGAATCATAGAATATTATTGTGTTTGGGCATCATTTGTGCGTCAAGTAACGATAACTGATAGCTCTCTTCGTCGTTGCACCAGGTGTTTGAGTTAAGCCCATCCTTATATGTAGTTGAATTAAGAAAGTCATATGGAGATCCTTCTGCATATAGACAGGTATAATACTCCCTACTCTGCAACGTTAATTCTCGCCGTCTCTCCTCCTAGATTTCAGGCACTAAAAATCACTTTTGGGTAATGTGCAGTTGTGTAAGAAACTATCAAACGAGTTGGGCGTTCCGTCAAGCCAAGAATTGTTGGCCAGCGAGGTATTGAAGACTGGTTCATTGCAGTGTCAAACAGCTTAGTATCCAAGCCCGGGAGAGATGTAGTCATGTAGATATATACAGTAATACAATTCGTGTAAATTCATTTTTTGGGTTGCAACTTGCAAGGGTTACAATGTAAGACTTGATCTAATCTGAAATATAGTGAGAATAGTATTTATCAAGAACAGTGATTCACAGATGAAACCATTCATTCATCATTACGTACGTTAGTTTGCAACGATACTCCAGCCCGAGGAGCCAGAAGTAACAGAGGCAAATGATAAGCAGGTCGAGTACCAACAGAGCTGCTCTCCTAAGTAACGAAACTCCCATTAAATTATCGACTAATCCCGGGTTTTATCTATGGGTACGGGTCAATCAGTTCACGGATCAGAGATGGCTATGGGTTTAGGGATCATCCTATTTTATTTCTTAAATATTTTTTAGGACAAACGAGAACCATTTTATTATTGGAATAATAGATAGAGTATATAAAGATCACTCTGAGGCGTGTTACGACAATATTGATCGTTGCTTAAGCTAGCTTAAATTAACTCCATACTACTATCTTGTGACATTTTTTAGCACTAATAATATTCAGACAAAACTCGATCAATAGCCAAGGAAAGCCTACATAATAATCTACCTTCTCCAGGGTCCCAAACCCGAGTCCAAAACAAGCATAGACCAAATATCTACCCCATTAAACTCCGGTGGGCTAGCACAATGCCCAGGGGTGATCTAGGGTTCCCAAAGTTGACTTGGTCACACCTAGTAGTAGGCCCAAGTAAAGAACCAAGGAATGGAAGATGCACAGGACCGCGCTTCCTCGTCTCCATTGCCAGCGTCAGACAAGGTCATCGGAGATGCCGAACTACCAAAATCCAAGGTCGCCAGCACCTCAGATCCGTCCCCACACAAACGCCAATCAATGAAGTCAGCCGAGATTTCCAGCCACCAATGTTATACAAGCACCCGAAGGATGTTGTAGGAACCCAAGACCGTTCCCACGTCAAGTTCATGATCCCGTCACTGTCCCAAACCAGCCTTCGCGCCCTGGGATGATGCTGTTGTGTCAAGCCGCCACCAATCAAGCGATCACTGCTCAGGCCAAACCTTCTTACAAGGACCACCGAAGCCTCTCCGAGTGAAGCCACGGAGAAGGAACCCACAACATGAGAGGGTGCCCTAAGTTCTGCACGAGGAGGCGCGATATGAGGGATGTCAGAGTCGATGAATCAATCCCACAGCAGAGAGAGGCCGCCGTCTCTGCAAGGTCTCAAAGAGGATGATAGAGAACAGAGGTTGCCGCTCTCATGCTCAGTTTTTTTTTTCTATCCAATTTTGTTTCTTAAATTTTGTTGCCTAAGAAAATCGTGCAGCATTTGGCATCAATCTCTCTTTGCAATATAGTTTGCAAAAGAGAACAAGTGTGCGGTTCATTGATTACAATGTCAATCGCTTTGAATTTAAATGAATAATATATGAGTATATTTAGACAGTAGATTAGATTGCTCTTACTTTATAAACAAGACCTTCTTACTTCTTATTTCTTACTTACAAAAGTACAAAATAGAGGAGGTTCACACTCCACAACAACAAATTTACAAAACTTTCCAGCCCCAACATACACAAATAGACAAAAGTGACAAAACCCTATTATGATTTAAAAGTGAGTGTAGTAGTGGATTTAGAGTTTTAACCTTAGGTGAACATAATTTTTTTTGTTTCATAATAGGTGTTTTTCCTTTTTGAAAAAAAAACTATTTGTAGAAGGCCTTGAAATAACTACTATTACATAATAAGAGACCAAAAGAGTTTAACATGACCATTCGACAACAAATAGAAGAAGAAAAATCCAGAATTTCAGAAAAACTTGTTTCAATGGTGCCCGACTAAAAACCCATAAGAGATGAGGATCTGGCATTTATAAGAGCAGCTGCAGCGCAATGAGGAATTCAGGGGAATTCCTCGATTCTTTGGTGGGCCACATGCCTGGGAGATGAATTCTGGAGGAAGAGCTTGTGCAGCGGGGGAGAGGAGGCTCGAAGACCGGACGGCGACCGAGAGGAATTCCTCTCGGAATTCCGATTTGAGGAACCGGGAGAGGAATTCCTCCCTGACGTTACCACTCACGTGGCTGACGTCAGGCGGGAAATATTTTTTTAAAAATCCGGCGCGTGTGTTACACGCGCCCGGTAAAATTTTTTTAATTTTTTTTACTGAATTACGGACAAATCGGAACGCGACACGTGGCAGCTCCTAAAACTATTTTAAATAAATTATTTACTCTAAAACTTAAAAAAATCATAATAAATAGGTCGGACTTCCGAAAAATTCAATAAAAATACGGACAAGTTCATATTAATGTCCTCTATAACTTTCGTGAAGAAAATGAGTCAAAAATCACCGTATGCTACCGGCATACAAAATTGATTCAAAGCATATTAACGCGCGTCTAAATAGGACTTCCTATCATTTGAGGAAATTGGTTGATAATATTACCCGAAAATAAAAAATTAATATTTTAAATAATAATGAATAGTAATAGGAAGTCCTATTTTTAGCACCTCTGCACGAAAAACAGGAATAGGACTTCCTATTTTGAGGAATTCCTCAAATGGGTGAGGAATTCCTCAAAATAGGAATTCCTCTCCATTTTATGGATGCGGATGCTCTAAGAATTGCTTCTTCTTTTTTTATGACGTTGCTTTTGTTTATTACTTTTGGGCAGGGAAGAGTGGGCAGGTGGGGCTGTTTTGGTTTGAAAATAAGGGTGGGTTAATAAAGTGTTAAACTTTTGGAACTTTGGACTAAGATTTGATTCAGCGAAATTCTTGTTTTCTACTAGACCGATCTGATCTTGCCCAGCAGCTGCTGGGATTGCAATCTGCTAGGTCCACCTCTGAGTGAGTGAAGTGGTCGTCAGTTCGGAGAATTTGGCCTTTGGTCTTGTAGAGCTGTAGTTGTCACTAGTAGTACCACCACCCGTCTGCTACCAAAATTCAAACCCGATCAAGTCTAAAACTTACGGATCACACAGAGCCATCGATTGGCATGTGGGAGCACCATTGGTTTTCATCCAGGTAGGGCTGGTGCAAATTTAGCTTATGGTGGATCAGCTTCAATCTCACCATTTAGATCATATATGTATACTTTTCAATATTTTGCCTCAACTCACGATTAACTGAAGCAAGTGAGAACTTTCCCTCATACTAGAGTTAATCTGCGAGACACTTGCCCTTGTTTTACGTGCTTCGTCTGTGTATATATAACTGAGACCTAACAAGCCTCCCCAGCTAAGGCAGCTATTGTTTAAGTGAAATGAATATGCAGTCTGCCGTAAGAATGGGGGTGCTCGGTTGCTGGGATGGATTTGGTCTGTGGTGGTCTAGTTCAGTTTCAGGACAGTTATTTTAGCACTCCTAACTTTACATTCTGCACTCCATTATGCCTATTTTTCTGATTTTTCAATTCTACCCCTCCACAACATTTCTTTCTCCTCTCTCCATTACAGGTCTTGAAAAACATGAAACAAACGCTAAGAAATGCATCCTCGTACTGAAATCTGGAACTCTTTCCGATTTTCTTAGTCTGATCAATGATGCTGGGCCTGTAACAATTTGATCATTGATAAGTTTTAGAGTAATGGAAGTAAAAAATATGGAGTTGGTTTGAAATAGATTCAAGAAACCATATGCTTATTGTTATGCTCAGGCATCCTTCATCATTCTTCATTGTTTTTGACCACAAACTTTTAAACGGTATAATCAAAAGAACACTAGAACTCCAACACCATGAAATATGAAGAAATCTGCATAAATAACAAGCAGTGCTAGCCATGCGAGTACCTCGTACTTGGGTCAAAACATTTTCTCCTGCAAATCACTAGCTAATGAGTCATGCAATTCCCTCAACACCTGACTGTTGGGCTACAAAAGGCAGCAAGGAGTCGAAAATCTCAACCGGATTTTGTGTAAATTGCAATTTCGAAGAGAAATCTTGTTAGATCGATCGGAAATCCCACATCGAAATATAACAGTATTAAATATAACTTAAATGTAGTTGGACTATTCCTAATTGTATTTATGCTTTTTGTGGATAAAACTAAATACTTTAAAGGTGGTTAGGGATGGGGGGTATATTATATTTAGATTTCTTAGGAGTTTTATGTATTTTAAGGATATTAAAAGTCCAATGGTATTTAATCAGGATTTATTTAAACTTTTAAAAAGTTCATAAAAGTCATGATGTATTCAATTTAGATTTATAGATAGACATTTTAAGTCCACGAAAATCTTGGGTATTCAAAAACTCTATGAAATTCTTAAATATTGGATTATTGTGAATTTTAACCTTCAATTATAAATACAACATTCTAATATGAATCCAACCTTCAAACCAAAGATTTTCATAATACTTTCTTTTTCTCTCTTCTTATTTGTTGCAATTTGGATCTTCATCAAATTATTTTGCTTCTTCACCATAAACATAATGAAATGTTCCAATAAAACTCTATTTTATATGATGTATCAATCATAATTAAGCTCTATACTTCTGATCTCTTCTTTTGTTATTGGGAAATCAATTGACCTAGTAAAAACCATATTCACCGATCATCATTATTTTTTTTATGTTATTGTCTTTTCTTATATTTTTTTATTCAAAAGAAAAACGTCATTTTTAGCCATAACAACAGACAATCATAGCATACATATCTTGTCACCATCACTATTTAGCTTCTAGTTCCTCGTTGCAGATTCGACCTTCGTAAATATAGAATAAGAAACCCCATAGAATAATATGAACTTTTTTTTATTGCTAATTCATTTGGACTTTGGGCTTTGGCATGTTTAGACATAGATTTATTGTCTGATGATATAAAAATACAGTCTAGCAAAATTCATAAAAAAGTCTTTGAAAATCTGTAAAATATTTTCGAAAAGCTAGCTCATAAAATCAGTAGATTTGTGAGGTCTTAAAAAATCCTATTCAATCCACAAATATTTAAAAAATCATCACTTGAAAAAAGTCTATATGAATTTAAATACAATACACCCCCTTAAGTTGGGACAATATCGGTACAATGTTGACCCCATGTGCCACGTTTGTATCAGAGCGGGTTCTTCTCCAATCGCGTTTTGAGCCCATTGCGCTTAAATTGAATTAGACTTCAAAAAATTGTTGCGTTGGCTCCTACTGAATTAATTGAGTCTTTGAAAAACTGTTGCTTTGGCGCTAGCGTAATGAATAACCAAGATTTCGATGTGAATTTTGGATTTGGTTTCACGTGCTAACCTCGATCGTACTTAAGTTACACGTGAGAGTGCGTGTTGGATTGGAGATCCCACATCGAAATATGACAATATTAAATATAACTTAAATATAGTTGGACTATTCTAAATTGTGCCGAAGTCTTTTGTTGATAAAATCAACACCTTAAAGGTACCTTAAAGGTGGTTAAGTTGAGACAATATCGGTATAATAATGACCTCACATACAACTCTTGTCGCTGTTCAACTAATCTATGATTACACGTAACTGCTCGCCAGCTCATGAATATTTTATTGGTTATTTGATTTCTCTAAAAGTTATGTCAAAGTGTCGAAATTCAAATCATATCGATGAGCAATACAAAATCCAAACTGGTTCTGTCGCTACATTGTTCGTCGCCTGATCCTGAATTACAAACCAAAAGCTCAGTAGGATTGAGTTTCCATCTTGAGAGACAGAGAAATGAATATACAGTGAACGGTAGAATTGAAAAATCAAACAAAAAGAGGGGAAGTTCTCCAATGAACACTATTTATCATGAACGAGAAAAATTTTGCACTGCCACAAAAAAGTGAACCTTATGGGTCCCCCATATTTTACAAAATAAAATAGGATGTTCAGGGTGAACATTAAAGGTATAGTGAGAGTAGAATTTAAAATTAGACATTCATAGTGACCTGTGAAATGTGTTTGCTGGTACAATTCCAGAGTGGTGCTCACCATTTGCTGAGACATGCACACTTACGTCACCCTTGTTTAATTAGTTAATTTTTTTTTTGTCTAGCTTTGGTGTTATATGAGAGAGTTTGGTTATCCACCCCGGCCCTCTCTTTTGTTGTATTTAAAAAAAATAAAAAATAATAGTCAATGATAAGATAAGAAAAGATATTTCTTATAATCTAACCACAATTTTTGACAAATAAAGGTTGGGTCTGAAATTTAACATTATATATATTAAAAATCCTAATTAAGTAAAATAACTCTCTCTCTCTCCCTCTCTCTCTCTATAGCAGTGGTTCACCATCCACTGCTCACGGCTTCACCACCGGTGTCGATAGCCTCACGACCTCCACGTCAGCGCTCCTCATCGAAGCCGCTCTCTGCCGATAAGCTCGCGCACTGCCACACAATGTCTCACAACCAAGAAGCTCTAGTTTCACTTTTTGTCCCCGTGAACTCAATCGGCCTGCAGCGCTGCCCTTTCTCATCCTCTTCATCTCATGCCCCCCAGCTGCTTGCCTCTTCTCAACTCGGCGTCCGGTTGCCGCCACGCCTCAGCTCGCATCAATCTCCACGCCGCTAATTGCTCGCATCCACTCGATTTGCTCCGCCAACAGTTCAGTTTAGCCACGCCAAGTGACTACTCAACGCCTAGGTCCTAGGAGACATCCGGATCTGCAACCCGCCGTCATGCACAACTGTTTTATGTTTTTGTTCAGTTTGTGAAAATAAAAATGTGATTTGTTTACACTCTGTGAATTTGGTATGCATTTCGGTGTTTATAAAGTAGCAGTAACCAAACTCCATAGTTTTGATTTGGTGGGTTTTTGGCCGTGCATAAATACATGGATAAGTATTATCATGCCCTTACAGTAATGGAGTTTACAATAGGTTGAGTTTTTGGTTATTGAAATTTCATTTTTCTTATTATAGAGTAGCAGATTTATTTTTTTGTTATAGTAGAAGCTTCATTTTTTTTTAGTAGTAGGTGTTTTTTTTGTTATTTCAAAGTGTTGTTATACTCCATTTTTGGAATGCTGCTACTTTGTATTTTTTTTTAAAATTATTTCAATGCGTTTTCCAAAACGTACTGCTGTCTTTATGTTATTCAAACTTTAGCTATTTCATCCGGGCTGTATATTTATAGTTGCAGCGTTGTATTTTGCAGTAGTAGTGTTGAATTTTTCAGTAACAAAGTCTACATCTATCCTTTTCTTTTTTGAATTTTTCAATAGCAGTGTTGTATTTTGTAGTAGTCGATTTTTTAGGATTGCTACTGCATTTTCGGTTCGAGGTCTGCTACTATATTTTTGAGACTGCAACTGAATTTTTGGTTTGAGGACTGCTATTGCATTTTCGGTTATTTCCAGTTCGAGGACCGTTACTACGTTTCTATATCTGCTACTGCATTTTCGGTTTGAGAACTGCTACTACATTTTCAGTTTGAGGACCGCTACTACATTTTTAGGACTGCTATTGCATTTTCGGTTTGAGAACTACTACTATGTTATCAGGGACTGCTACTATTATTTCAGGGATTGAATTGTATTGAAAAATGTTATGGAATGTGTATAAAAATTGCTACTAAGTTTGTATCAAAATTGTTACTCAATTTGTATCGGAACCTCTAGTGAATTTATAGCGAAATTACTATTAAATTTATGATTGAATTGATATTAATAATGTTAATAAATTGAATAATCAATTCAAGTTGAAAAAAAAATTGATTGTAGAAAAAATTTGAATGAACAAATAATCAGACTAAAAAGTATTAAAAAGAAAAAAAAGAAAAAAAATTATTTTTAAGTAATTTCGGATAAAATAAATATTAAATACACAAAAAATAAGACAGAGTATAAAAATAAATTTATATCTGCCACATGGCAGCCTATAGCAACTTGTCCTTATTTGTAAATTTTGTCTTTCATTGTCTAAAATAAGAGACATTGTTCTTAACTGTATTTGGCTCATCCAAACTGTCTTTAAGTGTAGTTTGCTAAAAAAATAAAATATTTATACATTGAGGTAAATGACCAGTGGTGGATTTCTCAGAGTTATGACACATTTCTTTCGGGATTGGGATTGGGGTTAGTCTTATCTATAGAAAAAGAAAGTGGCTTGTTGATGCTCTCGCATGCTAGCTATGTAAATTAAGATGAAATGATTATGAATACTGAATATAAATCAAGGTTATGAATATAAAATTGTAAAATTGTGATCAATACAAGAATGCAAACAACATACATAAATTGATCAAAAACAGAGAAAGCTTACAGATACCCATACTTGTAGACGATGTTATACAACAAAAGATCTTTTCCTCGATACGTACTGTTCTTAATAGTCGACTCTACTATGTGGCAGAATAATGAATGACTTCTCAATGGAATGATGATTGTTAGAGCAGGGACCTTATGCCTTTATATAATGTGTTTAGAATTAATACCTCTCATAAAAGTTTTTAATCCTAATACAACTTGTAATGAATGGTGAATGAAGAATTCATGTAGAATTTTTATTTGCACAAGGTAAATAATATTCCCTTATGAAAAATTAATGTAATAGGGAATATTTTTGTTTATCAATTACTTAAGCATCAATTATAGAACTAACATGTTGCTAATGAACTTAATTGTGTAATGTCCATATTAGTTCTTACATTCTTCCACTTGGACATACACAAATTACACAACAGTGTAGTACACTACAACATTCTTACCGGCAATGTTTTTAACATTACCGGCGAATTTTGCCGTCGCCGGCAATGTAATTTTTTTTAATTTTTTTAACATTACCGGCGACTTACATTTAAGTCGCCGGTAATGTTAAAAAAAAAAAAATTACATTGCCGGCGATTTTTCCGGCAAAAATCGCCGGTAATGTTAAAAAACATTGCCGGCGATTTAAAAATTGCCGGCAATGGGTAAGAATGTTGTAGTGTTGCTATAAAATCATACTAAGTAAATAATGAAATGAAGTGTGCATCATTGTACACTAATAAACAAAGTATGAATATGAATATGAAGATTAATTTAGCTATCACAGATCATAACTGACTATAATGAGGTTTGAAAAAAAAATCTGTTTAACAGAACAAAAGCTCCCCAAAATCACACAAAGTAGCTATGACCCATAACAACTAATCCGTAAATGAAGTAATGAATTATGTGTTTCTGGATATGAATGAAACACATGTATAGGTCAAACAAAATGAATTATATGTTTTTAAGAATGAATAAAACACATATATTAGTCCGATGAAGCATTACGTATAAAAATAGAATAATAAATTAAGTTTCTAACAAAAAACTATGGCATATATATGAATGATCTATTATACATGTATCCCAATAAGAGTATTAACTTAATACTGTAAAATTCAACATATCAAAATATAATGAACTCAACTGAATCCGAAACTTATTAATATCAATGTCTTATATAATTTAAAACATGTGATATAAAAATTTGAGAAAATATACATAAATCTGAATAATGAAAATATAAAAACTAAAATAGACTCAAACTTTTACTCCCACTGATTTAAACAACTCTTAAAAACAGTCGATCAAAAATCAGATATGTAGAGGAAATATACTACCGTGAACTTCCAATATGCTCAATTAAGTTTGACATAAGCAGTGTAACATGTGTCGTGCTTTATAATGAAAGTTCAAAATCACACGGCATATACGTATCTTCATAAAAATAAAATAAAATAAAGGACGGGAAGATGAATAGTAGACATCCACATACGTTGAATTGTCTATCATAACACGTTGAACATATATGCATGTATACTTTGCTACTTTAAAGATCGCAACAGAGATAACACATTCTAGAGCACATCTCTTATTAACCTTTCACAAAAGTATCGCACTGAAACTTTCGAACTTCATCTAAATTTTGAATTAATGTAGCACTCAAATATATACAGCAAACAAGTGTTTGTCTTTGATCCGGTTATCACCTGACTTCTACCTTGTAGACAAAAGAAATATGAACTTAGTAATTCATGTGTTCATAGTAATTAATGTGTTTCGCTTCAAAACAAGAATTTGCACAACGGATGCATACGCGTCTTTCATTAACTTAATCACACTCACTATAAGAAAATTTCACTTAGACCATGAAGATATTTCGTCGTCTAGGTTAGAGTTTCTGCTGTCTAAGTACTTAGACTACGGAATCTCCGTCGTTCAAGTGTCATAGTCTAAGCACTTAGATGACGGAAATACATCATACCGTTGTCCAAGTGACATCTTATTGCGTCGTCCAAGTATAACTTAGACCACGCAAATGTTATGTACGTCGTCCAAATACAACTTAGACTACGAAATTATTGCGTGAATATATGTTTAAGTGATCACTTAGACCACGTATGTATATATGTTTTGTAGTCTAAGTGAATTTTTTTAAATATTTTTTTAATTAAAATTTGAATTTAAAGTAAAATATTAATAAATTAATTAAAATACTAAATTTAATTTAAATGATTAAAAATTATACATACATCAATATCGTTCGGAAAAAATGAAATATTAAAAACTACTTACAAACTACTAAAATACGGCAGGAGTAGACGCGCCGCCGAATCCTCCTCTTCCAGCCATGTCGTCGTCGTCGGGGTTTGGGGTCGACGCAGGACGACAATATTTTTTAACCTGATTTTGCATGAGGGTGATGAGGTTGGCTATCTGCACTTATTGCTCATCAAGCCTCTGACGCATAGATAACGTTTCCGCCCGTGCGAGTCGAGTCTCCTCAATGGCTGTTTGGACCGCCGCATCCCAAGCACTTGTCCTCGCTGAGCGTGCTGTAGATGAGTCAGAAGATAAATCTCGCTGCACCTTACGTCCCAACCCCCTAACCTCCTTACCAACTCGACGACTGTATACCTCATTGACGATTGCAATTTGGCTCTCCCTCGATAGAGGAGGTAGGGCTTCCGGAGGCAAATCCGGGTGTGCAAGCTGCGTGTTGGCCAATTCCTGTTGCACCAGCTCTACCAACCTTGCCTAAAAATAATAATAAAAATTAAATATTTATACATTTTTACGAGAGTTTAATAAATAATAATTACGTTAATTGAGAAGAAATATATACGACACTTATGCCGCTTTGACTCGCTTCATTGTCGAGCCCAGGCGTCACGTAAGTGGTGACGCTAGCATCCAGATAAGGGTGTTTGGAGCCCTTATCTCTGTGCTCCTTGGTGATTTGTATCATCTGCTTGGAGCCGGAGGTATGATATTTGTCATTCTTCTCCCGATTGGCCTTGTTTACGTTTGATTGCGTCTGTTCGACAACATAAATCATTAAAAAACTAACAAATGACTAAAAAAATATATTCGATTTTGTCAATTTAAATAAAAAAATACGAACTCGATTAAATTCTTCTTTGAAGTGGTTGACCAACCACTCACACTCATCTTCCATATCCCCACGCAGCTTTACGGGGGTAGGCGAGCGGCCGAATTGGAGCTAATACTTGTGAAGTCTGTATTTCCAATCACGATAGATGGTGTTGGCGGTGGTGTTGATGTGCCTAAGCATCTCCGGTGTGTCATCCATCGCATATTGTTCCTACAAGAAAAGAATAAAAAATTATAATCGTATATATTATGAAATTATGATTTTATTAGTTATTAAAAAATAAATTTAAAATTGTATTATGTACCGAGAGTTCTTTAAACACATTCCCCTTCTCCAAGTCCGGCAACTCCTTCCAGTTACGAATGTTGTTGCGAATAATTGCCCTGATGCTGTGAGATGAGAGACTAGCTAGTTGCGAGGTGGGAGGGCCATCGGTGAAATCGTCGTACGATAACTAGATCTTTTACCCGGTTGCCTTGAACAACTTCTTGAATTTTTCGCCATTTTCGAGTCCTCCCGTCCTTTTAGGTTGAGGGTCTGACGGGGCCCTCCTGACCTTGCACCGCGTGCTAGAGAAAATAGACTAAGAGACCGACTCCTGGGCACTTTTTGACATCGATGATCGGTCGGAAGGGGTGTTATCGTCACCGATCTGTATTACTGGGGCATTAGGAATTTTCCCAGTCGCCGCAGCCGAGGGACCAGCTGAAAGGTCCGGAGGAGGCGTGACGTTGTCCTCCAAGCTCTGCTAACCGACTTGCTCTGCGAAGCGTCGTAGCTTAGCATCTTCTGCCTCTTTTTATGCCTTCTTTTTACCCCATAAGGACATTTTAACCTAGGAGTTGTAAAAATCAACTAGTAAACCTATTTTACCATTAATTATAACTACTTTATCTTTTACTATTTTTAACAATTTTTACTATATATTTATTCTTTTTCATATTTACCACAACATTTACTATTTTTAATATTTTTCATTTGTAAAATTTACCATTTTTGATATTTATCATTTTTTAATATTAACCAATTTGTAATTTTTATCTTTTTTAACAATTTACAATTTTTATTATTTACTATTTGGTTTTATCATGTACGTTTCTATTTTACCATTTTTTCATACTTAGTATTTTTTTTAATTTTATCATTTTTAATATTTACCTTCAATTTGTATATTTTTAATCATTTTGATCAATTTATTTTTTTATCCTATTTACAATATACACCTATTTACAATATGCACCAATTTATAATAATTACCAATTTATAATTTTTACTAATTTACAAATTTTACCAATTTATAATATTTACTTAATTTATAATATATTTAGAAATTTTTTATTTTTTACCATTTTACGATATTTATGAATTTACAATAATTACTAATTTAATGAATTTACAAAATATTTACCAATTTATTATTTTTACCATTTTATAATATTTACTAATTTACAATAATTAACAATTTACAATATTTACTTAATTTACAAAATATTTACAAATATATTATTTTTACCATTTTGCAATATTTAGTAATTTATAATAATTAACAATTTACAATATTTACCAATTTATAATTATACACAATACATCGTATTATACCTAAATACATATTATTATACCTAAATAAATATTAAAAAGAAATTCTAAATATGTACGTACGTAAAAAAAAAATTTGTTTTACTGGCGGTGCCGGTAGGAAGCGTCGAAGGTGGAGGGAGGGAGGAGACCGGCCGACGGTGGAGGTAGGGAGGGAGGAGACGCCGTATGTGGTGGAGGGAGGGAGGAGGGCGCCGTACGGTGGAGGAGGTGGAGGCCCAAGGTGGGAGGCGGCATAGGAGGTGGAGGCCGGCTGGTGAGAGTCACCGGAGTGAGGAAATTTTTCTTTTCGGAACCGGAGTTCGAGTGTGTAATTATATAGTTTCACTTAGACGATGGAGTGCGATTTTTCGTCGTCTAAGGGAGCAGGATCTCACCTAGACAACGGCAACTGATGTTGCGTCATCCAAGTGTGCACATTAGAAGAAATAATCGGGGAACTTCTTCTTAACCACTTTCTCAAACCACGCCGAACTCTTGTCCGGGTTTAATGCCTGGAGCTTCTCCCTATATCCAATCTTGTAAAGCTCAACTTCGTCACAGTCTCGCAACACTACCCAATGTGCCTCAATATGTTCTTCTCTTGTTAATGATTCCTTTAATACTTCTCTAAACGGTTGTACGACATTTGTGACGACATAAAGATTGATGCTGGCACTGGGATCGGATGCGGTGGGAGGTGGTGGATCCTTGAGGTACCTATTGTAGTAAGTAACACACTTATGCATTAGGTATCTCTCTTCTATTGAGCCATCTGGGGCCGACCTATTTTTCACGAATCCTTTATACTGTCCAAGCTGTCTACAAAATCAAACGTTCAATTAATTAATTGTAGAATAAGTACATATAGCTAGTAATCTCGAGTGGAACAAATAATGGATCGAAAAATATGTATAATTAATTAGTTGTACGTACCTTTTGTGCTTTACTTTTATCTTCATTTGCTCCATCATATATTGCAACACATTCTCTTGACATCCAGGGTACACTGGGGTCTGCGTTTCAAGTAGCATCCTGTTGTACTTATCCGTCTCACTAGTGTCTGTGGCCAAGCTAGCAGTCGGGAATGTGTCATCATGCCAATGAGTGGTATTTCAACCTCCCTCTTGATGTTGGTGTCCACCATGACTAAATCCCGGAAATGCATCATGGATCAAATCAGCAATTGGGTTCCAAGCAGGGTGGCCGACACCACTGTCGCTGGATGAGACACTATGGTAACTGTACCTTGAGCTGAAGTCTACTGCTTCACTATGCCCGCTCCACATCGTGTAACTCCACATCATACCATTTTCGTACAGGTGTTACATCATAACATTAACCTCCGCATACTGATAGTTAAGATATTTTTTGCACGGACACCTGAAACGCTTATTTCCCTGACCATATTCTATCGTAAAATTCACGAATTCTCTAATTCTATCCATATACCGGACATCACTTCTATTCCGCAACTTTATCCAACTCTTGTCCATACTTCTAGAAAATTTAATAATTATTATATTAGTCAACTATTATACATTTTTTCAAGTAATTATTAAACTATTATATATACAATTTTTAACTACCTTAATTATTAAGGTATAATTAATTAAAATATTTATTAATTACCTTTATTAATTAATGGTGAATATACTATACATTAATTACTTTAATATATCTAACATGCATACATGTTTTAACTAAATATTAACCAAATTTGTAAACATCCATGCATATATACTAGTTAATTAATTAACTAATATATATATATATATCAATCAATTACCTAACTTAATTATAAATATTAGACTTACTAACGATGCAATCAATCAAACGTACAATTAATAATATATATAAAAGTTAAGATTGTCAGAAATTAACTACGTACGTACCTAGCCTTCTCTGATATATGACGAATCGATGGTCGAAGCCGGAGATATATATATATATATATATATATAGTGCTAGTTGTACATGTGAGGAGAGTCTGATCGAGAGAGAAAGAGAATGAGACGAGCGAGCGGAGAGGAAAAGAGTCTGGCATGCACAATATGTAATGCATCACTTAGACGACGGAAATGAGTATTTGTCATCTAAGTAGTCACTTAGCCGACGGACTGTGCATAGTTTTCGTTGCCTAAGTGGTGCATGAGACAACGCACCGACGCTGCATCATCTAAGTGGTCACATAGACGACGGCGTGTTGGTACGTCGTCTGATCTCTAACTTGCACGACACAGAATCATTTTCGTCGTCTAAGTGAGACTTAGACGACGGAAAAAGTCTTAAGACGACACATTTTATTGGCGTCATCTAAATTATACTTAGACGACGAAACGTTTACTGTTCCATCATCTAAGAGAGTTTTTCTTGCAGTGACTACAAATTAACAACTTTTAAGTCCAACTCTATATCCACAAAGGAGATATAACATATCTATGAGGACTATGGATGTTGAATTGATACATATATAGATCATATCATTAATATCTATGTATTTTGATTCACTACCAGAATAAGTAATATTGCGGTTGACATTAAAAGTCGTCGGGTATAGTATAGTATACCTGACGATAAAAAGGGTTTGTCGGCCATAGTTTCCTGTTGTCAGGCATAGTATTATAGCCGACGACTGGAAAAAAGTCGTTGGTGTTTGTGACTGGACCATCATAGGCTATAGTTTTTGACAAACACCGACGACATTTTTCAACTATAGGCGACGACTACATCATGTCATCGGCTATAGTTCTTTATTACAGATGGATCTGGGTAGCAACTCAATCATTCAAAAAAATTTCGATGAGAAATTTAAAACGCTCTGAAATCGTTGGGTGTTGTCGGAAGCTGTCCAAAATAGGTCCGTGAAGCTATATGGTACGTATATATATACATATATGTGTGTGTTGATTGTTGATTTTGATTGGAGTTGAGTTGAATTCTATAAAAATATATGTATATAATTATACGTAAATTATTGATATATATGTGTTAATTTGTAATTAGGGAGTAGAAGAATTAAATTATGTAATTTGTAGTTTAAAGATCGATATATATAGATATAATGATAAATTTTTAATTAATTAGTGCATATATATATACAGTTGGAATTTTCAGGATGGACAAGAGTTGGATGTGCCTTCCAAGATGGGATGTAAGATATCACCATGGAATTAGGAGTTTTGAGGAATATGTGAAGGCTAATTGTGGATGGATGACAATTCATTATTGTCCATGTACAAAGTATCAGTGTCACAGCGAGCGATATTATTTTTTCATTGATAAAGTATTAGAGCACCTGAAGAAAAACGGGTTTTGGGATAAGTACACATATTGGATTTATGACGGTGAAACATCATCAGCAGGTCAGCATGATAATGGGCAATTTTCTGAGAGGGCAAGTACATCTAATGATCCAACAACGAGGTTGATCAACGATGTGTTTCCTTATGAGAGCGGTGTATTTTCTCAAGCACCAAATATCCCTCCCACCATTGGGGGCTTCCCTCATATTGAGACAGTCTAACAATTACCCAGAGCTATGAATACTGCTGTTATGGACAAGTGCAACAATCTGATTGCCTTCCAACAGACTCCCCTGTACAACGGGTGTAATAAGACTATTCTTGAAAGTGTCATGGGAGTAATGAAGGTCAAAGTGGAGAATAAAATGAGTGTCAAAGCTGTTGATGATTGGCTGAAGTGGTCTGCTTCGTTGCTACTCCTCGGTCATTGCCTTCCTACCACTCATCATAATGTGCGACATATCCTGAAACATCTTGATTTTTCCTACATGAAAATCCATGCATGCATATATGATTGCATTCTCTTTTAGGGTGAAGATGCTTACCGGAATAATTTTGAATGCCTTGATGCCTGCCCAGTATATGGTACAGATAAGTATAAGTTGACTCCTGTAGGGAACAAGAAAGCTGTGAAGATACTTCGTTATTTCCCGTTAATTGATAGGCTGGAATGGTTGTTCATGTGTGCACACACGACTGAAACTATGAGATGGTGGGCTGAGAGGAATTTGCCTGACGATGATACCTTTATACACCCTGCTGACGGAAAGGCTTGGAAGTACATTGTCAGGGAGTTTTCTCATTTTGCATCAGAAGTCTGAAATGTTTGGCTCGGGCTCTCATCTGATGGATTCAACCCTTTTGGCAACATGAGTCTGCAATACAGTATATGGCCAGTTATTTTGGTACCGTACAACCTTCCTGCATAGATGTGCATGAAGAAGGAATACAATATGCTCACTCTGTTAATTTTAGGGCCGGATTATCCAGGAAAGTGTCTCGATGTATATTTGAGACCCTTGATTGAGGAGCTTAAGTACCTGACTGTGTATGGCCATCCCACTTATGACAAGTACAAAAATGAGATGTTCCAAATGCATGTCATGCTTGTTGGCACCATCAGTGATTTTCCTGCCTGCGGGATGTTGTCTGGCAATGTTACCAGGGGATACAAGGCTTGGCTTTCACATGATCACCCATTTCGGCAGGATAAAAAGCCTTTTGATGAGACTGTAGAAATGGGTGTGCAACCTAGGAGATGGACGGGGGATGAAGTTTTGGAAGTGCTGAATGAATACGATATTGGGTAGCTGAGCAATCATCCTGAAATAGTGGTGTCAATGCCTGACAGACCTGACATGTACAAATTCTGAACACGCAAAAGAGAATGGGACTGCGGAAACATTTATGGTTGAGAGAAGGGAAAAAAATGCCTCAAGCTCCTTACACCGTCAAGTCTGACCAGAAGAATAAATTTTTTGAATGGATGGGTAATGTTAGGTATCCTTCAGGCTATGTAGGAAATATAAGCTGGTGTGTTAATGTTCAGGACAATAAGATGTACGGATTAAAGAGTCATGACTACCATATACTGCTTCAACGCCTCTTTCCTATTTTCATTCGAGGGTACCTGCCCAAAGAGGTGGTGGAGCCGTTAGTGGCGTTGTCAAGATCATTTCGGAAGTTAATTACCAGAGAAGTGAAAAAATCAGACATGTGAGAAATGCAACAGGACATCATTTTTATCATGTGCAAATTTGAGAGGATATTTCCCCCTTTTTTTTGACATCATGTCGCACCTGATGCTCCATCTTCCCGAATAATTGTTGCTTACCGGTCCAGTACACTACACTTGGATGTATCCCATGGAAAGGTACATACGATTCAACATCTGAATCTGGCTCTGTTTTTAATTATATATAAATAGTTATTTTTCAATAATCATAACATGTACTTTGCAACTTGATAGACAACTGGGGGACTACAAAGACTATGTGATGAATAAATCTACACCTGAAGGGTGTATCATTAAAGCATATCTTGCGCACGAATGCGTAACGTACACCAAGTTGTATTTGTGAGCATTGGAGGACCCTCCACAACATATGCCAGTAGAAGAACCATAGTTTAACCTTTCTATCATCTCTAATGTTGTTGAAGTATATGGAAAGTTGGCAAAGTTGTACAAGTTAGAACCATATGAGCTAGTCATTGCCCACTAATCGGTATTGATTAACTGTCTAGAAGTTCAATATTAGAAAAATATCCACCTTTACTACCTTGTTATTGCCGGTGATGTTGAGTACCACAACAAGACGTTTGCAAACTACTTTGGCAACTGAGTACGTATATATACATATATTTACTTATATATACGATATAATTAATATCAATGTTCATATTTAAAGTTAATGGTTGTACACATAGTTTTTCTCAGATGAACTATGTACAAGATGATAGTAACGTACATTGGTCACTTGAATTGAGGCTCTTAGCGATGAAACCGGTAACTTCAAGAGTTTATCCGATATGTAAGGTCAATGGAGTGTAATTCATATGTGAACAGAGAGACGTCAGACGGAGAACACATAATTCTAGTGTAATGGTGCATGGTGGACAAAATAACATTAACTATTACAGTGTTCTCCATTTAGTGGTTGAACTAATTTATGGGGAAGACATGACAGTGTACTTGTTTAAGTATAGATGGTTTGATACTAGCCCTGAGAACACAAGGACCAATCAATACTGAATATTTTCGGTGAATACTGCTATAATTAAGCTGGTATGAAGATGACCCTTTTATTTTTGCCACAGCGGTAAAACAAGTGTTTTATCTTGATGATCTTGTGCAGAAAGGCGCATGGAAAGTAGTTAACCATGTTGTTCCTAGAAACATATACAGTGCTGCTACACTTAGTGAGATTGCAGATAATGAAGAAGAAGTTACTGCTTACCAAGAGTCGAACGCAATTGGTACTCCTGAATCATCTACAATTCGCCTTAATAATGTGATACAGAGTAGTGTGGTTTAAATTCCTCGATCAGAACTTGTTGATGTTAATCCAAATGAAGTTGACGAAGGAGCAACACATCTTACCAGAAATTAACTCGAACACCGAGTCAGACTCAAGCGATGATTTTGATTATGAGCCTTAGTTAAAAATGTATTTGAGTATAAACGTGTATGTTTGTTGGTCATGAGCCTAATTTTGCCTATGTTCTTTAATGAGCTAAACAGGTATTTGTGGGAAACGTGTTTCCACATGAGCCTACTTTGCCAAAAAAAATTAACACTATAGCCGACGACATTGACTCATGTCGTCGTCTATAGTCAGTATAGCCGACGACTTAAGTATTGTCGTAAACTATACTATAGCTGACAACATTCATGTATAACGTCGTCGAGCAAACTATAGCTGACGACAATACTTAAGTCGTCGACTAAAGTTTTTGGATATATTACCCAGAATCGACCCCGTGCAGCCCAGCATGAACCAAAACTACCCAAAACCCTAAAATTTGAATTTCGCCATACTCAGCACACCGCACGCCGTTCGTCGCTGCTCTCTCTTTCTAACAAACTCTGTCTCTCTCTCACACTCTCTCTCTCTCTCTCTCTCTCTCTCTCCGCATAACAATTTTAGGTTTTTTGTTCAATTTTGTAGTAGACGAATTTTGGGAATTTTTTTATGCAGATTTTGTGCAGATTGGGTTTGGGTGTGTTATTAGGGCTGTTAATTTTGTGCAGATTGTGTTATTAGGATTGTGATGCATGCTGTGTTAATTAGAGTTTGGGTGATTATGTGATTAGGCTAATAATTTTTTGATTAGGGATATTAATTAGGTTTGGATCATTAGGGCTGTTAATTTTGGCTGTTAATTTTGTGATTAGGCTTATGTGATTATTAGGGCTGTGAGAATATGTGTATGTGTTGCTACTGTTTTTGAATTTGTGTTAGTGAATATGTGTATATGTTGGTGAATTTTATGTTGTTGATTAATTGATTATGCTATGTAAATTGATTAGAGATGATGAATTAGTTAAACTGCGGTAATTTATTGAGATCCGGGTTGAGACACAATGGTGAAAATGGGACTAGAACTAGTCATTCCGAGTCCGCCACTATCGGCAACACTTATAGCAGCCTTTCCAGCTCTCCCCACCTTCAACTACTAGGTCAAGGGGTTACGCCGCATCAGGAAGTAGTGGCCCGCCGACCCTCAAACGCGAAAAGGCTTTACAACGACAACTGCACACCCTCAACGGATAGTGTGACTCAATCCTTGGTCCGTATGCTAGAAATTCACCAGCCGGAGCCTTCTTCCTCTACGGCTTAGACTGTTCATTCATCTGAGGCTGGTGCTTCAGGTAGTTCCTCGGCCGAGGTACAATTATGTCTGCCGTCTACCCTCTTCTTGCCCTTGGAGATACCTACCATAACTACCATCGATGACACGGGAATGCCTATTCCAGGACAACAAAGTTTCACTACCCCGGAACAATCATATGTGTATGTACCATTCGAGACACCTCTCTGGAGTGCGAAGGTTCCGGGACAAGCTACAGACAAATCGGGTAAATATTAATTAAGAACCTTGATTATTTAATTTCAAACTTATTAATGATATGTAAATTAAATTGGATGGTTATCTTTTAATCTTTTTACCTTGTCTTAGCCAAAATTGTTGCCGGAGACAAACAAAAGAAGACTAGAGGCCCTGTAGTCAGCAAGCTACTGGACGAGGCGATCAAGGGTGGTGGGAAAGTGGTCATTCAGACCAGGGACAGAGGCAAGGTGATCGAGGGAAAGATTACGCGAAAGTACGCAGGCATAGAAGGAAACATCATATGGGACAGAGTCCCAATGCTGTGGCCAAATTGAAATTCCGTGCCACACTGCGTAAAGTACGAAGTGAATAATACACTATCGGTGAGTTATATTGTATATTAATTATATATATTTTCCACTTATTAATCAAGTCTGAATAAATACACAATTTTTATTATTTATATATACATTGCAGAGGTGATTTCATGTGCAGAACGAGCTCAAAGCCACATGGGAAGATGAGGTGCAAGGGGGTAGGTGATGTGATTCAAGTTATATTGTATATATCGAGTTAATTTTTTTTGATCAAGTGTTGTCAATTTCTAACATTTTTGTTTCATTAATATAGGTACAAGGAGTGGAATGTTGACCTCAAAAAGCACTGGAAGAAGTACGACGACGACCGTTCGGGTACCCCTAGCGAGTTTTGTTATAGGGATTACGAGTGGCGATGGCTTGTAACCCACTTCAAGAACCCAAGATTAAAGGTATGCAACCTAAGTATATTTGTGTTATATCGTATTTGGCGAAAATTTTTAGCAAATAATTTTTTGATGTATGTTTATCCAACAAGGTCATTTCTGAAACAAACTCTGATCCAAGAACCGGGGCAAAAAAACCAAGAACCATCATGCCGGTTCTAGATTATATTCGGGTTGGATGGACGAGGCCGCCAACACCCAGAAGTCCCCGCGTTAGTGTATACGGTGCAACACGCGTATCCGTAGTGCCCCCAAGACGCTGTAAGTCTTAAGCCCTTATAAATTAATTAACATATTTGCTTATATATGTATTTTCTCTATAAAAAATTGTATGTTTAAATTAAACATTATTTTGTTTCATTGTCAATTAGGCGAGAGTGCAGGAGGTGATGCCACAGGTGTTGACTCAGGTAGCGAGAGAGCTATATCTTAACACCCCGAATGTGGACCTTCCGATTGATGATATTGATCCATCTGATCCGATGGTAGCAAAGAGGATCATGTAATGTCAATCGCGATCCCTCTAGGAAAGAACGCCTTCTACTGTAGGGGTCTCGGAAAGAGGGGCGTCTTGAAGAAGACTCCCGAATTCTCCCGCGGGTCGGGGAACTTCCAGGAACTCTGAGCTACAAGAGCAGCTTCAGAGGCAGGCGAGGGAGATGGAGGAGACTTGAAGCCAGATGAAGGAAATGTAGCGGGCGAGATTAGGCGAGCAGACGATATTAGCCGAGAAACAATCATCTATGGCGACATAGATGCAGTAATGTTTTGCACAGTTTCAGGCTTCTGAAATCCAGATCTTGGGCCTTATCTCAGCACTTTTTCAGTGCACCACAGTCGCAGCCGTAGCCGCAGGAAGATCAGCAAAACCATGATAGTCAAACAAATCATTTCGATAACATATATTTGGGAAACCCTTAGTGTAGTTACCTCTTTTTGTGGGTGAATATGTGTTTTGTTTGTATGGATGTGTTTGTTGGACAATATGTGTTGTTCGAAAAATATGTGTTGTATTTTGCAATTGCAGGTTCTGGGAAAGAAATCCAGAATCTGCAGTTTTTAATTTCAAAATGACCAACTATAGCCAACGACATGAATCTATCTTGTCGGCTAAAGTTTTCCAGAAACTAACATTACTGTTGACTATAACCGACGACATTTAAACTATAACCGATGATGTTCTTGCACTATAGCCGACGACATTTATAGAAAACCTCGTCGGCTATAGTCTGAGATCAGCCAACATTTTTGACCACGAGGCTGAGTTTGACCAATGACTTCATCGTCGACTATAGTCTAAAATATTTCCAACGACGTGTATGTCGTCGACTATAGTTCAAACTATAGCCAACGATAACCCTATTATCTCGTCGGCTATAGTATCACTGACGGTCTTTTTCTGACGATGCTATAACCGACGACACATCATCGACTATAGCTATAGCTGACGACTTTTGTTAACAGGCTAACGACTTTTTGTCGTCAGATATAGTGATCCTTCTGGTAGTGCTTAACTTAGTTAAATCTGCTACTCTCACATTTCAAGCAAGTTAATCATATATTACGTAACAATAGTCTTATAACCATAATCAGAAACGTATATCACCATTTCGTGTGAATAATTAAACAAGACATAACACGTATAAAACTATAAATGATGCAATGAACTCTAAAACTTAGAAGTGGTGTGGTGAATGCTAGTTCCCCCTCCCCCCCTCCCCCAAGATTTGATATATATGTTTAGTTTTCCCTTGAATGTATATGTTGGATTTGATATATATGTTTAGTTTTCCCTTGAATGTATATGTTGTAAATTGGTGTAGCGGTCAGCACGTAAGGATTTAACCAAATGGTCCTAGGTTCGAGTACTAATTATTGTATAGAGAGATTGCTTTGTTCCATTTCTTGTTTTTCCTCTACAATTTTGGGTTTCTCTTTTCAATTTTTTTTACATTATGCATGTAATTCAACCTTAACTGATCAATTAAAATATATCGGATTATATATAGTGCATGATGAAGAAATGTACGTACTTAATATTCGTTGTACTTGGAAGGTCAATCCATTTAATTAAACCACACATGAAATAGTAGGGGTGGGACATTGTAACCGAAAATCAAAAAAATCCGAACCGATAAAAACCAAAACCCAAAAAAAATCAAAACATTTGGTTTGGTTTGGTTTTTGATTTACAAAAACCGAACCAAACCCAAGAAACAATTGAATCTGAATAAATTATTCAAATAATAAACTTTGTATTCGATACTTAACACATTACCTTAAACTTTCTGCTCTTGAAATGCTGGACCAACCATTGTCATTCATCCTCCTGATTCTTGAAGTCGACAGAGGTAGGGGACCCGAACTCCTTATAGATCTTGTGCAAGGCGTACTTCCAATCAGCATACCTTTTTGTAGCTCGTTCCTTAGTGAAATCAAACATCTCCGGGCTCACCAAGAAGTCAAAGTGTACATACAAAACATATGATGAGACATTAAAATATATCTTAACTACTAATTATTTATATTAATTAATTTAATTTAAATTGAAAGACTCTTACCAAGAGATAGACGTACACCTTGTTTCTCTCGGCCTGTGGGAGATCGTTCCATGTCGGCGCCTTCATCGCCACCTTACTCTGTATGGCAGTCCCAATTTGTTGGGTAATCAGGCTGCTCAATTGCTTTGCCGGCGGGCCTCTTGCGAAGTCATGGTATGTGACTTCGATCTTCTTGTTTGTCATCTTCACCATTTGAGAAGTTTTGGTCCCCTTACACAACCCTCGGGTGCGTTTCGTGGCTGATCCTACAACAAAAAGTTACAAAATAGACTTAGTATTTAATGAATACAAAATTTACCCATTGTGCTACGTCCTTTGCAGCGAGCATTGATCCACACTTTATCTGCTAGAGATGAAGAAGAGGGTGATGAAGTCGTCGGGATAGGAATATTTACTGTCGGGGCCTCAGGCGGGCCTTCTCCTTCTCGTGGCTGTAGGGTCATCTGATAATTTAAACTGCCACCTCCATTCCTCTGACACATCAATTGATATGAGGCAAGTCTTGTCTCCTGTTATTGTTTCATCTTCCCACCTGACATTTTCTGCGATATCCAAATACATATTAAATAAAAAAAAATTATTTCTAGCAATAACAACAATAATCTCCAGCAAAATTTGAACACATACATTAAATATCACGTTCATATATCACCGATCTAAACACAAACATTCATATATCACCAATTCATCTATCACAATGGCCAAAATATATATCACAGTTGCCAAACCCATATATCACAGTGGCCAAAACAAATTTCATCAAAACCTCCATATATCACAGTGGCAATACATATCAATTTTAGCATTACACTACCGGAAGAATTACTATGACTGACGACTTGGTGTCGTCGGTCTGTTTCCGTTTATCGTCGGTCATACCTATATCCGACGGCACATCGTCGGATATAGTATCGTCGGTAATAAACCGTCGGTAATACTATATCCGACGATGATTTAGGGTTATCGTTGGAAAATAGAGACACTAAATCCGACGATGGTTTATCGTCGGTCATAGTTTAAACTATAACCGACGATGTCATCGTCGGATATAGTTTTCTCCATGGTCAAAATGGTTGACTGTGGAGAAAACTATAACCGACGATGTTGACACATATCGTCGGTTATAGTTAAAAATATTTAATTTTTTTTGCAGGTTTTGAGTTTTATCCCAAAACCTGCATTCACAAAAAATCACGCTATCTATATATTGTTCAAATTGAAAATCAACAACCATTGAAACTATAGTACGTAGTAAATAAATAAATTAATAAATTAAAACCGAAATCGTTCAAATCTGTATACATATGCGTAGTAAATAATGAAAATAAAAATTAAACCGACAATTGTTCAACACCTAGGAGGGTCCTTGTCCTAAGTCTATGTGGTCAAACGGATTGGATAAAGTTGGTTGGTCCTGGTCTGGCTGAGGCTGCGGCTGAGGCTGAGGCTGAGGCTGAGGCTGAGGCTGAGGCTGAGGCTGTGGCGCACCGAAAATGGGCGGGGGAGCTATCTGGATTCCAGATGCTTGCAACTGTGCATAACAATGCTGCATCCATGTCCCCATTTGCTGCTGCTGTTCGGCCAACCGATTCTGCTCTGCAGCTTGCGCTTGCTCCATCTCCTCTATCCGACGCCGTTGAGCTTCCATCTCAATTGATTGCCTATGAAGCTGGTCGTGTAGCTCATTAGTCCTCGAAGATGATGATGATCTCGATCCGCGAGAGAATTCAGGGGTATGCTTCAGCAGCCCTTGACCCCATTTTCCGGAACCCCTGCAGTAGAATGTGTTCTTCCCTGGAGGGATCGCAGTTGACATAATCCTGGCCCTGACGATCGGATCAGATCGATCAATCTGATCAATCGGGAGTTCCGCATCGGGGGTGTTGGGATAGAGCTCTCTCGCCACTTGAGTCAACACCTCCGGAATCGCCTCCTGAATTCTCGCCTAATTGACAAAGAACAATAAAATATTAATTAAAAAAACAATCTAAATAAATAAGAAATAAGTTTATTTTGTTATAAGGACACTTGCAACATATTCGGGGGACTGCGGATACGCGTGCTGCTTCAGCTCGGCCTTCCACTCCTTATACCTATATATACCCATAAAATCAAGCGTTAGTAACTAACAACATTGTATGAACATAATCAAAATAAATGAAAAAATTGAAACAAATGGCCGTCTGCAAACCTGCTCCCATGCACTTCATCCGCCCACGTGGGTCTAATGTCTTCATCCACGCTGAACCACCTTTGCAATGCATATATTTATATATATATATCAATAATATTAAAAATTTATTATTGAAAATTTTCATAATGAATATACAATTCAACTCACCGACAACGCATTATTCAGCTGATGTTTGACGGCTTGTTGCACTGAATTCCAATCTTGCCACAACATTGGGACTCTATCCCGTATGAGGTTGCCCGCCATCCCCGCGTACTTTCGAGTGACCTTTCCCTCGATCACCTGCCCTCTATCTCCGGTCGGAATCATAAGTTGGCCACCACCGCTAGCCTGAATGGCTTCGTCCAGTAACTTGCCGGCGACGGGGCCTCTGGTTCTCTTCTGTTTGGCACCGGGCACGATCTCGCCTATCACATATATATGTAGACGATTTTTTAAACATCAACACCTAATTGAATTTAAATATTAGGGAGTAAAAAGATATCACTAATTAATATTTACCTGATTCGTCGGTGCGTTGTCCCGGAATCCTCGCACTCCAGAGAGGTGCCGGGAATGGTATATACGCATATGCCTGCTCCGGGGTAATGAACCCTAGCTGTCCCGGAATAGGCATCCCGTCGGAATCGACGTGAGGTATCGTCGGGATTTCCAACGGTAAGAATAATGTAGGCGGCGGGCATAGTCGGATCCTCGCCGAGGACTGAGTGGATCCACCAGCCTCCTCGGAAGAATGAGGAGCTGTCTGGTGGATGACGGGGGAAGGGTCCTCGCGATGAATGTCTGGCATTCGGACCGAGGATTGAGTCGCACTATCCGTTTCCGGCGTGCGACTGACCTGATGAACCCTCCTCGCGCCTGAGGATCGATTAGGCTCGAGCTGATGCTGCTGAGGTTGTCCCGCGCCCATCAGTGTACGATGTCGAGAGGTCTGCGGAAGACTGTAAGTGTTGGGGACGCTGGTGGATCCTGATACGGACCGACTTCCGGTGCCTTCATCCCTAGGTCCCGAGCCCTCATCCCCACGTCCCGATCTCCCTCTCCCTCTGGACCTCCCCCTCGAACTCGACCCGGCCCCTCGGGAAGGTCTGCAATTAAACCAATTCATCGTTGCTATAAAATTATAAAAATTCAAAATAATTCCTAATTCATCCAAAAATAATCCAATATATATTCCAATATATAAATATTCCACAAAAATCAACAATAATTCCATAAAATCCACAATAATTACAATATATATATATATAATCCACAATAATTACAATATATATAATCCAATATAATTCATCCAATACATATATATAATCCAATAATTTAACTATATATATTCCAATATATATATATCAATAATTCCAATAATCCAAATTCAACAATAATTCCAAATCCAATTAACCAAAAATTTAATCAAATTTAACCAAAAATTCTAAATCCAAATTTAACCAATTTAACAAAAAATCCAATATATTCCATCAAAAATCCAATATAATCCAATATAATTGATCAAAAAATTCCAATTCCAAATCCAAATCCAAATCCAAATTTAACCTAAATTTAACCGAAATTCAACATAAAATTCAAAATTATTCTAATATATATCAATACATTCATAAAATTAACAAATTCCACAACTATACATATACATGCATCCACATTATCGATCAACACATTCCACAACTTCAAATCTAACCTAAATTAAAAAAATTCGAAAATTTGAAATTAGGGATTTCAAACCTGTTTTTTCACTAATCGACGAGGGATTTGGCTTGAGGATCGATGGAATACCACTTGAGCTTCGATTGGTTGCTTGTAGCACGAAGGAAACAGAGATTTTCGATCGGAGGCGGCTGTTCCGGTTTGGGGCAGTTTCGTTTCTGCCCCAAAACGTACCCAGATCCGTCAATTAAACAGAACTATATCCGACGAGATAAGTAATATCGTCGGATATAGTTCTGCTATTTATTTTTCATTTATGCCGGTAAAATAATTAAATATGTAGTGTATTAATATATATATATTTATTAATAGTTAATACAAAATTATTAATAGTTAATACGAAATATTAAAATTATTATTTAATAATACGATATTATTAATCGATCGGTTGTATTTTTTTTCCGATCGATCTCTCGATCTCTCTCATTTATGATGGGGATCGATATATATATATATATATATATATATAGCAATTTCATCGATCGACACAATTTTGTCCATAATATGAATAAAATTCATTTTACATTGCACGTTCTAAGTCGAAATAACATACATATATATATATATACACTAATTAAGGCGCATAATCAGAATCATCGCTTGAGTCTGACTCTGTTTCTGAGTTAATTTCAAGTAAGGTGTGTATGTCCTCGTCACTTGAGTCTTCATTGTCTTCATTTTGATTAACATCAAGAAGATTCAGTTGAGGAATTCGTACCACACTGCCCTGTCTCACATTATTAAGGCAAATTGTTGAGGTTTCAGGAATACCAGTTGCGTTCACCTCTTGGTATGCACTGACTTCTTCATTATCCGAGGTCACAGTACCAAGGGTTGAGGCACTGTATATGTTTCGTGGAAGAACATGGTTAACCACTTTCCACGCGCCTTTATGCACAAGATCATCAAGATAGAACAATTGTTTCACCGCCGTGGCCAACACAAACGGAACATCTTCATACCAGCTTGTGGCAGTATTCACCGAAAAAATCCCGTATTGATCGGTCCTTGTATTCTGAGGGTCGGTATCAAACCATCTACACTTAAACAAGTGCACGGTCATGCCTTCCCCATATATTAATTCGACAACTGAATGGAGAACACCGTAATAGTCAACTCCATTCTGCCCACCATGCACCATTACCCCAGAATTCTGTGTTTTTCGTCTGACATCTCTATGTTCACAAATAAATAGCACGCCATTTACCTTACACATAGGATAAACTCTGGAAGTTACCGGTTTCTACGCCAAGAGCCTCAATTCGTGTGACCACTGAGGGATACCATCATCTTGTACATGATTCATCTGAAAATAATCATTTATTAACTTAACTATAAATAGGATGCGAGATATGCACTTAACATCGATCATATACAGGTCAATTTAAGTATCAACTTACCCAGTTGCCAAAATAGTTTGCGAACGTCTTGTTGTGGTACTCAACATCACCGGAAATAGCAGGGCAGTAAAGGTGCAAATTTTTCCAATATTGAACTTCTGGACAGTTAATCAATACCGACCACTAGCTCATAAGGTTCCAACTTGTACGAGTTGGGCAACTTTCCAGAAACTTCAACATCATCGGAGATGATCGAAAGGTTGAACTGCCCTCCATCTACATGCATATGTTGTGGAGGGTCCTCCAACGCTCCCAAATACAACTTGGTGTACGTTACGCACTCATGCGCAATATATGCTTCAGCGATATACCCTTCGGGTGCAGATTTGTTCATCACATAGTCTTTGTAGTCCCCTAATTGTCTGTAAATTGGTAATTACAGATCGAGCATGTTATGCTTATTGCAACAATATATAAGTGAATAAATAATATTAAATATCGACATATATATAGCCAGATTCAGAGATGCATTACGTACCTTTCCATAGGATACATCCATGTGTAGTGTACTGGACCAGTAAGCAACAATTGTTCCGGAAGATGGAGCATCAGGTGAGGCATGATGTTGAAAAAGTTTGGAGGAAATATCCTTTAGAATTTGCACATGATAAAAATGATGTCCTGTTGCATTTCCAGCAAGTCCGATTTCTTGACTTCTCTCGTGCATAACTTCTGAAAGAATCTTGATAAAGCCACTAACGGCTCCACCACCTCTTTGGGCAGTTACCCTCGAATGAAAACAGGGAAGAGGCGTTGGAGCAGTATATGGAAGTCATGACTCTTTAGTCCGTACATCTTGTTGTCTTTGAAGTTAACACATCGACTTATATTTCCGGCATAGCCTGAAGGATACCTGACATTACCCATCCAGCCAAAAATTTCACTCTTCTGGGTAGGCTTCACGGTATAAGGAGCTTGTGGCATTTTTTTCTTCCCATCTCTCAACCACAAATGTTTTCGCAGTCCCATCCTTTTAAGATCAATGCGTGCCTTCGGGCCGTCTTTAGTTTTTCCCTCCCAATTCAACACTGTGCCGACCACACTCTCGCACACATTTTTCTCTATGTGCATGACATCTAAGTAGTGTCTGATCAGCAACTTGGACCAATAAGGAAGTTCCCAAAAAATACTTTTGTGTGTCCAGAATTTATACCTGTCGGGTTTGTCAGGAATTGACGCCACTATCTCAGGATGATTGCTTAGCTGCCCAAAATCATATTCATTCAGCACTTCTAAGATTTCATCCCCCGTCCATCTCCTCGGCTGCTCACCTGTTTCCACAGTCCCATCAAATGCCTCATTATCCTCCCGAAATGGGTGATCATGTGGAAGCCAACAACGATGTCGCATCTGTACAATCTTCCTGCAATGAGGTCTGCAACACTCAACCGTCATGCACTCTGGACAAGCCCTGTATCCCCTGGTAACGTTGCCCGACAACATCCCGCGTGCAGGAAAATCGCTAATGGTGCCAACAAGCATGGCATGCATCTGGAACATCTCATTTTTGAACTTGTCATAAGTGGGATGACCATGCTCACTCAAGTACTTAAGCTCCTCAATCAAGGGTCTCTGATACACATCGAGACACTTTCCTGGATAACCCGGCCCTGGAATGATCATAGTGAGCATATTATATTCTTTCTTCATGCACATCCATGGAGGAAGGTTGTACGGTACCAAAATAACTGGCCATATATTGTATTGAAGACTCATGTTGCCAAAAGGGTTGAATCCGTCAGATGAAAGCCCCAGCCAAACATTTCGAACCTCTGATGCAAAATAAGAAAACTCCTTCACCATGTGCTTCCAAGCCTCTCCGTCAGCAGGGTGTATAAGCGTATCACCGTCGGGAAAATTCCTCTCGGCCCACCATCTCATAGCTTCAGCCGTGTGTGCAGACATGAACAACCGTTCTAGCCTATCTATCAGGGGAAAATACCGAAGTATCTTCACAGCTTTCTTGTTTCCGGCAGGAGCCAACTTATACCTATCTGTACCACATACCGGGCATTCATCAAGGGATTCAAGATCATTCCCATAAGCATCTTCACCCCAGAAGAGAACACAATCATATCTACAAGCATGGATTTTGATGTAGGAAATGCCAAGATGTTTAAGGATCTGTCGCACCTTACGATGAGTGGTAGGAAGACGATGACCAGGGGGCAACAACGAACCAGACCACTTCAGCCAATCATCAACAGCCTTCACACTCATTTTGTTATCCACTTTGAGCTTCATTACTCCCATAACACTTTCGAGAACAATCTTATTACACCCGTTGTACAACGGGGTCTGTTGGAAGGCAATGAGGTTGTTGTACTTGTCCATACCAGCAGTGTAGACAACTGTAGGTAATTGCTGGACTGGCTCAATATGAGGGAAGTCTCCAACGGCGGGAGGGATATTGATATCCGGTGCTTGAGCAAATATACCGCTCTCATGGGGAAACATATCGTTGATCAACCTTGTTGTTGGATCATTGGATGTACTGCCACTCTCAAAAAATTGTCCGTGATCATGTTGACCAACTGTTGAGCTCTCACCGTGATAAATCCAACATGTGTACTTATCCCAAAACCCGTTTTTCTTCAAGTGCTCCAATACTTTATCGATGTGAAAACGATATCGCTCGCTGCGACACTGACATTTCGTACACGGACAATAATGAATTGTCATCCCTCCACAATTAACCTTCACATCTTCTACAAAACTTCTAATTCCACGGTGATGTCTTACATCCCATCTTGGAAGACATATCCAACTCTTGTCCATCCTGAAAATTATAACTGCATGTATATATACCCATGATCTTATTAATTCAGATTCCATAGCTAGATATAAATATTTATTATTTTAATTCCCATAATTTTATTATATATATATATACACACACGTACACCCTAACTATATATATATAATCGATCACAAAAATCTAAATATATATATATAACGTTAACCATGCACGTACGTACACGTACGTACTAGCTAGCTAGCTAGTGTACATTTAATCCTATATATATAATAATCACAATATATATAATGCCGTATATTAATTAAATAAATTAATCACCCTAGCTAGCTAGCTAGTTATTGCTATATATATATATTCACAATAATCAAATTAAAATTAACAACAATTAATATATATTTACGACAATCACGCGTAAGTACTCAAAATCAACCATCGATCAATTACTCAAACTCAAGAATCAAACTCGATCGATCGATCGATCAATATATATATATATATTCAAAATCAATTAATATCGATCGATCTATATATTCAACAAATTAAGCATTAATACATGCATGCACAACACATATATATATATATATATTAATTAAGCACGACGTACCTATATATATAATGCGCATGAATCATCACGAACTCATTCTCGACATCACCCAAAAATCGATTTCAGAGCATTTTCATAAAAAAATAGAAAGTTTTTTGAATGACAGATCGAGCTGCTGCCCAGATCTGAAATAAGAAACTATAACCGACGATATGAAAAAATCGTTGGTAATAGTAAAAAAAAATCGTCGGACATAGTCGAAAACTATGACCGACGAGTTTCCGGCGACTATAACCGACGACAAGAAAATCTCGACAGTCAAAAAACTATAACCGACGAGATTATCCTGTCATCGGTTATAGTTTACTATAACTGACGAGATCCATTCTCGTCGGTCGTTCTTTGAGGACCTCGTCGGATATAGTACTTCTTCTGGTAGTGTTAAAATAACCGGCCGGACTAGAACAAGCATTCCGTATCAATTTTAGCATCAATTCTACATATCACAGTGGCATTACATATCCATTCAACTAGAACTAGAACGAGCATTCCATAATTGACATAACCAATTTTTTAGACATATTACTAAATTTAATAATTGAAATCCAATGATTGGTTTAGGAAAATTTACCAGCTGGACTCGGGGTGAGGCGGTGGTTTTCGATTTGGTGGTGGCTTAGAGGAGAGGGGGTGGTGGTGGCTTCGAGACTTAGTGGTGGCGGTGCTGGCTTTGGGGTGAGTATGCGGTGGCGACGTCGAGATGAGGTGTCGGTGGTGGTGGTGGCTTCGGGGTGAGGTGTCAGTGGTGGCGTCCGGTGAGGATGCGATCGTCGATCGGTGTCGGGGTGAGGCTATGAGAGACGACGATGAAGTTGGTATTTAGGGATTTGATCGAGTAAGGATTTGGGGAATAAGATAAAAACAAATGGATTTTATTAACATAAACTTAGACGACAAATTAGTTTCGTTGTCTAGGTAAATTCATTTTGTCGCCTAATGATATTTAAAATTCTCCAAAAAATTGGTGCAAAAACTTTTACTGCCAAATATTTTGAGGTTAGACGGGGAAAGAAAAAGGTTTCGTCGTCTAAGCATTAGATTTGTAGACTTAAGCGACGAAAAAATGACTATTTCGTCACCTAGGTGTTATTTTAATTTAATTTTTCAGATAATTTATGAATAATTAAATTTGAGTACCTTGGACACACACTTACACTATACCATTTGGATAGAAATAGAAAAAATAAAATAAAAAATTGGTATTTTCGGGTAAAATCGAGTGTGCAATATATGTACATACTAAATTTGCATAACTTAAGTGTTCGCATAATTATATTCATTACACATCAATATCAACGAAATTAAATTTGGACAAAATAGTTGTTAGATACATTCATCACAACATAATATATATGTAGACAAAATTTGGAGAGATTCGAAATTTAGTAAAAAAATTAAATTTGATCATAGTAGTCAACCGCCAAATTGAATTTACAATGACATGGAAACATTCACAATAAAAAATTTGTAACTCCGTTTTCCCAATCGGAGACACTTACGAGCTCAGAAATGGTAAGCATATGTCCTCGACAAAAAAGAATATTAATTATAAGATGATATGTATAGTCATGTCCTTAGATGATTGGCAGTCAACAAGAACTTAGACGATGAAGACTTCAGTTTTCGTTGTCTAAGAGTATCGCTAGGGGATGAAACATTCCATTTTCGTCATCTAAGTCTTCATAGTTTAGGGGCTGGGCGTTAAGGTTTAGGGTTTAGTGTTAGATTAGATGTTAAACAACGAATATCGTATGTTCCTTGTGTAACAACTTACTTAGGCGATGTAGACATCTAGGCTCGTCATCTAGAGGTTATACGGATTGGAAAAACCTCCGATGGGTCGAAGGGTTGGCGCTTCCCAATATAGGAATAAACTATGACGGATCGAGAAAATTCCTCGATGGGTCGAATGGGACATATGGTATTTTGTCTTAGCTGACGAAATACATATGTTCGTCGTTTAACAGGCATTTTAGGTGATGAAGATACTTTGGTTCATTGTCTAGGAATTCGACGTATCGAATAAAATTCCTCGATGGGTCAAAGAGACGGCTCTGCCCAAACTGGAAAAAAAATCTACGACGAATCGACAGAATTTCTCGATTGGTCGAATGGGACATTTGGTATTTTATCTTGGACGACGAACCTATGTTTGTCATCATCTAATATGTTACTTAGGCGACGAAGATACATAACTTCGTCATCTAAGAGGTTCCTTAGGCGACAAAGATACGTATATTCGTCGTCTAAGAGTTAAAAGTAAAATAGAAAAGAACCTGCTTGTTTTTAAAAAATATTCCTGCATTACGTATAACATTTATTCACTCCTGCCTGCTTGAAACACTCACAATCATTCTTATAACGTACGTTAACATACTTCAAAATAATTAATTAAATCTCACAAATTATTACAAATAGGTATTGGAGGCATGCATCATTCACTTTCATAATCAGTGTCATCCTAATCATCATCCTCACCGTCACCTGAGTCTTCCTCCTTGTATAATAAGTCCTCATCGTCCTTATCGCCCTCTTCATCCGTGCTATTTGTCTCTAGTTCCTGGACCTCAGTCCAGGTAAGCTCTATTGTGTCGAGTTTATTTGCAATAGGGTATTCATTCATGCGAATAGGAGTTGTGTCTGGTAAGTCTGCAATAACAGGCTCTTGATATGGATCACTGGAATCATTCCTATCACTCTGTTCTGTATCATACCTCCCTTCAAGTATTGTTGTGCTCCATATATTTTGGTGAAACATATGGTTTAAAAATTTCCAACCACCACCCCTATTCGGATCATCTAGATAGAACACCTGCTTAACCAAGATGGCAAGGGCGAATGGGTCATCATCGTACCAGCTTCTATTTGTATTGACCGAAAATAGCCCAAGATCCTTCTTTGTAGTATTTCGACGGTTTGGGTCAGTGTTGAACCATTTTCATTTGAGCACAACAGGAATTACATTCTCATATATTAATTTAACGATGTTGACGAGAACCCCGTAGTATAAATCATCGCCTTCTCCTACTGACATCCTTAAGTCTTGTGTTCTCTTACCTTCACTTCTAGCCAATGTTTGAAATGTAACCCCGTTCACAACACATGCAGAATATATCTCATGTCTTTGCGGCTTACTGGCCAAATTGTGCAACTCTGGTTTATACCACTCACGGTGGTTACTTGTTTAGAGCTTTGTCATCCGTCAAATTATGAACAAGTATAATATGAATATTAAGAAACTATTATGTACAGTTAATAATTATATTTACCATATATATACATACCTAGTCGAGGAAGTAATCTGGGAACAACCTCTTATGATGTGCAAACAACTGTTTAGGACTAAGGTGTAGATAATATTTCTGAAGCGCCTTAAAATGCATTTTCATGTAATCGTCGACCTCGTCTCAGCCCCGCAACACTACCCAATATGCCTCAATGAGTTCTTCTTCGCTTAATCTTTCTGAAATTTAGTGTACTAGTCCAAACACTCGTATAACAACTATGACGACAGGAAGATTGTAGTGATCAAGTGACATCAATGAGGAGTCAGAAAGGGTTGGCTCGATGGTATCTTTGAAATACACATTGCAGTAGACCACACACTCATGTCTAATGTATGTTTCTGCTATAGACCCTTCTGGACTAGACCAATTTTTAACATATTCTTTGTACTGTCCGAGTTCTCTACAAACAATATGAAATCATCAATATGTGAGACATATATAAGCCATAAGTAGTGGCACAAAAGTTTCATTAGATAATGTACCTTTCCTGATGATACATCCAAGTGCAGTGTACTGAACTAGATAGCAACACTTGTTTGGGAAGGTGAATTATTAAGTGAATCATGACATCGAAAAAAACAGGGGGAAAAATCCTCTCTAATTTACAAATGATGTACATAATCTCTTCTTTCAATTCCACCACACATGACTTCTTCAACTCTCTAGCACATAACTTTTGCCACCATCTAGACAACGCTACTAACGGCTCCACCACATTACAATGTAAATATGGTTGAATTACTACTGAAAGTAAACGTGCATCATGACATGACAGTTACGAGTCTTTATATCATGGAACTTCCTATCCTCAAATTTGACATAATAAGATATATTTGCTGCATAGTTGGATGGATAACGAACACCACAAAACCAGGCAAAAACTTCCTTCTTCTTGTTTGACTTCACTGTGTAAGTTGCAATAGGTATCTCAGGTCTGCTCGCCCTTGACTTCTTTACCCATAAGTGATGGCGGATTTTCATGCGCTGCAAATCTTCATGCATTTTAAGAGTGCCCTTATTCTTTTTATCCATACTGAGAATTGTTTCAACCACGTTGTCACATACATTCTTCTCAATGTGCATCTCGTCTAGGTTGTTCCTCAGTTTCAACTTCGACCAGTAAGGTAGTTCAAAGAAAATACTCATGTGACTCCAATATGTACGATCATCGTCAACCACAGGATTGTTGGCCTTCACAAATGGACACTTGCTCAACACTCCAAAATCAACACCGTACAACCTCTAGAATATCTCATCACCAGACCTCACTCGGGGTTGTAGATCATTCTCTACCGTCCCATCAAAATTTGCCCTATCCGATCTCCATTGGTGATCCTCAGGAAGCCGTCTACGGTGACCCAAGTAACACACTTTGCCCGTATGATAGCTAGAGTTTACGTCATCTAAGCAGATAGGACAAGCCTTGTACCATTTAGTCCTCCAAGATGCCAACATCCCATAAGCAGGAAAATAACTAATGGTCCGCATCACTGTTGCTCTCATGATGAATGAAGTTTTAGTGTAGCTATCCCAAATTGCCACGCCAAATTCCCACACATATTTCAACTCATTAATCAAAGGTCTCATAAATATATCAAAACACTTTCTAGGCGAGTAAGGACTCAGAATTAACAACGTAAGGAAATTAAATTCCTTACTCATACACATCCAGGGAGGCAGATTGTACAACATGACAATAACATGCAAAGTGTAAGGCCTCCCAATTTGTGATGTGTCTAAGTACATCGTCGTCCCTCCACTTTTCACCGTGCCATCTCATTGCCTCTACCATGTATGAAGACATGTACAATCATTCCAATCTAAGAATCAAGGGAAAATAGTGAAGCACCATCCAAGGAACACTTTTCTACTTATTCTTCTTTGTGAAGTTCCATCTCGACTCGCCACAAACCGGACAGTGCTGGAGTTCTACGTGTTCTTTGTAAAATAAGACACAACTGTTTTTTTCATACATGAATTTTCGTGGATGACAGGCCAAGGTTGTTCAAGATCCTTTTTACCTTATAATAACTATCAGAAAATTTGTGATCACTTGGAAGTAACTTACCTATATGTCGTTGGATGTTAGTACACCATGTACTAAACCCAAGTAGAGCTTACCTCTTTCAACAATGAATAGTAAATCAAACGCCAGAAATGGCCAAGGGATGAAGCTGACAGGGACAACCAATCATTTCACACAATACGCAAGTGCGGCACGCATGTCACGCGGCAGCCCGCGTTGCACGTATAGTACCTAGCTAACTTGGGCAGGGCAACCAATTACCAGGCCTTCCCCTCCCTTTTACACCAACATATACAAAAGAGGAATACCAACTAGTCCCACATTGAAAACCAACCAAATATGCATCCCTCGGCTACCTATATGAGGAAGTATTTATTCTATGCCCAAGGTAAAAGGTTCTAGACATCATTAGTCGATTCCTATTATCCTAGTTAAACAATTTTCTGACTCAGGCATTAGAGCAGCGAAGGCGGGCCAATCCCGTCTCGACCTCTAATTCAAGAAGCTTTCAGTGTTTTACAGGATTTGGGAAGCTCTCTGATTGCGTTTGTTCGAGACACTCTGGACAGAACTACTAACCCAAGTATTGCACTTCTACTTAAGCATCTCAACGGATTTGAGTAGAAACAATTGGCGCATCTTGCCGTTTTTAATTTTTTGAACCGCCCACACTGAGACAAAAGCACTTGCCTCTCCTTCGCACGACCTCCACTGATGCCTGAGCTACTGCCCGTCCTCGACTTGGTCACCCCAGTTGACCCGCGCCTCCGGGTCGTTGACCCATTACTCAGCGCACCGCCCAAGGGCACCACTTCAGGTGACACTGACCGCGCCACCTTTAGTGCCGTTGGAGAAGGCTATAAGCATACTCCTCAAAGCAGTCATGCTCGACTTCTGGTGAAAATCGCTTCTCTAAGGGAAGACCACGATGCCACATAGCGGTAGAACGTTCAGCTTAATCAGTGGCTCGCTGAGCTCCACGCACAACAGCTTGAGCTTGGTCGAAGGGAAGAGCGGCTCAATTACATTCACATGACCGTTGAGCTACAGAACCAATACTTGCAGCGTCCCCCACCACCCCCCAGGTCACCACCAGCACCCATTCCGGCTGCGGAGTAGATCTTGGCACGACTTGCTAAGCTGGAGGGTGAGATTCGTCAGCAGCGACATGCTATGCCATATGTCCCGTACACCCCCTGGTCCACCCCCTTCTTAGCTACTATCACCAGTGCTGGCCACAATGAGGGGGCCAAGGCATGGAAAGATGACCGCTACAATGGCCGCGGCGACCAGGGGACTCACCTGGACTCACATGAGACGCCCTAAATTGGTGTTTCGAACTCATTGCCGAATCTATAAATTCCTTCCATGATTTCATGGCCACCTTCTTGAAATGATACCGCTTACAAAGTTGCCAAAATACCACACACTCACTGCATTCAATCCACCAAGGACCGGACGAGTCTATGTCGTCCTATATCACCCATTTTAGGTCGGCCGCTCACAGATGTCGTAGTTTGGATAAGGAAAGTGCCCTACTCGCACTGATAAAGGTTTGCTTCCCTCAAGCTTCAAGGAAAAGTTGGTCCGATGTGAGTATATGGGTTACGAAGCAGTTATGGAGCTCATGATGGAACATGTCGAAGTCCACACGCGTGTTTGGGGACAACGTCCACAGTCTCAATTGAAGGACCATTCTCCCACACCTTCTTGCAAAGAGAGCCATCAACATTTTTTCCAAGCATAGTGAATTACGCTCCAGTCCACAGAGATACCACTCTTAATCTTCTGACAGACACTCCAGCCCGCGGCGACAGCAATCGACTAACCGTCGTCGCTCTCCCCCTTGTCAACCCAGCCGCCACCAGCGACCGACCAAGCGTATCTCCCCTGGCTGTCGAGTTTATACGGTCACTAATGTCACTCAAGAGGAGATCCTCAACAACAACAAACACCTGATCACAATACCAAAACCCAAGGTACGTAAGGGCCCATGGAAGAACAACTCCATGTGGTGCAAATTCCTCCAAACCGAATCCCATAACACGGAAGACTGTGCCCAATTGAAGCGGATCATACATGATCTCTTTAATAAGGGTGAGCTAGCTGAGTACAGGGCGGGTGCTCCCAAGGATGTCACTTTCATGGATGCCCGATGCAAAATCGACACCATCTATGCCGGAAAATGTCAAGTATTGAAAGCACCGCGCGAGGTCCTATCCTTATCGACCAGCTCCCGCGGCAAGGCACACCAGCGCTCCTGAGACCCAGTCACATTCTTTGAAGTTGATGAGCAGAACGCGGCTCCCACGGATGCCCAATTTGTTATTGACGCCCTAGTGGACCGGTGCAAGGTTGGCTGTGTCCTCTTTGACTCCGGGTTGGGAGCAAACGTCATGTTCTACAGTGCCTACAAATAGGTCAACCGTCCTACTAGCAAGCTATTACAGGACAACGAGTCGCTCGTGAGTTTTTCTTGGGACGCGGTATACCCCATGGGCAGTGACTACATGCGTTTGTGCGTGGGCTCCACGGGCTCACCACAAGAGGAAGTCTTTACAAATTTTATTGTTGTTGATCTCTATTCTTCTTATAACCTTATTCTTGGCAGGTCAGCCATCAAGCAACTCAAAGCAATCATTGCTACACACATGCTTTACACACAATTCCTTATGGATCACGGTCAGGCCGGATCCGCGACTACAACATCATTGAGCGGACCATTAACCCTAGGACCGTCCACCTGGAAGTGCTGGGGTTGCAAGCTGATACTGCAATGATTGAGACCCATTGGTGGCTATCCCTGATGAACCAAGGGACGACATGAACTCTTTGAAATCGGTCAACATCGGGGACTCATTACAGGAAATCCAGATTGACCCAGCATTCCTAGACTGCATTATGGGGATTGGAGCATGGCTCGACCCAGCAGTAAGGGACGATTTAACCACCCTCCTTCGAAGTTCAAAGAAGTTTTCACCTGCTCCTATGAGGATATGCCCAGCGTCTTCACTGACTTGTTTTCCCACAAACTTAGCATTGTCCCAGAGGCCAAGCTAGTCAAGCAGAAGCGTCGTACTTACTTCTCAGAGCACTATGTAGCCATGAATGCCGAAGTGGAATGCCTTCTCCAAATGAAGTTCATCAAGCCCGTTCACTATCCTTGGTAGATTTCCAATACCGTTATAGTCAAGAAGAACAACGGCAGCTAGTGCATGTGTGTAGACAACACAAACCTCAACAAGGATTGCCTAAATGATAGCTTTCCACTGCCGCGAATAGACCAATTAGTGGACGCTACAGTGGGTTATGAACTTTTATCTACTTTTGATGCCTACTCGGGCTACAATAATATTTATATGCACCCAGATGACCAAGAATCCACCACGTTCACAACGAACAAGGGTCTCTATTTCTATATAGTCATGCCGTTTGGACTGAAGAACACCGATTCCACTTACTAGTGTTTCATTACGTACCTGTTCTGAGATGTAAACAGCTCCATTGTCAAAGTGTACATTGACGACATTCTAGTAAAGAGCCGGACGACAGTAGGGCATGCGGCCAACCTCCGAATCGTTTTCCAAATCCTCATGGAGCATGAAGTTCATTGAACCCTTCCAAGTGCACGTTAGAAGTCACCACGAGCCAGTTCTTGGGTTATGTTATCAGTGAGCACGGCATCGAGGCCAACCCTGAGAAAATCAAGGCAATCATGGACATGCAAATGCCTACGGACAGAAAACACATCCAAAGCCTCACTAGTAAGCTTGCTGCCATGAACCGTTTCATCTCTCATTTCTCAGATAAATGTGAGCCATTCTTTAAGATACTTTGCCTCACACATAATGCGAACGCTTGCATTCGCGCCCACTCCATTAACTGGATGCCGGAGTGCGAGGAAGCTTTTCGGAAAATAAAGGTGTACTTAGGCTCTATCCTCACTTTGTCACGACCGATGCAGGGGGAAACGCTCTACCTTTACATTTCCATCTCACTCACTACTGTCAGCTCTGCCCTCGTGTGGCGTGACACTAATGAGCTTCCAGTCTATTTTATAGGAAAGAGCTTTACCGCAGCAGAAAGATAGTACCCAACACTTGACAAGTGGGTGTTCACCCTTATTATAGCAGCTAGGCGGCTACGCCCCTATTTCTAAGCTCACAAGATTCAAGTCCTTACCAATCTCCTGCTAAAGCAGGTCCTCCAATCTCTAGACCATAGCGGTCGTCTAAGCAAGTGGGGTATTGAACTCAGCGTGTTTGACCTAGAGTACAAGCCTCGCATGGCCATTAAAGGACAGGCCGTCGCTGATTTTATCGCTGAATACACGGAGGAGGAAAGCTCAACGGATATCATAGAATGTGCATCCCCTCAGCCCGCTCAAAGTAAGCCACGGTCCCGTTGGAACCTATACTTGGACGGCTCCACTAACAAGGAGGTCAGTGGAGCAAGCATCATTTTGATAGGCCCAGAAGGCATAAAGGCTGAGTACTTCCAGAACCTCCCAATTCCTCAATTTTATTTCCACAATAGCCAACAACACATAAAATGTAAACAAAACACATATTCACCAACAAACACAAATTAATAATGAAACTTAAGCGTATGATACATCTTACTTGTCCCGGAAAACACATAAACTAAAAGATATCCAAATCAATGTTCTGAAAAATAGAAGGGGTACTACCATCATCTTGCTGATCCTCCGGCTGATGTGGAGCATCAAAAGGGCATTGGACCTGGAGTCCTTGCGCCCGAAGTTGTGCATTCATTTCTTGAAAATAGGACACCATCTAAGCTTGTATCTCCTCTATCTGAGCCTGCTGGGTGGTAATCTATCTCTGATGCTTCATCGCCTGCATTTGTAGTTGCTCTTGTAGCTAAGCAGCCTTAGAAGATCGTGACTTGCGTACAAAATCGGGCGTCTTCTTCAATACCCCATCGTCGAGATGTCTTAGACCCCTGTAGTACTAATTGCTCCCTCGTATAGGGAAATCATTAGCCATGATCCTCACCCCAACCATCAAATCAGATTGATCAATCTGAGAGATGGCCTTGGGGAGGACCTCATCCTAAGTCTCAGGTCATCGCTCCCTCATGATCTGAGTCAACACCTCCCTAATCAGCTCCTGCACTCTCGCCTGATTGATAAGGAAAACAAAATAAAATATTAGCAAACATACATAAAAAAAGAGTTATAAGGGCATAAGACTTATAATATCTTCGGGGGACTGAAGATACGTACGTTTTCTCGAGCTTATACGCGAACCAGTTGACTTCAGGGTGTTGGTTGGCTTCCTCGTCCATATAACTTGCAAAGGATCTATAACCGGCATGATGGTTACTCATTTTTTTTCCTCAGTTCGTCGCGTTTATTTTAGAAATGGCCTTCTTGCATAAATATATATTAAAAAAATATTAGGAAACTCATTTCGCCAAATAGGATACAAGTAAACACAAATATGATGTTACATATATATCTCAAATTGTGGGTTGTTGAAGTGGATTAGAAGCCACTGCCACTCGTACTCCCTATACATAAATTTAAGGGGGGGGGGGGGGTTCCCGAATGGCTATTGGCATGCGTCCGCCAGTGCGAGCACAGCTCAGTTTTTCACTCCTTGTACCTGTATGTGCAACACAAATGTTAGAAAATGACTATACATGATCAACATAATATCTCAATATATATTATATAACTCCCATTACCTTTTTCGTTGAGCCTCATTTGTCCAGGTAGATTTAAGGTTCTCCGGAACATTGAACCACACCTGCAATGCACCCATTTATGGTAATATATATATTAGGACTTAATTAATATAGGTAGACAACTATAGGGCGGTTCTGGGATTAAAACACGATAACTATAGCTCACGACTTGAAAAGTTTTATGCTATAGTATAGCCGACGATCTTCAAGTATAATATCATTGGCTATAGTATAACCGACAACACGTGTCAAAGTCGTTGGCTATAGTTATGATAGCCGACAACATATGTCAATGTTGTCAGGTATAGTGTGAAAATAGTTTGAAAAATTAGTGTCAAGTTGAAACACATTTCACACAAATACCTGTTTAACTAATTATGACTTATAATCAGAATCATCGCTATATTCAGAAGTGTGAAAATACTTTAAGAAATTGGGCTCATGTGAAAACTAATTAACACAAATTCCAGCTTAAATAAGGCTCATAGTCAGAATCACCGCTTAAGTCTTCCTCGGCGTCCGAGTTAATTTCTGGTAATATGTGTCGCTCCTCGTCACCAAAGTCTTCTTTGTTTTCATTTGGATTAACGTCAATTAGTTCAACATGTTCCTCACGAAATCGAACCACATGACCCTGTATCACATTATTCATACAAATTGTAGAGGATTCAGGAAAACCAATTGCATTCGGCTCTTGGTATGTAGTATTTTCTTCATTATCTGTGGCTTCTCCAAGTGTAGCTAAATTGTATATGTTTCTAGGAACAACATGGTTGACTACTTTCCACGCGTCTTTGTGCACCAGATCATCAAGATAAAACACTTGTTTGACCGCTGTGAAAAAAACAAAAGGGTCATCTTCATACCAGCTTGTAGCAGTATTCACCAAAAATATTCCGTACTAATCGGTCCTTGTGTTCTGAGAGTTAGTATCAAACCATCTACACTTAAATAAGTGCATTGTCATGTCTTACCCATAAATTAGTTTAACCACTGAATGGAGAACACCGTAATAGTCAATGCCATGAAGGCCACCATGCACCATTACCCTAGAATTTAGTGCTCTCCGTCTGCCGTCTCTATGTTTACATATAAATTTAATGCCATTGACTTTACACATCGAATAAATTCTTGAAGTTATCGGTTTCAACGCCAAAAGCCTTAATTCGTGCGACCAGTTTGGGTGACCATCAAATTGTATATGGTTCATCTGAAAAAATAATTGTCTTTAGTTTTCCCCTCCCAATTCAATATGGTGCCCACCATACTTTTGCACACATTCTTTTCTATGTGCATGACATCTAGGTAGTGCCTGATCGACAACTTAATCTAGTACGGGATTTCCCAGAATATGCTTTTGTGTGTTCAGAATTTATACCTGTCGAGTCTGTCAAGTATTGCCGCTAATATATCAGGATGATTGCTGAGCTACCCAAAATCGTATTTATTCAGCACTTCCAAAAATCCATCCCCCGTCCATCTCCTAGGTTGCACATCCTTTTCTACAGTCCCATCGAATGCCTTGGCATCCTCCCGCCACGGGTGATCAAATCCAAGCCAACAAAGCTGATGCATTTGGACAATCTTCCTGCAATGAACGTTGCCACACTCATCAGTCATGCACTATGGACAAGCCCTGTATTCCCTGGTAACGTTGCCCAACAATATCCCATGGGCAGGAAAATCATTGATGGTGCCAACAAGCATGGCATGCATCTGGAACATCTCATGCTTTTACTTTTCATAAGTGGGATGACCAACGTTACTCAGGTACTTAAGCTTCTCAATCAAGGGTCTCAAATACACATCGAGAATCTTTCCTGGATAACCCGGCCCTAAAATTAACAGAGTCAGGATATTGTATTCCTTCTTTATGCACATCCATGGAGGAAGATTGTACGGTACCAAAATAACTGACCATATACTAAATTTAAGACTCATTTTGTCAAAAGGGTTGAATCCTTCATATGAGAGCCTGAGCTAAACATTTCGGACTTCTGATGTAAAATGAGAAAACTCCCTAACCATGTGCTTCCAAGCCTCTCCGTTAGCAGGGTCTATAAGGATATAATCGTTAGGCAAATCCTTCTCAGCGTGCCATCTCATAGCATTGGCCATGTGTGAAGACATAGACAACCGTTTCAGCCTATCAATCAGCGGGAAATACTAAAGTACCTTCAAAGCTTTCTTATTCCCTGCAAGAGTCAACTTATACCTATCCGTGTGACATATTGGACATGCATCAAGGCTTTCAAGATCATTCCCTTCATGATCTTTACCCCAGAAGAGAATGCAATTAGATCTGCATGCATGGATTTTGATGTAGGTAAGACCAAAATGTTTCAGGATATGTCACACCTTACGACGAGTGGTAGGCAGGCAATGACTGGGGGGCAGCATTAAAGCAGTCAACTTCAGATAATCATCAACATCCTTGACACTCAATTTGTTCTCCACTTTGACCTTCATTACTCCCATGACCATTTTAAGAACATTCTTCTTACACCCATTGTACAACAAGGTCAGTTGGAAGACAATCAGCTTGTTGTATTTGTCAATACCATCAGTGTTGACAGCTCTAGGAAATTGCAAGACCGGCTCAATAGCAGGGAAACCCTCAATGGCGGCAGAGATATCTTGTACTTGAGAAAATACATCACTCTCATTAGGAAACACATCATTGAGCAACCTCGTTGTTGGATCATTGGATGTACTGGCCCTCTCAGGAAATTTCCCATGATCATGCTGACCCATGGATGATGTTTCACCGTGATGAATCCATTGTATTAACAGCAAACATATATGTATTAATTAATCCATGGTATAAATAATCATGAACCAATAAGATGAAGCAATGAACTATATATATACACACACTGTAGACGTACATATATATACCTACTGTAAACCTTATTAAGCCATTTTACTCAACTATATATATGATCATGAATCAATAGACACTATAGATCACAGACCATTTTCGTGGTCTAGGTACGTTTTTGTAGTCTAAGTACTTAGACTACGGAATCTCCGTTGCCCAAGTGCCGTCATCTAAGCACTTGGACGACGGAAATGGACCTTTCCGTTGTCCAAGAGGTGACTTGGATGACATAAAATCTCCGTCGTCCAAGATAGTATTAGACAACGCAAATAACAGTAGAGGACGCAAAAATTCCGTGGTCTAAGATACACTCTGATGACACAAATATTGTATGCGTCGTCCAAGTGATTACTTAGACTAGGGAATTGTTGCGTGGTCTAAGTGATCACTTAGACCACGCAAACAAACTTCGTAGTCTAAGTGATCACTTAGACCACGCATTTGTATATATTCTGTAGTCTAAGTGATCACTTAGACTACGAAGCATATATGGTTTCGTAGTCCAAGTAAAGACTTAGACTACAAAAGCGTATATACTTCGTAGTCCATGTGAATATTTTAATTTTTTTACTTGAAATTTGAATATAAAGTAAAATATTAATAAATTAATTAAAATACTAAATTGTAATTTAAATAATTAAAATTTGTACGTACATCAAATTAAATTGTTCGAAAAATACGATATCATAAACTACATACAAATAAACTACTAAAATACAGGAGGAGCAGACGCACCGCCAAGTCCCCCGCCTCCAGCCGTGTCGTCTTCGTCGGGGTATGGATTCGGAGGAGGTTGACACTATTGTTGAACCTGGTTTTGCATGAGAGCGATGAGGTGGACTATCTGCGCTTGCTGGTCATTAAGCCTTTGTCGCATAGATAGCGTTTCCGCCCGTCCGAGTTGAGCCTCCTCAAGGGCTGCTTGGACCGATGCATCCCGAGCACCTTTCCTTGCCGAACGTCCCGTATATGAGTCAGAAGAAAAATCTCGCTGCACCTTGCGTCCCAACTGGTAACTATGAAAGGTCCAATCCACCTTGAGCGAAGCTTTCCCGGAAAGAGCTTGAGTCGAGAGTTGAAAAGCAGAACTTGTTGGCCGACGAGAAATTCCTTCCTGCGAATCCGTTTGTCATGGAATGCCTTAGTTTTCTCTTTGTAAATCCATGCGTTGTCAAAAGCATCGTTCCGGATTTCTTCGAGTTCACAAAGTTGGAGTTTTCGATGTAAACCAGCCTCGTCACGATCCATGTTGAATTTCTTGACCGCCCACCATGCCTTATGTTCTAACTCCACCGGAAGATGACATGCCTTCCCATAGACAAGTCGATAAGGGGACATGCCAATGGGAGTCTTGTATGCCGTCCTATAGGCCCATAATGCGTCATCAAGGCATTGGCTCCAATCCTTGCGATTTGGCTTGACAGTTCTTTCCAGAATCTTCTTGATTTCGCGATTGGATACTTCCGCCAATCCGTTGGTTTGAGGGTGATAAGGTGTCGAAACCTTGTGCTTGACTCCATACTTCCTCATTAAAGCCTCCACTGTTTTGTTGCAGAAATGGCTCCCTCCATCGCTTATGAGAATGCGTGGCATTCCATGTCGACTGAAAATATTAGTCTTGAGGAAATCTACAACAACTCGCGAATCGTTAGTCCGGGTGGCTTTTGCTTCCACCCATTTTGAAACATAATCAACGGCGAGTAAAATATAAGTAAAACCGTTAGACATGGGGAATGGTCCCATAAAATCAATACCCCACACATCAAAAATTTCGACATTAATCACATAGTGTTGTGGCATTTCATCACGTGGTCCAAGATTACCGGTTCGTTGGCACCTATCACACTTAGCACAAAAAGTGTTAGAATCACGAAATAGGTTAGGCCAAAAGAAACCACAATCAAGTATTTTGAGGGCTGTTTTTCGAGATCCAAAGTGGCCTCCACATGCATCATTATGGCAAAATTTAAGAATGTCTTCGAACTCATTATCTGGAACACACCTACGAATCACTAAATCAGAGCATTGTTTCCATAAGTAAGGTTCATCCCAAATAAAAGTTTTAGCATTGAATCGAAGCTTATCACGTTGAACACTATGCATGTGAGGTGGAAATTTATTAGTAACCAAATAATTAACAATATCCGCATACCAAGGAGTTTCCGAGGCACTTACCTGGATTCCGAAGAGTTGTTCATCCGGAAAATTTTCCTTAATGTCGTTGGTCTCTCTCTCGTGCACAATCCTGGACAAATGATCGGCTACCACGTTTTCCACTCCCTTTTTGTCCTTAATTTCGATGTCGAATTCTTGGAGTAGAAGTATCCAACGAATTAGTCGTGGTTTAGCATCTTTCTTCGCCATCAAATACTTAAGTGCTGCGTGGTCCGTGTATACAGTCACCTGACTTTGCAATAAGTATGATCGAAACTTGTCAAGCGCAAACACCACTGCAAGCAATTCCTTCTCAGTGGTAGTATAATTGCTTTGTGCGTCATCCATCGTCCGAGAAGCATAGTAGATGGCGTGAGCCTTCTTGTCTTTTCGTTGACCAAGGACGGCTCCAACAGCATAATCGGATGCGTCGCACATCAACTCAAAAGGCAGTGACCAATCCGGAGCACAAAGTATAGGAGCACTTGTGAGAAGCTCCTTCAATTTTTCAAAGGCAACTTTGCAATCATCATCAAAGTCGAAGGGAGTGTCCTTTTGAAGTAGTTTGCACAAGGGTCGAGCTATGTGGGAAAAGTCCTTAATAAATCGTCGATAAAATCCTGCATGACCAAGAAAAGAGCGAATCTCTCTAACCGAAGTCGGAGAGGGTAAGTAGCGAACAAGATCTACCTTAGATTTATCAACTTCAATTCCTTTTTTCGATATAATGTGTCCTAAAACAATCCCTTGAGTGACCATAAAATGACACTTTTCCCAATTTAGCACAAGGTTAGTTTCAACGCATCTTTGCAATATTAACTCTAAATTCCCTAAGCATGCATCGAAATCTTTTCCAAAGACACTAAAATCATCCATGAATACTTCAATTATTTTTTCGATAAAGTCAGAAAAGATAGATAGCATGCAACGTTGAAATGTACCTGGTGCGTTGCATAATCCAAATGGCATGCGGCGATAGGCAAACGTTCCAAAAGGGCAAGTGAACGTTGTCTTCTCTTGATCCTCTTCCGCGATGCTGATTTGGTTGTAACCGGAATATCCATCGAGGAAGCAATAAAACTCATGGCCAGCCAATCTCTCGAGCATTTGGTCAATGAATGGCAAGGGAAAATGGTCTTTACGAGTGCTGGCGTTTAACTTCCTGTAGTCGATACAAACACGATGGCCGGTAACCAGTCGTTGAGGGACGAGCTCATTCTCCGCATTTTTGACAACGGTGATGCCAGATTTCTTTGGAACAACTTGAACGGGTGACACCCACCGGCTGTCCGAAATTGGATAAATTACACCACAATCAAGGAGTTTGATAACCTCCTTCTTCACGACTTCCATCATTGGAGGATGGAGTCTACGTTGAGCTTCCCTTGAAGGTTTGGCGCCATCTTCTAAGAAAATCCGATGCACACATGTGGCCGGATTAATTCCTTTGATATCCGCAAGCGTCCAACCTATAGCAGACTTATATTTTGAGAGCACCTCCACCAATTTCTCTTCTTGTGCCGTCTCTAATGAAGATGAGATGATAACCGGTAATGTTTCGTTGTCGCCCAAGTATGCATACTTAAGATGATCCGGTAACACCTTTAATTCTAACTTCGGAGCTCGGACAATTGAGGGAACCAATGAGTTAGTGCCATAAATGATAGGAATTGGTAGTGATTGACTCACAACTCGTGGTGCTTGGTTTAGTGCCATGGCCATCTCACGAATTCGGGGCTCCAAAGTTTCGATCAAAGAATCAATAAGGGCTTCATCCCCGAGTCGAGTCAGCCCCGCTCTTAAAGTGTCCAAGTGTAGTTGTGCCATGTCTTCAACAATGTCAATCGAGCACACATCCCCCACACTTGCCGTCGGGACTTTCATTGCATCGAGAATATTGAACTCAATTCTGTCTCCATCTATTTCCATGGAGAATGTGCCTTCGAACACGTCGATCTTCGTCCTAGCCATCCTCATGAAGGGTCGCCCAAGCAACAATGGCGTGGTATTCAACGAACTCTCCTCCATGTCAACGATGTAAAAATCGGCGGGAAATATCAAGTTGTTGACACGGACTAGAACATCCTCCACATATCCGCGTGGATACTTATGCGAACGATCGGCTAATTGGATGATGACGTTATCATGCTTGAGCTCGCCTAGATCCATAGATGCATATAAGTAATAAGGCATTACGTTGATTGAAGCTCCTAAGTCAAGCATGACATCTTCGAAGTTCTTGTCACCAATTATGCATGGAACAGAAAAACTCCCCGGATCTTTTAACTTTGGGGGTAGCCGACGTTGCAAGACCGCTGAAACGGTCGCATTCACCTTCACAACCTCCTTCGCCCGTGTTTGCCTCCTTTGGGTGCATAACTCTTTGAGAAATTTCGCATAGATAGGCACTTGCTTTATGCACTCGATCAAGGGCAGATTTACTTGCACCTTCCGGAAGATGTCTAAGATTTCTTCATATTGTTCATCCTTCCTTGGTTTTGACAACCTATGTGGAAAAGGTGCACGAGCAAACGGGGCATTAGTATTAACAAAACTTGAAGGATTAGAGTTAATACCTTTCGATGGGGATGGTTGAGATGGCGATGGTGCCTTAGTATTCTCGGCTTCCTTTGTGGCCGATTCATCTTCTTCCACGTACCCTTCTAATACGTAGGGAACTTGTGCTTTCTTTGGTTTTGGTATGGTGGCTTCAAGTATTCTCCCACTTCGTGTCGTAACCGCGCTAACATTTCTCGGATTTGGAAGTGTTTGCGGGGGTAGTTGGCCGGTTTCACGGATGTGACTCATGAAGTCCACAACTTGGCCCATTTGTTTCTTCATCTCTTGTATGTCACGGCCATGGCTATCCAAGGTCTCCTTAGCTTGAGCTTGACTTGCCAAAAGGACTTGCGTCGAAGCTGACAATTGAGCAATCATCTTGTCGTAATCCGGATTTGTAAGTGGTTGGACCGGAGGAGCTTGGTGCGTTGGAGCTTGAGGAAGTGGCGGCCTAGGTTGAAATGGAGCACGTTGGTAGCCTTGATTAGGTGCCGGAGGGTTTAGACATCCCTCATTACTACTCCACTTGAAACCCGGATGATCTCGGTTGCCAAAATTGTTGTTATTGTAGTTGTTGTAACGTTGGCCACCTTGATAACCATCTCGGCCTCCATTGTATCCGCCAATGGCGTTGACTTGTTCCTGCTCTCCTTCTTGTTCGGCTATAGTTGGACATTGGTCATTGTAATGTCCTTGCATATGACATACACCACACACGGGTCCTTGGGCAGATTTGGCTCGTTTAGTCTCAAGTTCGAGAACTTGTTCTAGTATTGTTGCGAGCTTGTCATACTTTTCATCTGTAGCTTGCTTTGAACTTGCCTCCGCGACTGTTTTCCTTGGAGCCATTCCATATTGAGCATCATTGTTGGCTCGATTTTCTAGTAATGTTCGAGCCTCCAATTCGTCTAAATCCATAAAAGCACCAGCGGCTGCGGCATCGAGTAACTCACGATCAATTGGCTTCAAACCGTCATAGAAGTAGTTCATGAGATTGGTCTCCGAAAATCCATGGGAGGGGCATATGGCGCAAAGGACCTTGAATCGATCATAATATTGGCCGAAGGACTCATCCGATGATTGTGTAATTCCGGTGATCTTCTTCCTCAAAACAGTAATCTTTGAGGCCGGAAAGTACTTCGCCAAAAATAAGTCCGCGAGCTGCTTCCATGTTGTGATGTGGTTTGGAGGAAGTTCCAGAAGCCAAGTTTGAGCTCTATCAACCAATGTAAAGGGAAATGCCTTGAGCTTGAAGAGTTCTTCATCAGCATCCGTAGGCTTCATACTCATGCAAATGAACTGAAATTGCTTGAGATGCATGTTTGGATCTTCGTTGGACAGCCCATGGAAGATTGGTAAACGGTGTAAGAAGCCACTCTTCAACTCAATGTCCTTCTTGTCCTCTTGAGGATTTGGAAATCGAATGCACGAAGGACCGCTACTCCACTCGGTGGAGCAAGTACGTTGGCGAAGAGATCGCCTCTCGTTGATGGGAGGGTTCGGTGGATTGTTGTTTGCCATTTCTTGCTCTTCTTCTTGTGAGTGCTCGGTGGAGTGATGAGATGAACGTGGTGAGTCTAGACCGTCCTCAATAGTAGGTTGGTCTAAAATCAACGGTGGTGGAATGATCTCGGACGTTTGTGCAGAACGACGTGCTTGTAGTCGAGTGTTGTAATGTACGTTGAGATCGTTCATACGTTGTAACTATACCACCACCAAAGATCAAGTGTTAGTATCAAAAGAATACACATAGAATGCATGATACTTCACCAAAACGTGGAAAACAAAAAGAAGGGAAGAAAACACACAAAAATACCTAAGAAACACACAATACATAAAAGCACATAGAAACAAAACAAAGCACACGTTATATATAGGATATAGATTGTAGGAATGGATGTAATGCTTAAATATATATATATATATATATGTATATAATGTCTAGAATGTATACGAAAATGCATGAAATGAACTAAAAACAATGTACACACGTTTTCTGCAAAGTTAGACATATATACAATGCAAGACTTATAAACAAGTAAAGATACACACATATGCACACGGAATTTAAGTATAACATTAATCACGATGGATGCACTTAGAAGGATTTAAAATGCACACATAAGGGATCCTACGTGAGAATGGTATGAATGCATAAAAGGATACGTTAGAAACCTGCAGAAAACACACAAAGTTACGTGCTAAATACATGATGCAACGTGACCATACGTTTGGCCTCATGTCCCTAACTTCACTTAGGTTAGGGTACCCGGTGGTGAAATCCGAGCATCACAAAGCCGCCGGCAGGTTATGCAGGCTAATGCAATGTGGTTAGTTCTTTACAAGTTTTAATGCACACGAAATTTACAAGTAATATGCACAAGTATTTTGTTCATTGAGTTTCGCCTTCAATTTAAAGAGAATACGTTCATTTGGCCTTTAGGTCTTTCAAAGGACGTGCGACCCGCGCGATAAAATGTACATTCTCAATCAATCGGCCTTGGTTCAATCGAAAAACATGGCCAGTTGGGGATAGAGATAACGCGAGAGGCAGGACTAATTTCGACGATGCATCCCGAGGCTTACCGATCATGGAAAGTAGATTTAGTCCTTGTCTTCTTTGGGCAACTTTAATAAGCTTGGCCAGTTGGCAAGAGAGACCACGAGAGGTAGGACCGATTTGAGATCTCGGATCCAAAACCCGTCATAGAAACCGTCACCTTCTAGACACCAAGTTACCAAAGATTTCTTACTCAAAGACAAGTATTCATCCACTTACCGGATCATTGGTATATACTCCATTGATGCAAGTCTTTCTTAGATCCAGAACCTGTCACCAGTCATAACCCGTTTCTAGACACCATGTCCGACATTCAGCCAAAATCTCGAGAAAGACATTCCCTCAAGTTCTTGTAGACTCCGCCCTCAACCTCATGTCCATAACTTCACTTAGGTTATGGTGTGCGGTGATGAAATCCACACATCACGAGGGGTTAAGGAGATAAACAAGAAAAAGAGGCGCCATCTATTCCAATGAGTGAGACTTAATCGCCCAAACTTGTGTACTCAATGTAAATCGAAGACTTCCTTTAATATGTACCTATTTACATGGCTGCAAAAACAAAAAGTTAGAATGGAACGTATTATGAACATGTATAAAAACTTTCGACACTTTACATATATATACTTATTTACACAAAATCACATATTTACAAGCATAAACACACAATTCTTTACAATCCCCGGCAACGGCGCCAAAATTGATACACGCTTTTACTAAGTACTAAATAAACACTTAACACTCAACAAAAACGCATACAATTAAAACCCTTGGTGTAGATGTAGCATTGGTAAATAGGGTATCGTTCTTAACCGGGGATTGAGGGTGCATGCATATTTACGCTAGTTAAAAAAGGGGGGATTTTATAATTTGGTTGGTTTTAACGAAAATAAAAGATAAAAACATGGCAAAGCAAACACATCGTTGGCTTCTAAGTTCTAACATGCTTAAACTCATAGACAAGCAAAACAAACAAGAACATAGAATCCTAAACATGCTTACTAAACCGAAAATAAAGTCTAATTACATATATACACGTTGATCAACTCATTCCATTCACCACGTCTTACTCTCCTAGTCATGTTATATGCAACCTATTAATCTCTAAGTCTTTAATCAAGTTAACATGTATGATCTTTATTAGTGCTCGGGAATTTGCCCTACGACACATACCAACTTGACAAGGAATTTGCCTTCGCCTAAATTGGTTTATTAAGTTTGACATGCTTGACTAAATTCTAAGATAATAATAAGTCACGAAAATAACACAAAGATGACAAGGAAGTGAACCAAAACAAACTTTATTTCAACCAAAATATCAAAAGTTTACAAGAATGAAAATAGAAGGGATCGAAATACACTTCGCTCGGGAATTTGCCCTACGTCGAGAGTGTGATCCGGCCTTCTAGGAGATGAGGAGCCTCTAAAGGAATTTGCCTTCTAGTCGACTCGGCGGAGGAGTTTGTTGATGAACGGAGGGGCGGCTTCTTGTAGAAATTTGGTATTGAGGTGGAGAGGAATGCTTGGCAGAGCTATTTGATGTCTAGAATGAGTGATTAATGAGTTTGAGACCGAGCCCTCTTATTTATAGGTGAAGAAGTCCAACTTTCCTCTCCAAACTAGGGATTCCTAGTTTACCCGGGTAGAAATGCCAGCCTGTCTTGAAATGTCTTTTCCGGGAGTTCTAGAGCTCAGAAAATTCCGATTCTTATTTCATTGGAAAGCTTATTCAAAGGGCTATAAAATCCATATAATGAACGCCATATTTGGAGTTGAATTGAATTTACTACGGATTTTAGAAGTTAAGTGACCTGACTGCCCAGTTTTCTTCTTCTTCAAGGCAAAGGAAATCTTTATATCTTCAAATCTTGCATTCCTTATTCCCCAATACTTCTTGGCCGAATATACCATATTCTTGCACATATTTTGGCCCTCAAATAAGGTATTTATCTTCATGGAATATCCTCCCAAAGTTTGTTAATTATATGCTCCATATATTCCGCCATATTTGCTCTTTCCTGGGTTGCGCAGGAGAAATGTCTTCATCTTCTTGTCCACCATTTTGGTATCCATTTCATTTGGCATTTGGTTTCCAATTCTTGACACCATATGGGAATGCATTTTAGTAACCATTTGAAGACCATTCCTCGGACCATTTCTTCTCCGGATTTGAGAACTTCCTCCTTAATACGCTTTTAGCTCCAAAACTCCTCCTTTATTATTTTCTCCTTTATTTCTACCTAAAAGCATAAAGTAAATTAGAAACATATTTATTAAGCCTAAAAAAAAAAAATGTAGAGAGAATTGCGTTAAGAATCAAGTATGAAATGCGTTGATCACCAACCCCCTAACCTCCTTGCCAGTTTAACGACTGTATACCTCATCGGCGATTGTAATTTGGCTCTCCATCAATATAGGAGGCAGGTCTTCTGGCGACAAATCCGGGTGTGCAAGCTGCGTGTTGGCCAATTCCTCCGGCACCCGTTCTACCAACCTCGCCTGAAAATAATAATTATAAATTTGTACGACAGTTTAATAAATAATAAATCATAATTACGCTAAAAAAGAAGAAATATATACGGCACTTACGCCGTATTAACTCGCTTCATTGTCGAGCCCAGAAGTCACGTAAGCAGTGACGCTAGCATCCAGAGAAGAGTGTTTGGGGCCCTTATCTCTGTGCTCCTTGGAGATTTGTATCATCTGCTTGGAGCCGGAGGTATGATGTTTGTCTTTCTTCTCTCGGTTGGCCTTGTTGATGTTCGAGGTTTTCTGTTGGACAACATAAATTATTAAAAAAAATAGCTAACTAAAAAAATAATAATTCAATTTCATCAATTTAAATAAAAAAAATACGAACCCGATAAAATTCTTCTTGGAAGTGGTTGACCAACCACTCCCACTCATCTTCCCTATCCCCACACAGCTCTACAGGGGCAGGCGAGCGGCCGAATTCTTGGTAATACTTGTGAAGTTTATACTTTCAATCATGGTAGATGGTGTTGGCGGTGGTGTTGATGTGCCTAAGCATCTACGGTGTGTCATCCACTGCATATTGTTCATACAAGAAAAGAATAAAAAATTATAATCGTATATATTATGAAATTACGATATTTATTGGTTATTAAAAAATAAATTTAAAATCGTATTACGTACTGAGAGTTCTTTAAACAGTTTCCCCTTCTCCTCGTCAGACAACTCCTTCCAGGTAGGCGCAACCATACGAACCTTGTTGCGAAGGATTGCCCCGATGTTGTGCGAGGAGAGACTAGCTAGCTGAGAGGTAGGAGGACCATTGGTGAACTCGTCATACGGCAACTAGATCTTTTTCCCGGTCGCCTTGAACAACTTCTCAGATTTTTTGCCATTTCCAAGTCCTCGAGTCTTTTTCGGTTGAGGGTCTGACGGGGCCCTCCTGACCTTGCGCCGCTCGCTGTAGAGGATAGAGTCGGAGGAGGCGGCCGGCGTTTGAGCACTTTTTGACATCGATGTTGGACCGGAAGGGGTGTCATCATGATCGCTTCGTATAGCTGGGACATTAGGAATTTTCCCAGTCGCTGCTGCCGAGGGACCAGCTGAAGGGTCCGGCGGAGGCGCGACGTTGTTCTCTTCTAACTCCCAACCGACTTGCTCTGCCAAGCCTCGGAGTAGAGCATCTTCGGTCTCTTTTTGAGCTTTTTTCTTACCCCACGGGGCAATTTAATTAACCTAGAAGTTGTAAAAATATAATTACCATAATAATTATAATAATTACCATAATTAATATTTTTAATTATTAAAATAATAACATAATTATCAATTTATTGTTTTTATTTATTATTAATTGATCATAATTACAATAATTAATCATTTATCATAATTACAATAATTACCAATCTATTATATTTAACAATTCAATAATTTACCACAATTACTAAATTATCATAATTACTAATTATTATTTTTTAATAATTCAATAATTTATAATAATTGTTACAAATTTACAATAATTTCAAATTATAATTAAAATAATAATTAGAAATTATAATTACAACAATTATCACAATAATAATTGTAATTTACAATAATTAATTACAAATTTACCATAATTACTAAATAACCATAAGTATCATAATTTACCATAAATACAAAAATTTACTTTAATTACCAATAATTTACAAATTTATTATTTTTACTAATTAATTTATCAATTTACTAATATTAAACACAAATTAAATTTATAATTATGTTAAAAAATTTAAAAATTACCAGAGAGAGGAGTCGCGGGAGAGCGGAGTCGCCGGAGGGAGGGAGTCACCGGAGTCGCCGGATTTTGAGAAACAGTGAGAGAGAGGAGAGGAGGATTGGGGATGAGATAAGGAAACCTTTTTTATATAGAGGTTCACCTAGACGACGAAGACCTTTTTTATATGGTCTATTTCCATCGTCCAGGTAAACTTTCCGTAAAATTAATTTTTAAAAATAATTCGCAAGGAAGTTTCTGATCTATCATTCGAATGAAATAGTCGTAAAATATCAATTAAAGAATCGAACATATAAAAACCTGAATTTAAGATGACGAATAATCTTACGTGTTTAAACTTGTTAAGTATCTACTAATCTGTATAACTTAAGTGTTTTTAAGTATAGACTCATTGCACGTCGATATTAACAAAATTGAATTTGGACAAAATAACCGTTGGATACATTCGCCATAAGACAATATCTAAATAGAATAATTTTCACAAAATAGTAAGTTCGTTAAGGGTTTCATCGGCACAGTTAATCGTAAAACCAAAATTTTTACAAACCGGAAACGTGGATACACAAAAATCCGTAAGTTCTATTTTGGAACCGTCGATGCTCACACTCCAAGAATTTTGTACTCTATGGTCTTGACGAGAAGAATATGCATTGGGACATGGTCTAGATGGTCATTGTCTTAGATGAAATTATGAAATTTTTACTTAGACGACGCAAAGACACGTTTGCGTCGTGCAAGTAAGAACTTAGACGATGCAAACGTTTATTTGCGTCCTCTAAGTGAAAAGTTAGGGTTTAGGGTTAAGGGCCTTAGGGTTTAGGATATACTTAGACAACGGTTTGACCCTTTTGCGTCGTCTAAATGCTATTTTTAGGATTTAGGGTTTCATATATATAATTAATTACTATTAGGTTTAATTACCTTAGTATGGACTACGAAAAGTCGTTCTTTCGTCTAGGTTTTAGGGTTTCATGAAAATGTGATTCTTAATCCGATCCTCCAGATTAATTAATTAATTTAATTTATATTTTCGTCTGTCGAAGTGATCACGCTATTTAATAAATTTGAAGTTAATTATGCCAAAAAGTTAAAATTAATTAATTATTAAATTAATTAAGTATAAAATTAATAATTTTACATACTCTTCCTCATAATATATATAATTAATCGATCATGCATCATTACGGAAAAAAAATTTAATTATAATAATTAATAACCAATTAATATTCCTCATCGTTATATTGTACTCTTCGTCATCATCCTCATCACCGTTATCCGATTTCTCCTCCTCCTCATCATACTCAACATCGTCCGATGAATATCCTGAATTCTCGTCCTCGTCCTCATCCTGCGCCTCTTCTTCATCTACCTTATTAATTGCATTAATAATCTCATCTTTAGTTAGATCTGTACAACCATCAGGCATGAGTAAGCATTCACCAGCCTGAACCAGGTCCATTATGTCAGAGCGGATGACAGAAATATTGGGCTCTTGATATGCAGGAATGTCTCTTTTCGGTTCATCAGCATCTTTAGTCGCCGACGTCCCTTCAATTGTCGTGGTATTCCATATTTCTCGATGAGAGATATGGTTCACTATTTTCCACTTTTCACCAGCTTTCAGATAATCAAGATAGCACATCTGCCTAACTAAGGTGGCAAGAGCAAAATGCTTATCCTCATTCCAGCTTGAGTTTGTATCGACTGATAAAAGTCTCAGGTCTTCCTTTGTACGCTTGAACCATTTGCACTTGAATAGGAAAACGTTGACATCATTCCCGTAACATAGCTGAACGACATATACAATAGCTCCGTAATATAGATCATTGTCTTTCCTAACCGCTACCCCCATGTTTTGTGTTCTTCTTCCTTCATCTCAGGTCAATGAATGAAACTTTACACCATTCACAAAACATCCAGGGTAAATATAGTGTTTAATGGGCTTCCCTGCTAGCAAGTGCTTTGGCTAGGACCACCACCCCCTGTGATTTTTGGATTTTTGTAGATCAATCATCTGGAAAAATGGGATATATATATAATTAAAGGGTTTACTTTCTACAAACATGTATATAAACTAAATAATTAAACATACGTACCCATTGGAAGAAATAATCGGGGAACTTCTTCTTAACCATTTTCTCAAACCACGCCGAACTCTTATCCAGATTTAACGCCTGAAGCCTCTCCCTATACCCAATCATGTACGGCTCAACTTCGTCACAGTCTCGCAAGAATACCCAATCTACCTCAATAAGTTCTTCTCGTGTTAACGATTCCTTTAATACTCCTCTAAACGGTCGTACGACATTTGTGATGACAGAAAGATTGATGCGGTGGGAGGTGGTGGATCTTTGAGGTACCTATTGCAGTAAGTAACGCACTCATGCATTAGGTATGTCTCTGCTATGGAGCCATCCGGGGCCACCCTATTTTTGATGAATCCTTTATACTGTCCAAGCTATCTAAAAAATCAAATGTTCAATTAATTCATTGTAGAATAAGTACATATAGCTAGTAATCTCGAGTTGAACAAATAATGGATCGGAAAACCTATATAATTAATTAGTTGTACGTACCTTTCTTGAGGATACATCCAAGTGAACTGGACCGAACCAGAAATGAGCACCTGCTCGGGTAGGTGGATCATTAGGTGAATCATGATGTCAAAGAAAGTAGGGGGAATTCTCTCTTGTTTGCAAATGATGTGCACAATTTGTTGTTACAGTTCCACCACATCTGACTTCTTTAATTCTCTGGTGCAGAACCTCTGTCACCATGTGCACAATGTCACTATTGGTTCTACGATGTCACGAGCCAAATATGGCCGAATTACTACTAGAATCAGACGTTGCAGCATAATGTGATATTCATGTATCTTTAGACCAACAAACTTGGGTTGCACTTTGTCCAGTTCTCCAATTATAGTAGCTGCATACGTAGCCGGATAACAAATGCTCTTAAACTAGTGAAATATAGAACCTCTAAGTGTCAACTTCACTGTGTAAGGTGCAGCTGTCATCTTGTTGTACATTCCTCTCTTATCCCTCTTCAACCACAAGGGATGACGTAGATTCATAAATTCCAGATCTTTGCGCACTTTGGGAGTATCTTTAGTCTTGAAGTTAATACCGAGAATTGTTCCCACCACATTGTCGAACACATTCTTTTCTATGTACATCGCGTCCATGTTGTACCTCAGCTTCAACTTCGACCAGTAAAGAAGTTCAAAGAATATACTCTTGTGATGCCAATAGCTGAGATCATGTGGAGGTATTGGATTGCATTTCAGTACATCTTTGTCATTGGTCAACACACCAAAGTCAAAATAGCTCAACTTCTCTAAAATCTCTTTGCCCAACCAACTACGGGATTTAGGATTATTCTCTACCGCCCCATCGAAATGAGATTCATCCTGTCGCCACGGGTGGTCGCGGGGAAGCCATCTACAATGACCCAAGTAACACACATTTCCCACGTGCCAACTAGAGTTCACGTCGTCCAAACATATAGGACATCCATTGTATCATTTCGTCCTGCAGGCTGCCAACATCCCATACACTGGAAAATCACTAATCGTTCACATTACGGCAGCCCTCATCATGAACATCGTGTCAGTGAATTTGTGATAAATTGGGACTTCATTTTTTCACAACAATTTCAGCTCGTCTATCAAAGGTCTGAGGTAGACATCTAAGCACTTTCCCGGAGATTTAGGACCTGGAATTAGCGAAGTAAGGAAATTAAATTCCTTGTTCATGCACATCCAAAGAGACAGGTTGTACGACAACAGAATAACTGGCCAAGTGCTGACGGCAGAGCTATTACTACCCTAAGGATTGAATCCGTCTGTAGATAGTCCGATTCTAACATTTCTAACCTCTGCGGCAAAGTCTCCAAATTCGCCGTCGAAATGTTTGAAAGCCTCCCCATCTGCGGCGTGTCTCAGCACAACGTCATCTATTTGCTTTTCTGCGTACCATCACATCGCCTCTGCTATGTATAAAGACATGTACAGACGCTGCAATCTAGGAATCAATGGAAAAAATTGAAGAACCTTCACAGAAATTTTCTTTTTTGAACTCTTCCTATTCAGCTCATATCTGCACTGGCCACATACGGGACAATAGTCCAAATCTTTATACTCCTTGTAAAACAGCACACAATCATTTGGACAGACGTCAATTATCCTGTACTTTAGACCGAGGCTGCTCAAGATATTTCTAACCTCATAATGGGATTTAGGAAGATTGTGATCATCAAAAAGCAACTTACATATTTGCTCCTGAATTTCGTCAAAAGTACTGACTGACATTTTGTACTTCACTTTTATCTTCATTTGCTCCATCACATATTGCAACAAATTCTCTCGATATCCAGGGTACACTGGGGTCTGCGCTTCAAGTAGCATCCTGCTGTACTTATCCATCTCACTAGTGTCAGTGGCCAAGCTAGCAACGGGGAATGTGTCATCATGCCCATGAGTGGTATTGTAACCTCCTTCTTGGTGTTGGTGTCCACTATAAATTAGTAGGCGAAACAAGAACCTACTGGAAAACACCAAAAGTATGCATCAGACTCAAGTAATCCGACTGCTGCCACTGTCATCTGCTAAGGAGTAAAACGCAGACGCTCACATACACGTTCAACCTGAACCATCCATGCCTCACATATCTCTGGATCAGCTGAACCCGAAAACACTGTCGCACCAGCAGTACGGGCTTTGACCACAGGGTCAAAACGCTCTTCCAAACGCAGCACTCGCATCAGCAAGTCGTGCGTCTGGTGATCCTCATCAGGATCCGCTTCCCGATCAACACGGGGACCACGTTGAGGAGGCATCTTACTGATACAAGACAAGCATTATGTACAAGCAGAAAGAACGTAATCATGAGACCGCTGATATTTGAGAACACACAACACCTGAAGTATTGATGAGTACCGCTGGCCAGTTGGGTCATCACTCCAGTCATGCTATATAAACTCAAATACCCTAAGCATCACAACTACAAGAGTCTACAGAATCTGACAACCTAATGCTCTGATACCAAGCTGAAAGGACCCAACCCCGATTTAGTTTCCTAAACCGGAATCAAACCCCTTCTGAAAACACGAACCAACAAAAACCATTAAAAATTTCGGCAAAGTAACGTTACTAACGCGGAATTGCCTTAACCTGCACCTGAAAAATAACACTTCATCATATGCCACAAAAGCCAAACCGTGGGCACCAATCCCATCCGGATTTCTCAATATCATATCAAAATCAACAAACAGTAAACATACTGTAATATATATAATGTATTCGGGAAAAACCGTATAAAACATGTATCAGAATGTATCAGAGCGACCTCTAGTGTAAATATATACAATATATACATCAGTAGGCGAAACAAGAACCTACTGGAAAACACCAAAAGTATGCATCAGACTCAAGTAATCCGACTGCTGCCACTGTCATATGCTCAGGAGTAAAATGCATACGCTCACATACACGTTCAACCTGAACCACCCATGCCTCACATATCTCTGGATCAGCTGAACCCGAAAACACTGTCGCACCAGCAGTACGGGCTTTGACCACAGGGTCAAAACGCTCTTCCAAACGCAGCACTCGCATCAGCAAGTCGTGCGTCTGGCGATCCTCATCAGGATCCGCTTCCCGATCAACACGGGGACCACGTCGAGGAGGCATCTTACTGATACAAGACAAGTATTAGGTACAAGTAGAAAGAACGTAATCATGAGACAGCAGATATTGAAGAACACACAACACCCGAAGTATTGATGAGTACCGCTGGCCAGTCGGGTCATCACTCCAGTCATGCTGTATAAACTCAAATACCCTAAGCGTCACAACTACAAGAGTCTACAGAATCTGACAACCTAATGCTCTGATACCAAGCTGAAAGGACCCAACCCCGATTTAGTTTTCTAAACCGGAATCAAACCCCTTCTGAAAACACGAACCAACAACCATTAAAAATTTCGGCAGAGTAACGTTACTAACGCAGAATTGCCTTAACCTGCACCTGAAAAATAATACTTCATCCTATGCCACAAAAGCCAAACCGTGGGCACCAATCCCATCCGGATTTCTCAATATCATATCAAAATCAACAAACAGTAAACATACTGTAATATATATAATGTATTCTAGAAAAACCGTATAAAACATGTATCAGAATGTATCAGAGCGACCTCTAGTGTAAATATATACAATATATACATCAGTAGGCGAAACAAGAACCTACTGGAAAACACAGGTAGCTCGAATCACTAGCCTCCAACCGCGACGTAAAACACCAGAACCTGGACTGCTAACTGGGCACGGAAACCGAAAAGCCCAGGGGAAAGACATGAAAACCGTTAGAGTGAGTGGACGAAAATAAATGTCTTTCGCCAATTTATATATGTTAAAATAACATATGCATGTCCAGATAAATAAATATAATAAAGTACACGAGGTAAACTCATACTCCTCCAGCGTACTGAGCATGCGAGTAAAAATCCCACGGGGTCGCTCATGGACACATCCGTGCTAGTACAGTCCGAATCACGGGATCCCAAACCCACACGTGATTCTAGCCAGATAGGCCTCAGGTCAGGGTATCTGTTTCCACCTGGAACTACATCGGCACAAGAAACAGGTATCTATACCCACCTGGAACTACATCGGCACAAGGTACAGTTCCCCTCTGGTAGGCACCCTCGGGGATCAGCCGAGATGCGAGTGTATCGATACCACAACATAAACTGTGACTGTACTCTGTGTAAACCAAATCATAAATAGTTTGATGCAGATGCATAAAGCAATATATAAATGTATATACGTAATTTATAAATATATAAGCATAATCGTATAACACATGCTCATATAAATCATAATCTCGTATGCATGCTCATGCTCGTAAAACGTGTATAGAGACTCGCGATTACCAGTGAAAAGAAGTTGTCCACTCACAGGTGAGCAAAATGCGCACTCGCGCTAATCTCATGGCCCGACGGAAGATCCCTCGCCCGAAACACGATCACGATCTCCTGAATAATCATAAAACACATCTGATCAAAATCATAGCCCACAACTCTGTACTTCACCACAGAAACCAACCGTTCCCAGAAACATATTAAATTGTATAAAACAATCGACTGAATTTCTGAAATCTCCACTCGAAACCTTCGACTGAAAATCCAATACCCAAATCAATACGAAAACCTCAAGGCGATAATCAGGGCGCGATTACGAGAAAAATGACATTAAAATCATCGAAAACTGAAAAGTCAACTTTCTCGCCGGAGCGGCGGCGGGCAGTCAACAGAGAGTTTCTCCGGCGAGGAAGCTGCAGTTCTCAAGATCACCTCAAGCCCAACCTTTTCCTCAACAACCATAAAGCCCAATTCTCACCAGGACCCCTCCAATTCAACTCGAAACCAAAACGGATCCAAACTCCGGCAACCACCACGGGTTCACCGAAAACCTCCATTTCAACCCAATTAAACCTTATGGGAAGCATCCCTGGGGTAAGGGGAGTCGAAACCCCCACCTCCCCGCCACCGTAGCTCGTCGGAGAACCACTCCCCGTCACCGGCGAACTCTGGCAACCTAACCCGATACAAACTCAACCAATACACAACCAATTTCCATAATTCCAATCACAAAACAACTTAGAAACTCAAGAGGAAGAGAATTATACCCCTCACGTGGCCGGAGGTGGCCAGAAGATCCAAGTCGGCCGGCGAAAATCCAAACGGGAAAGTCTCCCTCTCGGTCAACGGGTCAAACTGCCCAAAATGGAAAGTCAACACCTGGTCAAACCTCAAACAGTGTTTTCGACAATTTTACGACTATTTCTGATATTTATACTCGCGTCTCGGGATGATCAACGGTCCAAAATGGATAACCATTACGATTTGGATAAATACGAAACGAACGGATAAACTCGTCGATAAACCGAAACTTCAAATAATCATATTATATTCCTCGGTTATCGGAAAAATCATCCGGAACTGCCCACGGGCTCAAAATCACGTGCTCAAAAATTCTTGTGAAGAAACTCAATTCAAATTCTCGGCCGAAAATTAAGTCGTGAACTAAATCGACAAATCACACAATTAACGATTAATCGCGATTACGCATAATCTCATGAACCGTACGGATTACTCTACTGATTCTGGTTCGGGTCGTCACATTACCTTTATTAATTATTGGTGAATATACTATACGTGCATCATATACTTTAATATGTCTAACATGCATGCACGTTTTAACTAAATATTAACCAAATTTTTAAACATCCATGCATATATACGTACTACTGGTCTATATTAATTAACTAATATATATCATCAATTACCTAACTTAATTATAAATATATATTAGACGTACTAACAATGCAATCAATCAAACGTACAATTAATTATATATATAAACGTTAAGATTGTCGGAAATTAACTAGGTACGTACGTACCTAGCCTTCTCTGATATATGGCGAATCGATGGTCGGAGTCGGAGAGATATTGAAAGGACCCGACTCCGATTTAGTTGCCTAAACCGAAATCAAACCCCTTCAAAAACACGACTTTTAAAAAATTTGCCAGAGTTTACTTTAAGACAAGACATACCATTCTTAGAACTTGGAAAGAAATACACTTCGAATATTCCACAAAAGCCAAACCGTGGGGCTCCGTTCTCCATCTAGATTTCTCAACAACATATATAATAAACTCAAAGGTTTACAAGAAATCCAGAAATATTCAGGAGTAAACTCCACTGAAAAATCGACATAAGTATTCAGAGCGACGCCTATATAAACCATTTACAACGAGTAGGTCAAACAAGAAACCTACAGAAACTGAAGAGTAATCCGAACTCTATGCCTCCGCAATCGACGCGCAATACTGGAACCCAAACTGCAAACTGAGTAATGGAAACTGAAAAGCCCAGGGGAAGACAAATGAAATCGTTAGGGTGAGTGGACGAAAATAATAATATGTCTTTCCCAAATAAATGCTCATAAAATCATAATGCGAGTCAATGCATAAGAAAATCCCGACCAGGTACATTTTCCCTGATCCATAAATATGCACGTAAAAATCCTGCTGGGTCACTCATGGACTCATCCGCATAGTACAGTCTAATCACGGGATCCCAGACCCACACTTGATTAATATAAGTCCGAAAGACCTCGGGTCAGGATATCTGTCCCTCTCAGAGCATCTCGGGGATCAGCCGAGAAGCCAAAGCATTGATGCATTCCTTTATATCCGAGACTGTACTCAGTGTAAACCAAACCATAAATCTTTTCCATGCACATGCATAATCGTAAAATGCATAAACATAAATGCATATCGTAAATGCATAATCAATAATGTATATGCATAATCATAAATGTATAATCAATAAACTGTATAAATCCAAACTCGCAAATCCAACTGTGAAAATAAAATGTCCACTCACTGTACGCGGCTAACTCTGAGGTCTGGCAGAAAATCCTTCACCAAACGCTCGATCCCGATCACCTGAATAGCAGGGATACGATCAATATATATTGAAAAAAAACATACGAAGCTAATATGTCGAGAACCCCGCGTTCTCGAAAGACATATCGCTCAGAATATTGACGAGGATAACAAAATTCTCAAAATAAACCCTCGTCCCAAAATCGAGTGCCCAAATCAACTCAAAAACCTCAAGACTACGACCAGGGCGTGATTACGAGCAAAATGGTATAAAACTCCCCAAAATTACAAAAAGTCAACCCTTCGCCGGAGCTTCGCAGTTGACCGCCACCGCCGGCGGCGGCGCGGCGTCAACGCTGAGATTTTCTGGCGACCAAGACCCCCAAAGCTTCCTCTCCTTAAGCCCAGCATCTTTTTCTTCTACACCATTACACAAATCGGCCGGCAACCAACCCAAAAACTCCTTGAAAGTCCACGGCCCGAAATCGCCGAAAAACTTCTCCGGCCAATTCCAGCACCGTCGCACCACCACGACCCTCCAAACCTTAGAGCATCCGCACCCATGAGCAGAGCAAGAAGCAAAGCAAGAGCAAGAAGCAAAGCAAGAGCAAATTTTGCTTCAAGCAAAATACATCCAAGATTTTCTTAAGCAAATAAAGTTTTGCACACACCCATTCACTATTTATTTCAAGCAAATCAGCTTTGTCATATTGTGAAATGTTTAAAAATGATTTACCAGATAGATTTACCACCAATAATAATGTGACATGTGTCTTTATCGGTAGTAATTATACAAGATTTCTGAAAAGATTTCCGACTAATTAAAAATTGACACGTGTCACCGCCATGTGTCATTGTCAGTAAAATAATTGGACTAGATTTCCGATGAGATTTTCGACCAATGGCGATCCAACATGTGTCGCTACGAGATATCGTCGTTGACCAAATAATTCAACCAGATATCTGGTAAGATTTTTGACCAATTACGATGCGACACGTGTCATTGCGAGATCGTGTCGTCGACAAAATAATTGAACCAGATTTCCGGTAAGGATTTTGACCAATTACGATGCGACATGTGTGTTCATCTTTGATGATCGGATTATCTACAATGGCCTATAAAACGTTCATCTTTCACTCATAGTTGCCTCACACCATCTACAAGAATCCGAGTAGATAACTCATCTCTCTAAATACTCAGCAACATTTCCTTGTTCATCATTCTGATTGATCCTTTCAGCTTCCCCAATTTTTTCAGGAGGAGACAACGTCAACAAGAAGAGGATGACTATATGGAGCAATCATTCATCAATCAGGTGGTCATGGCGGAAGCACAAGACGACGATGAACCCTCACGACCGAGAGGTTCACATCGCGATAAAAAATTGAATCATCCACGACAGAGGCTATCTAGGGGACTCGATCTCATGGTTGATTACTTCATCGAACATCCCAACTTTGAGGCGGTAGAATTTCGTCGGCGGTATAGGATGAGCAGAAACCAATTCAACATTATAATGACGGATCTCTGCAATTACGACCAATCTGGGCATCAAAGACCAGACGCGACTGGATTGCTAGAGCTTCTTCCCGAACAAAAGCTGACCAGTGCTCTGCAAATGTTAGCGTACGGGACGGCCGCGGATCAGTGCATAGAAATTACAAGGATGGGGGAATCGACTGCCTTGGAATGCATGAAGGATTTTTGCAGCCAAGTGTATCAAATCTAAGGTCCAAAACACCTCCGCAGTCCAACATCGGCAGACCTCACGTGACTCCTAGATAAAGGCCAACGCCGAGGCTTTCCAGGCATGATTGGAAGTATCGACTGCATGCACTGGGAGTGGAAGAACTGCCCAACCGCATATTAAGAGGCGTACTCAGATCGAAAGGGTCGCCCAACTATTATTCTAGAGGCGGTGGCCTCGTATGATGAAAGGACCCAACCCCGATTTAGCTCCCTAAACCGGAATCGAACCCCTTCGAAAACACGAACCAACAAAAAAATTTCGAAATTTGGGCAGAGTTTCGCTACTAATGTAGAATTGCCATTACCTGCATGCGGAAAATACACTTCATCCTATGCCACAAAAATCAAACCGTGGGCACCAATCCCATCCAGATTTCTCAATATATCAACAGTAAAGTAAAGTAGTAAGTATATATGCACTTTACTGAAATCCAGTGTAAAATCATATAACGTATTCAACAGGAAGCTCAGAGTGACATCTAATACATAATCGTATATGCATACCACAGTAGGTAGAACAATAAACCTACTGGATGAAACAAAGTAGCTCGAGCACTATGCCTCCGACCACGACGTGCGACACCAGAGCCTGAACTGCAAACTGGGCACGGAAACCGAAAAGCCCAGGGGAAAGACAATAAACACGTTAGAGTGAGTGGACGAAAATAAATGTTTTTCACCAAGTAATATATATAATAAAACATATGCGAGTCGAAAGCATAAATAATCAAATGGTACACAAGGGAGACTCTAACTCCTCACGTGTCCGAGTACACGAGGGAGACTCTAACTCCTCACGTATACGGAGCATACATAAAATCCCACGGGGTCACTCGTGGACACACCCGTGCTAGTACAGTCAGAACCATGGAGTCCCTGACTTCCACGTGATTCTAGCCAGAAATGGCCTCAGGTCAAAGGTCTGCCTCCCCCCTGTAAAGACCTCGGGTCAGGAGTCATAGCCTCCCCTGGAATAAAGCCTACCATCGGGGATCAGCCGAGAGGCAAGTGTATCGATACAACAACGTAACCACGACTGTACTCTGTGTAAACCAAATCATAAACATTTCGATGCAAATGCATGAACAACATATAAGTATATGTACTCGTATACGTATATCCGTATAAGTATAATCGTAAAATCGTAAAACACATGCTCATGTAATCCGAAATCTCATATGCATGCTCAAGTTCATAAAACGTATATCAAGACTCGCAAATAATCCGTGAAGAGAAATGTCCACTCACAGACTGGCGTAACGCGTATCGCGTTAACCCGTGATCCGGCGGAAAGTCCCTCGCCAAAACAACGATCACGAACCCCTGAATATTCATAATGTCCAATATTCAAAATCATAATCCGACAATACAAATCAAACCACGAGAAACCACCGTTCTCGGAAACACGAAATCTAAAGTCGACGAATCGTCGAAAATCCGTATATGTATACCACAATACCTCGCTTTACGTTCGGACGCTCAACTCGAAAAACGAACCTCTCCACTGCGATCGGGGCGCGATTTCGAGTCAAATGACATGCAACTTGCCGAAAGTATAAAAAAGTCAAACTTTGACCGTTGACCGCCGTTGACCGCCGTCCACGGCGGTGCCACTGTTGACCGGAAGAATTCACGGCGGAGCAACCCCTATTCCATGCAAAACCACCCACTGAGCAACTTTGTCAACTGCACCGAAGTCCAATTCTCACTCTAACATGGTCAATTTCATGAAAAACTGAATGAACACACAAATTTCAAATCCAAAATTCTCCTTCCACAAACAAAATTAGGATCCCAAACTTACATGGTAGCTTGCTAGTGATGAGAGCTACAAAGCCCAGTACAAATTTCAGCTCGAATCGGCTCGAAACATCAAACCCGAAATCACCAAGTTTTCTTGAATTTTGGCCGGAATTTTCCTCTCTCTCCGGCGAGCTAGGCCGTGCGTGGTGGCCGAGGTTAGGTTCGTGGCATCAAGGAGGAGGGAAAGAGCCCAAGTTCAAGCCGTGGGGTGGCCGGAATCCACCGCCATCATGGAAGAAGTGAGCCACCGCCGTGAGTTTCATCTCCTCCATCGGTCAACCAAGGTCAAACCAGCAATGAATAGTCCTCCCTTCCTAAAATGGAAACCTTCTATTTATATACATGCCAAATATGGAAACTTTCCCAATTGATTTCGACAAACTTCGAATATCCATAACTTTCTCGTCGTAATTCCGATTCCGATAATTCTCGCGGCCACGAACTCGTCTCGACATATTCTTCCAATATTACCCAAAGTCAAACATATCGGTCAAATGAATAAAAAGTCAACCCTTGAATCAACACCCATTTAAATCGACTAAACCATCAATAATCGGAAATAATCACAACTAAATCTTCGTAACTCAAAATCATGCTCCGGAAGTTCCCACAAACTCAAAATTAAATTCCGAACAACTTCCGTGAAGGAACCGAAACCAAATTCTCGTCCGGTAATTTAGTCGTTAATTAGCTCGCCATATTAGTCTTTTTCCGTCGAAACTTCAAATATTCATAACTAATTCCTCGGTCGTCTAAATAACAATCTGGAACCGCCCACGAACTCGTAATCACATGTAGAACGACTCTCGAGAAGAGACCCAGTTCCAATTCTCGGCCAATAATTAAGTCGTTAAGAACTCTGACGATTCCAATAACTGTCGGACAACTGCAACTACGCAGTAACACATCGATCAAGCTGATCATACTACTGATTCTGTTCCGGGTCGTCACAAATCCACCCCCCTTAGAAAAATTTTGACCTCGAAATTTCCTAGTCTGCCGACTACAAGGTAGGTACAAGGTAGGAGCACTGCCTCTGCATACTGCTCAACTCACCAACTGCAATCTCAACTGAACAACTCTGATCATAAACTCCACAATAGGAGACAATTCCGTGCTGGAATCCCTGTACCCTCAAATCACAAATCTGAATTGGCTCACAAAATCGCCAAGTGTTCCTACATAAGGAACATATAGGGTACACAACACATAGCAAACTTAAAACACAGTTCCGCCACACGGAACATAACACACATCTCACACACACAAATGCCAATGCTATAGGCAATGCCGAACTATACGGCATAACACAAACTCGCCTATGACCACATATGGATCAAAACATCAAGGCAAATCACAACACGACCTGCTCATACCAACGAAACTTAAGCATCGAACTCAAACAATTATCAACCTATTTCCGCTAATCTGACAGTCTGTGGTAGCACATCCCACAAAATCAGATTCAAACATCAACTTAAACTCAACCAAATCAAACTCACTCCAACACAATGGAGTACAACAACATACCTCAAATTAACATCAAACAACCTCAAAACCACAGTGGTTCACAAACTGGTACTGCAAGCAAACTCAAACCGCTGAAACTGCTGGTCCCGAATCCTTCGGAACTGCAATACCGAGGTCCACAATATACCCTCCAAGGTCTGAATAGTCCTCAAAGATCGCTCGTCAATCCGAGGACAAGAACCGGTACTAGCTCGTAATCTGGTCCCCAATGCTCGCTGCAAAGCTCGCCAACTCTTGTCGTATACCTCGACCAGCAAACTGGGACACAGGTACACCACGTAGAGGGACAACCTCCATCAAACACAGCCATAACAGCCTGCCACTGAAATCATCTCCGAAAGTACAAATAAACATACCAAGTTCATCAAACTGTCCACAAAGACCTGACAACTGGTATCACCAATCAAAGTGCATACAACACACACAACACAGCAACAACGGACACGTCAAACCGGAAATCTGAAATGACTGACACTTCTCGGCAAGTCTCTGTCTCCTAGCCATCGCTAGTCGACAAACGTGGCATCTGCACACACAAACCGCTACACTGCTCTTCATGTTGCGTCACGAGTAGTAAACTCGAAGTATCTGACACTTCTCCGCGTCACTAGCGCCAAACACGCGCAAAATCACGAGCCTCAACATCATCATACTCAAACTCAGCTCTCGTAGCCCATAACTCGGCTAACACGGAAACTCGAGCCACACATACACACATGCAATACTGAAACTCCCGAATCTCGACTGAATGCACCAACAACAACATCATCCCAAACGGATGGTCAAAGTACAACCACTAGCCTTCCTCGAACAAATTCAAATGTGCAGCCATAGTCGATAGTCGACTCCCTCCATCTACACTGCCTCAAGCCCAAATCTAGCCGAAAATGCAAGTGAATGAAACTCAGTGGTCAGTGTACATCCTACACCTCGCTGCACGTCATAGCAATAGTGTCTCGAACTCCTTAATGCTAACATAAAAACAGCTACACCCAAACCAAACTCCGGATACATAGCTTCATAAAGTTCCACTGCCTGGAATCATGAGCCACCGCTCTGCTACACAACATCAAACCACAACTCAAATCTATACCTCGATGCATCGCCATAACCCACGAACTCGTCACGATCGTCAGGTAAGGTCAACACCGAAGCAACGGTCAACCATCCTACAGGAGTAGGTAACTCTCCTCGCGTGCATCGAACCACTCGAACTTGACGCCTTCTTCGTCAATCCGGAAAATAGAGTGGCAATCCGGGAAAATCCTGTACAAGCCGTCGGTAATAGCCTGCCAACCCAAGAGACCCCTGATCTCTGGCACAATGGTAGGGCAACCCCAAATCAACACGGCTTCAATCTGGTCAGGATCCACATCACTCACTCGGATAGCATCACACAGCTCAAAATCTTCATGCTAATCAGCCAAAACTCACACTGGCTGAACTTCGCAAATAACTGATCACCTCACGAAGTCCGCAAAATCGCTCGCAATTGCATCAGGTACTGGTCCACACTCCTGGAGTACATCAGGAAGTTGCCAACGAACATGGTCGCAACTCGTCCAGAAACTGTCTGAACACATGGTCCATCAAGTCCACACGATCTACGGGGCATTGGTCAACCCAACAGCGTGACCAAGATCTCATGATATCCGCACCGAGATCCGAAAGCCAACATAGCCACATCTGACTCATCAAACCTCCACTGATGGTATCCGGATCCGAAATCAATCCTCGAAAAGACTGAAGCTCTCACAAGCTGACCATGCCACTCGTTAATCCGAAACGGAGGATACTCACTCTCCTCTGAAGCAAATCGAGCTTCAGATAGTCAATGCACCACCTCATCAAATCATCCAACGTCCGTACACACAATGCAAAAGCACACCACGCAGGTACGCTGGGTCGCATAAAATCTCCTGAAATCTCCTCCAGCAACTCCTGGAGTCGAAACTGTAGCTCCATCAGCTCCGCGCTCCACTGGCTCCGAACGACAAGATGCTGGTAAAATGAGTCCAGCGCCCGGTACAAGCTCAATAGTGTAGTCGATCTCCCGAACTAGAGGAACACCTGGTAACTCCTCCAAAACACACCTGGAAACTCAGGAACCACCTCAATGTCACCAACGTCGGCACTGCAACCGTAGTATCCACAATATGAGCCAAGCAACAACATAACCAGTCTCCATCATCCGCTCAACCATCACCGCGAAACAGCATCTCGGGAAAATCTGGTCGTCGAAACACAACCTCCTTCTCGAGGTACTCGAACACAGCCAAATGCATCGTCAGACTCACAAACATACTGAAACCGCAATATCCAGCTATAACAGATCCGCGGCTAAGTCATAACCTCCAACAAGGATCTCGCAACCTCCGGATGGATACAATACTCTCCAAAACCTCGGAAGTGGAGATGCAGGTACAATAGCCATGGATATCAAACAACAGTAACCTCGGAGAAAAATCTGTCCTCAAACAAGGTCATGGCACGAACTCCAACATGCCCAACTAGTCGCCCATGTCAATTGCGACTTCCTGAATAACTCGTCAAAAGGATACATTGATCAGACTGCAGGAACAACATCATGATCCCTTCGTGAACTCTGAGCTGTCGAACCTCAAACACAATTGGCTGAGGGCGCTACCTCGCAACGTGACCCTCCTGGCCACCGAAACAGCAACTGAAAGTACTCCTCGAACACAAATCACCGCAACACCTGCTGCGTGATAGGATCACCAACGATCGCCCAAACTCGTGCCACAAGAGCAAGTCCGCTACTCCGTGATCTCCGCCATCATCAAACGGATTCTCTGCTTGATCTGATGACCCTCAACAATATCGAAAAGGTCACAGCCTAACGAAATCACTGATCCCGAAGTGTCGGAACTCAACCTCATCAAAATCTCGACTAAGTCCACTTTCCTCAAACCATCACATCAAAGACCGTGTACATCTTTCCATCACACTAGCCTCGCTGCTGAGTGCAACACACTAAGCTCCTCACGGATATCTCGAGGCACATCAATCAAACTCTCTCTGATACTCAGGTTCAAACTCATCTCGAACCTCGTGCATAGCTCCCTCTGAAGCCACAAAACACGTGCAAACAAGAACAAACACGTGGACAAAGCATCTCTGCCTCAGGTGAGTAAACACTCCACATATGATTGCTGGATAGTCTGATTAAACCATTACCGTCAAAACAACACCCTGAATGTAGGCCATGGAGTCGCAACCGGAACTCACACAATATCAGCCCACAAAACACAACAATCTGACTCAGGCAAACATCACTGCCACAAATCTCAGCTCTGAGGCAACATGTAAACGCTCATATACACATCCCCAGGTAAACCGTGCCACACAATTCTCTGAACTCTGAATACTCATCTGAATCCACTGTTCACTGGCAAATCACGCGTCGTATGATCCTCAACATGATCCACAACCGAAACGACACGGAAAGCACGTCAGGAGGCATCCTAATGAATACAATATCGTTCACAACAAGTGGAACGTAATCCTGGAACTTCAAATATTTGAAAGCATACAACACCCGGAATTTGATGATTATCCGCCGGCCGGTCGGGTCACCATTCCAGACATGCTGTACATTCTCAAATACCCTTAGTAAACACGACTACATAAGTCTACAGAACCTATAACCTAATGCTCTGATACCAAGCTGAAAGGACCCAACCCCGATTTAGCTCCCTAAACTGGAATCGAACCCCTTCGAAAACACGAACCAACAAAAACTTTTCGAAATTTGGGCAGAGTTTCGCTACTAACGTAGAATTGCTATTACCTGCATGCGGAAAATACACTTCATCCTATGCCACAAAAATCAAACCGTGGGCACCAATCCCATCCGGATTTCTCAATATATCAACAGTAAAGTAAAGTAGTAAGTATATATGCACTTTACTGAAATCCAGTGTAAAATCGTATAACGTATTCAACAGGAAGCTCAGAGCGACATCTAATACATAATCGTATACGCATACCACAGTAGGTAGAACAATAAACCTACTGGATTAAACAAAGTAGCTCGAGCACTATGCCTCCGACCACGACGTGCGACACCAGAGCCTGAACTGCAAACTGGGCACGGAAACTGAAAAACCCAGGGGAAAGACAATAAACACGTTAGAGTGAGTGGATGAAAATAAATGTCTTTCACCAAGTAATATATATAATAAAACATATGCGAGTCGAAAGCATAAATAATCAAATGGTACACAAGGGAGACTCTAACTCCTCACGTGTCCGAGTACACGAGGGAGACTCTAACTCCTCACGTATACGGAGCATGCATAAAATCCCACGGGGTCACTCGTGGACACACCCGTGCTAGTACAGTCAGAACCACGGAGTCCCTGACTTCCACGTGATTCTAGCAGGAAATGGCCTCAGGTCAAAGGTCTGCCTCCCCCCGGTAAAGACCTCGGGTCAGGAGTCACAGCCTCCCCTGGAATAAAGCCTACCATCGGGGATCAGCCGAGAGGCAAGTGTATCGATACAACAACGTAACCACGACTGTACTCTGTGTAAACCAAATCATAAACATTTCGATGCAAATGCATGAACAACATATAAGTATATGTATACTCGTATACGTATATCCGTATAAGTATAATCGTAAAATCGTAAAACACATGCTCATGTAATCCGAAATCTCATATGCATGCTCAAGTTCATAAAACGTATATCAAGACTCGCAAATAATCCGTGAAGAGAAATGTCCACTCACAGACTGGCGTAACGCGTATCGCGTTAACCCGTGATCCGGCGGAAAGTCCCTCGCCAAAACAACGATCACGAACCCCTGAATATTCACAATGTCCAATATTCAAAATCATAATCCGACAATACAAATCAAACCACGAGAAACCACCATTCTCGGAAACACGAAATCCAAAGTCGACGAATCGTCGAAAATCCGTATATGTATACCACAATACCTCGCTTTACGTTCGGACGCTTAACTCGAAAAACGAACCTCTCCACTGCGATCGGGGCGCGATTTCGAGTCAAATGACATGCAACTTGCCGAAAGTCCAAAAAAGTCAAACTTTGACCGTTGACCGCCGTCCACGGCGGCGCCACTGTTGACCGGAAGAATTCACGGCGGAGCAACCCCTATTCCATGCAAAACCACCCACTGAGCAACTTTGTCAACTGCACCGAAGTCCAATTCTCACTCTAACATGGTCAATTTCATGAAAAACCGAATGAACACACAAATTTCAAATCCAAAATTCTCCTTCCACAAACAAAATTAGGATCCCAAACTTACATGGTAGCTTGCTAGTGATGAGAGCTACAAAGCCCAGTACAAATTTCAGCTCGAAACATCAAACCCGAAATCACCAAGTTTTCTTGAATTTTGGCCGGAATTTTCCTCTCTCTCCGGCGAGCTAGGCCGTGCGTGGTGGCCGAGGTTAGGTTCGTGGCATCAAGGAGGAGGGAAAGAGCCCAAGTTCAAGCCGTGGGGTGGCCGGAATCCACCGCCACCATGGAAGCCGTGAGCCACCGCCGTGAGTTTCATCTCCTCCATCGGTCAACCAAGGTCAAACCAGCAATGAATAGTCCTCCCTTCCTAAAATGGAAACCTTCTATTTATATACATGCCAAATATGGAAACTTTCCCAATTGATTTCGACAAACTTCGAATATCCATAACTTTCTCGTCGTAATTCCGATTCCGATAATTCTCGCGGCCACGAACTCATCTCGACATATTCTTCCAATATTACCCGAAGTCAAACATATCGGTCAAATGAATAAAAAGTCAACCCTTGAATCAACACCCATTTAAATCGACTAAACCATCAATAATCGGAAATAATCACAACTAAATCTTCGTAACTCAAAATCATGCTCCGGAAGTTCCCACAAACTCGAAATTAAATTCCGAACAACTTCCGTGAAGGAACCGAAACCAAATTCTCGTCCGGTAATTTAGTCGTTAATTATCTCGCCATATTAGTCCGTTTCGGTCGAAACTTCAAATATTCATAACTAATTCCTCGGTCGTCTAAATAACAATCTGGAACCGCCCACGAACTCGTAATCACATGTAGAACGACTCTCGAGAAGAGACCCAGTTCCAATTCTCGGCCAATAATTAAGTCGTTAAGAACTCTGACGATTCCAATAACTGTCAGACAACTGCGACTACGCAGTAACACATCGATCAAGCTGATTATACTACTGATTCTGTTTCGGGTCGTCACATATGATACGTGGATATGGCACAGCTTCCTCGGGTGTCCTGGAGCCAAAATTGACATTAATGTGCTCCACCTATCGAATGTGTTTTCAGAGGTCCTTGCAGGAAGAGGCCCAACTGCCGTCTATGAAGTCCATGGAGAGAGGTACAACCACGCTTATTATTTGGCTGACGAAATATATCCAAGGTACTCTACATTCGTCAAAACTATTTCTAATCCCCAGACGCCGCAAGATAAACTCTTCGCAAAGAAACAAGAGGCATACCGGAAAGATGTGGAGAGGGCCTTTGGCATCTTGCAATCTTGATGGGCAATTATTCGTCATAGTTGTACATTGCACCACAAATCGGTAATGACTACCATCATGTTAGCTTGCATCATATTACATAACACGATTGTTGGTTTATGATGGGCCGGTGGATGAACAAGGGAATCGAATTCCTTTTGAGTCAATTAGTACAGATGGAGCCAATATACAACGGTTTCACAACCGTGTTGCCGATCTTGAATCTGGTTACATCCATAGAGAGCTTCATAAGGACTTGGTGAAGTACAATTGGAGGTTGGAAACCGGCAAGATAGTCTAAATATTATCCTAAGAATGTGTGTTTAATTATTAAGCTTGTGTTTAATTTTAGTTTAATTTTTGTATGTGTGTTTAATTATTAAGCTTGTGTTTTAATTTAATGTGTATTTCAATTTCATCTTAATAAATAAATTGCATCTTTATTTCTTGAAAATTTAAATTACATAAAATGACGAGCCAAGCCCAGCTTTATTCTTAGTACAATACTATAACTTCTATGTAAAGAGCACGCGACTTGGGTGATAACAATCCAAATATGTTTCATCGGTAGGTTGATCTTGACTAAGTTCTCCTTCATTAAGGATGTCTAATTTCCTCTTTGTAAAATATGTTTTTGAGATTGGGGTCATTGCCTTCAAAACCATTGTCATGATCCTCGTTTCATCCTCTTATTTCTTCAATCGTAATTCTTCATCTGCCCTTGATTCATTTCACCTTTGAATTTCTATGTACTCTGCGTAATAATTAAACTCACTTTCATTATGCGCTATCCTCTTTGGATTGCCACGATGCTTGGTCACTAGCAATGGTATGCAAAACCTCAACTCGTTGCTCAATAGGAATCTTACCTTGTTTCCTTTGTCGCCTCGCTTCCTTTGTCGCCTTTGTTCCCATTGGTCTAGGCGGACTAGAGGGAGCGGCCACGTGGCTTTGAGGTGTCTAATTCACTTCTTCGTCATCCAAATTAATGGTTGCAGATGATTCGGCGGCAGAAGGAGTAGGTTGGTAACTACTTGCATATGGAGATGGAGTACTTGGTAGCACCGAAATGAAAGATGGATGATTCTTAACCACTTCCCAACATTCAAAGTGTGTAAACACTTTCTTCTTTTCCTTATAGTAACATGATTGAGCTTGTTTGACCTAATAAAATAATTATATAAGCTATTTCACCATGCTACATATTTTATTCAAATTACATATATAAATTATGCTACAAAAAAATAATAATGTATGCTACCAAAAAATAATGTATGCTACATAATTTAATTCATCATTATGCTACAAAAAAAATTATATAATGTATGCTACAAAAAATTATATGATCTAAAATGGATGGTCATTATATAATGTATGCTACAAAAAATTTGGGATAATGCATAGTTTGTATACATTATATAAATTGTATAAATTAAATTATATAAATTGTATACATTATATAAGTTTATATAATCTATAAATTTGTATACATTAAATTTGCTACGCATACAAATTTATATAATGTATGCTACATAATTTAAATTATATAATCTATATAATTTAATTCATCATTATGCTACACAAAAATAAACTTACTTCATCCATTAGCGAAATGCCGCTAGCTATACATTGTCGTGCCGCGTACAAACATAGGCCCCATTTTTACAAGAGTAGCTTGAACTTGTTGTAGTGAGACGCAAGCGCGATTATGGGTCCTCGGCTCTTTCGGAGGATCACCTTGTGTTGGCTTCCAATTTTTCACATAATCTCCATGAATTGTCTCCCACAATTTCTCCCTCTTTTGTTTGTTGCCGTCGTATTCATCAACGCTATGAAGCACAAAAGAGATACACATTTGTAAATCTTCGGAAGGAAGCCAATGTGTGCCCATTGTTTAGGAAGAAAAGCTTAACGAAATGAGAATTCCAATTTGTTGTGCACAAATTGGTGTGAGTTGAGTAAAAATTGAAGTAGTATTTATAGGCAAATATTTGGGAGAGTTTGAGAATTTCTGGGATTTTTTTACAATTTTTCAGTTTATTTCCGTTCTGATTTTTCAGTAGCCGTTGCCTTCAAATCTGAGCCGTTGGATCATACATTCTAATTCAAAATGGATGGTCCAGATCGATTGGACCGTTGGGTTTGATTTTACTAGCCGGTAAGCCACGTGTCAGTGGGTAATTGGTCCGTCAAAAATTTTAATTACTATTTTACTGGTGCGTGCATTGCACGCGCCTGACATAAAAAAAATTACGCTAGCCTGGCATCACCTACGTGCCGTGGGATCCGCCAGGGAGTCGAGCAACCACCGGAGCCAGACTTGCTTGAGCGTTTGCCAGAGCAAATCGTCAACGACGACTCCTCGTGCGGCTGCTCGCCGGTGCGCGCTCCAAAACCCAGACCCTTGAGCAATTTCGTGCGGCCCCACCTGATGCTCGAGCAAAACCGGTGCCGGTGCTCGCCGGGGCGATTGGTCTTAGGGGTTCCCTTCCCTAGCTCAAACCCAACACAACCCACCCTAAATCCCCACCAAATACTCGCCGGAAAACTCTCCCTCGATAACCCCGATTCCGTTCACCTTCTCTTCCAAAATTCTCCAACCAAATCAATACCAAACAAAACAATACCTACATCAATGGAAAACCCAAGGGAAGAGCTTCAATCCCTACCTCAAACGACGGCAACCATGCCGTTTTCCGGCGACAAATTCGACGGCGAGTCACGGACTCAGCGGGTCAACTCGGGTTTGACTCGGTCAACTCGGTCTAAAGCTGGTCAACTCTGGTCAACAGCCCAATTTCAAATTTTCGACAACTTTACGACTATTCCGCTATTTATACGTCGCGAACAGACCCTATCCACGATTCGGATAACTCAAACTCAAACGGATAAGTACGACTAACTCGACGATAATTTTAAATATTCATTTTATATTCTCCGATTATCCGAAAAATCCTTGGAAACTTCTTAAGAACTCGAAATCACATCCTCTATAATTTCTGTGAAGGAACTCAAACCAAATTCGTGTCTGATAATTAAGTCGTGAACAAGGCCGCTAAACCGATTAATTACGACTAACTGCAACTCAAGCCGATTAACATACTAATTCCGGTTTAGGTCGTTACAGATATATATATATATATATAGTGCTAGCTAGCTAGTTGCATATGTACATGGGAGGAGAGTCTGATCAAGAGAGAGAATGATCGATATAAGGATGAAGTTGAGACGAGCGAGCGGAGAAGAAGAGAGTTCGGCATGAACATTATATAATGCTTCACTTAGACAACGGAGCATCGATGCGTCGTCTAAGTGACCACTTAGACGACGGACTGAGCTAGTTTCCGTTGTCCAAGTAGCCATAGATGACGAACCTAGACTTCGTCGTCCAAGTGGCCACACAGACGACGACGTGTCGGTCCGTCATCTGTATATCCACTTGGACAACGAAAAAAGTGTTTCCGTCGTCCAAGCGTGTCTAAGACGACGCAATTTTTTTTCGTCGTCTGAGTTAAACTTAGACGACGGAACCGTAAAGGTTCCGTGGTCCAGGTGCGTTTTTCTTGTAGTGAGAACGAATATAATTAACCCATTGTATGTATACAGGGTTTAGATATATAGTTTAGATTCATACCAAAACTCATTTATGATAAAAAAAAATAAGACATTAATAGTTCCATTAGTATCTTTGAAATGAAATTTATGAATGAAATTTTGCTTCACCTAGATGGCCAATGAAAATTATTATGAATTATGACCACAAAAAGGAAACCAAGTTTAGGTTAGCTTAAAAAGATGTGCGTATCTAGCTAAGTCTTCTAAACAACCTCTAAATATGATTCTAAATTTATGTCATACACTGACTACACCACTTAAAGGACTGTGATATATGAATATTCATATGGGAATGATTACACAGCCTTCCAAATAGTAAGCCGCAAATCTTGGTGATTTAAGTCTGAAGTTCCATTGTATCTTGGCTGCTATGGGAGCACCAGATGACAAAGGAGCTATGAATTTATTAACTTATTCACCAAAATAGAAATCTTGGATTCTTTATGAATATTCTTTATTGTTTTTGATTTTGTTCGAAAATTCAACAACACAAATAACAATCACAAGAATACATAAATTCCAAGACTATCTAAAATTCACCAAACACATGCACATGTATACGTATAGAAAAATCAAGATATGAATTGATGCACCGGGTACGAAATCAATTTGATGTTTAATCCCTCTAATTGGTGGTAAACCATTCGCCAATTCCTCAGGAAAAACATCATCAAAGTCCTGCAAAAGAGAAACAACTTCGCTCGGCAAAGACCGACGAGATCATTAGTACATAAAAGGGCCTCCTTGTACATGAGTACTATAAGGGGCTGATGTGAAAACAATACTATCTTGATCTCACTTTTTTTTGCCATGTAACTGAATTTTTCCTCTCTTGCTCTCACTATGGCTGAATCTTTCTCTTTCTCTTTCTCTCTTTCTTTTTCTTTTTCTCTCTCTTCACTTTTTTTCTCTCTTCTCTCATTTTTTTTCTCTCTCATTTTCTCATTTGATCGTTGTGATTGAAGCTGGTCCTCCATGACCTGTTTTGGAGTTAATGGAACAAGAGTAATAGGTTGCTTTCTAATAGTGAAAGAATACCTACTTGTGAATCCATCATGTGTGACCCTTCGATCATACTGCCATGGTCTTCCCAACAATATATGGCATGCATGCATAGGTACAACATCACAAAGCACTTCATCTTCATACTTGCCAATGGATAATGACACCATTGCTTGCCTCGTCACCTTGATTTCACCACATTCATTCAGCCATTGTAGCCGGTAAGGTCGAGGGTGTTTCATAGTTGTCAATGACAATTTCTCTACCAAGTAAGTGCCAGCCACATTTGTGCAACTTCCCCCATCAATAATAACGCTGCACACTTTGTTGTTCACCGAGTGTGGAACAGGTTCTCCCTTTGGTTGCTTTCCTCCTTTAGTTGAATATTAAAAACTCTCCTTGCCACCAACAACTCTCCAACCACCGCATTTTTCTCCTCATCGATATCCTCCAAAGGTAGCATGTCTAGATCTCCTTCTTGCTCATCATCTGACTCTAGCACTCCTTATGCATTTATCACCATTATCCTTTTGTTCACACATTGGCTGGCTATATGTCCTCTACCTTGACATTTAAAACACTTAATATCACGTGTTTTAGTAGAAGTAGTTGCGATGTTACCAGAAACAGAGTTTGCTATGGGTTTGGCATTCTTCGAAGATTCAGCTCCGGGCTTGAATCATGCTTGATCATCTCTTCTTGGTGCTATCTTCCATGGACTAGAGGCAGCCATAGGTTGTCCTTTCCTATCTCTTTTTCGTTTCAATTGCTCCTCTACTTTGATAGCTTGATGCACCATATCTGACAACTCCACATAGTGTTGTAACTCCACCACATCAGCAATATCACGATTTAATCCATGCAAAAACCTAGCCATGGTGGCTTCTTGGTCCTCCTCTACATTGGCTCGAATCATCGCTACCTCCATCTCTTTGTGATACTCGTCTACTCTTCGAGAACATTGATTTAATCTTTGCAACTTCTGGTACAAACTCCGATAATAGTGGCTGGGAACAAATCGCTTCCTCATAAGTGTTTTCATCTCCTCCCAAGTGTCGACAGCTGGCTCTCTATTACGTCTCCTACTCATCAACAATTGATCCCACCAAATAATAGCATAATCAGTGAATTCAATTGCAGCCAATTTAACCTTTTTTTACCTCTGAGTAATTGTGACAGTCAAACACCATCTCCATCTTTGTTTCCCATTCCAAATAAGCTTCGGGATCATTCTTGCCTTGGAAAGATGGAATTTTGATCTTTATATTTCCCAGATTATTATCTCTTCTAGGTTCCTAATTTCGATGTCGTTGCCCATAACGGTCTCGATTGAGTCGTTCTCCATCAGATTCCTCCATCTCCATTTCTTCCTCATGTTGCCTAACACAGTTGTTATATTGCCGCCTTCTATGACTTCTTGCTTCCACTTGGTCCAACCTTTCATGAATTTTCTCCATTTCAACTCTCATCATACACCTTATCTCTCCGAGTAAAGCTTCCATTTGTAAGTTTGGAATTGTTTGTCGTGGGCCTCTGTCATTTGCACCATCACCTGAATCTCCCTCCATATTTAGAACCTGAAAACAAGATTAGAAATCTCCCAGAACACTCCCTCACGTGTTTCACTCAATTAATGTACGCTCACACTCATGTTTCACTCAAATTGGCTTTTACCCTCAAATAATCTCACTTACTCTTGCCTTTTTCCACTCCTTTGTGCCTTCGTAAGTTCTTAATTGAACTCAATGAACAATTTCAAGGATAATCGAACAACAATTCAGATGAATGTAGGTCAATCAAAAATTATCAAAATGTAAAGAACTTGAATGCACAAGAACTAAAGATAGAAATGAATCAAACTTTCTAGAACTTCCGGATCTATAGAGCTCTTTCTTCTTCTTTTTTTGGATTTCTGGAACTATGAAATCTGTAGAACACTTTTCTTCTTCTTTTTTTTTGAAAGATAGCAAAACTTGCCTCAAGCCGAAGCTCTGATACCAAACTGATATGAACCCCAAGATCACGAAGACAAGATTTGTTGAGCCTTGACCTCTCACCTATAAAAGACGAAAGGTGCAAAGGCCACACCGAAAAACTCTCAAGCTTCAAGGTGATAAGTTTGGTTGCTGAACGCCATAAGATTAACTTGATAAGTTCACAAGTTCTCTCAAGAACAAAGAAGAGCACAAAAGCTCACACAATATATGTTCAAATTCTAAAACATGATGCTACAATGATAGATGTTCTCTCCTTTTATAGTACAAGGATGGAAAACTTAAATCCTATTTCAGACTTTAATAATAACTCTAATAAAGGGTGAAGTAAATGACACTTATTGGTTGTTTATGACATTCCACCATCAGATTTGTAACTTATGTAACCACCATCTACACTCATGGAAACTTTGATGACATTTATTGGAACTTTGACTTAACTTGTTGTGGTTATCATTTGATGTGAATCAGCTCACTTCTCTTATATCAGCCCATTAAGTGCTTCCTTGAATTGCTTGGCTCTAAGTCTTGTAATCGGTCCGCTAGGAATTGACAAAGGGTCCAATTCAGCTCCATGCTCACGAACACGCTCTACATCATTCCCATGCTTATATCCACTCCCACGTGCATGATCAGCTTGTCCATCATCTTGTGCTTCTTGATTTGCATCAAGAATGATGATCGTTAGAGCAGAGACCTTATGCCTTTATATAATGTGTATGGAATTAATACCTCTCATAAAGGTTCTTAATCATAATATAACTCGTATTGAATAATGAATGAAAAATTCATGTAGAATTATGATTTCCACGAGGCAAACCATATTTCCTTATAAATTAATATAATAATAAAATATCTTTATTTATTAATTACTTATAAAACTAACATATTGTTAATAAACATAATTGTGTAATGCTTAGCAACTATAGAGTGCGTCATGGAGATGGGGATGCATGGAGGGAGACGCTTCTTGCTTTTGTCGTTCATCTTCATTTCACCCTCTTTGAGTCATGGCCAATTAGTATTCATAGTAAGCTCGCACTACCACATCAAGTACCATTGCCGGCGACTTAAGACTTTAAGTCGCCGGTCTTGTTTTTTTTTTCCGCCGGAAATTGGCCGCCGGAGATAGCATTGCCGGCGACCTATTTTGCAAGTCGCCGGTAATGTTTTTCTCATTGCCGGCGACTTGTGTCACCGGTAATGTCCTACTCATCACCGGCGACTTAAGTCGCCGGCAATGAGAAAGACATTACCTCAAGTCGCCGGCAATGTTTGTGCCGCCGTGGCCGGAAAATGAGGTCATTGTCGGCGACGGAGGTCCAAGTCGCCGGCAATGGTTGGAAAAATTTGTAAAAAAAAGCCAGTTCTGGATTGGGCCCAATTCCAGAACCTGCATTGAAAGACATAAATCGTACAAATACAACTTCAACAGTACACACATAATTGTCCAACGTACTGTACAAATAGCAATGATACGAAAATAAACTACAATTACACGTCAGGGTCGAGGAACTTGCGGGTCAGGGTCGAAGAAATCCATGTACTCATTTGAACTCCGGTGGCTACCCTGGTCTTGTTGTGGCGGTGACTGGTGCGGTGGTGGTGGTGGATAACTGGGGAACACAGGGACCGGGGGAGGTGTGGGGAGCGGTTGTCCGGTAGTCTGAGCCGTGTACATCGTCTGCATCCATGTGAACATTTGTGTCTGCTGCTGGACCATGAGTCGGTGTTGCTCGATCATCCCTCGGTACTCGGCATCTCTGACTGCCTGCTGCTCGGCCATCTGCCTCCTTTGCTCCTCCAACTCCATCTGCGTCCTCTGAAGCTCCACTGCGAGGTTACGACTAGAAGTTGAAGTTCTTGACCCGGTAGAGTATTCTGAAGTGTTCTTCAATACTCCTTCGCCCGCCGAGCCCATTCCCCTACAGTAGTAGGTATTCTTTCCTGTCCCGCACACTTTTGCCATGATCTGAGCCGCTATAGGGTGATCAAGCGGATCGATCTGAGGGGCATACTGGGTCACTTCTTCCTCGGAGCAGTCAGGATGGTTGTTCCGAGCTATATTCATGGTCACTTCTGTGGTCGCCTCCTCCACTCTCGCCTAATTGAAAAGTGAATATGAATAACGTATTATTTAACAAATAAATTAATATCGAAAAATAGTTTTATTAACACATGCATATGTGAAGTACAAAATACAGAGGCGAAAGACTTACCGCTTCTTCAGGGCACTGTGGATAGAACTTCTGATGAATATACACCAACGGGTTCACTTCTTGTTGTTGCTGCGCCTTACTCGACCAACCCAAATAGTTGAGTGAACCTGCATGATGGGCCCTGGTGTTTTTCAATCTATTCGCCCGGTTCGTCTTCGAAATCGCCTTATTTGATAAACATATGTAAGAAAATTAGTAACTAACTATTTCAATGTGATACGATACATTAGGTTCGTAAGATATATTCAGGATGCATACCTTCGCTTTGGGGTGCTCGAAGTGGGCTATCAGCCACAGCCACTCGTACTTCCTAAACTGGAATTCGCTAGGGGTAGAACCTCGGCCTAGCTCCTTGTATTGTGTGTAATGTGAAGAAAGCTCTTTCTTCCACTCTTTATACCTATATTAACACCAGGAAAAAAAAGTTTGAGATATTAAAACACTTGATAAACAAAAATCTAACTCGATATATACTCAAATAACTCGAAGCACATCACCTCATATGTAGTTGACGCTCTACCCACGTGTGAATAAGGCATTCATCCAAGTCAAACCACACCTGCAAGATGAATATATAAATTCCACTCTTTATACCTATATTAACACCAGGAAAAAAAGTTTGAGATATTAAAACACTTGATAAACAAAAATCTAACTCGATATATACTCAAATAACTCGAAGCACATCACCTCATATGTAGTTGACGCTCTACCCACGTGTGAATAAGGCATTCATCCAAGTCAAACCACACCTGCAAGATGAATATATAAATTCCACTCTTTATACCTATATTAACACCAGGAAAAAAAGTTTGAGATATTAAAACACTTGATAAACAAAAATCTAACTCGATATATACTCAAATAACTCGAAGCACATCACCTCATATGTAGTTGACGCTCTACCCACGTGTGAATAAGGCATTCATCCAAGTCAAACCACACCTGCAAGATGAATATATAAAAGGTAAAATTATATATTTATTCGGACTTAATTAATAAATGTAAAATTTACGTAATGAAAATACGATTTAACTCACACTCATTGCATTATGCACTTGCATCTTCACGTAGAGAGGCACAGATTCCCAATCTGGCCAAAGCATTGAGACCTTGTCCCGCACGATGGCCTCGGCCATGCTGGCATATTTTCACGTGGTGTCAAATGCCTCGATCACCTCGCCATGCTCATTGGCCCTAATGAGCGTTTTCCTTCCCCCAGTGGCCTGCTCAAGTCTCTTCTCGGTGCAGGTTCCTCTAGCCCCTTTCCGTTTTCCAGTGCCATTAACGAAATTGCCTAATAATACAATGCCAACAAATTGATATCATTAATTGAACCTATCGTAAGTCTTAAGTAATAATTAAGTAATCAATCTTGTTAAATAAAATTTACCTGCATCGTCTGTTTGCTGGTTGGTGCACCTCACACTCCAAAGATACACGGGGTCGAACGGGATGAAGTTGTACGCTTCCTCCACGCTCAGGAACTCCGGTCGTCCTTCAATATAAATAGGTCTCCCCCTATCATCGAATTCAGGGATCACAGGAATCTCGTCAGGCAGGAAGAGACCGGACGGCGGAGATAGACGAGGCCTAGACGATGAGGCGTCAGCACCATCTGCCTCAGATGATTCCCGTGAAACGGGAGTAGGCACCGGGCCAATAGGGGGCATTCGGATGGAGGGAGTTTCTGATGCCCCCGTTGACTGTCGCTCGTCTGAGGGTCTGCTGACGGAGGGTCTGCTGACTGAGCGTCTGCTGACTGAGGCTCGAGGCTGGACTGGAGGTTGCAAGGATCCGGATCGTGCAGCTTCCTCCTCTTCTCGCGCAGCTAGCAACATTTGTGTGCGAGCATTCATCATTGGCCCACTGCGCGTGTTGCTGACTGCGGCTGAGGAAGCTTGACTACAGCTCCCTCCACTGTTTCTAGAACCTCTCCGTTTGATGCCTCCAAGCCAATTTGTTGCAAAACCTCCTGCACATCCAACAATTAGTCCTGGATTCGGTTCTATAAAAATTAAGGATGGAACCGGTTGGAACCGGAACCGTTTGAAACCGAAACCGTTTGGAACCGAAACCGTTTGAACCCAGAACCGTTTGGCACCGGAACCGTTTGAACCCGGAACCGTTTGGAACCCGGTACCGTTTGGAGCCGGAACCTTTCGGTTTCAAATGTTTCCGGTTACAAACAGTTCCGGTTCCAAACAGTTTCGATTCCAAAAGGTTCCGGCTCCAAACGGTTCCGATTTCAAACGGTTCCGGTTCCAAACGGTTCTGGTTTCAAACGGTTCCGGTTCCAAACGGTTATCAGTTCCAACAATGAGTTCTGGATTCGGTTCTATGACAAATCGAAACCAGAACTGTTTGGAACCGGAACAGTTTAGAACCGAAACCGTTTGAACCCGGAACCGTTTGGAACCGGAACCGTTCGGTTTCAAACGGTTCCGGTTACAAACAGTTCCGGTTCCAAACGGTTCCGGGTTCAAACGGTTCCGGTTCCAAACGGTTCCGGGTTCAAACGGTTCCGGTATTTCATACAACCTAATCCAGGACTAAGTGTTGGAATCGATAACGGTTTTGAACCGGAACCGATTTGTAACCGGAACCGTTTGGAACCGGAACCGTTTAAAACCGGAACCGTTCGTAACCGGAAATGTTTGTAACCAGAACCGTTTGAAACCGAACGGTTCCGGCTCCAAACGGTTCCGGTTCCAAACGCTTATTTAACCAAACGCTTATTTAACCAATTAATATACGACTACAAATATACCTTAAATTATCAACTATATCAATTAATCACCTTAATTTGCCCAACACCCTAAATTACTTTAAATTACCTATATCAATGAATCCAACCCCTAAATTAATTTGCCCATATATACAACACCTTAAAAATACGACTAGAATTTCCGAACTATAACCCTATATCAATTAATCCACCCAAATCACCTTAAATTACCTAAATATCCTCTCCACATATATACATCACCTTAAATTATCAAAAATTATCTAAACTTAATTATATACATCACATACATCACCTTAATTATAATTAAATTTTCCACATACATAATTTTCCACACAATTTTCCATCACATACATAATTTTCCACACAAATTATAATTATAATTAACTTATATATCACAAAAATTACATCACCCAAAACTTAACCGAGTCACATACATAATTTTCCACACATATAATTAACTTAATTAAAATGCATAAAAATGAAATTAAAATTGAGAGAGAGAGAGAGAGAGAGAGAGAGAGAGAGAGAGAGAGAGAGAGAGAGAGAGAGAGAGAGAGAGAGAGAGAGAGAGAGGGAGGGAGAGAGGGGAGGAGGACATGTCATGGTCGAGCTCCAAAGGGGCTTCCCGAGAAATGAGGTGAGGGGAGGAGGTAGAGGAGGAGAGGAGGAGAGGTATGGGAGATTTGGGGTTTTTGGGTGTTTGTGTGGAGAGGGGAGAGGGGAGGAGGGGATGGGAGGAGAGATTTGAGGAGAGGAATATAATTGGGGGGCGAGGTGAGGAAGTGAGGGGAAGATTTTAGGGTTTGAGAGGAAAATAGGGAAGAAATGAGGTGAGGTGAGGAGGAGCTGCCCGAGCTGGAAATTTAAACAAGGACATTGCCGGCGAGTTACGAGTTAACTCGTGGGTAATGTCATTACCCACGAGTTGCTTATCAACTCGTTGGTAATGATAATGATTCCCGGCAAAATAATTTCCAACTAGAATTTCCGACTATAATTTCCGACTACAATTTCCGACTACAATTTTCGACTAGAATTTACGACTAGAATTTCCGACTAGAATTTCCGACAAGAATTTCCGACTACAATTTTCGACTAGAATTTACGACTATAATTTCTGACTACAATTTCCGACTACAATTTCCGACTACAATTTCCGACTACAATTTCTGACTATAATTTCCGACTATAATTTCCGACAAGAATTTCTAACAAGAATTTCCGACTACAATTTTCGACTAGAATTTACGACTATAATTTCCGACTACAATTTCCGACTACAATTTCCGACTACAATTTCCGACTACAATTTCTGACTAGAATTTCCGACTACAATTTCCGACTACAATTTCCGACTATAATTTCCGACTACAATTTCTGACTACAATTTCCGACTACAATTTTCGACTATAATTTTCGACTATAATTTCTGACTATAATTTACGACTAGAATTTCCGACTATAATTAAAATACGTACATCATTAACGTACTAAGGATGATAATCGTAATCATCTTCATCACTTGAGTCTGACTCGGTTTCATAGGTAACCTCTGGCAATATGTGCCGCTCTTCGTCATCTGAATCAGCGTCAACTTCATATGGATTAACATCAAGAAGTTCTGCTCCAGTAATTCGAGCCACACTCCCAGATCTCACATTATTAAGGCGAATCGTAGATGATTCTGGAATGTCAAAAGCGTTCGGCTCTTGGTATGCAGTAACTTCCTCATCATCTGCGATCTCACCAAGTGTGGCAGCACTGTATATGTTTCTATGAGCAACATGGTTAACCACCTTCCACGGGACTTTGTTCAGAAGATCGTCAAGGTAAAACACTTGTTTTACTGATGTGGCAAGAACGAAAGGGTCTTCTTTATACCAGCTTGTAGCAGTATTCACCGAAAATGTTCCGTACTGATCGGTCCTTGTGTTCTCCGGGCTAGTATCAAACCATCTACACTTGAACAAATGCACTTTCATGCGGTTCCCATAAATTAGTTCAACAACTGAATGAAGGACATCGTAATAGTCAACGCCATCCTGCCCACCATGGACCATCACCCCACAATTCTGTGTTTTCAGTCGGTCGTCTCGATTTTCACATACAAATTTCACGCCATTGACCTGACACATCGAGTAAACTTTTGAAGCTATCGGTTTCATCGCCAGGACCCTCAATTCGTTTGACCACTCTGGGCAGCCATCATTTGCTACATGGTTCATCTGAAAATGATAAGAAACCACACAAGAAATTATGAACATAGAAACCACAAAACCACGTACACACATGCTATATAAGGATATAAAAAATAGACATATACACATATACCCTTACCCATTGACCAAAGTAGTTTGCAAACGTCCTGTTGTGGTAATCAATATTTCCGGCAATAGCAGGGCATTGAAGATGATAGTTTTTCCAATATTGTACTTCTTGACAGTTAATCAGTACCGACCAGTGGGCAATGGCTACCTTATTTCCATCCAACTTGTACGACTTTGGCAAGCTTCCCTGTACTACCACGTCATTGGAGATGATAGAAAGGTTGAACTGGGGTTCATCTATCGGCATCTGTTGTTGGGGGTCCTCAAGCGCTCCCAAATACACTTTGGTGTACGTTACACACTCGTGCGCAATATATGCTTCAGTGATACACCCTTCAGGTGCATATTTATTCTTCACATAATCCTTGTGGGCTCCCAATTGTCTACAAGTTAACAAGTGCATGTTATGATAATTAAAAAATAAGAATTTACATATAAAAACAGAGGCAAACCAAATGTATGAATCATTTGTACCTTTCCATGGGATACATCCAAGTGTAGTGTATGGGACCGGTAAGCAACAATTGTTCGGGAAGATGGATCATCAGGTGAGGCATGATGTCGAAAAAATTTGGGGGAAATATCCTCTCAAGCTTGCACATGATAAAAATGATGTCATCTTGCATCTCCCTAAGATCTGATTTTTTAACTTCCCTGGTGCATAACTTCTGAAAGAATCTTGACAAGGCCACCAACGGCTCTACCACCTCTTTGGGCAGGTACCCTCGAATGAAAATAGGGAAAAGGCGTTGAAGGAGTACATGGCAGTCATGACTCTTTAATCCGTACATCTTATTGTCCCGGAAGTTAACACATCTGCTTATATTTCCTGCATAGCCATAAGGATACCTGTATATATATATATATATATATAGCCATAGGCAACAATTATATTTCTCGCATATAACCATATATAAGTAAAAATTTAAGGCCAATTTCCTGCATATATAGCCATAAGAATATATACCTTACATTACTCAGCCACCCAAAAATTTCATGCTTATGCTTCTGCTTGACGGTGTAAGGAGCTTGCGGCATTTTTCTCTTACCATCTCTTAACCACAAATGTTTCCGCAGTCCCATAGCTTTCAGATCAATGCGTGCCTTAGGGATATCTTTTGTTTTCCCCTCCAAGTTAAGAACTGTGCCCACCACACTTTCACACACATTCTTCTCTATGTGCATGACATCTAGGTAGTGTCTGATAGGCAACCTGGGCCAGTAGGGGAGTTCCCAAAATATGCTCCTGTGTCCAAAACTTATACCTTTCGGGCTTGTCTGGAATTGACCCCACTATCTCAGGATGATTGCTCAGCTGGCCAAAATCATATTCATTCAAAACTTCCAAAATTTCTTCCCCTGTCCATCGCCTGGGTGCCACACCTGTTTCCACAGTCCCAACAAACGTGTCTGGATCCTGCCTAAATGGGTGATCATATGGAAGCCAACAACGGTGACGCATCTGAACTATTTTACTGCAATGAGGACTGCAACAATCAACCGTTATGCACTCTGAACATGCCCTGTAACCCCTGGTAACGTTGCCCGACAACATACCGCGGGCAGGAAAATCACTGATGGTGCCAACAAGCATGGCATGCATCTGGAACATCTCATTTTTGAACCTATCGTAAGTGGGGTGGCCACACTCACTCAAGTACTTAAGCTCCTCAATCAAATGCCTCAAATACACATCGAGACACTTTCCTGGATAACCCGGGCCCGGAATTAACAGAGTGAGCATATTATATTCCTTCTTCATGCACATCCATGGTGGAAGGTTGTACGGTACCAAAATAACTGGCCATATACTGTATTGAAGACTCATGTTGCCAAAAGGGTTGAATCCGTCTGATGAGAGCCATAGCCAAACATTTCGGACATCTGCTGCAAAATGATCAAACTCCCTAACCATGTGCTTCCAAGCCTCTCCGTCGAAAGGGTGTATAAGGGTGTCATCGTCAGGCAAATTCCTCTCAGCCCACCATCTCATAGCTTCGGCCGTGAAAGCAAACATGAACAACCGCTCCAGCCTATCAATAAGCGGGAAATATCGAAGTATCTTCACAGCTTTCTTGTTGCCTGCAGGAGTCAACTTATACCTTTCTGTAAAACATACCGGGCACGCTTCAAGGTCTTCAAGATCTTTTCCCCAGAAGAGAATACAATCATATCTGCATGCATGGATTTTGATGTAGGAAAGCCCAAGATATTTCGGGATATGTCGCACCTTATGATGAGTGGTAGGAAAACGATTACCGGGTGGCAGTAGCGAAGCAGTCCACTTCAGCCAAGAATCAACAGCTTTGACAGACATTTTGTTCTCCATTTTGAGCTGCATCACTCCCATGACACTTTCAAGAACAGTCTTACTACAACCGTCGTACAACAGAGTCTGTTGCAATGCAATCAGGTTGTTGTACTTGTCCATACCGCTTGTGTTGACATGAGCTCCAGGTAATGGCTCGACTGGCTCAATATGGGGGACACCCTCAACGACGGGAGGGACATTTGGTGCTTCATCAGCAAATACACCGCTCTCATGAGGAGACATATCATTGATTAACATCGATGTTGGATCATAGGATGGACTACCCCTCTCAGCAAAATGTTCCTGATCATAGCGTGGACTGGCCCTCTCACCAAATTGTCCATGATCATGCAGACCCGCTAACGATGTTTCACCGTGATAAATCCAACAAGTGTACTTATCCCAAAACCTGTATTTACTCAGGTGCTTCTGGACTTTATCAATGGGAAAACGAAATCGATCGCTGCGACACTTACATTCCTTACACGGGCAATAATGAAGTGTAGTGTCTCCACAATTAGCCTTCACAAAATTCACAAAACTCCTAATTCCCTGGTGATATCTCACATCCCATCTTTCGAGGCTCATCCAACTCTTGTCCATCCTGAAAATTCTAACAATATTACGTACTATATATATACACACACATTCACTACTAATTATAAAATAAATCATCATTAATTACATTCGAATTCATCCGATTAATTAACAAAAGTCGACCCATGCATGCATATAAATTAAAAATATATATATATTTACCAACAATTCACAATTACAAATTAACATGCCTGTATATATATATATAGACATATTAACAATTAATATTCACAAAATCATTTTATATCCATACATATATATACACACAAATTAACATATTTTCATCGAAATAATCTCAAATCCACTCAAAATCAACAGTCAATCACTCAAAAGCAACAATATAGCCACTCTATTTGCGTATCAAACCAATAATCGACGCGATATCTCAACTCTAAATCAACACATGCATATATATATATATATCGATCTAATTAAATCGATCAACACACATATATATATACATACACATATACGTATATACGTACCTATATATATATAGCTTCCCGAGTGATCGACTTTTCTACGCTTTTTGACAATACCGAAGGATTTCAGAGCGTTTTCCTTCTTTTGATTAATTTCACTGGATTTTTTTCTATCCAAATGAATGAGCTACTGCGATCTGCATCTGATATAAGAGGCATTGCCGGCGATTCATTAAATCGCCGGAAATAGAGTCATTGCCGGCGAAATTCCGGTGAAAAGTCGCCGGAAATGTGTCAAAACATTGCCGGCGACCTATTCCGTCGCCGACAATGATTGGGCAACTATTGCCGGCGATTTTCAGGCCGGAATTTCGTCGGCAATGGTTGCCCAATCATTGCCGGTGACAAAATAGGTCGCCGGCAATGTTTTGACACATTACCGACGACTTTTCGGACACATTACCGGCGACGGAGCAAGTCGCCGGCAATGATGATCATTACAGGCGACTTCCCCGGTCGCCGGCCTTGTTTTTCATTAAATCGCCGGTGATGACTCCGAATGTGGTAGTGTCGGTTGCTTGTGTTTGGTATTGTAAGGTGTAACACGTTTTGTTTTGTTTTGTTCTTAGTGTGGTGGGTCTATTGTATTGCTGTTTTTTTTGAATGGTTTTTGTCTTGTATATTAAATCGTATGGGCTGGTATCCATATGAGGGCTAAACATTATGGGGATTAATTTTTATTTTTAACACGTGCCGCAATATAAGTGTTTAATATTTTATATTTTTCTCAAGTTTAACTGAGCTTATAGTAAATTTAGTTTATATGATCACGCACTTTCCCCACCACTAAACATGTCTTACCGATCGTATTGCGGTCGCCAGTAACTCTTGTTGCCACAAAATACGTTGAACTCTGCTGCACTCTCTCTTTGTCTCTCCTCCTCCCTCTCCTTCCTCCTAACTCCCTCCTCATTTCTCGACCTTCCTCTCTTGATTCCCTTTCTCGATTCCAAGTTCTCAATCGAGCTCAACTCGCCCAAATCGGGTCACCGATTCCAACTCAGCTTAAGACTCACACCCCCACCACGACTTGCTTCTCCTCCTCCATATCCGACCTCAAAAAACTCGTTGCCGAAAGCCCCTACCTCATTCGTGTACGAATTCAGATTGGAGAGAATTTTGAGCTAAACTCATGGTCAGAGAGAGAGAGAGAGAGAGAGAGAGAGAGAGAGAGAGAGAGAGAGAGAGAGAGAGGAATTCCTGGGCAAAAATAGGGATTATATGCACTAAGCTTAAGGTAAGATAGGGATTGCTAACCAACTGAATTAGACAATAGTTTGTGATAATTGTCTTTGTACTTTTCGAAGATCCAATTCATTCATTTGGCTGGAACCAACTGCTCAGATTTCAATTCGAGTCCATCGGGGCCCGTCATTGAAACACAATTGTACTTTTGAGACACGATTGAGAATAACCCGCTCTTATATCAAGTTAAATAGCGACAAGCGTGACACGTGTGGTCCATCATTATATCGATATTGTTCAAACTTAACCACCTTTAAGGTGTTGAGTTTTATCTACAATTAAAAAGAGTCCAAGTTCATTTAACTTGTATTTTATCTTATCTTATTTCGATATGCGATCTCCAATCTAACGTTGAGCACGTTCTAAATTCCGAGCATCTCGATCCATACTGAAAGTGAGCGATGATGAAATTTGCATATTATCTCCGTGCATACCTTTGCTAATTCGTCGGTACGTTGGAATCTTGAATTCCTGTCAGTCCTCTATTTGGCCACGTGCTCCTCTTCGATCCACAAACCATATACTCCTACTACTACGGGCCACCTCAAACACATGTACGAGTACGACTGATCGAGCCCTAACCAGATCCTGATAGGACCAGAGTTGCGTGAAAAGAAAAAAACAAAAAAATGCAATACAACAGAGCCTTACATTTTCTCTCAGCTTATCGCAAACACTATCATAACTTACATGTGAAAGCAGAATTACGTAATATATATAGCACTTTGTACTTGAGAACCATTGAGAGTGTGATATATACCTACTTAGGAGATGGCCTCATTGTGCTCTTTCGGCTTCCAGGTGAACCGATTCGAACCGCGACTTATAACGCCGGCAAAGCCAACACCGCAACATACAAAGCCGCTGTCGGATATTGACGACCAGCTAGGTCTCAGGTTCCACGTTCCATTCATCATGGCTTACAAGAACAAGCCTTCAGTATCTCATCAGGAGAAGCAAAACGATCCTGTTGAGGTGATTAGAGAGGCGATTAGTAGAGCACTGGAGTATTACTACCCTTTGGCTGGTAGGCTCAAGGAAGGACCTAAGAAGAAGCTTACGGTGGACTGCAACGGAGAAGGTATCATGTTCGTCGAGGCTAATGCCAATTTCACGTTGGACGAACTCGGGGACGCAATTCTGCCGCCTTGTCTATTCTTAGAGGAGTTGTTATTTAATGTGCCAGGCTCTGAAAGTATTCTTGGTTCTCCTTTGTTGTTAATTCAGGTAAAGTGAACGATCAGATGAGCTTAATCACGTCACCTTAATTATCTATCACTTCTGCAATTCAATTTCATCAGTTTTTTTTTTTGTGTGTGTCCTTTCTTTCTCTTAGACGTGACTTAATTTTAAAATTTAATTTATTTTATTACAGCTTGGCCTACGGACTATTTGAAGGGTGATTTAAACTTTTATTTGTTTTCTTCTTGATTTTTTTTTTGAAAGGGTTTTCTTCTTGATTTTGATTATCTAATTTTCATCTTTCTGGGAAAAGTTTACCTAAACTGTGATATTTATATAGGCAAGTTTCCCAAAGGAAAATTGAACATAAAATTCTATAAAACTCTTGAAGTTTGGTTCAACATTTAAAATATAATTCTCATAATATATATATGTTTGCTTGGTTTTTGCTTCTTGGGGATATAACGTTTTTCTCTTTCGGTTCTAACTCGGGTCTTAGAGCACCTTTTAGCATATTTGCTGAACATTCATAACGTACGCTAATTAAAAATTAAACTAATAAGATAATCTTCTATAATAAAGCTAAATTAATAGTTATTTTTAACCAAAAAACTAAATAGAGTCTCCCTAGCTATTTTTTTTTTCTTGGAAAAAAGTCGCTCACAGAGTCTGAACTCTAGCCGATATATCAATATATGATATATGCCGCCTAAACTTAAAAAATTATCAAAAATGTGCCCAAATTCTCGAAATTATATCTACGTGATGTTTATACCCATTTTTCGTCATATCACCATCTATATATAACAATGATGTGGCAAAAAAAATTCAAAAAGAGAGAAAAAGACTAATTAATACCTTTGTAATTTTTTTCTTTTTTTTTTCTATTTTTTTTCCCTCTCTCTCGTTCTTATTCAACTTTAACAATAATTATTATACTTCAGCGAATTTTAATACTTGGAACATTATTTCATAATTGGACATTAGAGATTTTAGAAGTCATTTTCTCTTTTATTTTGATAGACAAGGTGGGTTGACTTAATTAAGTAGTGACAACATCATTATCTACTTTCAGTTTTTGAGTTCGAGTGGTAGGAGTACGTAAAACTTTTAATCATTTTTATAAAAAAATAATTAAACAAAAAACTCAATTTCGTTTGACTTTGGCTAGTTAAAAAATAAAAAAATATAGTTTTTAGCTAATGTGGATAAGTTCTAATCGAGTCAGAATTAATTAGTGCTACAATTATGTTCATGAAGTTTATAAATTAGTTCAGTTAATGCATTAGCTAGAAACCTTTAGCTGTTCTTTTTTCTCCTCATAAATTTAAAACTTCTCTTAATTATTCATCGGATTTTCCCCATCATAAAAAACTTTGTAACTCGAGAGCGTCTAACTGTTGAGAAACAATAATCTAATTTCTCCTCTAGAGTTTGTCGAATGGGGCTAAATAAATAGCTTATTGAAGATGCTCTCGAAAGCTTTACAGATTTGCAGAGAGAAATCGTAAGAGAAGATGTTTGTCTATTGATAATGACTCGGTTAGTTACAGAAGAGCTACAGTACCAGCTTAAATATGAGCTTGAAGTAATCACTCAATGAGTGACACGTGTGGATAAGCAATAGCTCATCATATCAGTATAACTAACACACTGTAACAATCTAATGCTACAGCTAATTGTGCTAACAGCTCTTACGTTGTACTGTGAATTAGTGAATGCATCAGTTTTTCTAATTTCCCTTTTTAAAAAAGATATATGAGGTGCAATGAACAATGGTACGCTCGGATGTATACTGTACGTAACTTTTAGTTGATATTTCACGTTTTCAAAATAATATTCATCTAGCAATTGATTCACTTTTTTAGTTGTCCTATTCAAACATACCAGTGATGCCACAGTCCACAGTTCATGTAAGTGATGTGAGATATGTACTCAAGTACGTACACAAATTTATCGAGTGGTCGATCAAGAGTTGCATGAATGCATAATGTTATTATATATACGTTTTGTTTTCATTGAGAAATTATTGCACGTCGCATTATGGAATTTCAAATTACATTATAATTTGGCCGTTCTTATCTACGTTTATTATGTCCGTATACAACTGAACTTGTCTATACTGTGTATTTATAGGTAACCCGTCTCACGTGTGGAGGTTTCATATTTGCATTACGCTTAAACCACACCATGTGTGACGCATTTGGTTTGGTTCAATTCTTGAAAGCAGTAGGGGAGTTGGCTCAAGGCGCCCAAGCACCATCTACTCTGCCGGTGTGGGAACGAGAGCTCTTGAACGCTCGGAATCCGCCACAGATATCGTGTACGCATCACGAATTCGATAACACAATTGATCACTGCACTGCAGCTGTTACAGTCCAACGGGCATTCTGTTTTGGTCCGGAGGAGATAAAGGCCCTGAGGAAGCATCTTCCACCGCACCTGTCTACTTGCACATCCACATTTGAGTTGATAACAGCTTGTGTGTGGAAATGTCGCACGGTTTCACTTAAAATGGACTCAAAACAGACTGTTCGGTTGTCATGTACGGTTAGTGCACGCAACAAACACAACAGTTTATGTCTTCCTCTCGGCTACTACGGCAATGCATTTGCATATCCGACGGTGGTTTCAACCGCCGGAGATTTGTGTAACAGTCCATTGGAATATGCGGTGGAGCTGGTGAAGAAGTCGAAAGCGAAAATGAGCGAAGAATACTTCAAATCAATTGCGGATTTTATGGAGATTAGAGGACGACCTCCGCTTGCTATGGGACAAAATATCAGTGACTTTATAGTTTCTGATAACACGCGAACCGGTTTGGGAGAGATTGATTTCGGGTGGGGAAAGCCAGCATATGCTGGAGTTGCTAAGTCCACTGATTTGATTAGTTTCTATGTCAGGAACAACAACCTAGAAGAGCAATATGGGATTCTGGTACCATTATGTTTGCCATTATCGTCCATGGAATGGTTTCAGCAAAGCCTCAAGAAGATGATGAGTGTGGACCATCCAACACAAGTCACCCAGTTTTCTTCATGGCCTGGTTGCACCTCGGCACTCAAATCCTTCCCTTGAAATCGGATTGTTGTTTCATCTTCCGATGATGAGGTGCATTATGGTCTTCTAATTCTATTTTATATTTTGAAAAATATTTTCTTCTATTATATATATGGAAAATTCTATGGTGCATGTACCTAAACTTTATTTTATAATTTTGTTGTTATTATTGTAAAATGAGACTATCTTTTTATAAGTACACAAACGAACATTTTTATAAAATTAAGAACAAATCGTAATCAATATATATTATAATTTAGTTCAATAGAATATATAAATGATACAAAAAATTCACTACAAGAAAAACGCACTTAGACCGTGGAGCGTTTCTGTCATCTAAGTGCGTTTTTCCGTCGTCTAAGTACTTAGATGACGGAACCTCCGTCCTCCAAGTTCCGTGCTCCAAGTGTTGTCGTCCAAGCACTTAGACGACGGAGAATTTATTCTCCGTCGTCCAAGTGCACTTGGACCGCGGACATTCTCCGTGGCCCAGGTAAGCACCTGGACGACGGAGAATTTAATCTCCGTCGTCCAAGTGCTTATTTAATTTTTTTTTAAAAATTAAATTGTAATTAAATATTAATAATTTAATTTATTATTAATTGAATTTAAATAATGAAAAATGTTAAAATTAATTAAATAAACTAAATTTGTAATATTACTTAATTAAATAATTAAAATTAATTTGTACATACATAATCGAAAAATGAATAAAAATTAAAATATTGTTCGGAATGCGGAAAGAAACGAGATAATAAACTACTAGCTAATACACTGAAGGAGCAGATGCGCCGCCGAGTCCCCCGCCTCCAGCCGGGTCGTCGTCGTCGGGGTATGGGTTCGGAGGAGGTTGACATTCTCCTCGAGATTGTTGCATGAGGGCGATGAGTTGGGTTATTTGTGCTTGTTGCTCATCAAGTCTTTGACGCATGGATTGATTTTCCTCTCGTGCCAGTCGAGCCTCTTGAATGGCTGCTTCGACGGCCGCAGCCTGAGTCCTTCTCCGCCCCGAACCTCCCGTAGATGATGAGTCAGAGGTCGTCAACAAATCTTGAACCACCTTAGGTCCGAAGTGCCTAACCTCCTTGCCAGCTCTACGACCGTAGACCTCATCCGCGATTGCAATTTGGATCTCCATGGATAAAGGAGGCAGGTCTTCCGGCGGCAAATCTGGGAACGCAAGCTGAGTGTTAGCCAATTCTTCCTGCGCACGCTCTATCACCCTTTCCTACAAAAGAATAATTAAAGAATTATAATGAAATAATATTTAAATAATAATTACTACAATTAAAAGCACATATATATATCACTTACGCCGTATTGACTCGCTTCATTATCAAGCCCAGGCGTCACGTACGCGCTTATGCTTGCATCAAGATAAGGGTGTTTGGAGCCCTTATTCTTGTGCTCCTTGGCTATTTGAATGAGTTGCTTGGCACCGGAAGTATGGTGTTTGTCATTCTTCCCCCAGTTGGCTTTGTTGACTTCGGAGAATTTCTGTTAGACAACATAATTAAATCATTAAAAAATTAATAAGTAACTAAAATTTCAATAATTCAATTATCTTAATTGAAATAAAAAAAGTAAACACCTTAAATTCTTCATCCTGAAAGTGGTTACACAACCACTGCCACTCATCTTCTCTATCCCCACGCAGCTCTACGGGGGCAAACACGGGACCGATATTTTCAAAGTACTGATAGAGCCTGTACTTCCAATCATGGTAGATGGAGTTGGCGGTTTGGTTGATATGCCTCAACATCGCCGGTGTCGGATCCACGTCAAATTGTTCCTATCAGAAATAAATAGAAAATTATAATCGTATATATTATGAAATTATAACTAATATTAACAATATTATATAATAACTAAAATTGTACGTATTACGTACCGAAAGTTCTTTAAAGACTTTCGCCTTCTCATCATCCGACACCTCCTTCCAAGTAGGGGCAGTGAGACGAACCCGGCTACGAATGATTGACCCTATGCTATGCGCCGAGAGACTTGCTAGCTGAGCTGTGGGAGGGCCACCGGTGAATTCGTCGTAGGGCAAGTCGATCTTTTTCCCGGTCGCCTTGCAAATTTTCTCCGCTTTGCCCCCTTTAACGAGACCGCGAGTCCTTTTCGGTTCCGGGTCAGTTGAGGCCCTCCTTTGCTTATGTCGGGCGCTGTACATGATAGATTCAGAGGTCGAGGACGCCTGAGTACTTGCTGTTGAACCGGTACCGGGCGTCGGAGTTGAATAGGGGTCGACGTCATCACCGTTGGAGATAAATGGGGCAGCGGGAATTTCCCCAGAAGGCCCTGCCGACAGACCAGATGAAGGGTTCGCATTGAGAGCGTCGTTGCCCTCCTGTTCAACCCAACCGACTTGGTTCGCCAAGCAGCGGAGCATAGCATCTTCTGCCTCCTGTTGGGATTTTTTCTTGCCGGATGGAGCCATTTAAACCTAGGAGTACGTTGTTAAAATACCTACTTACCATCATAATTACAACTAAAAATTTACGCTAATTAAGTACGGTTAAGATTTAAATATAGTACACTAGCTTGGCTTTTTGGGTCGTTCAATGGACGTGCGACCCCCGCGATAAAGTGTAAATTTTCAATTAATCAGCCTTGGTTCAATCGAAAAACATCGCCAGTTAGGGATAGAGATAACGCGAGAGGCAGGACTAATTTCGACAAAACACCCCGAGGCTAACCAAATGAATGGTATATACTCTATTGGTGTCGTCTTTCTTAGATCCAAAACCTGCCACCAGTCATAACCCGTTTCTAGACACCATGTCCGACATTCGGCCAATTTTTCAAAAATTTACACTGCCTCAAGTCCTTTGCAAACTCCGCCCTCAACCTTGTGTCCATAACTTCACTTAGGTTATGGTGTGCGGTGATGAAATCCACACATCACGAGGGGTTAGGGAGATAAGCTAGGAAAATAGGCGCCATCTATTCCAAAGAGTGAGATTAATAAACCAAGCGTATGTACTAAATTTAAATCAAAGACGTACTACCATGCAATTTACTAGAAAATACACGTAATTATCAATTAATTAAAACAATAAATAATGAAAATAATGAATTATTATTTATCATGCATTTAATAATAATTATTCATTTACCAATATAATTAATTATTATTAACAATAATTATTATTACTATTATTTAATAATTATTCATTTACCATCTCCGTCGTCCAAGTGCAATTTACATTGAAAAAAAAATTAAAATTAAAATGAACCACCATGGTAATTTGAACCTGGACGACGGAGAATGACCATCTCCGTCGTCGAGGTTCAAATTACGTAAAAAAAATTTAAAATTAATTCGCTAGGAATTTAGCGATCTGTCATTCGAGTGAAATAGTCGTACAATATCGATGAACGCATCGTATATATGAACAGTTAAATTTTAAACGACGAATAATTTTACGTCTTTAAACTTGTTAAGTATCTACTAATGTTTACGACTTAATGGTTAATAAGTATAGGCTCATTTGCACCAGAGTATTAACGAAATTGAATTTGGACAATTCAACCGTTGGATACGTTCGCTGTAACATAATATATAATTACAATAATTTTCAGAAAATAATAAGTTCGTGAAGGGTTTCATCGGCATAGTCAACCGCAAAACCGAGAATTTCACAAACCGGAAACGTGGATACAAGACATTTCGCAACTCCGATTTTCGAACCGTCGAAGCTCACACACCAAGAATTGTTTACTCTAAAGTCTTGACGAAAAGAATATACATTGGAAGATGGTCTAGATGGTCGTTGTCTTAGAAAAAATTACGAAATCTGCACCTGGACGACGGAGATGATATTCTCCGTCGTCCAAGTACTAACCTGGACGACGGAGAAGCTCATCTCCGTCGTCCAGGTTCAGAGACCCTGAATTCAGGGGTTAGGGGCCTTACTGTTTAGGGCATAGGGTCTCTGCACCTGGACGACGGAGATGAGCTTCTCCGTCGTCCAGGTGCAGAGACCCTGAATTCAGGGGTTATGGGGCCTTAGGGTTTAGGGTTTTACACTTGGACGACGCAAATTCCCTTCTCCGTCATCCTAGTGAGTACCTGGATGACGGAGAATGACCATATCTGTCGTCCAAGTGTACAAACCCTGAATTCAGGGGTTAGGGCATTAGGGTTTAGGTCGTCCCCGGTCATTTGTGTGTCCGTTCAATTATTCTGATTCAAGAATATAATTAAAAAAATGATCGATCGATCGATCTGATTTGCTAGATTTAGGGTCAAGGATTTAGGGAGATAGCCAAAATACCCAAAAGGCAAAATCTGCAATTAATTTCTCCGTTGTCCAGGATATATAATTCGGATTAATTAATTAATTTAATTTAGTTTACGTACGTCAGTCGATCCGATCTGATCGAGCATGGATGCGTGTAATTAATTAATTATAAGTACAAAAAGTCGAAGATCTACGTACATATATACATTCTCCTCCTTATAATATTTATATTAATTATTGATCGATGATACATCATATATTACAATAATTACATAAATTAATTACCAATTAATTTTTCTCGTCTTAGTTAAGTAGTCATCATCATAATCGTCATCATCCTCGTCCCCGGTATCCGATTGCTCATCCTCCTCATCATACTCAACATCGTCCGTTGAATAACCTGAGTCCTCGTCCGCATCCCCATCTTGCTCGTCTTTTTCATCTTCTTCATTAATGGCATCGATAATCTCATCTTCAGTTAGATCTGTACAACCATCAGGCATGGGTAACCGTTCAACATCTTGAACCAGGTCCATTATATCGGAGCGGATGACAGAAATATTAGGCTCTTGATAGGCAGGAATGTCTCTTTCTGGTTCAGCAGCATCTTCAGTCATCGCCGGTGTCCCTTCAATTGTCTCTGTATTCCATATTCCTCGATGAGAGATATGGTTGACTATTTTCCACCCTTCACCGGCTTTCGGATCGTGGAGATAGAACACCTGCCTAACTAAGGTGGCGAGAGCGAAAGGCTCATCCTCATACCAGCTTGAGTTTGTATCGACTGATAATAGTCTCAAGTCTTCCTTTGTACGCTTGAACCATCTGCACTTGAATAGGAAAACGTTGACATCATTCCCGTAACATAGCTGAACCACATATACAATAGCCCCGTAATATAGATCATTGTCTTTCCCAACCGCTACCCCACTGTTTTGTGTTCTTCTTCCTTCATCTCGGGCCAATGAATGGAACTTTACACCTTTCACAAAACATCTGAGATAAATATAGTGTTTAATCGGCTTCCCTGTTAGCAAGTGCTTTGGCCATGACCACCACCCCCCGTGGTTTTCAGATTTTTGCAGATCAATCATCTGCGAAAAAGGGAAAATTAATATAAGGGTTTACTTTCTACAAACATGATCGATATGTATATAAATTACTAATTAAATACCGAGACATACGTACGTACCCATTGGAAGAAATAATCGGGAAACTTCTTCTTAACCATTTTCTCAATCCACGCCGAACTCTTGTTTTGATTTAACGCCTAAAGCCTCTCCCTGTATGACATCATGTACGGCTCAACTTCGTCACAGTCTCGCAACACTACCTAATGTGCCTCAATAAGTTCTTCCCGTGTTAACGATTCCTTTAATACTCCTCTAAACGGTCGGACGACATTGGTGACGACAGAAAGATTGATGCGGGCACTGCGATCGGAGGCAGTGGGAGGTGGTGGATCTTTGAGGTACCTGTTGCAGTAAGTAACACACTCATGCATTAGGTATGTCTTTGCTATGGAGCCATCTGGGGCCGACCTGTTTTTGACGTATGACTTATACTGTCCAAGCTGTCTACAAATCAAACGTACAATAAGAATAAGTACATATAGCTACCTAGTAATCTCCAGTGGAACAAATTATGAATCGAAAAACCTGTATAATTAATTAGTTGTACGTACCTTTCTTGAGGATACATCCAAGTGTACTGGACTGGACCAAAAATGAGCACCTGCTCGGGCAGGTGGATCATTAGGTGAATCATTATGTCAAAGAAAGCTGGGGGAAAAATCCTCTCTAGTTTGCAAATGATGTGCACAATTTGTTGTTGCAATTCCACCACATCTGACTTCTTTAATTCTCTGGCGCATAACCTCTGCCACCATCTGCACAATGCCACTATTGGTTCTACGACGTCACGAGGAAAATATAGTCGAATTACCACTGGAATCAGACGTTGCAGCATAACGTGATAATCATGTGTCTTTAGACCAACAAACTTGTGTTGCACCTCGTCCACTGCTTCAGTTATAGTAGCTGCATACGTAGCCGGATAACGAACGCCCTTAAACCAGTGAAATACAGAATGTCTAAGTGTCGGCTTCACTGTGTAAGGTGCAGCTGGCATCTTGTTGTACACTCATTTCCTATCCCTCCTCAACCACAAGGGACGGCGTAGATTCATTGATTCCAAATCTTTGCGCGCTTTGGGAGTATCTTTAGTCTTGAACTTAATACCGAGAATTGTTTCCACCACGCTGTCGCACACATTCTTTTCTATATGCATCGCGTCCAAGTTGTTCCTCAGCTTCAACTTCGACCAGTAAGGGAGTTCAAAGAATATACTCTTATGATCCCAATAGCTCAGATCATGTGGAGGAATTGGATTGCATTTCTTTACATCTGCGTCATTGGTCAACACACCAAAGTCGAAATAGCTCAACCTCTCTAAAATCTCTTCGCCCAACCAACTACGGGGTTTATGATTGTTCTCTACCGTCCCGTCAAAATGAGCTTTATCCTGTCGCCATGGGTGGTCGTGAGGAAGCCATCTACGGTGACCCAAGTAACACACATTCCCCGCGTGCCAACTAGAGTTCACGTCATCCAAACATATAGGACATCCATTATATCTTTTTGTCCTGCAGGCTGCCAACATCCCATACGCTGGAAAATCGCTGATCGTCCACATTACGGCAGCCCTCATCGTGAACATCGTGTCAGTGAATTTGTCATAAGTTGGGACTCCATTTTCCCACAACAGTTTCAGCTCGTCGATCAAATGTCTGAGGTAGACATCTAAGCACTTCCCTGGAGATTTAGGACCTGGAATTAGTACAGTAAGGAAATTAAATTCCTTGTTCATGCACATCCACGGAGGCAAGTTGTACGGCATCAGAATAACAGGCCAAGTGCTGACGGCGGAGCTATTACTTCCCCAAGGATTGAATCCGTCTGTAGATAGGCCGAGTCTAACATTTCTAACCTCTGCAGCAAAGTCTCCAAATTCTCTGTCGAAATGTTTGAAACCCTCTCCATCCGCGGCGTGTCGCAGGACATCGTCATCTATTCGCTTTTCTGCGTACCATCGCATCGCCTCTGCTGTGTGTAGAGACATGTACAGGCGCTGCAATATGGGAATCAAGGGAAAATATCAAACAACTTTCACAGGAATTCTCTTTTTCGAACTCTTCCTATTTACCTGGAATCTGCACTGGCCACATACGGGACAATAGTCCAAATCTTTATACTCTTTGTAAAATAGCACACAATCATTCGGACATGCGTCAATTATCCTGTACTTTAGGCCGAGGCTGCTCAAGATATTTCTAACCTTATAATGAGATTTAGGAAGATTGTGATCATCAGGAAGCAACTTACATATTTGCTCCTGAATTTCGTCAAAAGCACTCACTGACATTTTGTGCTTCACTTTTATCTTCATTTGCTCCATCACATATTGCAACACATTCTCTCGACATCCAAGGAACACCGGGGTCTGCGCTTCAAGTAGCATCTGGTTGTACTTATCCATCTCACTGGTGTCAGTGGCCAAGCTAGCAGCGGGGAATGTGTCATCATGCTCATTAGTGGTACTGTAACCTCCGTCTTGGTGTTGGTGTCCACCATGACTAAATCCCGGAAACGCATCATGGACCAAATCTGCAGTTGGGTTGCAAGCTGGGGGTCCGGCACCACTGCCGCTGGATGAGGCACCCTGGTAATTGTACCCTGTGCTGAAGCCTGCTGAGCTAAACTCTACTGCTTCACTATGCTCGCTCCATGTAGTGTAACTCCACATCATACTATTTTCATACAGGTGTTGCACCATAACATTAACCTCCACATACTGACAATTAAGACATTTCTGGCACGGACACCTGAAACGCTTCTTTCCCTGACCATGTTCTATCGCAAAATTCACAAATTCGCTAATTCCATCCATATACCGGACATCACATCTATTTTTCAACTTCATCCAAATCTTGCCCATACTGCTACAAAATATTATAATTAATTAATTATTACATATATATATATTAGTCCATTAATTTACGCTTAATTATACGTACTCGATCTACATCGATCCATCAATTATGTACGTAATTTAATCTGTATATATAGCTAACATCCATGCATGTATGTAAGTTTTCACTAAATATATATTAAGCAAATTTTGACTGCGTACGTACCTGCTGGCCTTCTCGATATCAGTTAATTAAGCTAGCTAGCTAGTCAGCGGAGATCCTGATCCTGATCCTTCTCCTTCTCCCTTCTCCTTCTTCTTCGATCTTTAAAATTTCCCGCGGGAGAGGATGGAATGAAGAGAGTTTGGCATCGGGTTTATATAATGCTTCACTTAGATGACGGAGGTGTTGGTACGTCGTCTAAGTGGAAGTTACTGGGACCACGGCGTGTCAGTCCGTTGTCCAGGTGATCACCTGGACGACGGAGAATACCATTTCCAAGTGTAGAAGAGTCTCCGTCGTCCAAGTGTCACTTGGACCACGGAACAATTACGTTTCCGTGGTCTAAGTGATGTTTTCTTGTAGTGATTGATGTAATTTTGGTCTAAATGTAGTAAATTCTTGTTCAAAAAGTTATAATTTTGATCAACTAATTGTAAATAATATTTTTAGGTAGATCTCCTTATGCTCCTCAACCATAACCTTCCCCTATATGTAGTTGAAAAAAAAAGTATTTAAATTGTATGTATAATGTAGAGAAGTGTTGTATCAAAAAAAAATGTAGAGAAGTTTAATTACAAGGGAAAATTAGTCAAATGGTCACCCAACTATGTCAAGATCAACAATTTGATAACTATCGTATGACATATATCAAAATGGTCACTGAATTTGTCATTTTACTATCAAATTGGTCACTCTGTCTATGTTAAACGTTAAATATTCAACGTGTGAGGGATAAACAAGTCTTTTATCCTAAAACTTCTCATTATTTACAATAGTGCCAAAATATTAGCATATATATATATCAGATTGACATGCAAAGACGATGAAGACGATTGTGAGGAACTCGTATACATCGGAGAGTTTACCTCCAACAGCCCCTCGGCGACTACAATTGTCGACGCGCACGCCACCATGGATTTGGAAGGGACAGAGCTCTAGAGTTTTTGGCATCGATCTCACTGTGCTATTTTCGAGACTTGTGTTGGCATTTCTCGACGCGACTTCGGCGTCTGCTCCACATATGGAGACGACGTGGGTTGCTGCACCTGTATTAAGACAATTGTTGGGATTTTAGGACGAGGTGCGAGTGAGTTAACCCGACCATGGGCACTCTCCGCCACACCATCATCCAAATTGATCCCGTGCCGTTTGGTTTGTTGGTGGGCCACAAGGATTTTGAACGGAGATGCACAGAGCTTGTATGCAGAGACACAACATAGGATGAGCAGAGCCAGTGACGAACTCGCCAAGTCGCACTGTTCTAAAAATTGGCCTAGGCGCTATGCAGTCACCAATCGTTGAATTTTGCCTCAAATTAGACAAAAAATTATTTTCTCCTTCTAGGCGGTCTTAGGCGAGTTAGTTTTTTTTTTTAAAAAAAATAATTATTGGCGGGTTAGTTTTTTTTCAAAGATATAAAAGCTTAAAATTTAGGAATCTAATCCTAAATTTCCAAATTGACATACTCTCGACACAACGCCTATGAAGTCTTGCCTTGCGAAAATCAATCCTGACTAATTAAGTTCTATCTCCTCACTTTACAGCCTTTCATTGTTTTATGGTTTTGTACTGTGTGGATATATAGATTGGAAAGACTATAAAATCTTAACATTGTGTCATGTAGTTCATATGTAATGACCCGAATCGGAATGATATGTTAATTGGCTTGATTCTAGAGTTTCACAAATAATCGCAGTTATCGTAATTAGTCAATATAGCATATTTGTTCGCGACTAAATTATCGGGTGAGAATTTGGTATGGGTTTCTTCACGAGAGTTGTAGTGTACGTGATTTCGAGCTCGTAGAAGTTTCTGGAGGATTATTTCGGATTACAAGGAATAAGTTATGAATGTTTCCGACCGTTAGATTTAGTCGTATTTATCCGTTTCGGTTTCAATTCGTTTTGGACCGTTGATTGTCTCGGGTCACGCATATAAATATTGGAATAGTCGTAAAATTTTCGGAAAGTCACATTAGGGAAGTTTGACCTTCGTTGACCGCGTTGACCGGAGCTCCACCGCGACCCACGAACTGCCGCCGTCCGACCTGCCGATTCCGGCGACCTCCGTCCACAATCTTGGTATGGTTAGAATCCTCTCGTGATTTCCTATGGTTTTGAACTTGATTTTGTTTGAATTGATGGAGTTTTGGGGGAGAACGAGCTCGGTGAAGTTTTGGGTTTTTGCCGGATTCGGGTGGCGTTTTCCGGCGGCTTTTGATGTTCGGGTAGTGGGGGGAAAGGTTCACCTCAACTCAAAGATGCTTTTGGGTGAAATTTTTTTGGAATTGGACGCCGTTTGGGGCTCGCAGGAATCCATGGAGGCCGTGGGTTTCGGGCTCGATTCCGGCCGGTGTATTTCTAATTGGAGGTTGGTGTAGAAGGAAAAGTTGTTTGGCTTGAGGAGTAGATGAGTTCTGGAAATTTTCGCCAGAATTGGTCACCGTTGACGCCATACCACCGCCGGCTGCGGCGGTCAACGACGGAGCTCCGGCGATGTTGACTTTTTGGGATTTTTGGGAAGTTTTATACCGTTTTGCTCGTAATCGCGTCCCGAGCGGAGTCTTGAGGTTTTTGAGTTGATTTGGGTACTCAATTTTGGGACGAGGGTTTATTGGGAATATTTTGAGAATTTTGTTATTCTCGTCAATATTTCGAGCTATACGTCTTTCGAGGACGTGGGGTTCTCGGCGTATTAGCTCCGTATATCGTACTTCTACATGTATTGATCGTATCCCTGTTATTCAGGTGATCGAGATCGAGCGTTTGGCAAAGGATCTTCCGCCGGACCTCAGGGCTAGCTTTGCTTTGTGAGTGGACACTTTATTTTCACTGTCGATTTGCGAGTCTTGGATATGCATTTTATGTTATGCATTTTATGAGTATGCAATTATGATTATGCATTTATGTTTATACGTATACGGTTATGTATTTTACTTGGAGGCATATGCATGATTTGTTTTACATGGATTATGGACACATGGGTGCATCGATGCATGGATGCATCGATGCATGGCTTCTCGGCTGATCCCCGAGATGCTCCGGGGAGGTTATGACAAACGCCTGACCCGTGATTATATCGCTCCCAGGAGGACTATGACAAACCCCTTACTTTGGTTGAGCATGATTGTAACTCTGAGGAAAATGTACTCGAGTTACGGCCTCCTCATTTTTATACGTTATCCTGAAAGGTTATGGCAACCACCTTACCTGTGATTGATGATTTTAGACTTGCATCATGATTTCATGTTTATTGGTGGAAGGCATAATATTATTATTTTCGTCCACTCACTCTAATGATTTTATTTGTCTTCCCCTGGGATTTTCGGTTTCCGTTGCCTAATTTGCAGTTTGGGTTCTAGTGTTGCACGTCATTGGTGGAGGCATAGAGTTCGGATCACTCTTCAGTTTCTGTAGGTTTCTTGTTTGACCTACTCGTTGTAAATGTCGAATATAGGCGTCGCTCTGAGTACTTATATTTTGTTTCAGTTGAGTATACTCCTGAATAATTCTGGATTTCTTGTAAACCTTCGAGTTTATTATATATATGTTGTTGAGAAATCCGAGTGGGGAACGGAGCCCCACGGTTTGGCTTTTGTGGAATATTCGAAGTGTGTTTCTTTGCAGGTTTTAATAATGGTATGTCCTGTTTCAAAGTAAACTCTGGCAAATTTTTTTTTTAAGGTTGTGTTTTCGAAGGGGTTTGATTTCGGTTTAAGCAACTAAATCGGAGTTGGGTCCTTTCATCATAATAAAGACTCGATGATATATTTTTTACTTAGTTATTGTGATTATAATTATGTCTAATTTGACTTTATAAGGATCTTTATTATTATATATATAAGTTAATATATATTTAATACAAACTGCCTCGTAACTGCCTAGAATCCAATCAATCACCACCTAGTCGCCTAAGCGCTAGAAGGTACCCTCATCGTCTAGGACTGCATAGCATTTTTTAGAACCTTGGTCAAGCGTGACCGATGGAGGTGAGGTTTGCATGTCAAGGGGGAGAGAGGGAGAGGGAGAGAGAGAGAGAGAGAGAGAGAGAGAGAGAGAGAGAGAGAGAGAGGACCAAACTATGTTCTTGTGCGAAAGAGAAAGAGAGAGATGATTAAATTAATATGTAACTGAGAGTGTGACTAAGAAAGGCTTTTGATCTTAGTCATCCAATCTATTTATTAACATATGGATGGCTGAGATATTTCGTCCCATTTTATTTTCCAAAACATGAAAAGGAAAGAAATAAAAATAAGTAAATACACCTTAAAAATAACTGAATAATCAACTTTTAACGTCTGTTTGAGAGGTAGTGGCCAAATTGATTATTGAAAGTAAATATGAGTAATCATTTTTATATATGTCATACGATATTTACCAAACTATCGATCTTGACATAATTGGGTGACCATTTGATACATTTTTCGTAACTACGAATGAGAATTTGGTTTTATTATCATGTTTTTTTTTTAACCTGAAAATGTTGATGGTTAATTAATTCAACTAAATTGTGTTTGAATTGCAAGTCTTTAATTTGTTGCCATTCATTTTCCTAGTTTGCTATCAATGTTCAGTTGCATATAAATATGGCACTATCCTTGGTATCATATGACCGCTCTTATTCGAAGTTTGGTAATTTATATATTCTTTGACACATACTCAAGAAGAAAAAATAATTAATAATTTGAAAGAACAAAGCGTGTGGGCAAAACTTTGCCCATACTCCCACAAAAGAAAACTTTGCCAATAATATAATCACACAGGTCATTAATATAATTCTAGGTATATATAGTTTTACGATATATCTCATACCACAAATTATAGGATTCAGGACTTTCATATACATACATACCTGTGAATAAGATAGTAATTGAGACAATTGAAATTCAGACACTCACTCTGGTTAAGTTCAAAAAAATATCTAATGATATCAACATATATAATGATCATTATTGACAAACACTACAACATAAAGTAGACAATTAAATATATTTTTTATGAAGTGCAAACTAAGACACTAATTAAATTTTAATACAAACCAACATAAATACAAAAATGCACACATTGAATGGGAGAAAGTAATCAAGACCTAAAACACACACCGAATGTCTTCCAATTTACATTTTCAAGTGATTTTGTGAACATGCAAATTAGCCAATTGATATTCCTCTATAATAGATAATTATGTATATTACAATGTTGGTTTAAGATTATTTGTTTTCATTTCTTGTTTTTTTTAGGGGTCGATCAATAATTCACTATAAAAAAAATGTAGCAATACAGGATTTCACCAGATTACCCGGCACAATAAAGAGGAATCCTAATGTATCCCTACACTTATAAACACGATGTCGAACAAGCCCTAAACTAACGAACCGGAGTAGCCCAAGTACCTGTCAAACTTTTGGGAGTACCACTCCTTAATTAGCTTGGAACCCCCTCTATTGCTTCGTGTTCTGGGGCAAGGCTCCAGCATCCATATCCGCTGATAACATGATTGCAGAGTTCTTGAGGGACACCTTCTTCATTCCGCCTTCCCGAGGGCCAAGGTTGGATATGTTCTTCTTATTGTTAGGGTGTCGCGCAACACTGTTCGGTGCTTTCGTGCTCTCTTGGGCAGTCAACATCATATCCGGATCAGATACATGAAATGGGACGGTGAAACTTCCACCCACCACGTACATCGTCTACTACAGACATGATAGTAGCACCTGCAGTCATTACGAAAACCCCTTAAGAAACTTTGAAATATGACGGTAGGACTTCAGTAATGACCTCTGATGTCGAGGAATCTAGCACAAGTACCTGCAAAACAACTTCATTATTAGTGGTGGGCCCACCCAAAGTAGGGGTCGATTCCACTATCAGGGTAGGGGTCGGCTCACTAGTTTGGGCAGGCACCAGAAAATTTCCCAAAACATTTTGCGAGACTCCTTGCACCGGGTCCGCTTCCCAATGAACGCCCGAAGAAGCCACTGGCCTCTCCGACCCCATTGGTGCCGCCACTACTGTTTATGCCGCCTCCGGTCTTGGTGAAGGACCCATAGGCAGACCGTAACAGCCCAATGCTCCATGCTTAAAAGCACTACAAACTCCACAAAAATCTTTCAATCGATCATTCTATCACAACATCAATAGAGTATGCACCATCAATATTAAACGTAGTACTCACCACCATAGGTCTTCAAAGGTCAAGATCCACCCTGAGCTTCACTTTCGAATGGTGAGTGACCAGGAGGCTATCATGAGTTTGGTAGCCTCCCAGGACATTCCCAATTCTCTTAAGCCATTTGGTTTGGAGAACATTAGCAGCAAAATGACCCGTAACCGGCCAGACTTGAACCCATGCATTGCACTTGGATGCCAGAATCTGAAAAGGATCAGCAAGGCCATCGAAGCTCTCCACCACCATGGTGATCTCGTGATGGAACCAGGGACCATGCTCCACAACTCACTTCTGACCGGCCGCAGACTAGAACTTGCAAACAAACTGATTATCGGTGATCCGATCGAACCCGATGTTGCCTGTTCCAAGGGGTTAAGAGAGAACAAATGTGACGACCCGGATCTGAATCAGCAGTATGTTCAGCTTGATTGATGAGTTACTGCGTAGTCGCAGTTGTCCGACGGTTATTGGAATCGCCGAGTTTGTTAACAACTTAATTATTGGCCGAGAATTGGAGCTGGGTCTCTTCTTGAGAGTCGTTCTACATGTGATTACGAGTTCGTGGGCGGTTCCGGATTGTTATTTGGACGACCGAGGAATTAATTATGAATATTTGAAGTTCGGATTTAAATGGTGGGCTACTTAACGACTAAATTACCGGACAAGAATTTGGTCTTGGCTTCTTCACGAAAGTTGTTCAGAATTTAATTTCGAGTTCGTGGGAACTTCCGGGGCATGATTTGGAGTTACGAGGAATTAGTTGCAAATATTTCCGTTTGTTGATTGTTTAGTCGATTTAAATGGGTGTTGATTCAAGGGTTGACTTTTTATCCATTTGACTGATATGTTTGACTTCGGGTAATATTAAAAGAATATGTCGAGACGAGTTTGTGGCCGCGAGAATTATCGGGATCGGAGTTACGACGCGAAAGTTACGCGCATTTGAAGTTTGCCGAAAATTAAATATGGGAGTTTCCTTTTTGGGCAAGTCTATTTATGGAAGATTTCCTGTTTTAGAAAGTCAAATTGTGATATTAATGGTTGACCCATGTTGACTCTGTCAACACGTGGTGATGGAGGGTGGCGCGACGGTGGGTTTGGCTTCGCCGGCGGCGAGCTTAATCCGGCCACCCCGTGGCTTGTTCCTTACCTCGTTCCCTTCGCCTTGTTTCCCCGAGTCTATCCCCGGCCACCGTTCACGGCGTGGTGGACGGTGGAGAGAGAATTTTCCGGTTGAAAATGGAGAATTTTTGAGTTAATGGTGGATTTTGATTCCGGCCGAGTTGAGCTCAAACATGGACTGGGTTTTGTAGCTCTCCTCTCAAGGATTCTAACTATGTAAGTATGAAGTTCTAATTCGATTTGTGGAAGGAGAATTTTGGATTTGAAATTTGTGTGTTCATTCAGTTTTTCATGAAATTGACCATGTTAGAGTGAGAATTGGACTTCGGTACAGTTGACAAAGTTGCTCAGTGGGTCGTTTTGCATGGAATAGGGGTTGCTCCGCCGTGAATTCTTCCGGTCAATAGTGGCGCCGCCGTGGACGGCGGTCAACGGTCAACGGGTTGACTTTTTGACTTTCGACAAGTCGCATGTCATTTGACTCGAAATCGCGCTCCGATCGCAGTGGGGAGGTTCGTTTTTCGATTTGAGCGTCCGAACGTAAAGCGAGGTATTGAAGTGGTATATACGAATTTTCGACGATTCATCGACTTTGAATTATCTGTTTCCGAGAACGGTGGTTTCTCGTGGTTTGATTTGTATTGTCGGATTATTACTTTGAATAATGAACTTTGTGAATATTCAAGGGTTTCGTGATCGATTGTGAGTGGACATTCCGCCGGATCACGGGTTAACGCGATACGCTTTACGCTAGTCTGTGAGTGGACACTTTATTTTCACGGATTGATTGCGAGTCCTTATTTATGATTTATGAACTTGAGCATGCGGATTGATTATGATTTTACAAGCATGTGTTTTACGATTATGTTTATACGAATATACGTATACGAATATATACATATACGTACATATTATGTTTTAAGCATGTGCATAGAAAAGATTTATGATTTGGTTTACACAGAGTACAGTCTCAGTTTATGTTGTGGTATCGATACACATTGGCTTCTCGGCTGATCCCCGAGTAAGCTCCGGGGGGGACAGATATCCTGACCCGAGGCCTTTCTGGCTAGAATCACGTGTGGGTCTGGGATCCCGTGATTCAGACTGTGCTATCGCGTGGAAGCCCACAAGAGTCTCCGCGATATGTTTTACATTGCATGCTCTGTACGTGAGTGGTAGCCAGAGTCTCCTCACGTAGCATTTGATTTTCATGCATTTGACTCGCATATGATTTTATATGTATATATTACTTGGTGAAAGACATTTATTTTCGTCCACTCACTCTAACGTGTTTATTGTCTTTTCCCTGGGTTTTTCGGTTTCCGTGCCCAGTTTGCAGTTCAGGTTCTGGTGGCGCACGTCATGGTCGGAGGCATAGTGCTCGAACTACTTTGTTTCATCCAGTAGGTTTATTGTTCTACCTACTGTGGTATGCATTTACAATTATGTATTAGATGTCGTTCTGAGCTTCCTATTGAATACGTTATACGATTTTTCACTGGATTTCAGTAAAGTGCATATATATTTACTACTTTACTTTACTGTTGATATATTGAGAAATCCGGATGGGATTGGTGCCCACGGTTTGCTTTTTGTGGCATAGGATGAAGTGTATTTTCCGCGTGCAGGTAACGGTAATTCCACGCTAGTAACGAAACTCTGCCCAAATTTCGAAAAGTTTTTGTTGGTTCGTGTTTTCGAAGGGGTTTGATTCCGATTTAGGGAGCTAAATCGGGGTTGGGTCCTTTCAGCTTGGTATCAGAGCATTAGGTTATAGGTTCTGTAGACTTCTGTAGTCGTGTTTACCAAGGATATTTGAGAATGTACAGCATGTCTGGAATGGTGACCCGACCGGCCGGCGGATAATCATCAATATTCCGGGTGTTGTATACTTTCAAATATTTGAAGTTCCATGATTACGTTCCCCTTGTTGTGAACAATATTGTATTCATTAGGATGCCTCCTGACGTGCTTTCCGTGTCGTTTCGGTTGTGGATCCTGTTGAGGATCAATCGACGCGCGATTTGCCAGAGAACAGTGGATTTGAATGAGTATTCAGAGTTCAGAGAATTGTGTGGCACGGTTTGCCTGGGGATGTGTATATGGGCGTCTATATGTTACCTCAGAGCTGAGAATTGTGGCAGTGATGTTTGCCTGAGTCAGATTGTTGTATTGGTGGGCTGATATTGTGTGAGTTCCTATTGCGACTCTATGGCCTACTTTCGGAGTGTTGTTTATACAATAATGGTTCCATCAGGCTCCCAGCATTCGACTGCGGAGTGTTTAACCACCTGAGGCAGAGATGCATTATTCACATGTTTGTCCCTATGTGCATGAGTTATGTGGCTTCAGAGGAAGCTGTGTACGAGGTTCGAGATGAGTTTGAACCTGAGTATCAGAGAAGGTCTGATTGATGTGCCTCGAGATATCTGTGAGGAGCTTAGTATGCTGCACTCAGTGGCGAGGCTATTGTGAGGGAAAGATATGTACGGTTTTCGAGGTGATGGTTTGAGGAAAGTGGACTTGGTTGAGAGATTTTGATGAGGTTGAGTTCCGACACTTCGGGATCAGTGATTTCATCAGGCTGTGGTCGTTTCGATTATGTTGAGGATCCTCTGCTGAATCCGTTTGATGATGGCGGAGATCACTGAGTAGCGGACTTGTTCCTGTGACATGAGTTCGAGTGATCGTTGGTGATCCTTTTACGCAGCAGGTGTTGCAGTGACTTGTGTTCGTGGAGCACTCTCAGTTGCCATTGTGGTGGCCAGGAGGATCACGTTACGAGGGAGAACCCCCAGCCAGCTGTTGTAGCGGTTCGGCAGCTCAAAATTCACGAGGAGATCATGATGCTGTTCCTGCAGTCTGATCAATGTATCTTTTTGACGAGTTATTCAGCAAGTCGCAATTGATGTGGGCGGCTAGTTGGGCATGTTAGAGTTCGTGCCATGACCTTGTTTGAGGACAGACTTTTCTCCGAGGTTGCTGCTATTTGATATCCATGGCTATTGTACTTGCATCTCCACTTCCGAGGTTTTGGAGAGTATTGTATCCATCCGGAGGTTGCGAGTTCCTCGTTGGAGGTTATGACTTAGCCGCGGATCTGTTAGTTGGATGTTGTGATTTTGGTGTGTTTGTGAGTACGGACTTACTGAGGATGCATTTGGCTGTGTTCGAGTACCTCGAGAAGGAGGTTGTGTTTCGACGACCAGATTTTCCCGAGATGCTGTATCGCGGTGATGGTTGAGCGGATGGTGGAGACAAGTTGTGTGGTTTGTTTAGCTTATGATGCGGATACTACGGTTGCTGTGTCCGATATTGGCGATATTGAGGTGGTTCCTGAGTTTCCTGGCGTGTTCCGGAGGAGTTATCAGATGTTCCTCCAGTTCGGGAGACTGACTACACCATTGAGCTTGTACCAGGCGCTGGACTCATTTTACCGACACCTTGTCGTTCTGAGCCAGCGGAGCTGATGGAGCTATAGTTTCGACTCCAGGAGTTGCTGGAGGAGGTTTCAGGAGATTTCATGTGACCCCGCGTATTTTCGTGGTGTGCCCCTGCATTGTTTGTGTGGATGTTAGATGGTTCGACGAGGTGGTACTGTGACTACCGAAGCTTGATTCATTTCTGAGGAGAGTGAGTATTCTTCGCTTCGGGATGATGATTGGTTGATCAGCTCGCGAGAGCTTCAGTCTTGTCGAAGACTGATTTCGGGTCCGGATACCATCAGTTGAGGACCAATGAGTCAGATGTGGTTTGGACAGCTTTCGGATCTCGGTACGGGCATCAGAAGTTCTTGGTCACGCTGTTGGGTTGACCAATGCCCCGTAGATCGTGTGGACTTGATGGACCATGTGTTCAGACAGTTTCTGGACGAGTTGCGGTCATGTTCGTGGCAACGTCCTGATGTACTCCGAGAGTGTGGACCAGTACCTGGAGCAGTTGCGAGCGGTTTTGTGGACTTTGCGAGACGATTAGCTGTTTGTGAAATTCAGCCAGTGTGAGTTTTGGTCGATTAGCGTGAAGATGTTGGGCTATGTGATGTTATCCGAGGGAGTTGGTGTGGATCCTGACCAGATGGAAGCCGTATTGATTTGGGGATTTCCCTACTATTGTACCAGAAATCGGGAGTCTCTTGGGTTTGGTAGGCTTTTACCGACGGCTTTGTACAGGATTTCTAGGATTGCCACCCTATTTTCCGGATTGACGAAGAAGGCGCCAAGTTCGAGTGGTTCGATGCGCGCGAGGAGAGTTGCTTACTCCTGCAGGTTGGTGACCGTTACTGCGGTTTTGACCTTACCTGACGACCGCGACGTGTTCATGGGTTATGGCGATGCATCGAGGTTTGGATTTGGTTGTGCTTTGATGCTGTGTAGCAGAGCGGTGGCTCATGGTTCCAGGCAGTGGAACTTTGTATAGCTACGTATCTTATGTATGATTTGGGTGTAGCTGTTCTTGTGTTAGCACCAGAGAGATTGAGATACTACTGCTATGGCGTGCAGCGTGGTGTAGGATGTACACCGACCATTGAGTTTCATCCACTTGCATTTTCGGCCAGATTTGGGCTTGAGGCAGTGTCGATGGATGGAGTCGACTGACGACTATGGCTGCACATTAGAGTTTGTTCGAGAAGGCTAGAGGTTGCACTTTGACCATCCGACTGGGATGTTGTTGCTGATGCATTCAGTCGTGAATCGAGAGTTTCAGTGTTTCATGTGAGTATGGCTCGAGTCTCCGTGTTAGCCGAGTTATGGGCTACGAGAGCTGAGTTCGAGTGTGATGATGTTGAGGCTTGTGGTTTTGCGTGCGTTATGCACTGTTGATGCAGAGAGGTACTAGATACTTCGAGTTTACCAGTCGTTACGCAATCCACAGAGCAATGTAGCAGCTTGTGTGTGTACTGATGCCACATTCGTCGACTGGCGATGGCGAGGAGGCAGAGACTTGCCGAGAAGTACCAGCCATTTGAGCTTTTCGGTTAGATGTGGCGTTTGTTGCTGTGATTTTGTGTGTATATATGCATTTTGGTTTGTGGTACCAGTTGTCAGGCCATTATGGACCATTTGACGAATTCAGTACAGTTCCTTGTACTTTCGGAGATGATTCCAGTGGTTGGCTGGTATAGCTGTGTTTGATGAAGGTTGTCCATCTATGTGGTGTACCTGTGTCTCGGTTCGCCGATTGAGGTGATCAGCTACGACTAAGTGTTGGTGAGCTTTACAGCGAGCATTGGAGACCAAATTACGAGCTAGTACCGATTCTTATCCTCGGATTGGCGAGTGATCTTCGAGGACTATTCAGGCCTTGGAGGGCATGTTGTGGACCTCGGTGTTGCAGTTCCGGAGGATTCGGGACCAGCAGTTTCAGCTGTTCGAGGTTGTTTGCAGTACCAGGTTGTTGTCCACTGTGATTTTGATATTGTTTGACGTCGTTTTGAGGAACGATGTTGTACTTCATTGTGTTGGAGTGAGTTTGGTTTGAATTTGAGTTGATGTTTGTTTCCGATTTTGTGGAGTGTGTTACCACAGACTGTCAGATTAGCGGAAATGGGTTGATAATTGTTTGAGTTCGATGCTTGAGTTTCGTTGCTATGAGTAGGTCGTGTTGTGATTTGCCTTGATGTTTTGATCCATATGTGGCCATAGGCGAGTTTGTGTTGTGCCGTATAGTTCGGCGTCGCCTATATTGTTGGCTTTTATGTGTGTTGTGTTCCGTGTGTCGGAACTGTGTTTTAGGTTGGTTTTACATTGTGTACCCTATCTGTTCCTTATGTAGGAACACTTGGCGATTGTGTGAGCCACTTCAGATTTGTGATTTGAGGGTACAGGGATTCCAGCACGGAATTGTCTCCTATTGTGGAGTTTATGATCAGAGTTGTTCAGTTGAGATTGCAGTTGGTGAGTTGAGCAGTATGCAGAGGCAGTGCTCCTACCTTGTAGTCGGCAGACTCGGAAATTTCGAGGTCGAAATTTTTCTAAGGGGGGTGGATTTGTGACGACCCGGATCTGAATCAGCAGTATGTTCAGCTTGATCGATGAGTTACTGCGTAGTCGCAGTTGTCCGACGGTTATTGGAATCGCCGAGTTTGTTAACGACTTAATTATTGGCCGAGAATTGGAGCTGGGTCTCTTCTCGAGAGTCGTTCTACATGTGATTACGAGTTCGTGGGCGGTTCCGGATCGTTATTTGGACGACCGAGGAATTAATTATGAATATTTGAAGTTCGGATTTAAATGGTGGGCTACTTAACGACTAAATTACCGAACGAGAATTTGGTCTTGGTTTCTTCACAAAAGTTGTTCAGAATTTAATTTCAAGTTCGTGGGAACTTCCGGAGCATGATTTGGAGTTACAAGGAATTAGTTGCAAATATTTCCGTTTGTTGATTGTTTAGTCGATTTAAATGGGTGTTGATTCAAGGGTTGACTTTTTATCCATTTGACTGATATGTTTGACTTCGGGTAATATTGGAAGAATATGTCGAGATGAGTTTGTGGCCGTGAGAATTATCGGGATCGGAGTTACGACGCGAAAGTTACGCGCATTTTCTCATTTGATCGTTGTAATTGAAGCTGGTCCTCCATGACCTGTTTTGGAGTTAATGGAACAAGAGTAATATGTTGCTTTCTAATAGTGAAAGAATACCTACTTGTGAATCCATCATGTGTGACCCTCCGATCATACTGCCATGGTCTTCCCAACAATATATGGCATGCATGCATAGGTACAACATCACAAAGCACTTCATCTTCATACTTGCCAATGGATAATGACACCATTGCTTGCCTCGTCACCTTGATTTCACCACATTCATTTAGCCATTGTAGCCGGTAAGGTCGAGGGTGTTTCATAGTTGTCAATGACAATTTCTCTACCAAGTAAGTGCCAGCCACATTTGTGCAACTTCCCCCATCAATAATAACGCTGCACACTTTGTTGTTCACCGAGCACCGAGTGTGGAACAGGTTCTCCCTTTGGTTGTTTTCCTCCTTTAGTTGAATATTAAGAACTCTCCTTGCCACCAACAACTCTCCAACTACCGCATTTTGCTCCTCATCGATATCCTTCAAAGGTAGCATGTCCAGATCTCCTTCTTGCTCATCATCTGACTCTAGCACTCCTTATGCATTTATCACCATTATCCTTTTGTTCACACATTGGCTGGCTATATGTCCTCCACCACATCAGCAATATCACGATTTAATCTATGCAAAAACCTAGCCATGGTGGCTTCTTGGTCCTCCTCTACATTGGCTCGAATCATTGCTACCTCCATCTCTTTGTGATACTCGTCTACACTTCGAGAACCTTGATTTAATCTTTGCAACTTCTGGTACAAACTCCGATAATAGTGGCTGGGAACAAATTGCTTCCTCATAAGTGTTTTCATCTCCTCCCAAGTGTCGACAGCTGGCTCTCTATTACGTCTCCTACTCATCAACAATTGATCCCACCAAATAATAGCATAATCAGTGAATTCAATTGCAGCCAATTTAACCTTTTTTTACCTCTGAGTAATTGTGACAGTCAAACACCATCTCCATCTTTGTTTCCCATTCCAAATAAGCTTCGGGATCATTCTTGCCTTGGAAAGATGGAATTTTGATCTTTATATTTCCCAGATTATTATCTCTTCTAGGTTCCTAATTTCGATGCCGTTGCCCATAACGGTCTCGATTGAGTCGTTCTCCATCAGATTCCTCCGTCTCCATTTCTTCCTCATGTTGCCTAACACAGTTGTTATATTGCCGCCTTCTATGACTTCTTGCTTCCACTTGGTCCAACCTTTCATGAATTTTCTCCATTTCAACTCTCATCATACACCTTATCTCTCCGAGTAAAGCTTCCATTTGTAAGTTCGGAATTGTTTGTCGTGGGCCTCTGTCATTTGCGCCATCTCCTGAATCTCCCTCCATATTTAGAACCTGAAAACAAGATTAGAAATCTCCCAGAACACTCCCTCACGTGTTTCACTCAATTAATGTACGCTCACACTCGTGTTTCACTCAAATTGGCTTTTACCCTCAAATAATCTCACTTACTCTTGCCTTTTTCCACTCCTTTGTGCCTTCGTAAGTTCTTAATTGAACTCAATAAACAATTTCACGGATAATCGAACAACAATTCAGATGAATGTAGGTCAATCAAAACTTATCAAAATGTAAAGAACTTGAATGCAGAAGAACTAAAGATAGAAATGAATCAAACTTTCTAGAACTTCTGGATCTATAGAGCTTTTTCTTCTTCTTTTTTGAATTTCTGGAACTATGGAATCTGTAGAACACTTTTCTTCTTCTTCTTTTTTTGAAAGATAGCAAAACTTGCCTCAAGCCGAAGCTCTGATACCAAACTGATATGAACCCCAAGATCACGAAGACAAGATTTGTTGAGCCTTGACCCCTCACCTATAAAAGACGAAAGGTGCAAAGGCCACACCGAAAAACTCTCAAGCTTCAAGGTGATAAGTTTGGTTGCTGAACGCCACAAGATTAACTTGATAAGTTCACAAGTTATCTCAAGAACAAAGAAGAGCACAAAAGCTCACACAATATATTTTCCAATTCTAAAACATGATGCTACAATGATAGATGTTCTCTCCTTTTATAGTACAAGGATGGAAAACTTAAAGACTATTTCAGACTTTAATAATAACTCTAATAAAGGGTGAAGTAAATGACACTTATTGGTTGTTTATGACATTCCACCATCAGATTTGTAACTTATGTAACCACCATCTACACTCATGGAAGCTTTGATAACATTTATTGGAACTTTGACTTGACTTGTTGTGGTTATCATCTGATGTGAATCAGCTCACTTCTCTTGTATCAGCCCATTAAGTGCTTCCTTGAATTGCTTGGCTCTAAGTCTTGTAATCGGTCCACTAGGAATTGACAAAGGGTCCAATTCAGCTCCATGCTCACGAACACGCTCTACATCATTCCCATGCTTATATCCACTCCCACGTGCATGATCAGCTTGTCCATCATCTTGTGCTTCTTGATTTGCATCAAGAATGATGATCGTTAGAGCATAGACTTTATGCCTTTATATAATGTGTATAGAATTAATACCTCTCATAAAGTTTCTTAATCATAATATAACTCATATTGAATAATGAATGAAAAATTCATATAGAATTCTGAGACAAACCATATTTCCTTATAAATTAATATAATAAAAAATATCTTTTTTTATTAATTACTTATAAAACTAACATATTGTTAATAAACATAATTGTGTAATGCTTAGCAACTATAGAGTGCGTCATGGAGATGGGGATGCATGGAGGGAGACGCTTCTTGCTTTTGTCGTTCATCTTCATTTCACCCTCTTTGAGTCATGGCCAATTAGTATTCATAGTAGGCTCAAATGCTTGTGTTTGGTATTGTAAGGTGTAACACGTTTTGTTTTGTTTTGTTCTTAGTGTGGTGGGTCTATTGTATTGCTGTTTTTTTGTATGGTTTTTGTCTTGTATACTAAATCGTATGGGCTGGTATCCATATGAGGGCTAAACATTATGGGGATTAATTTTTATTTTTAACATGTGCCGCAATATAAGTGTTTAATATTTTAAATTTTTCTCAAGTTTAACTGAGCTTATAGTAAATTTAGTTTATATAATCACGCTTTTTCGCCACCACTAAACATGTCTTACCGATCGTATTGCGGTCGCCAGTAACTCTTGTTGCCACAAAATACGCTGAACTCTGCTGCACTCTCTCTTTGTCTCTCCTCCTCCCTCTCCTTCCTCCTAACTCCCTCCTCATTTCTCGACCTTCCTCTCTTGTTTCTCTTTCTCGATTCCAAGTTCTCAATCGAGTTCAACTCGCCCAAATCGGGTCACCGATTCCAACTCAGCTTAAGCCTCACACCCCCACCACGACTTGCTTCTCCTCCTCCATATCTAACCTCAAAAAACTCGTTGCCGAAAGCCCCTACACTACAAGAAAAATGCACTTAGACCACGGAACCTTAAAGGTTCCGTCGTCTAAGTAACACTTAGACCACGGAAACTTCTCCGCGGTCTAAGTGAACACTTAGACGACGGAGAAGTCTTTTTCCGTCGTCTAAGTGAAACTTAGACCGCGGAGAAAATTTCCGCGGTCTAAGTGTAACTTAGACGACGGAAAAAGACTTCTCCGTCGTCTAAGTGAAATTTCAAAAATTTAAAAATTTCACTTAGACCGCGGAGAAAGTTTCCGCGGTTCCGTCGTCTAAGTGAATTTTTTTAAATTTTAAATTTTTTTTAAAAAAATAAAAAAATATTTTTTTAATTTTTAATTTTTTAAAAAAAAATTTAAAAAAAATAAAAAAATTATTTTAAAAAAAAATTTAAAAATTCACTTAGACGACGGAAATACTCATCTCCGTCGTCTAAGTACTGTAACCCTAAACCCTAAGGCCCTATCCCCTAAACCATGTTTTTACTTAGACGACGGAAATGTGCATTTCCGACGTCTAAGTGAAAATTTCGTAATTTCACCTAAGACAACGACCATCTAGACCATGTCCCAATGCATATTCTTTTCGTCGAGACCATAGAGTAAACAATGCTTGGAGTGTGAGCGTCGACGGTTTTAAAATAGGACTTACGGATTTTCGTGTATCCAGGTTTCCATTTTGTAAAAATTTTGGATTTGCGGTTAACTGTGCCGATGAAACCCTAAACGAACTCAGTATTTAGTGGAAATTATTCTACTTATATATGGTGTTATGGTGAGTATATCCAACGGTCGTTTTTTTTCCAAATTCAATTTCGTTAATATCAATGTGCAATGAGCCTATACGCACCGACACTTAAGTTATACATAGTAGTAGATACTTAACAAGTTTGAATACGTAAATTAATTCATCGTCTTAAATCCCACTTTTTATATATACGATTCTTTAATCGATATTTTACGACAATTCCATTCAAATTACAGGTCCAAAAATTCATTACAAATTATTTTTAAAAAATAATTTTACGGAATTTTCACTTAGACCACGGAGATGGTCATCTCCGTGGTCTAAGTGAATTTTTAAATTTTTAATTTTTTAATTTCTGGCGGTGTTTTTCCCACTAAAAATTTGGCAAAAATTTAAATCAACTTAGACGACGGAAATTTGTCATCTCCGTCGTCTAAGTAAAAATAATTGGCGGTATTCTTTTCCCGCTAAAATTTTGGCAAAAATTTAAATCACTTGGACGACGGAAATACTGATTTTCCGTCGTCTAAGTGAAAAATTGGCGGTATTGTTTGAAAATTTAAAGCACTTAGACGACGGAAATACTGATTTTCCGTCGTCTAAGTGTTTTAAAACTCTATAAATTCATCATTTTCTCAATCTCTCTTCATTTTTTCCTCTCCCTCAATCCACTCTCCCTCTCCCTCTCTCCCTCTCCATCTCTCTCCCCCCCCCCCAATCAAACCACCCACCATATATCATCACCATCACCATCCACTATCATCATCACCACCACCACCGACATCACCACCGTTGCCGCCATCACCGGCATCACCACCGTCGCTGCCACCACCACACACCACCACCACATACAACGTCGCCTCCACCACCACCACACACCACTAGTTACCGCCTACATTGTCACCTCCACCACCGGCCTCCACATTCCGGCCAACACCACCGGCGCCGCCACCACCACCGCCGCCTATAATTAGTTTAGTTTTAGCTTAATTTTGTTTATTTAGGCTAGATTAATTTACTTTATTATATTATGAATTTTGTATTCATTGTATTTAAATCCATAATAATTTAAATTATTTATTCATTATGAATTTTGTACGTATTATATATTATTAATAATTAATATTCAATAAATTTTGCAATATTATGAATATTGATATACAAAAAATTAAACAAAAAATTCATTAAATGCTAATTATTAAATTATTAATTAGCATTTCATGAATTTTTAATTTACATTTTTTTTTAAAATAATTTTTTTTTTAAAAAAAAATTAAAATTTAAAAATTCACTTGGACGACGGAGATGACAATCTTGTCGTCTAAGTGAATTTTTACATTTTTTTTTTTTTTTTTAAATAAAATTATTATTTTTTTGATAAAAAACGTAAAAATTCACTTAGACGACGGAGATGACAATCTCCGTCGTCTAAGTGGACACTTAGACCCCGGAGAATGTCCGCGGTCTAAGTCTCACTTAGACGACGGAATTCTCCATCTCCGTCGTCCAAGTGCTTGGACGACAGCACTTGGAGCACGGAGCTTGGACGACGGAAAATTGCACCTAGACGACGGAAATCGTCCGTGGTATAGGTGCATTTTTCTTGTAGTGCTACCTCATTCGTGTACGAATTCAGATTGGAGAGAATTTTGAGCTAAACTCATGGTCAGAGAGAGAGAGAGAGAGGAATTCCTAGGCAAAAATAGGGATTATGTGCACTAAGCTTAAGGTAAGATAGGGATTGCTAACCAACTGAATTAGACAACAGTTTGTGATAATTGTCTTTGTACTTTTCGAAGACCCAATTCATTCATTTAGGTGGAACCAACTGCTCAGATTTCAATTCGAGTCCATCGGGGTCCGTCATTGAAACACAATTGTACTTTTGAGACACGATTGAGAAGAGCCCGCTCTTATATCAAGTTAAATAGCGACAAGCGTGACACGTGTGGTCCATCATTATACCGATATTGTTCAAACTTAACCACATTTAAGGTGTTGAGTTTTATCTACAATTAAAAAAGCCCACGTTCATTTAACTTGTATTTTATCTTGTCTTATTTTGATATGACATCTTCGATCCAACGTTGAGCACGTTCTAAATTCCGAGCATCTCGATCCATACTGAAAGTGAGCGATGATGAAATTTGCATATTATCTCCATGCATACCTTTGCTAATTCGTCGGTACGTTGGAATCTCGAATTCCTGTCAGTCCTCTATTTGGCCACGTGCTCCTCTTCGATCCACAAACCATATACTCCTACTACAACCGGCCACCTCAAACACATGTACGAGTACGACTGATCGAGCCCTAACCAGATCCTGATAGGACCAGAGTTGCGTGAAAAGAAAAAACAAAAAAATGCAATATAGGGGGTCTCTAGTGCTATCAGATCCACACAAGCCCCAATCTACCCGTATCCTGAAATATGACACAACGTACAAGTTCACATGGCATGCACCTGCATGCTGCACACCGGACCCTTTGCTTTCGCACGCAGGTCGATCGATCGCGATCGCGCTTGTAGTCTTAAACAACGTTGTTATTCTTCTTCATTAGTACGTCGTTTTCCTCCGTACTCATCAAGTTTTGTAGATTGGTTCTCATATAGTCACTCTAGAGTCTAGCCTATATCTTATTACCTTCATATATATGTATAACTTGTTAAGTATAGCTTTGTTGCTGCTTCACCACCTTCATTTATTGTTTCATCTTATTACATTGTTAGTTACTTGTTCAGACAGTCATTACAGCTGTCTCCACCTAGCTGGTCCTTAGCTGCTGTATAAAACCCTCTCTCGTCTGTTTCTGTAAGTAACTTCATCATCAATACAACAGAGCCTTGCATTTTCTCTCAGCTTATCGCAAACACTATCATAACTTACATGTGAAAGCAGAATTACGTAATATATATAGCACTTTGTACTTGAGAACCATTGAGAGTGTGATATATACCTACTTAGGAGATGGCCTCATTGTGCTCTTTCGGCTTCCAGGTGAACCGATTCGAACCGCGACTTATAACGCCGGCAAAGCCAACACCGCAACATACAAAGCCGCTGTCGGATATTGACGACCAGCTAGGTCTCAGGTTCCACGTTCCACTCATCATGGCTTACAAGAACAAGCCTTCAGTATCTAATCAGGAGAAGCAAAACGATCCTGTTGAGGTGATTAGAGAGGCGATTAGTAGAGCACTGGAGTATTACTACCCTTTGGCTGGTAGGCTCAAGGAAGGACCTAAGAAGAAGCTTACGGTGGACTGCAACGGAGAAGGTATCATGTTCGTCGAGGCTAATGCCAATTTCACGTTGGACGAACTCGGGGACGCAATTCTGCCGCCTTGTCTATTCTTAGAGGAGTTGTTATTTAATGTGCCAGGCTCTGAAAGTATTCTTGGTTCTCCTTTGTTGTTAATTCAGGTAAAGTGAACGATCAGATGAGCTTAATCACGTCACCTTAATTATCTATCACTTCTGCAATTCGATTTCATCAGTTTTTTTTTTGTGTGTGTCCTTTCTTTCTCTTAGTCGTGACTTAATTTTAAAATTTAATTTATTTTATTACAGCTTGGCCTACGGACTATTTGAAGGGTGATTTAAACTTTTATTTGTTTTCTTCTTGATTTTTTTTTTTTGAAAGGGTTTTCTTCTTGATTTTGATTATCTAATTTTCATCTTTCTGGGAAAAGTTTAGCTAAACTGTGATATTTATATAGGCAAGTTTCCCAAAGGAAAATTGAACATAAAATTCTATAAAACTCTTGAAGTTTGGTTCAACATTTAAAATATAATTCTCATAATATATATGTTTGCTTGGTTTTTGCTTCTTGGGGATATAATGTTTTTCTCTTTCGGTTCTAACTCGGGTCTTAGAGCACCTTTTAATTAGCATATTTGCTGAACATTCATAACGCTAATTAAAATTAAACTAATAACATAATCTTCTATAATAAAGCTAAATTAATAGTTATTTTTAACCAAAAAGCTAAATTGAGTCTCCCTAGCTATTTTTTTTTCTTGGAAAAAAGTCACTCAGAGAGTCTGAACTCTCGCCGATATATCAATATATGATATACGCCGCCTAAACTTAAAAAATTATCATAGATGTGCTCAAACTCTCGAAATTATATTTACGTGATGTTTATACCCATTTTTCGTCATAGCATCATCTATATATAACGATGATGTGGCAAAAAAATTCAAAAAGAGAGAAAAAGACTAATACCATTGTAATTTTTTTTTTCTTTTTTTTTCCTTTTTTTTCTATTTCATTTTTTTTGCCTCTCTCTTGTTCTTATTCAACTTTAACAATAATTATTATACTTCAGCGAATTTTAATATACTTGGAACATTATTTCATAATTGGACATTAGAGATTTTAGAAGTCATTTTCTCTTTATTTTGATAGACAAGGTGGGTTGACTTAATTAAGTAGTGACAATATCATTATCTAGAAAGTAGACTATTAGTTTTTGAGTTCGAGTGGTAGGAGTACGTAAAACTTTTAATCATTTTTATAAAAAAATAATTAAACAAAAAACTCAATTTCGTTTGACTTTGGCTAGTTAAAAAATAAAAAAATATAGTTTTTAGCTAATGTGGATAAGTTCTAATCGAGTCAGAATTAATTAGTGCTACAATTATGTTCATGAAGTTTATAAATTAGTTCAGTTAATGCATTAGCTAGAAACCTTTAGCTGTTCTTTTTTCTCCTCATAAATTTAAAACTTCTCTTAATTATTCATCGGATTTTCCCCATCATAAAAAACTTTGTAACTCGAGAGCGTCTAACTGTTGAGAAACAATAATCTAATTTCTCCTCTAGAGTTTGTCGAATGGGGCTAAATAAATAGCTTATTGAAGATGCTCTCGAAAGCTTTACAGATTTGCAGAGAGAAATCGTAAGAGAAGATGTTTGTCTATTGATAATGACTCGGTTAGTTACAGAAGAGCTACAGTACCAGCTTAAATATGAGCTTGAAGTAATCACTCAATGAGTGACACGTGTGGATAAGCAATAGCTCATCATATCAGTATAACTAACACACTGTAACAATCTAATGCTACAGCTAATTGTGCTAACAGCTCTTACGTTGTACTGTGAATTAGTGAATGCATCAGTTTTTCTAATTTCCCTTTTTAAAAAAGATATATGAGGTGCAATGAACAATGGTACGCTCGGATGTATACTGTACGTAACTTTTAGTTGATATTTCACGTTTTCAAAATAATATTCATCTAGCAATTGATTCACTTTTTTAGTTGTCCTATTCAAACATACCAGTGATGCCACAGTCCACAGTTCATGTAAGTGATGTGAGATATGTACTCAAGTACGTACACAAATTTATCGAGTGGTCGATCAAGAGTTGCATGAATGCATAATGTTATTATATATACGTTTTGTTTTCATTGAGAAATTATTGCACGTCGCATTATGGAATTTCAAATTACATTATAATTTGGCCGTTCTTATCTACGTTTATTATGTCCGTATACAACTGAACTTGTCTATACTGTGTATTTATAGGTAACCCGTCTCACGTGTGGAGGTTTCATATTTGCATTACGCTTAAACCACACCATGTGTGACGCATTTGGTTTGGTTCAATTCTTGAAAGCAGTAGGGGAGTTGGCTCAAGGCGCCCAAGCACCATCTACTCTGCCGGTGTGGGAACGAGAGCTCTTGAACGCTCGGAATCCGCCACAGATATCGTGTACGCATCACGAATTCGATAACACAATTGATCACTGCACTGCAGCTGTTACAGTCCAACGGGCATTCTGTTTTGGTCCGGAGGAGATAAAGGCCCTGAGGAAGCATCTTCCACCGCACCTGTCTACTTGCACATCCACATTTGAGTTGATAACAGCTTGTGTGTGGAAATGTCGCACGGTTTCACTTAAAATGGACTCAAAACAGACTGTTCGGTTGTCATGTACGGTTAGTGCACGCAACAAACACAACAGTTTATGTCTTCCTCTCGGCTACTACGGCAATGCATTTGCATATCCGACGGTGGTTTCAACCGCCGGAGATTTGTGTAACAGTCCATTGGAATATGCGGTGGAGCTGGTGAAGAAGTCGAAAGCGAAAATGAGCGAAGAATACTTCAAATCAATTGCGGATTTTATGGAGATTAGAGGACGACCTCCGCTTGCTATGGGACAAAATATCAGTGACTTTATAGTTTCTGATAACACGCGAACCGGTTTGGGAGAGATTGATTTCGGGTGGGGAAAGCCAGCATATGCTGGAGTTGCTAAGTCCACTGATTTGATTAGTTTCTATGTCAGGAACAACAACCTAGAAGAGCAATATGGGATTCTGGTACCATTATGTTTGCCATTATCGTCCATGGAAAGGTTTCAGCAAAGCCTCAAGAAGATGATGAGTGTGGACCATCCAACACAAGTCACCCAGTTTTCTTCATGGCCTGGTTGCACCTCGGCACTCAAATCCTTCCTTTGAAATCGGATTGTTGTTTCATCTTCCGATGATGAGGTGCATTATGGTCTTCTAATTCTATTTTATATTTTGAAAAATATTTTCTTCTATTATATATATGGAAAATTCTATGGTGCATGTACCTAAACTTTATTTTATAATTTTGTTGTTATTATTGTAAAATGAGACTATCTTTTTATAAGTACACAAACGAACATTTTTATAAAATTAAGAACAAATCGTAATCAATATTATAAACTAGTTCAATAGAATATATAAATGATACAAAAAATTGATGTAATTTTGTTCTAAATGTAGTAAATTCTTGTTCAAAAAGTTATAATTTTGTTCAATTAGTTGTAAATATTATTTTTAGGTAGATCTCCTGATTCTCCTCTACCATAACCTTCCCCTATATGTAGTTGAAAAAAAAAGTATTTAAATTGTATGTATAATGTAGAGAAGGGTTGTATCAAAAAAAATGTAGAGAAGTTTAATTACAAGAGAAAATTAGTCAAATGGTCACTCAACTATGTCAAGATCAACAATTTGATAACTATCGTATGACATATATCAAAATGGTCATTGAATTTGTCATTTTACTATCAAATTGGTCACTCCGTCTATGTTAAACGTTAAATATTCAACGTGTGAGGGATAAACAAGTCTTTTATCCTAAAACTTCTCATTATTTACAATAGTGCCAAAATATTAGCATATATATATATATATCAGATTGACATGCAAAGACGATGAAGACGATTGTGAGGAACTCGTATACATCAGAGAGTTTACCTCCAATAGCCCCTCTGCGACTACAATTGTCGACACTCACGCCACCATGGATTTGGAAGGGACAGAACTCTAGAGTTTTTTGCATCAATCTCACTGTGCTATTTTCGAGACTTGTGTTGGCATTTCTCGACGCGACTTCGGCGTCTGCTCCACATATGGAGACGACGTGGGTTGCTGCACCTGTATTAAGACAATTGTTGGGATTTTAGGACGAGGTGCGAGTGAGTTAACCCGACCATGGGCACTCTCCGCCACACCATCATCCAAATTGATCCCGTGCCGTTTGGTTTGTTGGAGGGCCACAAGGATTTTGAACGGATGGAGATGCACAGAGCTTGTATGCAGAGACGCAACATAGGATGAGCAGAGCCAGTGACGAACTCGCCAAGTCGCACTGTTCTAAAAATTGGCCTAGGTGCTATGTAGTCACCAATCGTTGAATTTTGCCTCAAATTAGACAAAAAATTATTTTCTCCTTCTAGGCGGTCTTAGGCGAGTCAGTTTTTTTTTTTTTAAAAAAACAAAATTATTGGCGGGTTAGTTTTTTTTCAAAGATATAAAAGCTTAAAATTTAGGAATCTAATCCTAAATTCCCAAATTGACATACTCTCGATACAACGCCTCTGAAGTCTTGCCTTGCGACAATTAATCCTGACTAATTAAGTTTGATCTCCTCACTTTACAGCCTTAATTTCATTGTTTTATGGTTTTGTACTGTGTGGATATATAGATTGGAAAGACTATAAAATCTTAACATTGTGTCATGTAACTCATATGTAATGACCCGAATCGGAATGATATGTTAATTGGCTTGATTCGCGAGTTTCACAAATAATCGCAGTTATCGTAATTAGTCGATATAGCAGATTTGTTCGCGATTAAATTATCGGGCGAGAATTTGGTATGGGTTTCTTCACGAGAGTTGTAGTGTACGTGATTTCGAGCTTGTAGAAATTTCTTGAGGATTATTTCGGATTACGAGGAATAAGTTATGAATATTTCTGACCGTTAGATTTAGTCGTATCTATCCGTTTCGGTTTTGATTCGTTTTGGACTGTTGATCATCTCGGGTCATGCGTATAAATATCAGAATAGTCGTAAAATTTTCGGAAAGTCACATTAGGGAAGTTTGACCTTCGTTGACCGCGTTGACCTGCGTTGACCGGAGCTCCACTGCGACCCACGAACTGCCGCCGTCCGACCTGCCGATTCCGGCCACCTCCGGCCACAATCTTGGTATGGTTAGAATCCTCTCGTGATTTCCTATGATTTTGAACTTGATTTTGTGAGAATTTATGGAGTTTTGGGGGAGAACGAGCTCGGTGAAGTTTTGGGTTTTTGCCGGATTCGGGTGGCGTTTTCCGGCGGCTTTTGACGTTCGGGTGGTGGGGGGAAAGGTTCACCTCAACCCATAGATTCTTTTGGGTGAAATTTTTTTGGAATTGGACGCCGTTTGGGGCTCGCCGGAATCCATGGAGGCTGTGGGTTTCGGGCTCGATTCCGGCCGGTGTATTTCGAATTGGAGGTTGGTGTAGAAGGAAAAGTTGTTGGGGTTGAGGAGTAGATGAGTTCTGGAAATTTTCGCTAGAATTGGTCACCGTTGACGCCACGCTGCCGCCGGCTGCGGCGGTCAACGACGGAGCTCCGGCGAGGTTGACTTTTTGGGATTTTTGGGAAGTTTTATACTGTTTTGCTCGTAATCGCGTCCCGAGCGTAGTCTTGAGGTTTTTGAGTTGATTTGGGTACTCGATTTTGGGACGAGGGTTTATTGGGAATATTTTGAGAATTTTGTTATCCTCGTCAATATTTTAAGCGATACATCTTTCGAGGACGTGGGGTTCTCGGCGTATTAGCTCCGTATGTCGTACTTCTATATGTATTGATCGTATTCCTGCTATTCAGGTGATCGAGATCGAGCGTTTGGCGAAGGATCTTCCGCCGGACCTCAGGGCTAGCTTTGCTTTGTGAGTGGACACTTTATTTTCACTGTCGATTTGTGAGTCTTGGATATGCATTTTATGTTATGCATTTTATGAGTATGCAATTATGATTATGCATTTACGTTTATACGTATACGGTTATGTATTTTACTTGGAGGCATATGCATGATTTGTTTTACATGGATTCTGGACACATGGATGCATCGATGCATGGCTTCTCGGCTGATCCCCGAGATGCTCCGGGGAGGTTATGACAAACGCCTGACCCGTGATTATATCGCTCCCAGGAAGATTATGACAAATCCCTTACCTTGGTTGAGCAGGATTGTAACTCTGAGGAAAATGTACTCGAGTTACGGCCTCCTCATTTTTATACGTTATCTTGGAAGGTTATGGCAACCACCTTACCTGTGATTGATGATTTTAGACTTGCATCATGATTTCATGTTTATTGATGGAAGGCATAATATTATTATTTTCGTCCACTCACTCTAACGATTTTATTTGTCTTCCCCTGGGCTTTTCGGTTTCTGTTGCCCAATTTGCAGTTTGGGTTCTAGTGTTGCACGTCATTGGTGGAGGCATAGAGTTCGGATCACTCTTCAGTTTCTTTAGGTTTCTTGTTTGACCTACTCGTTGTAAATGTCGTATATAGGCGTCGCTCTGAGTACTTATATTTTGTTTCAGTTGAGTATACTCCTGAATAATTCTGGATTTCTTGTAAACCTTCGAGTTTATTATATATATGTTGTTGAGAAATCCGGATGGGGAACGGAGCCCCACGGTTTGGCTTTTGTGGAATATTCAAAGTGTGTTTCTTTGCAGGTTTTAATAATGGTATGTCCTGTTTCACAGTAAACTCAGGCAAATTTTTTTTAAGGTCATGTTTTCGAAGGGGTTTGATTTCGATTTAGGCAACTAAATCGGAGTTGGGTCCTTTCATCATAATAAAGACTCGATGATATATTTTTTATTTAGTTATTGTGATTATAATTATGTCTAATTTGACTTTATAAGGATCTTTATTATTATATATATATAAGTTAATATATATTTAATACAAACTGCCTCGAAACTGCCTAGAATCCAATCAATCACCACCTAGTCGCCTAAGCGCTAGAAGGTACCCTCATCGTCTAGGACCGCATATCATTTTTTAGAACCTTGGTCAAGCGTGAACGATGGAGGTGAGGTTTGTATGTCAAGGGGGGGAGGAGAGAGAGAGAGAGAGAGAGAGAGAGAGAGAGAGAGAGAGAGAGAGAGATGATTAAATATGTAACTGAGAGTGTGACTAAGAAAGGCTTTTGATCTTAGTCGTCCAATCTATTTATTAACATATGGATGGCTGAGGTATTTCGTCCCATTTTATTCTCCAAAACATGAAAAGGAAAGAAATAAAAATAAGTAAATACACCTTAAAAATAACTGAATAATCAACTTTTAACGTCTGTTTGAGAGGTAGTGGCCAAATTGATTGTTGAAACTAAATATGAGTAATCATTTTTATATATGTCATAAGATATTTACCAAACTATCGATCTTGACATAATTAGGTGACAATTTGATACATTTTTCGTAACTACAAATGAGAATTTGGTTTTATTATCATGTTATTTTTTAACCTGAAAATGTTGATGGTTAATTAATTCAACTAAATTGTGTTTGAATTGCAAGTCTTTAATTTGTTGCCATTCATTTTCCTAGTTTGCTATCAATGTTCAGTTGCATATAAATATGGCACTATCCTTGGTATCATATGACCGCTCTTATTCGAAGTTTGGTAATTTATATATTCTTTGACACATACTCAAGAAGAAAAAATAATTAATAATTTGAAAGAACAAAGCGTGTGGGCAAAACTTTGCCCATACTCCCACAAAAGAAAACTTTGCCAATAATATAATCACACACGTCATCAATATAATTCTAGGTATATATAGTTTTACGATATATCTCATACCACAAATTATAGGATTCAGGACTTTCATATACCTGTGAATAAGATAGTAATTGAGACAATTGAAATTCAGACACTCACTCGGGTCAAGTTCAAAAAAATATCTAAGGATATCAACATATATAATGATCATTATTGACAAACACTACAACATATAGTAGACAATTAAATATATTTTTTATGAAGTGCAAACTAAGACACTAATTAAATTTTAATACAAACCAACATAAATACAAAAATGCACACATTGAATGGGAGAAAGTAATCAAGACCTGAAACACACACCGAATGTCTTCCAATTTACATTTTCAAGTGATTTTGTGAACATGCAAATTAGCCAATTGATATTCCTCTATAATAGATAATTATGTATATTACAATGTTGGTTTAAGATGGTTTGTTTTCATTTCTTGTTTTTTTTAGGGGTAGATCAATAATTCACTATAAAAAAAATGTAGCAATACAGGATTTCACCAGATTACCCGGCACAATAAAGAGGAATCTTATTGTATCCCTACACTAATAAACACGATGCCGAACAAGCCCTAGACTAACGAACCGGAGTAGCCCAAGTACCTGTCAAACTTTTGGAAGTACCACTCCTTAATTAGCTTGGAACCCCCTCTATTGCTTCGTGTTCTAGGGCAAGGCTCCAGCATCCATATCCGCTGATAACATGATTGCAGACTTCTTGAGGGACACCTTCTTCATTCCGCCTTCCCGAGGGCCAAGGTTGGATATGTTCTTCTTATTGTTAGGGTGTCGCGCAACACTGTTCAGTGCTTTCGTGCTCTCCTGGGCAGTCAACATCATATCCGGATCACAGACATGAAAATGGGACGGTGAAACTTCCACCCACCAGGTACATCGTCTACTACAGACATGATAGTAGCACCTGCAGTCATTACGGAAACCCCTTCAGAAACGTTGAAATATGACGGTAGGACTTCAGTAATGACCTCTGATGTCGAGGAATCTAGCACAAGTACCTGCAAAACAACTTCATTATTAGTGGTGGGCCCACCCAAAGTAGGGGTCGATTCCACTATCAGGGTAGGGGTCGGCTCACTAGTTTGGGCAGGCACCAGAAAATCTCTCAGAACATTTTGCGGGACTCCTTGCACCGGGCCTGCTTCCCAATGAAAGCCCGAAGAAGCCACTGGCCTCTCCCACCCCATTGGTGCCGCCACTAATGTTTATGCCGCCTCCGGTCTTGGTGAAGGACCCATGGGCAGATCGTAACAACCCAATGCTCCATGCTTAAAAGCACTACAAACTCCACAAAAATCTTTCAATCGATCATTCTATCACAACATCAATAGAGTATGCACCATCAATATTAAACGTAGTACTCACCACCATAGGTCTTCAAAGGTCAAGATCCACCCTGAGCTTCACTTTCGAATGGTGAGTGACCAGGAGGCTATCATGAGTTTGGTAGCCTCCCAGGACATTCCCAATTCTCTTAAGCTATTTGGTTTGGAGAACATTAGCAGCAAAATGACCCATAACCGGCCAGACTTGAACCCATGCATTGCACTTGGATGCCAGAATCCGAAAAGGATCAGCAAGGCCATCGAAGCTCTCCACCACCATGGTGATCTCGTGATGGAACCATGGACCATGCTCCACAACTCACTTCTGACCGGCCTCAGACTAGAACTTGCAAACAAACTGATTATCGGTGATCCGATCGAACCCGATGTTGCCTGAGCCCGAAACGTCACGCCAATCTTAAAGGCTTGGTGTTTTTCCTGTTCCAAGGGGTTAAGAGAGAACAAACGCACCTCATTATAATAGCACTCCTCCTCCTCCTCCTCCTCCTCCTCCTCCTCATTCGAGAACAAACGTCGCCGCTAAGACTTGTAGCTCAGACTCATCTACGGGGAGAGGAGGTTCTTCCTCCATAGGTCATGGATTCGACATGCAAAGGTAGGAAAAGAATCAGAATAATGTAGGGAATAAGACTATGATATCCAATTTGAAATTGGAGAGGGGAGAAGGGAGATCAGATCAGAAAATGGGTAAGAGTGGCTAGGGTTTTTGAAGGAGGACGAGAAAAAAAGGAGAATTGTTTTACTAAAAAAGTCATTTTACCTCATAACATTTCAGTTCTCTGCACTTCAAATTACTAGTCAAACTTGCCGTTATTTGTCTTTGAAAAAGCTCTGATTAGTGAGGATTTCTTTGATTTCCAAGCGCATCATAATAATTCATTGGATGAAACTCATGAAAGTTTTTTATCATTAAGGCAATAATTACCATTTATAACACTAAAAGTTCAAGTTTTGAAGATTAGGTTAGTCTATTAGTTTGATATTATATATTTTATTTATTAACAATTTTGGATATTATCAAAAATGATCAACTCATAAAATCTAATAGTGTGTTTTAAATAAAATATACGTTTAGATGTCTATGTAAATATTCAATAGTTGTGCATTTATTATGTAAACTCTACATCTGTATATAGATGACTATTATGCTGAATGATACAACACTCTATACCTTATCCTCCTCCATCTCTGTGTTTTCTATACTCTCCCTATGTATTCTCTCTCCAGTTTATAACACGTTATCAGTACTTTTGCTCTATATTTTCTAACTCAATAACAATTGATAAGGTTTTTTTAATACAAATGATCTATAAGGTTTGTAGTGCAATTTTGTTGATTTGGCCAAAATCTTGATCTACGAAATCATTTTTTTATGTAATGAGAAGACATATTACTTTCCTACTATTCATGATCTATTAGATCTAAAGTGAGCCTAAAATTTCACTCAAATCTGAAATTTGAGATTAAGTATAATTGGTATTTTAACCAGAAGTTCAGATTACCAACAATGTTAGAACCCGAAGTTCTAATTTTGAGATCTCCTCGAAGAGCATATGATGGATTGTTCACCAAATTCTTGACGGGGCATGTGGGTTATCAACTGTGTTAATCCAACTATATCATAACACCTTGTTATTAGTTTTTTTTCCTCAGTAAAATGGGAGAAGCCAATCTATTGCTAGAGTTGCAAGTTTTATCGAAAAAATTGAGGCCCTATTATTATATATATATATATGGATTGATGACCCCTGTATATTATTATTGGTTAGACTGATTGCTAACTCTGGAGCCCGAATTGATATCAGAAGGGTCTCTATCCACCTTAGTTTTTTTTTAAAATATATTTACGCATATCTATATGTTATCACATATGCCTCTATAAGTCCACAACATATAAACGACATATCGTATTCTGATCTACATAGTGAAACAGGTAACAAGTTTTTGTAACCCTCGAGCTCATCATTTATTTGTTATATTATATATACTAACTACAATTTATTTTCAATCATTTTCCATCAAATTTAATATTTATTGATCGATGGAATCATTTGATGTTAAAGAAAATCCTCATGTGATACATTAGGGCATGAAGATCCTAATCAATGATAAAATCTAGATCTGAAGATCTATGATTATATATGAGTGCCTGAATTTCCTTAAAATTCATTTGGTTACTCATACCTAAAGTTTTGAGTGTAAAAATATTGGATACCCGAAGTTTCTAATATCAAATTTTAGAACATAAAATTCTAATAATGAAACTCGAAATTGAAGATTCGAGTTAATGGTTATACAGTAATCAAATATTGAGACTTGAAGTTCTCGCAATTAATTCGATTACAAGAGCCAGAAAATTCTCCAAATTATGAAATTGAATATATGAAACTTATGTTTCTTAATCCCATTTGGACTTAAAGTTCCTCGATTTTTTTTTATTTGATAATGAAAATTCTTTTCATATGAGAATGTAATTTAGAAATAATTCACTTTAAGTCCTAAATTCACTTCAAACATTGAGTATAATTCCGTCAAATTCTTTATTTTAATTGAGATTCTGTGACTCAGATGCCACATAGATTTATTTCCATTTTTATCACGTTGAGTCATCACCTAAAATTTTGACATACCAAAAATGTCCTTGTCAAATTTTTTAGTGTGTATACAGTCATTAATAGCTACTTTAAATTTGATAATAGGTCATAATGTATGCATTCATTAGCAAAATATAAATACCCATCCATCCCCTTCCTTGTTTTGTCAGTCCCTCATAATGTTTGTCATTGATTCATCGATTTATAATTGTCATTTGATATGATCATACTCATGCATGTATCTGTATATATACATGAGCTTATCATAACAATCTACATGAGCTTATCAAGTTTTGGTAGTCTTTCTCATGTCTTCTCTCCCAAACCCATCCCAATTCAAATATGAGCTTATCATAACAATCTACATACAAGGTATATATGATACAATCACATTTCTCTCTATATATTTCATTTCGACAATCTCATATGCACCTACTTTCCGAACGTGGTATCTATAAATAAGATAATTTTAAGAGCAATTCCAGCAAATGCCCTAGTGGATACATGAGGTTTTTTTTCGAAAACAACTCCAGCAAATCCCCCATCTCCTTAGATATAATAGGGAATTCCTATATTTTATATTTTCGTCCCATATTCCTATACCGAAAACATGAATTATAGGTAATGTAAACGTCATTATTGTCATTAAATCAACACCTTCTAGGTTACAAAACTAATTAATAGCTAAATAATTTAATTATTTATCTTTCATCAACCAATCATAAGTAACCATATGTTTAAATATAGCTAAAATTAAATAAAAAAATATTGCTGGAGAAAAAATTTGAAAGTACACAGCTAAAATAGCTTTCGGCTATAAAATTGAAAAAAATAATAATAAGTTACATTGTTAGAGTTGCTCTAAGTTGGTCATCTTAAATTGGGTTTGTTAGCCTTATTGATATTTTCTCAATCATTTTAAATCGATTAGTTCTTCTTCCTCCTCTTTTCTTTGACTTCACAAAGATATTGTTATAATTTTTTTTTGTAATCTATTAAAGAGGTATAATCTGATTCTTCTTCCTCCACTTTTTCTTTGACTTCACAAAGATAATGTTACAATTTTTTTTGTAATATATTAAAGAGGTATAATCTCGTCTTCTTCCTCCTTGAAGTATCGCCACATTTTTTTTCTATCTGTTGATTAGGTTTATATAAAACTACCTTTAAATAAGATTTATCTTTTGATTTCAAGTTCTTTGAGTATGTGTACCTCGTACCACGTAATTAGGTTTACTTAGTTCTTTTGACTAAGTTCATCGAATATATCTCAAGAGTAGGTTCACTTGATTTGTTTTGATTCACTTATTCGAGTATACCTCTTAATTAGGTTCAATTGATTCATTTGATTAAGTCTTCGAGTATACCTCGTGATTACGTACGTACTATTGATTTGGGTATATCTTCTTCTTCATTTTCTACCTTTGATAAGGTTTGTATTGAATCTGTCTTTTAATTTGTTAAATTTTTGTTCTGATTTTAAGTTAAAAAATAATTAGAGTATAAGAATTTAAATTTGAAATTAGAGTCAATAAAGCAATAATAATGGAAAAGAACAATTTACGTTATTCAAATTTGTTTCCTTTTATTACAACTCGAAGGGAAAATTAGATAACAAAATTAATCAGGGGACCCCAATTAAAAAAAACAATAGGACTGCAACTAATATTCAACTCAAAAAAAGGACCTCTATTAAAATTCCCTTGTGATTTATTGGCTTTTTGAACCGAAATTTCAAAGTTGATTAATCGGAACCATGATGTTTTCAACTATGTATTGAAAAAATTACATACCTGGAGTTCTATCTATCTTATTCATTAACGAAACCAGAAGTTTCCAATGTTTATTCTAGTACTTAATTTTATTCAATTTCCCGTATTTAAGTTGCATGAATTTATTTAATGTTATTTACATTGATGATATTTTGCTCATATGGACCAGTAGTCATCATTCTCAAAAACTCGAAACTCGAGTGCATTTTGGCCTGAAGTTCAGAATGCTTTTATGGACTCGAAGTTCACAATATATCAATATATTTGTCAAGCCTATTATGTACATACCAAACCAAAAGTTTTGGGTACACCGCTATAAAAGTAAGAAAATATGGCTTTGATATTCATGATTTAAGATAGTCATTTGTCATTTTTACTATGATGCTTATAAAAGCTAATGTAACTCTTATCGCAAGAGGTGTAGATCTTTATTAATAGCTCCACAATAGTTGCACCGTGTTACCTATGTAAAAGATTTAGGCCAAAATGGATGTATATTTCTCTACATCCAATATATACATGAACTAGAAGTTCATTGGATCTACTATAATATGTAAGATCATCCAAATCTTCAATGATATTTAGTTTCAGTACTCATAAATCAAAATGCTTGCTAACAAGCAGTTTGGTTTTTAAACCATTATTTATGCATATCTTTTGCGATCGACTTCTCACTTTAAATTGATGTGTGATATTCTCCACCATATACTCTGATTTGATTTAGAGAAAAGTCTCAATCAACTATGCACAAATTGTAAGTGACAATTACTTTGACCAAGTATTTGGTTTGGGCTCGCCACATACCAATAAGTATAAGGAACATGATATCCTTACGTATATTTTGCGAATGGTCAATATGATAGTCTTCCCATCTTTAGGAGAAGAATAGACTAATGTAACAGTCTGAAGTTGTGAAATATTTTCACTCGGTCCAAACTTTCTACTCTCAAAGTAGAGGTTTTACAGGCGTTACCATGTTTAGAATAGACGTTGAGTAAATGATCCACATTTTAAAATTAATTCTTCTATAGAGATGATTGTCCTAGAGTGTGGCACAGAGATCCGATAATAATGAGCTCATTAAAGTTAATTACTACTAGAAAAAAATACACTTAGAACGACGATGCCATTTCATTGCCTAACAGGCCTTTTTCGTCGTCTAAGTGTCGTTGTTGAAGTTATTAGACGAAAAAATGAAAAAGTTTCATCGTCTAAGTAGCATCTAAGTTGACGAAATATGTTTTGTTGTCTAAGTACAAATACAACGAAAGTTTGCTGCAAAAGAAGACGAAATATTTTGTCATGTAAAATTGATTAGACGATGAAGGACTTTTGTCGCCTGAGTGTTATGACTTAGATGATAAAAAAATCTTTCGTCGTATAAGTGATACTACTTAGATGACGAAGAGAAATATTCGTTGTGTAAGTTATAACACCTAGATGACGAATGATGCAACATATTCGTCATCTTAGTAACCGATCCTAGACGACGAATATAGTACTTTCGTTGTCTAACAGTATAAATTGAGGCCACACAAAAAAATTCGTCGTCTAAAAGTTTTTTAATAAAAGAAGAATTCTTCTATTTTCGTCGTCTAAGTTTAATTTTTTATATTTTTCAAAATTAAAAATTGAATTAAAATTAAATATTAAAATATTTATTGAATATATTAAATATAAAATTTATACATAAAAGGTGTATCAACCGAAACTAATTAAACCCTATAAACTACGAAACTAAATCGGGAGTATGGATCCCTCTGATTTTCCCGCCGCTCGGATCGTCGTCATCGTATCCAAAATCTCGAGGAGTTGGATCCCTCTGATTTTCCCGCCGCTCAGATCGTCGTCATCGTATCCAAAATCTCGAGGAGTGACATTCGGCTGATACATGGGCGAAGGGTCCATGCCCATCGACCAGGGAAACTCGACTATGGAGCTCATCTGCGCATGTAATGTACCAGTCTGAATCTGAGCCGATCGAATTGGCTCATGGGCAAACCGACCCTCCACCTAGGCCGGTCAAGCTTCCTCTTCGGCCACTCGGACCCGTTCCTCAGCAGTTGCCGCAGTGGAACGCCTACTCGCCGATGCGGATTGCTGGGTTGACTCTCGCTCAACCGCCCGTCCAAGTCCATGAACCTCTTTCCTAGGTCCGCGGTGGAAAACTATATCTGCAATATTGATCTGAGTCTCCTTCGATAGAGGAGGCAGCTCTTCAGGTGTCATCTCTGGGTTCTGCAAATGTGCGCGCACCAATTCCTCCTTGGCCAATTATATCAACCTCTCCTAAAATTAAACTTGTGAACAATATATGAATGTCGATTTTTAAAGAAAGTTTCACATAGTTTCCCCTAAAACTGGAGGCAACCAAAAACTTGCACATAAATCCTTCTTGGAGTCTGACTTATGGTGTGCATCTTCCTCTTCTCATGATTAGCAGTGTTGGCCATCGACATTTTCTGTTTCACAACAAGGGAAAGTAAATAATAAATAAATGTTTAAAAGTAAGAAATTATTAATTTTTATTACATTAAAGAAAAGGTAATGAACCTTAAACTTATCGGACTCAAAATGCTCGACCAACCATTCTGACTCGAGGCGTTGTATTTCTTGTAGTACTTGTGCAAGTCGTGCTTCCAATCCTTGTAAATACATGTAGCCGTCTTCTCTACAAATTCCCACATCTCTAGTTTGCCTTCATAGTCAAAATGTACCTAGGAAAAATAAAATCTAAATTGAGACCCTATAATCTGTAATTAATTATGAAATAAAATAAAATTAATTAGACCCTATTACCGATAATTCGCGGTACACCCTGAACTTATCAGCTTCGGGCAGCTCATCCTAAGAAGGGGCCTTCATACGTATGTTGTTCCATATAATAGATCCGATGTTGTGCAAGTACAAACTACTCAGCTCCGGTGTCAGAGGGCCTCTGGTGAAACCGTCGTACGATACCTTGATCTTTTTCCCCGTTGACTTTACTGTCTTCTCGACTTTAGCTCCCTTCACAAATCTTCAAGTGCGTTTGGGGGCCGAGGCTAAGGGGCCCTTCCTGTTCACTTTGCGTTGGGTGCTAAAGCAAACAAAATCGTCGATGAATGATTATGGATCTTGTGATGACGTGGCATCCAAAACAAAAATCCCTACCTCGACTGTATAGGCTGTCAATGCTTCATTGAGAGCATTAAGAATCATCTATGACCTATCATAAGCTACAGGATCCGTAACGGTCTCCTCTGACCTTTGACCCCAACCCAACTGTCGTTCTATAGATTGAAATTCGGCACTTCTCTTGTACAGTGCAGCTCTACCTTCTGCTAGGCATCTTAAGCCCTATAACATCAGAAATTAACAACATTTACTCAATAAAACTATATTCATCAAAACACATCTATACCAAAAACAAAAAATTCATGCAATCTAGTACTTATTCAACACAGCCTCATTACATGTCTAAATCCATCCAACACAACCTAAATTCATCAAACACAAACTAAATTTGACATGCTCCTCCCTATTCATTCATGCCTTATCCATTTTCATTCAACACAGTACATAAAGGATTCATCAACAACAATTCTAAATAAACTCAATAATCGGAATATAATCTCCATAATCTTTATATTCTCCATTATCGGAACAAACAAATTATATTCATAAAGAATGCCTAATTCCAATTGAAAATATAATGTATAATTCCACACAAAAATCATGATAATTCCATTCAAAATTGTAATGCATGCCAATCCAAATAGTAACCCAATTCCATCCATCCATTCCTATATTTCTATACGATTGAGAGAAAGAAAGAGAGACTGACCATACCACTATACTCACGGCTGGTGAGGTGAGGTGAGGTGTTGGGTTTGAGAGAGGGTCGAGAAGAGAGGAGATGGAGACAAGGTGTGGCGGGATGGAGAGGACGAGCGAAAGAGGCGGTGGGATGGAGAGGATGAGATGAGATGAGGATTCGGCGGCGGAGGAGAGAGGGCGTGCCGAAGGAGAGGAGGAGAGAGGTGAGATAAGGAGGGTCGCCAGATTTAGGTGGGAGGAGGAGTTAGAAGAAGATTGATTAAGTCGATCTCATTTATTGACTTAGACGACGAAACACCTATATGTTTCGTCATCTAATTCATTTAAAAAATTCCCCAAAAATTTGACAGAAAAAATTAACCCGCCAAATATTTGGGGTTATGCGATAAAATAACATGATTTCATCGTGTAAGAAGGAATGTAGACGACGAATCCTACGCGTTTCGTCTTCTAAGTTGTAATTTTTTTTTGAGCTATTTGAAAAAATAAATTGGGTACCTAGCTAAAAATACGAAGAAATTAGTCATAAGATGTAATCATTACGTTTATATAATATTGTACAAAAAAATTGACGCTAATTCGATATAGTTTGGTATTTGATTGATGCAGTTTTGTGAATATCAACAAAAGTTTAAATGATGGAAACAATCGTAAATTATTAATCGTAAATCCATTTCTAACGTTACGAACATTTTCACTTATGTTGAAACTTTATATATCAATTAGATATAAATTAATTGCAATTTGACATAAAAAAAAGTAGATTGACGAGTTAATATTTTTATACATCTACCCAATGTGGTATAACTTAAGTGTTTATATGTCTGTATTACTCTACATCCATATTAACGAAATTAAATTTGGACAAACAACCATTAGATCTATTTATCACAAAATAATATGTAGGTAGACGAATTTTCATTCACTACAAAGTTCGTTGAGGGTTTGATCAGGGTAGTCAACCATATATTCGAAATTTCAACGAAACGGAAACGTTCATATACAAATCTTCGTAACTTCATTTTTCAAACCGGCAACACTTACAGTCTAAGAATTGTTTACTCTATGCCCTTGATGAATATGATCCATAATCTAACATGGTGCACATGATCGTGGTCTTAGAGGTCAGATTGTGAAACTCTATTTAGACCATAAAATTGGTTTAATTTCGTCGTTTAAGTAGCACTTAGACGACGAAAATTAGGGTTTTTATCATCTAACACTTTCAGGATTCAGGAGAATGAGTTTAGGGCTTATGGTATATGATTTATAAATATAATTACACAAAAAATGAATAAATATTTGTCGTTTAAGTAGTTCTTAGACGACGAACTTCTATGATTTCGTCATCTAAGATGTCATCTTTAATAGAAAATCATCTTGCATTTATTTATTAAATCATTCCTGTAAGACATAACAAGTATTACAAATACTCTAAAAAACTTCTTTTAATTAGTGCCTTATAATGCATTCAAATTCATACGCGTACAAAAAAATGTTCAAATTCGATCGAATTCTCTCCATCTATTAATTAATGTAATTAAGTGTTACATATATTTATACATTGATCACTTTCATCATCATAATCTTCATCGTTCTAATCATCCTCCTCAATCTCAACTGACTAATCCTCATCATCATAATCTCCAATGTCTGAATCGTATACAACGACGCCGTTGTCATCCTCTATCTCCTCTTACAAGACATTCTTCTCTAGGTTGCCGATCTCCTTTGGAGTAAGATTCGTGGCATGATCAGATATGGGTAAGTGGTCATTATACTGAATCAGTTGTCTTATGTCGGGGACGATAGAAGTATTAGGCTCTTGATATGCATTGTCATTATTCGATTTAGTGTCAGTCGTCAACGTTCTTTCAAGTGTCGTGGCACTCCATATTTCTTGGTGAGACATATGGTTAACTATTTTCCAACCTTCACCCGCTTTAGGATTATCCAAATAGATCAGAACACTTGCCTAACTAAGGTGGCAAGAGCGAGCGACTCATCTTCATACCAGCTTAAGTTTGTATCGACTGATAAAAGGCTCAGATATTGCTTCGTACGCTTGAACCATTTACACTTGAATAGAAAAACGTTGATATCATTCCTATAAAGTAGTTGAACGACATTATCAAGAACCCTGTAATACACATCAGCCCCTTTCCCAACCGTGATACCATTATTTTGTGTTCTTCTTCCATCATCTCGGTCTAATGAATAAAACTTTACACCGTTGACAAAACATCCGGGGTAAATATAGTGTTGGACCAGCTTATGAGCCAATAAGTGTTTTCTCATGACCACCACCCCTCGTGATTACCAGATTTTTCTAGATCGAGCATCTGTAAAATTGTAAAGAAGATATATAAATGTGTATTTAATTTCTACCAAAAATTTGATATAGTTTCCCCTAAAACAAAAGGAAACCAAAAATCTGAATGCACAAACTAAGGAAAAACACTTTGAATAAGCAAACACCAGAATAACAAATTAATTTACCATGGGCACCTATTCCCATCAGAATTTCTCAATTTCAAAATAAAAAAATCACAAACCTATATATATGGTTTAAACATACCTATTAGAGAAATAATCAGGGAACTTCTTCTTAAACCCTTTTTCAACCCAGTTATGACTCTTGTCCGGTTTGGCTGTCTGAATTTTCTCCCTGTAATCTTGCATATACGAGTTGACCTCGTCCCAGTCTCGCAACACTACCCAATGCACATCAATAAGTTTGTCTTGAGTTAATCTTTCGTTTAATACTCCTCTAAACAGTCGTACAACATCTATGACGACTGAAAGATTGTTGCAAACATGTGGATTAGTGGCGGTGGTCTGGACTGGATCTTTGAGGTACCTATTGCAGTAGGTTACACACTCATACATTAGATATGTTTTTGCTATGGAGCCATCCGGGGCAGATTTATTTTTTATGAATCCTTTATATTGTCCGACTTGTTAGCAAAATGATAAAATTGATTATTTGACGAATAGTAGAAATACAAAGATATATATAAATGATGAAAAACTGTGTTATAATAATTGTACATTTTCTGAGGATACATCCAAGTGTAGTAGATCAGACCAAAAAGCATAAGTTATTTGGGAAGGTGGATCATGAGGTGAATCATGACGTCAAAGAAAATAGGAAAAAAATCCTCTCTAATTTGCAAAATATGTGGACAATCTCGTATTGTAGTTTAATCACATCTGACTTCTTCAACTCTCTAGCGCATAACCCCTGCCACCATCTACACAATGCTACTAATGGTTTGACGACGTCGTGAGGTAAATATGGTCGAATTACCACTGGAATCAGACGTTGTAGCATAATGTGACAGTCATGAGTCTTTATATCAATGAACTTGTGTTTCCCAATGTTGACACATTCAAATTTATTTGCTGCATAATTAGATGGATAACAAACACTTTTAAATCAATTGAATATAGTATCCCTCAGTGTCAGCTTCACTGTGTAAGGTGCATTTGGCATCTTGTTGTACACTTCTCTTTTATCCCTCTTTAACCATATGGAACGGCGTAAACTCATATATTCCAGATCTTTTCGCGCTTTGGGAGTATCTTTAGTCTTGAATTTAATACCGAGAATTATTCTCACCACGTTGTCATACACATTATTTTCTATGTGCATGGCATCTGCATTGTTCCTGAGTTTCAAATTCGACCAGTAAGGCAATTCAAAGAAAATACTCATATGATTCCAATATCTAAGATGATAGGGAAGGCGTGGAGTGAGATTTATCACATGATCATCATTGCTCAACGCACCAAAGTAAAAGAAGTTTAACCTCTCAAAAATCTCTTCATCAGACCACTCTCGGGGTTTAAAACTATTCTTTATTATTCCGTTGAAATTCTCGTTATCATGTCACCATTGGTGATCATGAGGAAGCCATCTACGGAGACCCATGTAACATACCTTCCCTGCGTGCCAACTGGAGTTGACATCGCCCAGGTAGACAGGACAAGAATTATACCCTTTGGTTGTGCAAGATACCAACATCTCACATTTGGACTACCCAAGAAAATCGTTGATGGTCCACATTACGACTGCTCTCATCATAAATATTGATTCAGTAAACTTGTCAAAAGTTGGGACACTATTTTTTCACAAGTGTTTCAGCTCGTCAATCAATGGTCTGATGTACATATCTAAATTTCTAGGAGACTTAGGACTTGGAAATAGCAAAATAAAGAAATTAAATTCCTTATTCATACACATCCATGGATGCAGGTTATATCAAATGACAATAATTGGCCAACACTACCACATATTGACTCATTGCCGTCGACTTTTAACTCGCCGGCAATGTTTTTGGACATTACCGGCGATTTTTGCAGGAAAAATCGCCGGTAATGTCTTTTTTTTACATTACCGGCGATTTATGTCCCCGGTAATGTCCGTCGCCGGCAATGTCTCGATGGTAATGTAAAAAAAAAAAAAAGACATTGCCGGCGACATACATTTATGTCGCCGGTAATGTAAAAAAAAAAAAGACATTACCGGCGACATAAATGAAGTCGCCGGTAATGTCTTTTTTTTTTTTTTTACATTACCATCGAGACATTGCCGGCGACATACATTACCGGCGACATAAATCGCCGGTAATGTTAAAAAAAAAGACATTACCAGCGATTTTTCCGGCAAAAATTGCCGGTAATGTCCAAAAACATTGCCGGCGACTTAAAAGTCGCCGGCAATGAGTCAATATGTGGTAGTGCAAGTGCTAGTGGAAGTATTATTATTATCTCAAAGGTTGAATCTATCTGTAGAAAGTCAGAGTTTAATATTTTGAACCTCTGCTGCAAATTCTAGAAATTCCTTGTCAAAATCTTTAAAAGCCTCCCCAAATGCCCCATGTCTTAGCACATCGTCATCTATTCTCTATTCCAAATACCATCCCATCGCCTCTGCTGTATATAGAGACATGTACAAATGTTGCAGTCTAGGAATCAACAGAAAATAGCGAAGCACCTTCATAGAAATTTGCTTCTTCGAACTCTGCCTATTAGGGTGAAAATATCTAGACTGGTTGCATACATGACAGTAGTCCAAATGTGCATACTCTTTGTAAAACAGCACACAATTTTTTTTGCACGCGTGAAATTTCTTGTACTTTAGGTCGAGGCCGCTCAAAATCTTTCTAACCTTATAATGGATTTTAGGAAGTTTGTGATGATCAGGATGCAACTTACATATGCTCCTGCATTTCGTCAAAAGCACGGTCTGACATTTTGTTCTTCACCTTTATATGAATTTCCTCCATTACATATCACAAGACATTCTCTGGACATCCAGGGTACACCGGGGTCAGGGCTTCAAGTAGCATCATGTTGTATTTATCCATCTCAGTAGTGTCAGTAGCCAAGGCTGCACGAACTGTCATAATGAGAAGTATCATAACCTCCCTCTTCGTGTTGGTGTCTAACATAACTAAATTCTGAAAAAGTATCATGGACCAAATCCACAGTGGAGTTCCAAGAAGGGGCACCACTACCGCTGAATGAGGCACCCTAGTAACTGTATTCCAAGATAAAGTTTGGTCCTAAGCTGAAGTTTACTACTTCACTGTGCTTACTCCATATAGTGTAACTCCACATCATATCGTGATTATACAAGTTTTGAGACATAACATTAACCTCCACAGTGAAGTTTACTACTTCACTGTGCTTACTCCATATAGTGTAACTCCATATCATATCGTGATTATACAAGTTTGAGCTATTTTTGCTTGTTGTTCGTCAAGTCTTTGCCGCATGGATTGATTCTCCTCTCGTGCCAGTCGAGCCTCTTGAATGGCTGCTTCGACGGCCGCAGCCGTAGTCCTTCTCCGCTGGCCCGAACCTCCCGTAGATGATGAGTCGGAGGTCGTCGACAAATTTCGTACCACCTTAGGCCCGAAGTGCCTAACCTCCTTGCCAGCTCTACGACCGTAGACCTCATCCGCGATTGCAATTTGGCTCTCTAAGGATAGAGGATGCAGGTCTTCCACCGGCACATCTGGGAACGCAAGCTGAGTGTTAGCCAACTCTTCCTGCGCACGCTCTATCACCCTTGCCTACAAGCACATAATTAATTTATTATAATGAAATAATATTTAAATAATAATTACTATAATTAAAACACATATATATCACTTACGCCGCATTGACTGGCTTCATTATCGAGCCCAGGCGTCACGTACGCGCTTATGCTTGCATCAAGATAAGGGTGTTTGAAGCCCTTATCCTTGTGCTCCTTGGCTATTTGAATGAACTGCTTGGCGCCGGTAGTATGGTGTTTGTCCTTCTTCCCCCGGTTGGCTTTGTTGACACCGGAGAATTTCTGTTACACAACATAATTAAATCATTAAAAAATTAATAACTAAAATTTAAATAATTCAATTATCTTAATTGAAATAAAAAAAAGTAAATTAACACCTTAAAGGAGTCATCGACAAAGTGGTTACATAACCACTCCCACTCATCTTCTCTATCCCCACGCAGCTCTACGGGGGGAGGCGAGGGACCGTAAGTTTGGAAGTACTAATGGATCCTGTACTTCCAATCTTTGTAGATGGAGTTGGCGGTTTGGTTGATATGCCTCAACATCGCCGGTGTCGGATCCACCGCAAATTGTTCCTATAAAAAATAAATAGAAAATTATAATCGTATATATTATGAAATTATAACTAATATTAACAATATTATATAATAACTAAATTGGACGTATTATGTACCGAAAAATCTTTAAAGACTTTCGCCTTCTCATTATCCGGCGCCTCCTTCCAAGTAGGGGCAGTGAGACGAACTCGGCTACGGACGATTGACCCTATGCTATGCGCCGAGAGACTTGCTAGCTGAGCTGTGGGAGGGCCACCGGTGAATTCGTCGTAGGGCAAGTCGATCTTTTTCCCGGTCTCCTTGCAAATTTTCTCCGCTTTGCCCCCTTTAACGAGACCCCGAGTCCTTTTCTGTTCCGGGTCAGTGGGGGCCCTCCTTTGCTTACGGCGGGCGCTGTACATGATTGATTCAGCGGTCGATGACGCCTGAGTACTTGCCGTTGAACCGGTACCGGGCGTCGGAGTTGAAAAAGGGTCGACGTCATCACCGCCGGAGATAAATGGGCAGACGGAATTTCCCCAAGAGGCGCCGCCTCCGAACCAGATGAAGGGCCCGGATTGAGGGCGTCGTTACCCTCCTGTTGAACCCAACCGACTTGGTCCGCCAACATTCGGAGCATGGCATCTTCTGCCTCCTGTTGCGCTTTCTTCTTGCCGGATGGAGCCATGGAAAACCTAGGAGTACGTTGTTAAAATACCAACTTACCATAATAATTACAAGTGCAAAATTTACACTAATTAAGTACGGTTAAGATTCAAATAGAGTACACTAACTTGGCTTTTTCGGTCGTTCAATGGACGTGCGACCCGCGCGATAAAGTGTAAATTTTCAATTAATCAGCCTTGGTTAAATCGAAAAACATGGCCAGTTAGGGATAGAGATAACGCGAGAGGCAGGACTAATTTCGACAAAACACCTATTGGTGTCGTCTTTCTTATATCCAAAACCTGTCACCAGTCATAACCCGTTTCTAGACACCATGTCCGACATTCGGCCAATTTTTCGAAAATTTACACTCCCTCAAGTCATTTGCAAACTCCGCCCTCAACCTCGTGTCCATAACTTCACTTAGGTTATGGTGTGCGGTGATGAAATCCACACATCACGAGGGGTTAAGGAGATAAGCTAGGAAAAGAGGCGCCATCTATTCTAAAGAGTGCGACTTAATAAATCAAGCCTATGTACTAAATTTAAATCGAAGACGTACTACCATGCAATTTACTAGAAAATACACGTAATTATCAATTAATTAAAACAATAAATAATTACAATAATGAATTATTATTTATCATGCATTTAATAATAATTATTCATTGACCAATATAATTAATTATTATTACTATTATTTAATTTTAACTAATAATTATTCATTACCATATAATTAACAACTAATAATGATTACTAAATAATAATAATAACAACAAAATAATTATTATAATTACAACTATTTATTATTTAAAACTAATAAATTAAAACTATTTAGAAATTAAATAATTAATTAAATAAAAAAATGTTAAAGAGTTAAAAAATAGAATTATTACCTCGTCGGAATTTCGCCGGAATATCGGAAGAGTAGAGTCGTCGGAGAAGGGGAACCACGCCGGAAATTTGGTCGTCGGAGGAGGATCGCCGGAGGAGAGGAGGAAAGGAGAGGAGATGGAATGAGAAAAGGAGGGGGTGAGCAGTCCTATATATAGAGTTTCACTTAGACGACGGAGCACTTATTTCCATCGTCTAAGTGCACTTGGACGACAGAAACAGTGTTTTCCGTCGTCTAAGTGAAGAGTTAAAAAATTTCGAAGCGGCGCGTAATTAATGGGCGGGACGTTTCAGCCGCCATAAATTTGGACTTAGACGACGGAGAATTGATTCTCCGTCGTCTAAGTGGAAATTCAAGCGGCGCCGAAAACTGAAGCGGTAAATCGAACCGCCATGATTTTCGACTTGGACGACGGAGAATGACGTTCTCCGTCGTCCAGGTGTTCACCTGAACGACGGAAAACGACATTCTCCGTCGTCCAAGTTCAATTTACGTTAAAAAAATTTTTAAAATTAATTCGCTAGGAATTTAGCGATCTGTCATTCGAGTGAAATAATCGTCCAATATCGATGAACGCATCGTATATACGAACAGTTAAATTTGAACCGACGAATAATTTTTCGTGTTGAAAGTTGTTAAGTATCGACTAATCCTTACGACTTAAGTGTTCATGAGTAGAGGATCATTTGCAGCAGAGTATTAACGAAATTGAATTTGGACAAAACAACCGTTGGATATGTTCGTCATAACATAATATATAATTGTCTTCAAAGGACCATAAAATAATAAGTTCGGGAATGGTTTCATCGGCACAGTCAACCGCAAAACCGAGAATTTCACAAACCGGAAACGTGGATACAAGGCATTTCGCAACTTCGATTTTCGAACCGTCGAAGCTCACACACCAAGAATTGTTTACTCTAAAGTCTTGACGAAAAGGATATGCATTGGAAGAAGGTCTAGATGGTCGTTGTCTTAGAAAAAATTATGATATCTGCACCTGGACGATGGATATGAGCTTTTTCGTCGTCCAGGTAATCACCTGGACGACGGATCTGATATTATCCGTCGTCCAGGTACTAACCTGGATGACGGAAAAGCTCATATCCGTCGTCCAGGTGTATAGACCCTGAATTCAGGGGTTAGGGCCTTACTGTTTAGGGTTTAGGGTTTGTGAACTTGGATGACGGAAAATGACCATCTCCGTCGTCCTAGTGTGTACCTGGACGACGGAGAATTACCATCTCCGTCGTCCAGGTGTAAAAACCCTGAATTCAAGGGTTAGGGCCTTAGGGTTTAGGGTTTAGGTCGTCCAGGGTTATTTATGTGTCCGTTCAATTATTTTGAAAAAAAAAATGAAAAAAAATGATCGATCGATCCAATTTGCTAGATTTAGGGACGTCGAGGATATAGGGAGATAGCCAAAATACCCAAAAGGCGACAACCTGCAATTAATTTCTCCGTTGTCCAGGATATATAATTCAGATTAATTAATTAATTTAATTTAGTTTACGTACGTCGGTCGATCCGATATATCTGATCGAGCATGGACGCGTGTAATTAATTAATTAATATATATATACGTACATACATACATTCCCCTCCTTATAATATTAATTTATATTAATTTTTGATCGATGATGCATCGATCATATATTACAATAATTATAATAATTAATTACCAATTAATAATCCTCGTCGTATGACCGTACTCTTCGTCATAATCGCCATCGTCCTCATCCCCGTTAGACGACGGCTCATCCTCGTCATCGTACTCAACATCGTCCGATGAATAACCTGAGTCCTCGTCCGCGTCCTCTTCCTGCTCGTCTTCTTCATCTACCTCATCGATAATCTCATCTTCAGTTAGATATGTACAACCATCAGGCATGGGTAACCGTTCACCATCTTGAACCAGGTCCATTATATCGGAGCAGATGACAGAAATATTAGGCTCTTGATAGGCAGGAATGTCTCTTTCTGGTTCAGCAGCATCTTCAGTCGTCGCCGGTGTCCCTTCAATTGTCTCTGTATTCCATATTCCTCGATGAGAGATATGGTTCACTATTTTCCACCCTTCACCGGCTTTCGGATCATCGAGATAGAACACCTGCCGAACTAAGGTGGCGAGAGCGAAAGACTCATCCTCATACCAGCTAGAGTTTGTATCGACTGGTAATAGTCCCAGGTCTTCCTTTGTACGCTTGAACCATCTGCACTTGAATAGGAAAATGTTGACATCATTCCCTGTAACATAGCTGAACCACATATACAATAGCCCCGTAATATAGATCATTGTCTTTCTCAACCGCTACCCCATTGTTTTGTGTTCTTCTTCTTTCGTCTCGGGCCAATGAATGGAACTTTACACCGTTCACAAAACATCCGGGATAAATATAGTGTTTAACCGGCTTCCCTGCTAGCAAGTGCTTTGGCCATGACCACCACCCCCCGTGGTTTTCAGATTTTTGCAGATCAATCATCTGCGAAAAAGGGCAAATTAATATAAGGGTTTAATTTGGACTTTCTCCAAACATGATCGATATGTACGTATATAAATTACTAATTAAATACCGAGACATACGTACGTACCCATTGGAAGAAATAATCGGGAAACTTCTTCTTAACCATTTTCTCAATCCACGCTGAACTCTTGTTTTGATTTAACGCCTGAAGCCTCTCCCTGTATGACATCATGTACGGCTCAACTTCGTCACAGTCTCGCAACACTACCCAATGTGCCTCAATAAGTTCTTCCCGTGTTAATGATTCATTTAATACTCCTCTAAACGGTCGAATGACATTGGTGACGACAGAAAGATTGATGCGGGCACTGCGATCGGAGGCAGTGGGAGGTGATGGATCTTTGAGGTATCTGTTGCAGTAAGTAACACACTCATGCATTAGGTATGTCTCTACTATGGAGCCATCCGGGGCCGACCTATTTTTGACGAATGACTTATACTGTCTAAGCTGTCTACAAAATCAAACGTACAATAAGAATAAGTACATATAGCTAGCTAGTAATCTCCAGTGGAACAAATTATGAATCGAAAAACCTGTATAATTAATTAGTTGTACGTACCTTTCTTGAGGATACATCCAAGTGTACTGGACCGGACCAGAAATGAGCACCTGCTCGGGCAGGTGGATCATTAGGTGAATCATTATGTCAAAGAAAGCAGGGGGAAAAATCCTCTCTAGTTTGCAAATGATGTGCACAATTTGTTGTTGCAATTCCACCACATCTGACTTCTTTAATTCTCTGGCGCATAACCTCTGCCACCACTTGCACAATGCCACAATTGGTTCTACGACGTCACGAGGCAAGTATGGTCGAATTACCACTGGAATCAGACGTTGCAGCATAACGTGATAGTCATGTGTCTTTAGACCAACAAACTTGTGTTGCACCTCGTCCACTGCTCTAGTTATAGTAGCTGTATACGTAGCCGGATAACGAACGCCCTTAAACCAGTGAAATACAGAACGTCTAAGCGTCGGCTTCACTGTGTAAGGTGCAGCTAGCATCTTGTTGTACACTCATTTCCTATCCCTCCTCAACCACAAGGGACGACGTAGATTCATTAATTCCAAATCTTTTAGCGCTTTGGGAGTATCTTTAGTCTTGAACTTAATACCGAGAATTGTTCCCACCACGTTGTCGCACACATTCTTTTCTATGTGCATCGCGTCCAAGTTGTTCCTCAGCTTCAACTTCGACCAGTAAGGGAGTTCAAAGAATATACTCTTGTGATGCCAATAGCTGAGATCATGTGGAGGAATTGGATTGCATTTCTTTACATCCGCGTCATTGCTCAACACACCAAAGTCGAAATAGCTCAACCTCTCTAAAATCTCTTCGCCCGACCAACTACGGGGTTTAGGATTGTTCTCTACCGTCCCGTCGAAATGAGCTTTATCCTGTCGCCACGGGTGGTCGTGAGGAAGCCATCTACGGTGACCCAAGTAACACACCTTCCCCGCGTGCCAACTAGAGTTCACGTTGTCCAAACAGATAGGACATCCATTATATCCTTTTGTCCTGCAGGCTGCCAACATCCCATACGCTGGAAAATCGCTGATCGTCCACATTACGGCAGCCCTCATCGTGAACATCGTGTTAGTGAATTTGTCATAAGTTGGGACTCTATTTTCCCACAACAGTTTCAGCTCGTCGATCAAAGGTCTGAGGTAGACATCTAAGCACTTCCCTGGAGATTTAGGACCTGGAATTAGTACAGTAAGGAAATTAAATTCCTTGTTCATGCACATCCATAAGGCAAGTTGTACGGTATCAGAATAACTGGCCAAGTGCTGACGGCGGAGCTATTACTTCCCCAAGGATTGAATCCGTCTGTAGATAGGCCGAGTCTAACATTTCTAACCTCTGCAGCAAAGTCTCCAAATTCTCTGTCGAAATGTTTGAAACCCTCCTCATACGCGGCGTGTCGCAGGACATCGTCATATATTCGTTTTTCTGCGTACCATCGCATCGCCTCTGCTGTGTGTACAGACATGTACAGGCGCTGCAATCTGGGAATCAAGGGAAAATATCGAACAACTTTCACAGGAATTCTCTTTTTCGAACTCTTTCTATTCACCTGGAATCTGCACTGGCCACATACGGGACAATAGTCCAAATCTTGATACTCTTTGTAAAATAGCACACAATCATTCGGACATGCGTCAATTATCCTGTACTTTAGGCCGAGGCTGCTCAAGATATTTCTAACCTTATAATGAGATTTAGGAAGATTGTGATCATCAGGAAGCAACTTACATATTTGCTCCTGAATTTCGTCAAAAACACTCACTGACATTTTGTGCTTCACTTTTATCTTCATTTGCTCCATCACATATTGCAACACATTCTCTCGACATCCAGGGAACACCGGGGTCTGCGCTTCAAGTAACATCTGGTTGTACTTATCCATCTCACTGGTGTCAATGGCCAAGCTAGCATCGGGGAATGTGTCATCATGCTCATTAGTGGTACTGTAACCTCCATCTTGGTGTTGGTGTCCACCATGACTATATCCCGGAAACGCATCATGGACCAAATCTGCAGTTGGGTTGCAAGCTGGGGGTCCGGCACCACTCCCGCTGGATGAGGCACCATGGTAACTGTACCCTGAGCTGAAGTCTGCTGCGCTGAACTCTACTGCTTCACCATGCTCGCTCCATGTAGTGTAACTCCATATCATACCATTTTCGTACAGGTGTTGCACCATAACATTAACCTCCGCATACTGACAATTAAGACATTTCTGACACGGACACCTGAAACGTTTCTTTCCCTGACCATGTTCTATCGCAAAATTCACAAATTCGCTAATTCCATCCATATACCGGACATCACATCTATTCTTCAACTTCATCCAACTCTTGTCCATACTGCTACAAAATATTATAATTAATTAATTATTACATATATATATTAGTCCATTAATTTACGCTTAATTATACATACTCGATCTACATCGATCCATCAATTACGTACGTACGTAATTTAATCTGTATATATAGCTAACATCCATGCATGTATGTACATACGTTTTCACTAAATATATATATATATATATATATATATTAATTAAGCAAATTTTAACTGTGTACGTACCTGCTGGCCTTCTCGATATCTGTTAATTAAGCTAGCTAGCTAGTCAGCGGAGATCCCTTATCCTGATCTTTCTCGGCCTTCTCCCTTCTCCTTCTCCTTCTCCCTTCTCCTTCAATTCTTCTTCGAATGGAATGAAGAGATCGAGGATCGGATGGAATGAAGAGAGTTTGGCATCGGGCTTATATAATGCTTCACTTAGACGACAGATGTGTCGGTACGTCGTCTAAGTGGAAGTTACTCGGACCACGGCGTGTCGGTCCGTTGTCCAGGTGATCACCTGGACGACGGAGAATACCACCTCCGTCGTCTAGGTTATCACCTGGAGGACGGAGAAGACTCCGAGGTCCAGGTGTCCACCTGGACGACGGAGACTTCTCCGTCGTCCAAGTGTCACTTGGACCACGGAACAATTACGTTTCCGTGGTCTAAGTGCTGTTTTCTTGTAGTGACGTCTCTCGCGAAGAATTTTGAGAAAATGTCTATGGCGACGCAAAATCTCGGATTGAACAAGGGCAAGGACGATAAGATGATCGAAATTGATCATATCATTGGTATGAGCGTAGAGGACCGACTTGTTATAATGCCCTCTGCTGAGAGGTAAAGATCACTTTGTGGTATTTATGGAGAAATCTAGAAAGATATTGAAGAGCATGAGAATAATTAATCAGACTCTAGAACTTCCAAGTTTAATTAAGAAGAAGAGGGAAATAGGAGGTCAATGGAGGAAGAAAGAAACTTCCAAAAATATGAACGAAGAAGAAGGGAGGAGGTTGAGGAGTTGATTGATTAAATAAGCATCTAGATCAATCAAGAACTTCTCTAAGTCGGTGAATCAAGTTGGTGAAGCTTGCCTCTCCTCTTGGAGTAAGCAAGTGTCGATCACCAAGATTAAACTCCAAGCTAGCATAATCCCTACTTCCTTCACATACTAATCATATCACTCTCTTAATTAACTCCTCTTAATGTGAGAGAGTTGTGTTTATACTAGAGATTAATACTCTCCTTTAAATTGAGAGAGAATTGTCATCACCCTTTGTAATCTCACTTCTTCTTCTAGTGAAATCCTCCTACTTGTCCGTGGTTTTTCCCCGATTTCTTTTGAGGTTTTCCAAGTAAATCTTTGTGTCTTCTCTTTTACAATTTTCATTTTGAATCTTGATTGCGTATTAACTTCCTCGCATATTTCCTAACAATGGTATCAGATCACTGGTTGTGCGATCATATTGGGAGCTGGTTTTAGAGGAAAGTTATTCATTCGAGATGGCAACGAAATGGGACCAACTTCTCGTTATGGAAAATGAAGATGGGAGCAATCTTGAGGAAGGACAATTGCTTAACTGTAATTGAGGCAATGCCCGCAGACTTCACCGACGATGCAAAATGGAACAACATGGATGCCCTCATGATGGTTGATCTACATCTTGCATTAGCCGATGAAGTACTGTCTAGCATGGAGGAGAAGAAGACGGAAAAAGAGATAGGGGATACACTGATGAAGCTATATGAGGTGAAGTCATTGCACAACAAGATATTCTTTAAGAGAAGGATTTACACTCTTCGTATGTTGGAGTCTACATTAGTGACCGAGCACATTAACATGATGAATACTTTATTTCATAGCTAATTACTTTGGGGTACAAAATAGAACCAAATGAACAGGAGGAACTTCTACTTCAGATTTTACCCGACTTGTATGATCAACTCATCATGAATCTGACGAACAATATTTTAACAGACCACCGGTCTTCGATGAAGTTGCAGCCGTTGTATTAGAAGAAAAGAGCAGGCGCAGAAATAAGGAGGACAGGCATGCAAGTTCGCAACAAGTAGAAGCTTTAATGGTGAGAGGAAAATCAACGGAGCATGGCTTAAGTAGGAGTCAAAGTCGAGGAAGATCGAAGTCGAGGCCGCAAAAGAATTTCAGGTACTATCATTGAAAGTCCTAGGGAGTAAATAGGCCTTACCAAGTTTTTTTTGTCAAAGTTCGTTATCAGGGTTAGCACGATATGCAGCTATCCTGAATAATAGATACATAATGATGTAAATAAAATATGTAAGAAAGTAAAGAGACACATAACACCAGAACATTTTTTATTCGCAAAAACCCTACAACTAAAGAGAAAAACTGTGTGGCCCTTACTCATGAAGTCCAAATATTTCCACTATGTAAAATCATATCTTACAAGATTATAGTTCCGATAATAGAAAAAATGGTGCTATCATATCTAGTCTCTCGCACTAGCCTAAGAACTATAATCCATCTTGTCTCTAAGAGCTTACAAACAAAGGTTACAAAAACTTCTACCCGGAATCCAACTCCCACAGTTGATTCCCAATAGTACATGTTAAGACACTCCTTACAAGACTACACCTCTGATAATAGCAAGTAACGGTTACTATCCTATCTAGATTCGCACGCTAGACTAAGAACTATATTCGGTCATGTTTCTAAGTGTTTACATATACGAAGCTTTCTGTAGATGGAAAGACACGATGATATCCCTATCTAGTCTAAAACACACTCGGCCTTGTTTCTTCGTTTCCTCATATGAAGATATTATAAGTTTATTTCCAGAACCTAACTATAAAAAAGTTGGTTCTTAAGAACACTTCTTGGGTTGCTTGCACTACCAAACCGATATCATGGATGCAAGATGCAATGAGTATGAAAAGAGGTTTTATGAAACTCTAACTCTTTAAGGTTTACAATCACAAAAGAAAGAATTACAGAGAAACACTATAAACAGACTTCTACTCAGCCAAGAAACTTATGCTATGATAGTTTCTACATTTTGACAACCAAGAGAGTCAAGGTAAGCTTGCTCTTTATATAGGCCAAACAAAGTGGCCTATAAGTGAAGACAACAAATCTCAGCCAAGTAGGTAAACTTGAAGGCCACATAAAGTCTTTATCATATTAAAAAGAGTTTCCCTAAAACATGGCTTAATTCTAAGCCAAGTGAACAAACCTGGTGATCACACAAAAACCTTTTTACTCTAAAAATATCTCCCCTACATCAAAGGAAGGAAACTTTTTTTTTTTTTTTTTGTAAAATAAAAACACATTTTACATATTACAAATGACCAGAGATATGTTCGAAAATGATTTACAAACATATATAGTATCTTGAGATATCTGGAACTAAAAACTGCCAAGGCAGAGACTCCGGGATAGGAAACCAATCAGGTATCCTCAGTGAAAATTCATGAAACACATATGCGTGTTTTACCTGAGACCATGAAATCACTTTGGTTCTTTATCTTGTTCTTCAGTTCCATTCTTCACTTGCATGGATCTCTATCATAGATAGGTTGTGTTTTGTTCAATATGAGAAGTGTCAACATAGGCTATACTAACAATCACTGTGGCAAGAAAGGACATGTCAAAAGATAATGTTGACTTCTCAAGAAGAGTGGAAACCCTAATGACAACGCTCAAGGTAACGTGGTTAGTACCTCTGATGATGGTGAAATTTTATACAGCGAGGTCACAACAGTCCTCGAAGGTAGGAAAAAATTCGCTGATGTCTGGCTAGTAGACTCGGGAGCATCATGGCATATGACCCCCCGGAGAGAATGGTTCTATCAATATAACCCTATCTATGGATGATCAGTGTTCATGGGAGACGACCATGCCTTGGAGATTGCTGGTATAGGTACAGTCAAAATAAAAAAGTTTGATGGTATAGTTCGTACTGTTCCAGAGGTACGACACGTGAAAGGCATGAAGAAAAATCTATTGTCCTGGGGACAATTAGATAGCAGTGGGTATAAGATGAATAGTCAAAATGGGATCATGATGTCTTCCAAATGGGCACTTGTGGTTATGAAGGCGAAAAAGATCGAACCAAATCTATGGATGCTTCAAGGAGAAACACAGCAGGAGGCCGACACATGTGTAGCTTCAGTCAACAAAGGAGAAAAAATTGACGATGATGTGGCATCTTAAAATTGGCCTCATGTCAGAGCGTGGTTTGAAGATTCTCTCTGATCGGAAGCTACATCCAGGGCTTAAGCAAGTAACTTGACCTTTCTGTGAGCATTATGTTACAAGCAAGCAAAGTAGTCTGAAGTTTGATGAGTCAGTTTCTAGAAGTAAATGCATCCTAGACTTGCTTCATTCTGATGTTTGGGAATCACCGGTTATGTCCCTACGAGATGCAATGTACTTCGTGTCCTTTATTGATGATTACTCTAAGAGATGTTGGGTGTATCCGATCAAGAAGAAATCCGATGTGTTTTCGGTATTCAAAGCCTTCAAAGCAAAGGTGGAGCTTGAATCTAGAAAGAACATCAAGTGTATGAGGACCGATAATGGATCAGGTATATAGACGGCGAGTTTCTTGAATTCTACAGGCAAGAAGGCATCAAGAAACTGTTCACAGCCGTGTACACTCCTCAACACAATGGAGTCACGAGGTGGATGAACAGAACTCTCGTAGAAAAGATGAGAGCCATGTTAAGGACTGCTGGTCTATCCAATTCATTCTGGGCAGAATCATCCAAGGTCACTTGTCACGTGATAAATAGATCTACATCAACAACAATTAAGCTCAAAACATCAATGGAGATGTGGACTGGTAAGCTCGCTAATTACTCTGATCTACATTCGTTTGGATGTCCTGCGTATGTGATGTACACCTCCCAAGAAAGGAAAAAGAAAAGGTTGGATCCTAAATCCCGGAGGTGTATATTCTTGAAGAATGATGACGGAGTAAAAGGGTATCTCCTATGAGATCCCACTTCCCATAAGGTTATTGTCAGTAAGGATGTGATCTTTAAAGAGGGTCAACTACTACAAGGAGGTCGTGACGAAAGCAGTTCAAGAGAAAAGACTACAGTCATACGAGTCAAAAGTAACCCGGAGGAGAAGAATTCAAGTTCTTCTGAAGCAGCACCCAAGCATGAGGATCAAGAACCAATCGAGATGGAGGATTAAGAAGCTTGTAGGTAGACTCGTGTGAGAAAGCCACCATCTTGGAAATCAGAGTATGTTACAGAGAGTAATGTTGCATACTATCTTCTTACGGAGAATGGAGAGCCCTCAAATTTTCATGAAGCCATAAGCAGCTCAGACGCGTCTCTGTGGATGACAGCAATGCAAAAAGAAATTGAAGCAAACAAGACATGGGATCTTATGCCTCTACCACAAGGAAGAAAAACCATTGGTAAAACATGGGTCTATAAGATTAAACGAGATGGTAATGACCAAGTGGAGAGGTATTGCGCTAGACTGGTAGTAAAAGGGTTTGCTCAGAAAGAAAGTGTTGACTTCAACGACTTTCCTATTGTTCGACTCACAACAATTCTAGCAGTCTTGGCTTTGTGTGCTACATTCGATCTACATTTAGAGAAGTTAGATGTGAAGACTGCATTTGTTCATGGAGAACTTGAAGAAGAGATATATATGCTCCAACCAGAAGGTTTTGCAAAAACAGGCGAGGAGAACTTGGTTTGTAGATTGAACAAATTTTTATGCGGTCTAAAAAAGGCATCGATGTGTTGGTATAAGAGATTGATTCCTTCATCATGAGTCTTGAATACAACAGACTCCATGCAGATCCTTGTGCTTACTACAAGAGGTTTGGTGATGGTGATTTCATCATCCTGCTATTGTTCGTTGACGACATGCATGTTGGTAGCAGGCCCCAACAATGATCGTATTAAAGACCGGAAGGCTCAATTGGCTAGGGAGTTCAAAATGAAGGACTTGGCACAAGCAAATAAGATTCTAGGGATGCAAATCTACCGAGACATAGAGAGTAGAAACATTTGGCTTTCACAGAAGAACTAGTTGAAAAAAATCTTGAGCCGCTTCAGCATGCAAGACTGTAAGTCAATCTCTACCCCTATTCCTACTAATTTTCAATTATCCTTGGGTATGTGTCCTAGAAATAAAGTGGAGAGGATGGAGATGTCTCGAGTACTGTATGCATCACCAGTGGGAAACTTGATGTTCGCCATAGTTTGCACACGACCAGACATTGTACAAGTAGTGGGAGCAATTAGTCGGTACATGGCGAATCCTAGTAGAGAGCATTGGAATGTTGTAAAGATGATCTTGAGATATATCAAGGGTATCTCGGATGCTGCATTATGTTACGAAGGATCGGAGTTTACCATCAAAGGCAATGTTGATTTGGATTACGCGGTGATCAAGCAAATAACAAATCCACCACAGGGTATGTGTTTACTCTTGCTAGAGGTGTTGTAAGCTGGGTTTCAAAACTGCAATCACTTGTGACTACGTCTACGACAGAAGCAGAATATGTTGTAGCTACACAAGCTAGCAAATAGGCAATATGGTTACAAATATTGTTGGAGGAGCTCGAACACAAACAAGAGAAGGTTACAATATATTGTGATAGTCAGAGTGCTTTGCATCTAGCAAAGAATCTGGCATTTCACCCGAAAATCAAACACATACAAGTTCAATATCACTTTGTTCGTAGGGTGGTGGACGACGGATGTGTGAATATGCAGAAAATTCATACAAACGACAACCTAGCGGATGCTCTGACGAAGTTTATCAACACGAACAAGTTCATCTTGTGTCAATCCTCTATTGGCCTTGCAAAAACGTAAGCAATATGAAAATGGAAAATATAGGAAGGATGACAAAATTCACAAAGTAGGAGAATGTTGAGATGTAAAGATCACTTTGTGGTATTTATGGAGAAATTTAGAAAGCTACATAAGCAATGAGGCGGTGAAAATGAGAACAATTAAGCAGACTCTATAAGTCGGTGGAGGAAGAAAGAAACTTCCTGAAATCTGAAAGAACAAGAAGAGAGGCAGTTGAGTAGTTAATTGATCAAAGAAGCATCTAGATCAATCAAGAACATCTCCAAGTCGGTGAAGCTTGCCTCTCCTCTTGGAGTAAGTATCCATCACAAAATCAAACTCCAAGCTAGCATAATCCCCACTTCCTTCACATGCTAACCATATCACTCTCTTAGTTAACTCCTCTTAATGTGAGAGAATTATGTTTATACTAGAGAGTAGTATTCTCCTTTAAATTGAGAAAGAAGTATCATCATCCTTTCTAATCTCACTTCTTCTTTTAGTGAAATTCTCCTACTTATTTGTGATTTTTCCCTAATTTCTTTTGAGCTTTTCCACGTCAGTATTTGTCTTCCTTATTATATTTTCTATTTTGAATCTCAATTGCGTATTAACTTTTTCGCTTAGTTCCTAGCATCCTCTATGAGTATGGCCATGCAAGTCAAAATCTTGAACGCTTTTAAGAAGGAAAATTGAAAGAAAATGCGGGCCGAGAGGAGTTTTGCTGCGGAAATCAAACAAGTTGATGGGGGAGGCCGTCTCGATTTGAAGAAGAAGCGTGCGAAGATTATGCAAAGATAAAAGGTATATTGAAAGGGAGAGAGTGGTGGGCAGGAAGACCCTCCCTGTTGTTGCCTCCCTTTGACATAGATGGGTCTGCAGGTGCTCAGTGCTTACTACTGCACACATTGAACTTTTGTACAGTTTTATCCATAAGTATGTGTTTAATGTCTGTCGGTTAATCATCAATTTATTTATTTTCTTGTTACAAACAAATTTTCTTTTCAGAAGGGGTTTGCTATCGATTATGAGTTCGAAACTCATTCTCACGCCCAATTTCATTAACTAAACTAAAAACATAATCCAGTGGATGAAATACCTAAACTTTGAGGTAAACTCATTTTCACGCCCAATTTCATGCCCCCTTGCTCACAGAGGGAGCAACATCATCTCATCCTGACCTTACTATTGTTCCTCAATGTTTCTTGGTCCAACGGGATGTTTCATTTAGCTTCGAGACATACTCAATGTTCAACTCTGACAACTATTTCACAATTTTTCAACTTACTTCGAGATTCAATTAAACTCGATGTTGCATGCCTCACTTCGTCCTCATCGTATACTCTAGAGTTCCATAAATGTACCTTCCACAGGCATCTTTGCCAACTCTCTGAGTCACATACTTCCTTAATCGTGTACCTTGAGTCACGCTCATCCAATAATCGACGTGCTCTTTCTCTTGTCCAATGACTTTATTCTCGACTCCCATTGATAATCACATATCACTCAATCCTTAAGGATTGAGACTTGTTCCATCAACCGTACGTGATTGGACGCTCATCTCTCAGGGTTGATATATATTCTTTCGCTCAACCACCATAGTTGCTTGTGGCCTTCGACCGTACTCGGGTCCCCACTCATTCGTGCCCCCAGTGGCTTTTGTCAAGTTACACTTGGCACAAGACATGCATTTTATACATTTCCTCCTTTAGGGCTGTCATCCTCATCGTTTAGTTTTTCTCGGCTTGAACAATGAGATTTTGTTTATGCTATAGAAGGTTTCCAAAAGAAGTCCTTTCACAATTTCACCACTGAGTCGAGAACTTCACCGTTGAGTTTTTCTTGGCCTTAACACCATATCTTTCACAGTTTTGGGTCATGTCGATGTTATCTTTCCCTTAGCTTTTAATTATGGTTTTGCCATTTTTCCTTATGTTTCTTGACCATGTTAGTGTCATTGTGCCCTAGGCTTTTTAGCCAAGTTAATATCATTTTGCCCTTCGCTTTTTTACCATATCGTTATTTCTCTATTTCATAAGCAATCACTCAATTCTGGGCCGAGATATAATCATTGCAACATCATAACTCCGTATCTTCAAACAAATTGGTCGTTCTAAACAAAACAATGTCATCTCTCCAAGAGTTTTGGCCATTTTAAACAAAACAATACCATCTCTTCAAGGGTCTTGGCCATTTTAAAATAAAATACTGTCATCTCTCCAAGAGTTTTTGCCATATTTTTGTCATCTTACCCTCACAAATTCAGGCTATTCCGAATTGAGGTAGATTAGTTTCCATTCTGCTCTAATGTTCCAACAAATTGTGCCAGTTTCGATCTAATAATAGTATCCCTTCACCGTCAGCAACAACCATTATAATTCTCAGTTACCAATCTTTAGATAAACTAATACGAGTAAAATGATTCATTCGTCATTACAATCACAAATGAGGATGCCATGTTAAATGGCTAAGTACAGATTTACAGATACAACCTTGTATACAAGTTTAAAAATCAGGTATTAGTTACGCCTCAATGTACATGGGATTTTTGATATTTACAGTAATACCTTATCTACATGGCAATTGATCATATGCAAGAAAATTTATTTATGATCTTCAGCAAGAACCTGGATCAAGCTGCTGTCGTTTGCAATTTTAAGTTTCTCATTCAATTCGGTCTTGTATTGCTCGTCTCTGTCCTCAAAAGTACGCATGATCTCGACCTGCAACCAGAATCGAACCTTGAATTAGTGTGGGAATAACTTGTGGTACATTTTATACATGATGTCAAAATTGTGTTTTCAACTATATGCAATATGAAAGAAATCAGTTCTAACTTACCTGTTTCTGGAATAAATCAAATTCGTCTGAGCTAAGAGAACCATCACTATTAGCATCAAGGAGTTGCATCATTTCACAGGCATCTTCTCCTGGGGCACCGAGCTCTTCCATCACTTCCATAAGCTCCTCAATGTTGATCCTGCCATCTCCATTCTTGTCAAGAAGGCGGAATACTCTATCACTCTTACTTTGCTCAGTCACGATCTCTTCATGATTTGCGGATGGAAGATCTTTAAGGCGAAACGCTGCAAGTTCAGCAGCTGCCATCATTATGGCCTTGAGCCGCTTTGCCTGATAATCAAATTATCATGCAAGTGTCTAGTAATAAGCAAACTGAACTCAATTGGATGCACAACATGTTTAACGACAAAAAAAACATTCAGAAATAGTATGTCTCAAGAGGCACATTTCAACGTACCTCTTCTGGGTTTGTAAGACCACTCTTGTACAATGAGTGAGATGCCGTCCCAGCATCGGCCAACATGTCCATCTTCTGAGTCCTTATTTGTATTTCCATCAAAGGCCTAGTCCTGCCACCGTCACTCACGTCAACTGCCATATGCAAACTCCTGTACCCATTTGCCTTAGGCCTAGCAATGTAATCCTTTGTCCTGTGAGGCATTTCCTTCCACAAAGATCGAACTACTTCACGCGTCCTATAACAAGCTCTTTCCCCCACCTCTGCCTCATCTTCTCCACACCTTGGCTCCAATATCACTCGCAACCCCAGCACATCATTCACCTGTTCGGGCTTCCTACCGTCCTTCAACAGCTTCTTCATCGTGCTGTACCGGCTCTTATACCTCCCACTCACCGTCACATCCACAACCATCCCCACCAACAAAGGATCATCTCTCAACGACTGTAAAAGCTGCTTCTTGTACACATCCACCAACGGCCTACTCCCAGTCTCATGGCTCCTCAGCCATCTATCCACATACACATACGAATTCGGAAACAAGTACTGAAACGACAGATCCTCAAGCTCCAACAACAGCCGATTAGCCCCAACAGCATGAGCTAATGGAGCATGAATCTTCATCACCTCCAAAGCTATTAACTGCTGCTTATACCTCGGAAGGTAACCGAGGCGTCTCATCCTATCTAGCCTGACAACCAAGTCCAATATCACCGCCCTCGTATCGTAATACGTCAGGCAAAATTTCCTCAATGCAGCTGCACTCTCATCATCCAGCACATCAACTTTGGAAGGGCTTTTCATCACACGCAAGCTCTCGTGTAGCAAATGAGCAGTGCCGGCACCGATTTGGTTTCGAATCTCCAGTATCGAAATCGCACCGGCTTCTAAAGCTGGCCTCAGCATTCCAGCTGAGATCACCTCCGCATCCATCTGAACCAAAACTTCACACAAAACACCTCAATTGACCGATTTAACAGATCTCAATTTCGAAATCGAAGGACTGCAATGGAGTCTTTACATGTAGGTCGGCAAGAATTAGGGCATAAGATAAGGCCTTGGATAGCGAAGAGCGGCCGTCTGGAATTACAGGCAAGCCGTGGAGAAGAGGAATCGAGAGCTTGATAGCCTTCAAGAGTAGCTGGGACCCACTGCTGGAGAGCATTCCTATCCTCTCCGTCAGTTCGTTGAAAGCTCCCACCAGCTCCACCACCATTTTCCCTCCCGTATGCTCCATCATCGCCGCCGCAGACGCCGTTGTGTCCGAGACACGCCGCCGTCGATTGATCCGCCGTTCACGTCTCTCCGTCGACGTCGGAGTAGTCCCTTTGTAAATATTCACGGTGCGGAGGTAGAGTAGTAACCTCGGCTGCGGCGGCTGGTGGCGGAGGAGATGGCGGTGGTGATGAGCTGAGTAGAGCTCCATGGCCTGAAAAATGTGGTTCTCGTAAAGTAGGAGAGGGAGTGAGAAAATTATAGATAGAAAAAACGACATGTCGTTTTAAAATGTACAACGTCGTCATTCTTTCTGATCTTAAACCCTACTCTGCAACCTGTGTTGGGGTTTCGCAGCGCTGAGAGAGACTTTGGAATCGCCATGTCCGCGATATCAAGAGGCTTCATTTCTCGGCTCCGCCTCCTCTCTCTCAACACAGCCACTTCTTCTTCTTCTGCTTCCGCTTCTTCTAATACTACTTCTATTTGTACTACGTTAGGCGCTAGAACGTCGTATTCGCATTTGGTCCGATGTTTCAGCTCGGAGGCGTTGGTGGAAGCGGCGGAGATCGGCGAGGCCAAGCCCGGAGTGATGACAAAGAATTCGAAGCGGACCGGGGTCATTGCCGTTAAGTGTGGGATGTCGGCGCTCTGGGATAAATGGGGTGCTAGGGTTCCGTTCACCGTGCTTTGGGTAGATGATAATATCGTCTCTCAGGTCAAAACACCCGAGAAAGAAGGACTCCTCGCCCTGCAGGTAACGCTTTTCTCGCTCCATTTTTGTTTATGCTCATTGTTAGTTCAATTTAATTTGTTTCAGAGTATTGGTATGAGATTTTAGGTGGTGAAGTTTCTAAAGATTTGAGATTTGGACTATTGTTACTATTTGATTTGGGGTCACTGAATTTTAGCTGTAGGATTCTGCAAAACCTTGCGTGGAGTTAGGAGAGAGGTTACCTTTGATCAGAAATTTAACCTAAACTATGTGAGACTGTAGCCATTGCAGTATAGGTGGTGAAGTTTCTAAATTTAACATTTTTCTGCAAATTTTTGGGCGCAGTGGAGGAAAGAATTTGGATTTTTAAAAATCTGAAAGCTGAGAATCTCAATCGTATATTTAGTCCCGGCTGTGCATATCAATTTGTGACTAGTAGATCGAGGGCATCTCGCCATGTCATAATGAAATGACTGTCTTTGTATAAAGCATTAAGCTTCTGTTTGGTGTGTACACCTAGGTCTTGTTGCTCGTCCATTGATTATGAAATTTTTAACAATGGGATGGCGTTCTGTTGTGGTGCTAGCTAGATTGGTTGCGGGCAGAAAAAAGAAAAACATTTGACAAAGCCTGAAGTGGGCCATTTCAGAGCTCAAGGTGTTCCTCTTAAGAGGAAGTTGAGGGAATTTCCTGTAACAGAAGATGCACTTCTTCCTGTTGGTATGTCAATTGGTGTTCGTCATTTTGTTCCAGGCCAATATATTGACGTTACAGGAATCACGAGAGGGAAAGGTTTTCAGGTGAACAATTTTGTATATTAGTTACTGTTTTTTCTGTCGTAGATCTTTGTCTTTTTATTTTCATCCCTGTCCTTGACTTTTGATATTATCAAGTTCTGTAGTGGTTGTGCTTGTATTTTCCTGCTTATCCATACCTTGTGTATGAGGATTTACTAGATAAATATGATCAACTGTGTTTTTGAAAATTCTCTCTACTGGAGTGGATTATTGGATTACTTGGATGAGATCGTCAACAGTGTCTTGTGCAATTTTTCTGTGCCCAGGGTGTGATGAAAAGATATGGTTTTAGTGGAGGGCCAGCAAGTCACGGTTCATCCAAGTTCCACCGTGGTGGAGGTTCTACAGGTCAGAGAGATGATGCAGGAAGGGTATGTATGGCTTCATTTGATTGCTGTGATCAATTTATCTCATTTTTTTACTTGTTATTTCCTGTCTTTGGTCGTGTGACTGACTGTTTTTGGGTGATTAACAACACAACTAAAAAATGATATTTTTCTGGTTTATATTTCTCTGCCTTACCTTTCTTAATTTTATTGAGATGACTTAGGTTGGACAAATAATCTGTTTTCTCATTATTTGATTGACATAGTTGATGCCTGTTAGTGCTTTATCCCATATAAGTAAACACAGTAGCAGTTATATGTGGTTTAGGAAGTTAGTATAATTTATCATAGTCGATCACTCAAATCCATAATACGTTTGATGGTTTCCCGCCACATCTTTTCATAGATTAATTTTTTGGCTCAAATGATTTTAGTTCATTGAGTTGTGAGTTTGCTAATTGAGATACCTGTTGTATGAACAGGTCTTTAAAGGCAGAAAAATGCCCGGACGAATGGGTGGGAAACAGAGAACGGTGAAAAATGTATGGGTCTACAAAATAGATCCCGTGAGGAATTTGATATGGGTGAGAGGCCAGGTATGTATCCTCGTGATATTCAGAAGAGAGTGCTCCCATTTAAGAGGGTAATGTACAAGATACATGGTATTCTTGGATGGCATGTGCATAGTAGGGTCTGAAATGGTTGAATTCTTGCCAAGTAGTAATCTGACCATAAACAATCTTTGAAGAGAAATGGATATAAATCATTTGTGCTTGGTAGATGATTTTGATAAATGGATAGTGTTGACAAAGGCACACATTTAAACCTAATCCCTGAAAGAACAGAAATAAACACACTATATCTCCACATCTTGAAGTCCATTCAGTGAATGGTCTACACCATTTTGAGGAGTGATCAAGTGATTATGGTTTACTGCTAATGTTGGTTCCATGTTCCCTGATTAAAGATATCGGCTGTTTGTTCTTATAGGTTCCAGGTGCTGAAGGCAATTTTGTATTCTTAAAGGATGCTTTCTACAAGAAACCTGATGTCTCAACACTACCATTTCCGACTTATTTTGCTCCAGAGGATGAAGATCAAAGCACGCTAGAACCGCTGGTTGCCGATCTCGGAGAAGTAGATCCATTTATGGCAGCAGAATAAGCAAGGGTGCAGTAGTTGAATTTGAAACAAAAAACCACTTAGAGAGAAACATGGTTCATGAGTTCCCCCAAATCCAGCATAATGTCTTTAGTATAAGACTTGTCCGAGGCTGTTGATTTGATTCTTCAAAGTTTTTTTCTTTTTTATAGGAATGCAGGCACAGAGATTGTAATATTGTAATCCGACCCAGCAATGTGATTCTGTTGAGACCATGTTTTGAAATAAATGTGGTGACATTTATTCGCTGTCAACTAAGGATTTCCAGGTCTTACTCATCATGTACCTTTTAAGCATTGAAGCTCAGGAACTGAGAGAGTTGAGATAAGCCATGCCTATCCTCATTAACGCCGTAGACATTGAATATGGGCTTTGGTACCAAAAAGAGGTATCATTTTGGTCAAAAGTCAAACCCCGAATATATCACTACATTGCCAAACACGTCTCCAAGGCTGCTGCATCCAGACCATAGCAAACCCTAGTTTGTTTGTTGTTTTACATTTCTGAGAGCTCCCTCCTCTTCGTTTCGTCAGAGCTAGGGTTACCGTTACCCGCCACAAACCGAAAAAATTCTCTCGGTTTTTTTATTTTTCTGATCAAAATTCTCTAAATGCTATTGAGGTAGGCGATGAAGCGAGACCTACCGGAATCCGACAAGCGTCTCTGCGGCGGCTGCGGCTCATCGGAGCGGTGGCTCCTCCACCACGTACGCCTCCGTGGATCTTTCCAGCGTCTCTGCACCAACTGCGTCCTCAAGAACCACCCGGGTCTCTTCTGCCCCGTCTGCCTTGATGTTTTCGACTTCGACAACCCGCCGCCGGCGCGTGACCGCGTCATGTGCGTCAAGTGTCCCGCCATCGCCCACGGTGGCTGCGCCAACTGCGCCTCCTTCGAGTGCCCTCCCTGCTCCCAGCCCCAGTCCGCTGCCTTCTCCTTCTTCAATTTCACCACATCCGCCGTCGCTAACGGCGGCGGCGCGGCGGCGCAGCAGCAACTCGGCAAGGATTCGGCGAAAGCCTTTGTGGCTGCGGCGAGAATCGCGGCCAATTCGATGAAAAAGGCCGCCGCCGCCGCCAGGGTGGACGCGGAGCGGCGCGTGAAGGAGGCAGTCTCCGCCAAGAAGAAGGCTAGGGAGGCATTGGAGCTGCTGGCTTTCCTCGTCACCAAAGAAAAGAAAGAGAATGGGTCGAGAGCCGCGGCTGCCACCACCGGAGAGCTCAATTCGGGTGGAACAAAGGCGAATCCCGGCGCAATGCAAGTTCTGGCCAATTTGGCTACTTCCATGGCGAGTGATGGAGCAAATAGGATGGAGGAAGGTGGTAATCAAATCAAGGGAGGAGCTTGATAATTCAACTTACAGCTGCTGTTGCTTTCAATCTGTGAGTCTCTTCTTTGTGTATTACTTGCAGTTGCTCTGTTTTTTCAACTCTTTTGGCGCCTGAGAATTTTCCGGTGACAATATAGATCAGTTGTTGTTGTGTACTCAATTTTCCCATACAGTTCTGTGTAGCTGATTATCAATGTGATTCTCTAGTGCGCTTCTGTATCTTCTCTGTTTGTTGTTATATTGGTTAATAAAGTTTTACATGATTTGTATGATGGCCTTTTTTTTTACTTATTTACTGGGTTTGTTATAGCTTAATATACCCTATTTCATATCACATTAGAAGTTCCTACTTAATGATGCTGTGTTGTGGAGTCTCTTTTTAATGAGGGCTAATCAATATGGTGTAATTGATATGGACATTCATTGGGGTTTACATAAATCTCAGAACAAATGCTAAAAGTGTCGACTGCAAAACTGCAAACCCAGTAGTCATCGTTAAAGTTTAGGTCATCGTTAAAGTTTATATCACATAGTGTTAGTGTTTGTTTAAATTTAAAAGTGTGACCATTTCATAAATTATCAATAGTATATACTGGTAAGGGCTATTAGCTCTGCCTTCAGTGCTTGTGATGGATCATGAGTGATCGTTTCATGTCATAGATGGGGAAACAGATAACAAAGCACATAAGCTTATTGTAAGGCCGAATGAATATACGACTTTAACTGTTAGGTTCATCCTAATATCTATCCTCTGTTCAGAGTAAGTTTATCTTCTTTTTCTTTTTTTGCTTTGTTCCATTTTTTTTTCATATATGCCGATCATCTCAGAGACAGTTCTTCAGTCAAGTGGCCGTTGGTTGAGTTGGAATAGAGATCATGAGTTAGTTTTTGAAACCCAGGAAGTAGGGTACTCCTGTGTCTTTCAACCATTGGGTTCCTGCGAGGAAAGTACCAGGAGTGAATGCCTGAACATCGTTTCTGTTTGTAATCACATGGTATCCTTTCCATTTCACTCTTCCCGTTGTCACAGCACCAGGACCCCGGTTTCCATACTCTGCATAGTACAATGTGTCTAGGCCAAAATTACCCTCCCATGGTAGCCAACCTGCAGGTTGGATCAAGTCCCCAAGTTCGGACTCCATGATTACTGTCCTCGAGTATATTTTCCATGGCCGCCCCAAGAATGACCTAATCTGGAATCTCTCCTGGAACAACGCCTGTTCTGGGACTATCCTGCAGTTCTGGATAACTAGACCGGTGCTTTGCCTCTTGTCTTGTCTTCCATGAGCTGTGATCGTGTTCTGTTGACCCTTCATAGGCTTCCTTAGGATGATTAAACTGTTCTGGATGACTGTTGTTGAGTCACCAAAAATGAAGTCAACAGTCCCGGATATGACACAGTTGCGATAGAATTGGCGAAAGGTTTGCGCATACAATGTGTCTTGGTAGCCGTCCATTCTGCAGTTGAAGAAGGCAGACATTTCCGACTGGACTCGGAGTGCCACTGCCTGATGCTTCTCAGGGCCGGCTGTGTTCTGAAATCCCATTGCCCTCGCTATGAACCCACTTCCCAGTACAACTGTGATTGTGGCAAAATAATTATATAGTTGGAGTTGCTTGTTATGTGATTCAAGAAGGAAAACATAATGGAAAGAAATAATGTAGAAGAGTATAACAACAAAGACTCACTGAATGTGGCGGTGTCCTGGGTGGTGATGCCATCGGCAAAGCTTTTGCTGCCAGTGACCATGGTTTTCCGGGGTCCATCGCCATACATGTACACATTGACCATAGTCTTGGCCACAGTTACATACTCCGTGTAAATCCCAGCCTTGACATATATAATATATCTTCCCTGATGTCCCTTTGGGTACGCAGCAAGGGCTGCACCAATTGTTTTGTATTGTCCACTTCCATCTTTGGCCACCACTGCGTTAGGTGCTGGCCCGTTGTTCCTCGGAGAAGGGTTGTTCTTGGGCCCTTTGTTCTTGGGCTTGTTTGCCAACAGCTTCCTGTCCGAAGAAGGAAACCATGCTGGAAAAGTGTCATTTTCATCTTCTTCCATTTCTGTATCCAGGAGCTTTCGTTCTGTTGAAACCTTACTTTCTGCTTTCAAAGAGATATTGAAGCTGCCCAGGATGGGAGCAAGTGATGACACAATCGCTAAGGCGTTGCTGGTCAATTGTGAGGCATTGAGCATCCCCTCGTTCATTTGTTTTTGGAGGTCTTGGTGAGGGATCCCATCAAGACATGATTGCTGAAGTGAAATTGCAGCACTAAACCAGTTCTTAAGATCAGCTTCTTTCTCATTCATATTGTGCATTTCCGAATCCCCAACCATGGTAAACGAGTACTGAAGTGTGTCAATTGCCGTTTCCAACAATTCCTTGCAATCGGCGAAGGCCATTTTTCCAGTGGAATTGACATTGTTAGCGTTTTTTATTATGCTTCCGGATTTCTCTATTGCCGCCTTCACCTGGTGGATTGTGGAATCAATGGCGGCTATGATGAGGTCTTTCACGGTGGCACTTTGGTTCTTGGCAACAGATTCAAGGCTGTCAACGCATGCTTCTTTGAAGTCGGTTGGCTCACAGATTGCGTGGACGGCCTTAGAACTTGTTGAGAGCTTGTCCTTGCCTTTGCTGTGAGACTGCGTAACGGCAACTACACAACCAACAACTACTCCTACAACAAGGATAATTGAAACTACTCCTACTATTACCTTCCCTTTTTTCTCCATAATTTAGTTTCTTTTGATGAATAGGTTTTGTTGAATGGCTATGAAGCCTAATATAACGAAGAAAATGAAGCTGCAGACCATAGATACGATGGAGTTTCATACGTGCATGCATGGATGCCCAAATTTAGGGTTCAGGGTGGTGTGTGGCTTAGGACATCAAATCTGAAGATAGGTTGAGGGTAGTTGGTGGGAATGATGGTTGCTAAGACAGAATTAATTTAGCATAGATATCATCTCCAACAATATCTCCGAGATGTGAGTTCTTGGTTGCTCAGCAAGCAAGGCCTGTGATCTATTATTGGACTTCTTAACCAAAACTACCCAGCAGGCTATTTCCAAATGCTTCCATTTTAATGCGACATTATATTTGCAAAGTAATTAGACAGAAATACGTGCATGGTATTACTTGTGCAACCTTATACATATCAGGGATATCAAATCTGCTCTGAAAAGAAAACATGAAGGAAATGCAGCGACACATGGTTTAGCAGACGACAGAGATCCTTCAGCAGCTTCGAATTCAAATTAACTCGTCATATTCATTTGCATCGTCTGGATATTGGTGTTCAGTTATATTTCTATTAATCAATGGAGAATGAGTTTTTATTGTTATCATGGTCAACACATGGTCAATTGTTATCAACTTATCATAATTGAATACCTCTCACAATATATAAGTTTAATACAATATAATTTAATAAAAAAATGGCAAGATAGTAAAACAATATAAAGGCACTTATAGAACAAAATATTAGTGATTTACAATTTTTTATCTCTCAAAGAAAAACTACATCTTCCCACAGGTGTGCATATCCTCTAGTCTTATTAATTAAGAGAGAATAGACTTTTACAGTTACCCGTCTTCTTGTCCGTACGTTTGCTCGTGCATGCTAAACAACTACTCCAAATAATTAGATACATTTTCTTTCCAATAGTACTCTTGTATTTAGTTTTTTCATTTAGTAAGAGCATATTAGGACTTCAAAATTTGGTGAAGCTAAGAGCATCCACAATAGGAGGGTAAAGAGGTTTTTGAAAATTGAGAGCACTGCTCTCTTTGTTCTCCTCTAAACCCTAGCGCCACTAATTTTTCTTCCCCAATTTCTTTGATCATCAAGGATTTCTTCTCTCTTCTTCCCGATTGGATTTTCTTCTCTTCTTTTCTTGGTTTTCCTCTTCTTTTCAACATGATACCACATCCTAAATACTATCCACCTCTGGCTTTCGATATCTCAAGGGGAGAGGAAGTAGAGGCCAATGAATTTAATTTTGTTGTGATGAGGATTTTTTCTGCGACACCTTTAGTTTGACAGCCATCTCGTGTTACTTTGGTTTTAGTCTAGGTTTGTTATGCGTCATGCTGTTATCCAATATAAGCGTACTTTAGGACTTCTTCTTTAGCGTGTCGGGTAATCCGGTGAAGTTCTGTATTCCTATCACAAGTTTCCGAGTAGATATAAAATTTGCACCCTTTCAAAAAAAGAGCATCCCCAATAGTATTGATAAATTTTAAAGTTATATTTATGTAAAAGTTAAATTTAGTTAATTACATTGTTTTTGTAGTTTACTCTAACAGTATTGCTATTTTAAAGGTTATGCAAACTAAAATTAGGAAGAAAACTAAAAAGTGGAGACGCGAAATGAAAACTCTGAGTTAAATTTTTTGACAAATATAACTAGAGATTTACATACCTACAAGTTAAATTTAACTTTCATATAGGGTATTTTGAAGCCAACTTTTATCAATATTTAGTCAAATTATTACTTTTATTTTAAAATAGGGTTTCTATATGGGATGCTCTTACATCAAAAAAGCGTTTGGCTTTAAAGATTATAGTCAAACATTCATAATACCTAAAATTGTCATTTTTTCCGATGAAAAGAGAATTTCATTAAAATCTCACAGCTTAAATAGTACATACACAACTGACTAACAGTTCTGGCTCTAAATCCAAGAAGATAAACTAATCAAAGCTAATATCACTCTTTAAAACGCTAAGCTCAACCATAGTCGAACTTACTTACATCTTTCAAGGAAAAAGTGAAAGACACAAAAAAGAAGATGAACATACTCATAAGTACTCAATTATAGTAGGTATGTCATTCCCATGAATTACGTAGTCCCAAAAAAATGCAGATAATTAAGCTTTGGTACCAACAGTACCCAACTCTAGAGTCCTAAACAAGAGGGAAAAAAACGTAATTAGCTAAAAACTAACAACCTAGCATAAACTAAACAAGCCCATATGAGAAGTCCAAACAAGAGAAGATCCGATCCTTGACCAATTGCACACTCTCATGGAAACCCTAGCAACACAATCACAACCACAACCAACAATCGAGCAGCCTTTCCGGTTGACCCACCGCCCAATACATCCTGCTTGCGACTGCCATCGTCACCCTCGTCCCACCGGCCAACAAACCTACACAATGTCCCAGCCATAACATAAACACAATGCACCTCCTCCCCAACCGCTCTCCGACTGCCGTTCGACTACCCCATGTTGTCGCATCACCAGGGAAATCAACAAAGAACAAGCAAAGCCAAAAAAGGTCGTATCTGTCCCTCAACACATCTCAGGCCTTGACACCCCGTTCAACACATCTCAGGCCTTGACACCCAGTCTGACAGCAAAGCAACGACAGAGAACGAGTCACGAAACTCACCTCTACCGGCCACTGCAGGACGAGATGAAAGAGTTGTTGTTGCCACTCCTTGGTTTCTCACAGAGGAAAATGCAGGGAGAGAGGAAGAGACCTCGTGGGTCTCGTCAATTGGTTTCCCTATTAATACCTAAAATTGTCAATGGTTATGTGTGTGTGTATATATATATATATATATATCAGGAAAAGGAATAAATAAATTAAAGATAAAATTGTAAAATTGAACAAAACAAATTAAAGAAAAGAAAAAATGAAAAACGGAATTCATGCTTTTTCTCTTTCTCTCTCTCTACATAACTTCGTGCAATATAAACCTACAATAACACTTTTTTCTTTTCTTTTGAAGCATGAATTTGAATAGAAAATTTATGTTGACACTACCAGAAAAAACACTATATCCGACGAGATATGGAAAACTATAACCGACGAGATAAAAATCTCGTCGGATATAGTGAAAAAATAATTTTTTTTTTAATTTTTTTTAGAAATCTCGTCGGTTATAGTACTATAGCCGACGAGAATGGGTAAAAACCTCGTCGGATATAGTATTACCGACCGACTTTAGCCAACTGACTATAACCGAACGTGCGACATCCAAACTTATGCCATTCATCAATCCAATCTTCAATGTGAAGAACCCAGTTAAGTTTAACAACATCAGTCTTCTTTGACATTACACCAAGTGATCAGTTGATCATATATTCATATTCCCTTAGTATCAATATCAACAAGATTGCATGTAATGTACATACCCTGAAAATCACGGCAAGAAATCTGGCTCCCCTTTCTTTCAGATGCACACTGGACACGATTAAAGTCCGCCATGGCCTTGTAAGTTGTAATCACATGACTACGAATCGATGCAATAGATCCTGGCCAACCTGCCAAATGGCCCGATGACGGATTGCGTATTTTGAAAAAAATCGTTTACCTAGGAATGAAGAATTATTTAGTTTATACACAACAAGTGTATGATCAAGAAGATAAGAATTGTAGAATAAATATATTGTGTAAAAACCTATTGATTTGTCGTTCAAACCAAAGAGAAATTTTGGGTTTTATTATTATTTTTGTTTATATATGTAATTTTGTATGAGAATAATATTGTAATTCTCTGATGAAAATTAAAAGGAGTTCAATTGAGGAATATTGGAGGTTTCAATAGAGATCCTCGTTTAAATAACCTCTACCCACAATTTTTTTTTAAATACAATTTTCTTTTCTATTTCCAAAAAAAAAAAAAACAATCTCCCGATCTCATATACTCTAGTATCAATTAAAAGTTTACATGCACAACTACTGTATAATCAATTTGAAATGTGCCCGGGGTGAATCGGATCTGAAGACCCCTGCAGCTAAAGATCATATGCAATTAAGACACTACAATTTCATAATTAACTTCCATGATCCGTGGCAGATAACTAGACAGTATCTTAACTAGTAGATGCGCGCATCTTTGTAAAATAAGTTTGTATATAAGATTATAGGGTGATATATACAACTAGTTTGAATTCGATAAGAATTCTGGATTTTACTCGTCTTAATTAGAGTCATAGAATATAGAAACTAGTCTCCGTAAAATCGAATGACCTTAGAAAAATTTAGGAAGATTTTTTCTTAATAGGCGATAATTATATTGAAGATATGATAGTACATGGTTTTATCAGAGTCGGCTTCATAAGACGAAACTTAAAGTAAAACTATACAATGGATTTGACCACGTACCAAGTGTACCTTATTGTAGTAGCATAATAATTGTTTATGCATAATATTAAAATTGATAACTACAATAGCTTTAGTAGTATCATAGTTCATCCCTCCAATTTCGATCATGAAGTTTTGTTTAATTCATTCTAATATCTTAATCAAATTACGTGAAAATTTCACGATTGTCATAAATTTATTTATACTGATGGACAAATTCATAAACATACATAGCTTAATTTGTATAAAAGGAATATACATAACTTGAAAATTCATTGAAGACACATGTTCTCGCAGTTTTGATGAAGACACTAAATAACAGCTACTGTATTTCATGAATTTCATTAGAGTGATTCGACGTGAAAGTTGCCTTATGTCAATCCAAACTGTAATCATGTTAAGGTTCGGTGTGGCCCACCGTATATCATCTCTGAAGTACAAGTGCCAACTTTCAGTGCCAATACGTCCAACACAGACGAATGGCATCGCTGCAGCCCTGTCTAAGTTCACCCATCACAACCCACAATGCACCACACCGCAACTTCGAATCATGCTCAAACATGGCCGAGCTCAAACAACTCCACTCCCGCAACATCCGCCTCGGCCTTGCCGCCGACAACGACGTCATGGCCGCCTCGTCAAATTCTGCTGCTCCTCCAGAAACGGCGACTTGAGCTATGCCCTCAAGGTGTTCGACAATATGCCTCACCAAGATACCTTCATTTACAACATTGTTATGACTTATGACAGCTTATTTGCAAACCCCATTGCATAGAAACTGCAATGCTCTGTACTCACAGATGTTGGAAGTCTGTCAGTCCTAACAGCTACACATTTCCTTGTGTTGTTCGAGCTTGTTGCGATATCGAAGAAGGGGAACAAGTCCATGCCCATGTTGTGAAACACGGGGTTTGGAGCCGATGGGTATTCGCAGAACAACTTGATCAACATGTGTGTAAAGTTTGAGTCTTTGGAGAGAGCTAGTATTGGTTTGTGGCTTTAATTATAAGCTAGATCAATTTGTCTTGGACTATACCACAGCCCACTTACGTGGAAACCTATTAGAGTAAGTTATTAATTAGGAATTCTATTCCTAATCAGATTCTCATACACACGTCCATATATGTCTATATATGTGATTGGCATCGATCAAGAGAAGGACGCAAGATGCGGACGTAGCAACCAGTATTAGTGCAAGCTGAGATTCTCTTAGACTATATGGGCATTATTATACTTTGTATTAGTTGTTTTAGTTTTCTCTCCTTGGAAAACAACATATTTGTATTTTTGTATATTGTAGGCTCTTTGATCAATGAGTGTATTTGAGTGTAATTGGGTTTTGGGTTTGTGTGTAAAACATCTTGTAATCTTCTTTTGAGTTTAGTGGAATCTCCTCACCGTCTCCGTCCGTAGATGTAACTTAATTTGGATGAACCACGTAAATCTGTGTGTTATAGATTTTTCTGTTTATCTTTCATATTCGTTGATATTTCGTATTGTTTGGAGCTTCCGCACAGCAAGTGGTATCAGAGCTCAGGCTACGTCTGGGTTTGTAGTTTTGTCTACAATTATAAAGCCTGCTACATCGGCGAAATATGAGATCGATAAATTCATGGAGAGGAATGATTTCAACCTTTAGCGTGTAAAGATGCGAGTCCTTTCGCTAAAGCTTGAGAGATTAGATATGGCCAAATCAATTAAAAAGTTGTATTTGAGCAACCATTATACACTCTTTGTATTTGTTGAGGGCCAATTTGATCAGTTCTGTGAAGATGTGATAGTGAGACACTGCACTATTTTGATGACACCACCTACATATTTCATAGAACATATTGATTTTCTTGTGGAGAAAGCAGTCTGCATGCTTTCTTATGTGATTAAGTCTATATTTGGACTTCGGTGCTGAATTTGGTAATTCCTGCTACTTGGTGAATTGGTCGATCTCCGTCGACTTGCATTTTGTGTGAAGACTCTATTTGAGGTATGGTTTGATACTCATGCTGATTATTTTGATACTTGTTCTTTTGTGACTCATGTGAGTGATGGTAAACATGAAATGAGGAAAAATTTTGATTTCCATGGATTTGTTTGTGGGGTGAATTTGTATGACATATGGTGTCTCCAGTTTATGTCACCCAAATTTGTGATCAGCGAAGTTTTGCATTGTGGGGAGTATGTCATGTTATGTGTAGAAGAGTTTAATGCAGGTTCAAATCACGGTGTTAGTAAGTAGGTGGAGCTTGTTCAAACTTTTGTTCAACTTAGTCAGGATGTGCTTGATATTTTTTTGGTGATATTGAAGAGTGGTGGTTCTACTTTGTTGCTTTGGTTGAAGAAATTCGGCTTCTTCTTTGGGGTCATCATTTTATGATTAAATCAGTTCCTGTTTGCACTTAAACTTGGACTTAATTGCTACTCGTAATTAGTAGTTTTGGTGGAGGAGACTTTCAGAAGAAATTCAACTTTAAAGATTTTTGATAATTTAAAGCAAAGTGGAGATTATTGGTTTGTGGCTTTAATTATAAGCCTGATCAATTTGTCTTGGACTATACCACAACCCACGTACGTGGAAACCTATTAGAGTAAGTTATTAATTAGGAATTCTATTCCTAATCAGATTGTCATACACACATCCATATATGTCTATATATGTGATTGTCATCGATCAATCAAGTAGAGAGAAAGACGCATGATGCAAACGTATGAACCAGTATTAGTGCAACCTGAGATTCTCTTAGACCATATTGGTATATTAGAATTTGTGTCATCTTTTTCGGCATTATACTTTGTATTAGATGTTTTAATCTCTCTCTCATTAATTTGGAGAAACAACATATTCATAAATGAGAGAAACAACATATTCATATTTTTGTATGTTGTAGGTTCTTTAATCAGTGAGTGTATTTGAGTGTAATTGGGTTTTGGGTTTGTGGGTAAAACATCTTATAAACTCCTTTTGAGTTTAGTAGAATCTTCTCACCGTCTTTATTCGTGGATGTAACCCGATTTGGGTGAACCACGTAAATCTGTGTGTTATAGATTTTTCTGTTTATCTTTCATATTCGTTGATACTTCGTATTGTTTGAAGCTTTCGGATTTTCGACAAAATGTCTGAGAGGATATTGTGTTTTGGACGAGTTTGATCAGTGGGTATTCGCAGTGGTCTTTTGTTTAGGGCTGGGCACAAATCCCACAAATCCCGCAAATCCCGGTCTCATCCCGGTCCCGTCCCGATCCCGGCGGAATTTGAAACTAAAAATGTTCATCCCGTCCCGTCCCGTCCCATCAAAAAAACAATGGGACGGGACGCGGGACTGAAATTTCTCATCCCGTTAGGCCCGTCCCGTCCCATATATAAATTTAAATTGATCTTGACCGTTGATTTTAATTTTGTATTGCTATGTTTTTAATCTTGTATTGCTATATTTTTAATCTTGTATTGCTATGTTTTAATTTTCTTCTTTTCTTGTTAAACTTATGATATGTGAACTTGTGTAACAGATTATGGATGTTATTCTTGTTATGTTTGATATTATTAGGTTATGGATTGTGACTTATGAATGTAAGCAAGCTGTGTAATTGTAATTAGATCATAGATACATGTTGTGATTTATGAATGTAAGCAAATTTTTCTTCTTTTTTGTTTCCAATTTTGTGGTGGGATTGGGACCGTCCCGTCCCGATCCCGTCCCGTCCCATGTGGGATTAGGCCCGGCGGGATTTACTCTCAAAATGCAAGGCCCGTCCTGATCCCGTCCCGCATGTAACAACCGGGACTGGACGTGGGATGACCTCAATCTCGTCCCATCCCGTCCCATGCCCAGCCCTACTTTTGTTGATAAGACGTATGGAGTATTTGAATCGATGCCGGAGAAGAATTCGGTTTCTTGGAATGCCATGATCTTCTGTTATGTTCGCAATGATCGGTTGGGTGAGACGCTTTCTTTGTTCCGAAGGATGAGAGCGGAAAATGTGGGATTGAATAAGTTCATGGCGGCTAGTTTGTTATCGGCTTGTACAGGTTTAGGTGCTCTAGAACAAGGGAAGTGGATACATTGAGAAAAGAGGGATTGATTTGGATTCGAAACTTGCAACATCAATCATAGACATGTACTGCAAATGCGGATGCCTAGAGAAAGCGCTTGAAGTGTTCAAAGGGTTGCATGGTAAGGGGATTTCTTCATGGAATTGCATGATCGGAGGGTTAGCAATGCATGGGAAGGGAGAGGCGGCAATTGAGCTCTTCAGGGAGATGCCAAATGACATGGTTGCTCCTGACGACATTACTTTCGTTAATGTCCTTAGTGCATGTGCTCATTCGGGGTTAGTAGAAGAGGGGCGCCAGTACTTCCGGTCTATGCTTGAAGTCCATGGCATTGAGCCGAGAATAGAGCATTTTGGGTGCATGGCTGATCTTTATGGACGAGCTGGGTTGCTTGAGGAGGCAAGGAAGCTAATAAATGAGATGCCTATGAGCTCCGACATAAGTGTGTTGGGTGCTCTCCTCGGAGCTTGTAAGATCCATGGGAATGTCGAACTAGGAGAGCAAATACGTAAGAGAGTAATCGAATTGGATCCACATAATAGTGGCCGCTATGTGTTGTTAGCTAATCTATATGCCAATGCTGGTAGATGGGAAGATGTAGCCAATGTGAGGAAGCTAATGAATGACAGAGGAGTGAAGAAGGTTCCTGGGTTTTCAATCATCGAATTGGACGGTGTTGTCAATGAGTTCATAGCAGGAAGGGGGAGGACTCATCCTCAAGCGAAAGAGATCTACGCGAAAATGGAAGAAATGTTGGAACGCATAAGATGCGTAGGCTATGTTCCCGACACGAATGCAGTACCGCATGATCTTGTTGATGAGGAGAAGGAGACTCCTCTGTACTACCACAGTGAGAAACTTGCAATGGCATATGGCTTGTTGAAGACTAAACGAGGAGAAACTCTTCGTATATCGAAGAATTTGCGAGTATGTAAAGACTGCCACCAAGCTAGCAAGCTCATCTCCAAGGTTTTCGAACGTGAAATAATCGTGAGGGATCTAAATCGGTTCCACCATTTTAAAGGAGGACACTGTTCTTGTAATGACTACCGGTGAAAAGCTGTATGAAACTGAGCGAGAAATTGACTCAGTGAGTCATACTCAGATAAATAAATAAAGTTAAAATTCAATTTTTTATTGTTCACATTTTGCGTGGACCAATGAGGAAGCAGTAAATTATAGAATTAAATGAAAATTATTTTTATTTTGTCAATGAAAATAATAATAGGCTCAATGAAAAGAACAGAAGCCCTAAATCGAACGGGTTGAGCTATCTGAGTCGAACCCTTCTCCACTCGCGAACTCACGATTCCGAACGATCCCAGCTCGTTCTTCTTTTCCGTCCTCCAATTTTTCAATTTTCCCACCAAATCTGACCCTCAAAAACTCTAATCCTCCTCTTTCAATTTTTTTTTCCATCTCCGAATATCCCCAAATCCAGATTCACATCCATGGCATCCCTGATACGTTGAAATTCGTTGTTCAATTCGCTTTTCTTCTGAATCAGGTATGAATTTTCGATCAATTCTCTACTACCCTGTTTGAAATTTTGAGTCTTGAATTTGTGTTTTGGGAACTGAAAGTTATTATTTTTATCTTCCGGGTCATAATAGCAGAAAGTGAGTTCAGTTGGGTCTTATTTGGTCCAAGGCTCTAAGCTAGCTTTCTATACATTGAGTTTACTTCGTGTATTGTGATAACTTATTATATTCTTGGGGTTTATTTAGTTGTGGTGGTCTAAATGCTATAACCGAATTGGTTTGGAGTAAGTGACAGAGCTTTTGAAACAAGTAAAGTAATTTTAAAGCTTTGCCAGCTTATAAGAGAGTTGATTTTGATGTGTTGAAGTTTTCATTTGTACTGTCAAATGACACTGTTTTGGGAGCAGAGTTAAATGGAATATTACACACAGCTAGTGTGAAATTCTGAGTGATTGTTGCAGTTCCACATTGGTTATGTACTAAGTTAATCCGGGATGTACAGATGATTACTGGGTGTTTTTAAGATGTCGTGTTGATGTAGCAGCTAATGTTTTTATCCTTGCCTGGGCACGATTTCTTGTGAATTACTCATTGTGCTTCGTATATGTTATTCTTGATCTATACGGTGCTTTTAACCTAATGAACGCATGGATAACAATATTTTTTGTTTATGTTTACTGCAGATACTCAGTGGCGAAAACCAACACTCTTTGCTGATGTCCCTTGGACCTTGGACCGTGCAATGTTGTAAGATAAAGATCATAACTTCGGTTAGTGCTGATTAGAATCTAGGGTCCCAATGCGCTCTTCTGGATTAATTGACCCAGGATGGGATCATGGGGTTGCTCAGGATGAGAGGAAGAAAAAGGTAAAATGCAATTACTGTGGAAAAGTAGTCAGTGGGGGAATCTACAGATTGAAGCAGCATCTAGCCCGACTTTCTGGAGAAGTGACATATTGTGATAAGGCTCCGGAGGATGTATACATGAGTATGAAGGCAAATATGGAAGGATGTCGTACTCATAAAAAACCTAGACAATATGAAGATGTTGGGCAAGCATATTTGAATTTTCAACCTAGGGATGGTGAAGAAGAAGTCCATGGTGGTTATAGAAGCAAGGGAAAACAATTGGTAGGTGACAGGAATTTAGCTGTGCCAATGGCTCCTCTCAGGTCATTAGGATTTGTTGATCCTGGGTGGGAACATGGTGTGGCTCAGGATGAGAAAAAGAAAAAGGTGAAATGTAACTATTGTGAAAAGATAGTTAGCGGAGGTATCAACCGATTTAAACAACATCTGGCTAGAATTCCTGGGGAAGTTGCACCTTGTAAACATGCACCTGAGGAAGTCTACCTCAAGATGAAGGAGAATATGAAATGGCATCGTACTGGTAGGAGACAGAGACATCCCGATGGCAAGGATTTCTCATCTTTGGATGTGCAGTCAGATAATGAAGAGCAAGACAATGACCAAGTTGAATCTGATGTGCATCATGCAAGTACAGAAAGATTGATGGATGGTGATAGACGATTGAGCCAAAATACTAGAAAAACTTTTAATGGGCCTTCATGCACTGCTTCTGAGTCATTATATAAGCGATCAAGGCTAGATTCTCTTTTCTTGACTCCCCCTCAGAATATGACACCACAGTCATATAGACAAGTAAAGGTCAGAACAATGCCAAACAGAGTTTCCCGCAAGGAAGTTATCTCTGGAATATGCAAGTTCTTTTACCAAGCAGGAATTCCTCCACAAGCAGCCAACTCCTTATACTTCCATAAGATGCTTGAACTGGTTGGCCAATATGGGCCAGGTGTGGTAGCACCTACAAGTCAATTATTATCAGGCCGGTGTCTGGACGAAGAAATTGCAACCATTAAAAACTTCCTTACTGAGTACAAGGCATCCTGGGCAATCACTGGTTGTTCTGTGATGGCAGACACTTGGCTAGACGCAGAGGGGAGAACACTCATTAATTTATTGGCTTCTGGCCCAAATGGTATATACTTCGTTTCTTCAGTTGATGCCACTGTAATTATCAAAGATGCTACAGAATTGTTTAAGCTGCTGGACAATGTGGTTGAAGAGATGGGCAAGGAAAATGTAGTTCAGGTACTTGGCTTTACTATTTTTCTCATGTAATTCCCATCTCAAGTTGTCCTCTTCAGCTATCAACTTTTTTCCGATTCCCTCTTCTGCAGGTTATCACTCCAAATACTCCTAGTTTTAAAGCTGCTGGGAAAATGGTTGAGGTGAAGAGGAAGAATTTATTCTGGACGCCATGTGCCATCAATAGTATTGATCAAATTCTTAAACATTTGTCAGAGATACCTAGTGTAGCAGAATGCATCAAGAAGAGCCAACGAATTACAAAGCTCATCTACAGCCAAGTTTGGCTGTTAAACTTTATGAAGAATGGCTTTACACAAGGAAAGGAACTTTTGAGGCCCTCCATTACCCAGTTTTCTTCTAGCTTTGCTGCCTTACAGAACTTGCTGGACCAGAGGATTGGTCTTAGAAGGTTGTTTCGATCAAACAAATGGATTTCATCTCAGTGCGCCAAAACACGTGAGGGAAAAGAGGTGGCAAATATTGTATTTGATGCAGAATTTTGGAAGAATTTACAGGTCATTAGGAATTCTGTGGACCCAATAATGCAAGTTCTGCAAAAGGTTGAGACTGGTGCATGCTTGTCAGTGTCATCTATCTTCAATGATATGTCCACTGCAAGTCTTGCAATTAAATCCATATATGCTGACGGTGAACCGAACTGTGAACCAATTTGGGATGCCATCCAAAATCTTTGGGACTCGTTAAACCATCCCATGTATGTGGCAGGTTACTTCTTGAACCCATCATACAGACTACGAACAGATTTCATGCAGGTAGGAGAAATACCAACAATTTGTTGATTTCACCTTCACGCCAGGTTTTGTCCTAACCCACGTGTTAATTGTGTGTAGCATACTATTCGTGGACTTACAGAATGCATTGCTCGTCTGGAGCCAGAGAACGCAAGAAGGATTTCTGCCTGTACGCAGGTAAGAAGTTTCTTATTAAAACGCAGTCCTGCCTCCTGAATGTTGTTGTATAGTTAGATGTTGCGTTATTATATTCACTCATTATGTGACACAACATCCAGATTGCTGATTATACTTCTGCAAAAGCTGACTTTGGAACTGAATTAGCGATTAGCACAAGAACAGAGCTTGATCCAGGTAATACATTAGACTGCCACGTTTCTCATATGCGAGTTAGAGATATAAATGCATGCTCATTATTTCATTTTCTGATACCTTTTTTCTTTTTGGTCTTGTATTAGCTGCATGGTGGCAACAACATGGGATAAGTTGCTTAGAGCTGCAGCGAATAGCTGTGCGTATATTAAGTCAGACATGCTCATCTTTTGGGTGTGAGCATAACTGGAGTAGGTTTGACCAGATGGGCAATCTAAGAAGCAATCGTTTATCTCAAAACAGATTGAATGACCTCATGTATGTTCACTACAATTTGCGTCTTAGAGAGCTGCAAGTAAGAGGGTCAAACAGTTCAATCTTCTGTGACAATGTTTTGTTGAAGGATTTATTGAAAGATTGGATTGAAGACACGGGGAGAACAGACTTGGCAGAAAATGAGGTATTATATTGCACTCTTAGATTCTAATTATCTTCAGTTGGATGCTTGTAGGAAGTGATTCCATTATAATGTTTGAATTTCCTTTTGTAGGATGTTATATATAGTGAAATTGAACAGATTGATGCATACCAGAATAACAGCATTGGCTACAAAGACAGCGGAATCGCAAATGCAGAGGCCACGAATGGATCAGTTGCGCTGCTAGCCTACACTGATCCGAATATCGACCCTGTTGAAGCATGTATTGCCACCGACAACGACGAGGAGGAGGATGATAATAATGAAGCTTTGAACTACTATGACAGTGACGTGAGTTATTAGTCGGACCCTCGACAACTAACACAAGCTTTGAACACTACTGATGGCCTGGCCTCTTCTGATGTAATTATACTCCAAAATACGAGGTTCTTGAAGTCTCTATTCGTCTCTAACAAAGGGGCGTCTTTACTTGTAATATTGTTACTTCCACATTTTTCTGAAATGTATACTAGGGCAGGTCATAGATTCTCACAATATTCACTGATTCAATTGTGTTGTTAGCTTTGCGGAGACAGACGTGATTTCTCTCTGAAATGTAGACTTGTTGTAATCATTGTTACGTCACATTTTTCCTGATATACAAAGGCATAAATCTTTGCCAACTAATTGTTCATCGCAAGGGCCACCTGAAAAACTAGAGAGACACGCTACCGAGATATGTACTTCCCTCCGACGTATGATTCGTCGGTAAAGAAATTTTGTACCTAAAACCCCCAAAATACCCTTTTACTTAAACCCTGATGCTAAACACCGAAGGGAGGACTCTGGCTCGCTTTCTCTCTCTCACTCTGTTGTAAGGTTTTAGACTTTTAGTCTCTGCCGCCGCCGTAGGATCTGACAGTCTCAGTAGAAATGGCAGAAGCTAAAGCAATAGTGGGTCTCTCATGGGAACCGAAGATTCCGAATTTTTCGTCATCATCAACATCAACCTCTAAAACCGGACTTGCAACACAGCCTCAAGAAACCAATCGCCTTTGGAAACCGGCCGGCGAGCTCGTCGACGGTCTCTTCGTACCGCCGAACAACCCGAAGACGCTTAACAAGATGCGTAGGAAGCAACTCAAAGACACCAGTGGCTCCAATTGGTGCGTCAGCCTCTACTAGCGCTTTGGTGATTATTGAATTCGTTATGTTTTGCGACTAAATGTGTTGTGTTTTTGTTCAGGTTTGACATGCCGGCACCGACTATGACACCGGAGTTGCAGAAAGATCTCCAATTACTCAAGGTATATACAGTTCTGAATTGTCCAATGTTACAAAAGACTTGTGTTTATGTTCAGTGTCCTTCCTTGACATTTCAGCTTTAACCTTTCTCGAATGTTAACACATTCTATAGTAAAGTGGAAATTTTATTTTTCCTATGGCTTACTCTAGCTTATATCTGTTGATGAGAACTAAACAAGGAGGAATGTTAACACATTTTTGCTTTCCTTCTTCTCATGTCTCCGGTGTTAATTTCATCGTACTATTAGATTGAAATGAATTTATCTCTTTGAACTGAGTGATCGATCATGGTTATGCGCCTTTATAGGCTTGTTGACAGAAGTTTGCTAGAATATGCCCGTTCCTGTTTTGCATTTTATTGTCGAAAGGAAGTTTAAGTCTTGACTGTTGTGATTGGCTATTGGTTGCAGTTGAGGAGTGTTATGGATCCAAAGAGACACTACAAGAAGGGTGATTCACAAACTGCCAAGTATTTCCAGGTTAGAATGTAGTATCATAACAACATTACGATAACACAGTTGCAGTCATGTACTAGTGGATTTGTCTAAACCATATGCTGTTATACCATGTGAACCATATTTGTATTCATCAGGTGGGAACAGTGATAGAGTCCCCATCAGATTTCTTCTCCGGTAGACTAACAAAGAAGGAAAGGAAGACATCCGTTGCAGCGGAGCTGCTTTCTGATCCTTCCCTTGCGACCTATAGGTGAGATAGCAATACATTGATTTTATTGGCTCCCAGAAGTTGCTGTTTAGAACCCTAAGATTCAGTAGAACCTTAAATTCCCATCAAACCCCACATATTTTTCTTTCTCCAGCAAAAAGTTGATCTTAAATTCAAAAATAAATAAATAAAGGGAATGGGTGACTAATGGCACAGTAACAAAGAAAGGGTGAAGAATAGAATATAGAACAAGTTCTTTGGTGCCAATGGTGCCACCCTTTCTAGTCCAAAATTTATGTGGGAATAGTCAATATTTTCATTGATGAGTTGGCTCTTTCATAGTAAATGCAATTTGCCTGGAGGAAATTCCCATAAGATGTATTAGATGCTGAGTTTGTTAGCTCTTTAAGCTATATTATCCAACTTAAAAAGAATAATCAGCATGAAGCTGACATGATAATTTGATTCTGTTGTTTATGTGTTGTGTCGCCAGTTTTTTAAAAGAATGCTGTTTGTTTCATGAATTTACCTTTCAGGAAACGGAAGGTTCGTGAGATTGAGGAGAAAAATCGACCCGCTGATAATGAAAAATGGAAGAATAAGGGGAAGATGTCATATAAACGTGCAAAGCAGAGGAGGCACGGCTTCTCTGCTTGACTAGATTTTGAATGGAAAAACATATCAAGAGTTATTTTTTAAAATTGTACCAATGTGATGAGGTTGGAAACTTACTGTCCAAACATTAGATGAAATGTGATCAGATATGTGATTATGTGATTCATAAAAGCTTGTTCCCTTGTTTGTCTTTCCCTTACAACAAATATCATTGACTTAGGACATGGAGTCTTTTACTTGATGAAACAAATATCACTCGTTCACTTCCCTGTTTGATTGTTCTTATTGAAGCCGTTGCCACTGTCAAAAGTCATTTGGGCATCGCATTGGTTACCTGTACATGATCCTCAAGATCTCATATTTGTTTGGTGTGCTCGTCATAGTTGTATGAAGATCATGTACAGGTAACAATGTAATGCCGGTCTCAGCATGTTTTTTCAATGAAATTAATAGTAAACATGAAGTACCAACACAGATCTTCATCTTCAGTACTTGAGATAATAGGGCAAAGATATTGGGAGAAGCTAAAACAATGTGCATAGCAAGACCCATCCACTATGGAAACTCAGATAAATATCTCCGAGGCCTCGTTTGGAGCAAAGGAAAGTAAGTATTTATTACAGTTTCTTGTGTTTGGAATGATAGAGGGAAAAAAATTAGATAGAAGGGAAAATATGTGGAAAAGTGGTTCCTCCCAAATTCTTTGAGATTTTATTTCCCTTCTCTCTTTTATTATTATTTAATCTTGCAAATGGGATCCAACTCGTTGGATTATGTGTCTAACCCATTTATCTATGTAAAATATAATATTTTTTTCTTCCTAAAGATTACTATCCTTGCCAAACACCATTTAGTGAATCTTTTTGTTTTCCTAAAAGAAAAGGGAAAGTAAATACTTACTTTCCTTTCCGGGAGCCAAATAAGGCCCAAAAGAATTTGTTAACTTTTTCCTTTCTGGAAGCCAAACGAGGCCCAAAGGAATTTGTTAGTGATCTTTGTTAGCGATCATGTCATATGCTTAACCACTGCATATGAATGTCTAATAGTCGTGGATTTGCATATAAATGTCTAATAGTCATGGATTTCACGTTTGTTCCGGTATTATTTGGACCGTTACACATGTGAAAGAGAACATGATAGTCAAATTGTATAAAATAAAAACCATATAGTAGGAAAATTGAGGAGATGTTCGTGGCCTCCATACAACATTTTTTTTTTAAAGGCATCCGTTATAATTTTATTCCAAAGGGAATTAAGTACAGAATTCTAGGGCTACACCTTGGATTTGGTCAGGGAGTAAACCTAATCATACAAACGATAACTTTGAAAGCAAAGAAAATCTCATTAAACGGTATGCAGCATATTAGCTTCCCGAAATGCATGTGTGATCTTCGCAAAAGGAATTTGTGAAATAAGAAACTTGATATCTTCAACCACTTGGCCTGTTGGAGAATCATCCTTTTCCTCTGCCTCTATGGCTCTTGCTAATCCCAGACTATCAACTTCTATAATCAAATGCTGATATCCATTTGAAATCGCATGCTGACATGCACTACGCGCAGCCTCTGCCTCTACAAACGCGGGAGAAGAACCAATCTCTAAAAACTTACTAAGACCGGCTTTAACCTCTCCAAGATGATCTCTAAAGATTACCCCTGCAGCACCATGTTTTGTATTCCAATCATAGGCACCATCACAATTTGCCTTGATCCATCTTATGTCTGGCTTACTCCATATTTGCAGAACTCACCCTCTTTTTCCCCCTTTCACCGATTGCACTTGAAGGTACTGAGTATAAGCTTCCATAGCAACAAAACTAACTCTCGAGGCAGGCATAAATTCTTCACTCCACCTTCGTCGGTTTCTCTCTTTCCAAACTGACCAGATCAAATAAGCCAAGGTAGCGCAATCAGAAGTGTTAAGCAGCTGTAAGACATCAGACCACCACTGAATGATATTACCTACCTCAACCGTGGAAAATCTATTCATTAAATCCGGAATCACACCTATAACCTCCTTCACATAACTGAAATCTCTAGTTATATGTTCAATAGTCTCATACTCACCTTCACCACATAATGAACACTCCATAGGTACACTAACTCTATTTGACAGTAACGAAGAAGCAGTGGTAAGGATTGAGTGACATACCTTCCATTAATGAATTTTAACCTTTTGTTGCAAAGGTAAATTCCACAACTTCTGTCATGGCATAGAATGACCACTAGAGCTACTCGGTTGCTCTAATCCAACCAGCAAATCCTTAGCTACCACCTTGTAAGCAGACGCCATTGTGAACCTCCCTGAAGGTGTATAGTGTCATACAAGTTTATCCATTCCCGTTCGACAACTCACTGGAATTTGCTGGATAATCTCGGCCTCTTCCTCAACAAATCTCCCTTCAATTATTGACTTGTTCCGTGCTCCAGAAGGAGTAATTAAGTCTGATACCAACTCAATCCCAAACACCCTAGGAGAAATTGGCTTAAACCTACCTGCCTTAGGAATCCAAGAGTCAGACCATACCTTTACTTCTTCTCCAGCCCCTATTCTCCAGATAACTCCTCTCTTCAAAACTTTAAGAGCTTCATAAATACCCCTCAAATACTGAGAAGGAGAGTTGGACAGTGAAGCCTCCCATAAATTGGCACTAGGGAAATACTTTGCTTTATACAATCGAGCAATAAGCGAGGAGGGATTTCTCAATAGTCTCCAGCCTTAATTTGCAAGGAGAGCTAAATTATGTGCATGAAGATGTTTAAAGCCCATACCTCCGTCTTCTTTTAGCAAACATAGCTTCTCCCATGATATCCAATGAATTTTCTTCTTATCTTATGTCGAGCCCCACCAAAATTTAGCACAAAGTTGATGGAAGGATTCACAAAGCTCCTTAGGCAATAAGAAATAACTCATCGTATATGCTGATAACGCTTGAGCCACAACTCGAATAAGAATTATTTTATCCACAGTGCTTAGGAGCTTGCCCTACCAACCTTCAAGCTTTTTAAGAAGCTTCTATTTTATGTACGCAAAGATTTTCATCCTCTTCCTCCTCACATACGTTGGTAGCCCTAGGTATTTTTCATGTTTGTCAACTACATACACTTCTAGGATCGAAGCCAATTCTATCATCCTCAACTCTAAAACACCTTTGTTAAAAGCAATACTGCTTTTCAAAATTTATCTTCTGTTCAGAGGCTTCCTCGTAGTCTAACAATGTCTTCTGTATACTCATGCATTCCTTTAATGACGCATAACCAAATAGCATGTTATCATCAGCGAATAAAAGGTGATGAAATACAGAAGCTTCCTCACAAACCCTAATACCTCTCAACAAACCAACTTTTGCCCTATCCACTAGAATGGCAGTGAAAGTTTCGGTACCAAGAAGAAACAGGAAGGGTGATAATGGATCACCTTGACGAATACCTCTCGTTGGAGCCAAATAAGCTCTTGCCTTACCATTTAATAGAAAGGAATACCATACAGTAGTCACACATTGCATCACCATCTTAATACATGCTTCTGTAAACCCTAGCTTCCACAATATTGCTTCCAAATAAGGTCACTCTAAATGATCATATGCCTTGCTCATATCCAACTTTAGCGAAAACACACCTTCTATTTTAGAGGCATTGGTGTGAATAAAATGAGATACTTCATTTGCCACTGGGTATTCCGAGATAAACTTTCCTAGAATAAAAGCACTTTGAAAAGGTGAGATCACCTTGTCAAGTATCTTCTTCAACCTGTTGGCAATAACTTTCGAGCACAATTTGTAAATCACATTGCAAAGAGAAATTGGTCGTAGATCAGCCATTCTGTTAGGCAATGAAACTTTAGGTATCAAACAAATATGAGCTTACCCGTACTGAGGAAATCCTTCACTGCCTTCACCGCTCCGACTCCAATAGTATCCCAGTAGGTTTGAAAGAACAAGGATGGCATTCCATTTGGACCTGGACTTTTGGCGAGATACATTTGAAAGAGAGCTTGTTTGACTTCCTCTACTGTCGTTTCTTTCATCGACTCAACATTCATGCTAGCCGTAACTTTTGGTTTTATCAAATTAACCATGTTGCGCATATGTTCTTGGTCGATATCATCTACCGAGTACACTAATCCGAAATACTCCAGCATAATTCTCTCCATCTCTGGCTCTGATTCATGCAATGTACCATCCACATCAAACAGACCACTGATCATATATATTCTTTGCTTTCCTGTTCAAAGCTTTATGGTGGAAGGATTTAGTGTTGTGATCTCCTTCTGTTAACCACTGTAACTTGGCCCTCTACTTCCAATACTCATATTCCTCGTTCAACAAAACCTCCAATCTCCCTGTTAAAGTAACATGTTCCTCTCTATTGACTGCATTCAAAGGTAAAGCTCGCAGTGCTTCCATTCTATTACGGATTCCATCGATTTCTCTCCCTCGATTGCCAAAGGCCGACTTTTGCCACTTGTTAAGTTCCATTCTTGTATTTGTGATACAATGCAACGCTTTGTGCATTGGAGTACCACTGTGTAACCGTTTCCAACCTTGCTTCACAATCTCAGCACTTTGCGTGTGAGCTACCCACAATGACTCAAACAAGAATCTCCTATGATGTCTAGGAATCCGCTGTGCTGCCTCTGACCTTACTTCGACTAGAAGGGCCACATGATCCCCTTTTATAGGTTTCAAATTAGTCATTTTTATTGTCGAAAACAAGTCCATCCACGATCTGGAAGCCACTGTCATATCAAGCCAGCAACGCACACCATTGCCTTGCCATGTATATAATACCGTGAAACCCTAAATCATAGGTTTCACAATAGTTGAGCGCTAACCTAAACAGCTGCATCTGGCTATCAATTCTCCACGATCCTCTATCTTTCTCTCTATTGTGGACAATTTCATTAAAATCTCCTGCAATTATCCAAGGGATTGTACTCCGATCTGCTAGCTCCTTAAGAAGATCCCAGGTTCTATGTATTTCCACCGTACAAGGATGTCCGTAGAAACTAGTAAAACGCCATCATTCAGTCCCATCATTAGGGGTAACAATGAAATCAATGTGAATTAGCGATTTGGTTAAGAACTTGACTTGTAATTCATCCCTCCAAAACAACGCCAATCCACCAGATTGCCCTTCGCCACTACCATCACTTGCTACACTGTAGACGGCCTCGTAATTTAGGGAACTGAGCTTCAGTCTCTGAGAATTCATATAGCTAGGGTTTGATACCTTTGTCTCCATCAAAAAGATCATCGCCAGTTGATTTTGCCTAATCAAAGTTTTTATGGCTTCCACCGTCGAATCATTGTAGATCCCACAGTGATTTTGCCTAATCAAAATTTTTAGGGCTTCCGCTGTCGAATCATTGCAGATTCCATGACAATTCCACGCAAGTACATTCATGGTTGAATTCATCACGGAGGTGCTTGAGCAAACCCTAGTAATCTAGGACGCGTCTCTCATTCTATGGCATCCATACGACATATTTAACGCGTACCCTTTTTTTTCGAAGTGACATGTATTTTTACTTTTTCCTACACTCTACCTAGATTGTACCAATAAAATACGATTCAGCAACTCAATACGTATTAAAAAATTAGAAAGGTTGACTCTAAAAGCTTTGCTGACGAGGAAGAGACTACACAATACACAAGAAAACTGCCAAACTCGAATTAGCATAATTAGATTGACAGCGATTTATCCTATATTACACAACATAGGACATTCTACATATATAATATTTCATGAATTAATTTCACAATTCACTCCACATAGAATCAAATCATAGTGGACAATCATGGCAAAGGCTCCTGAGAATCTCCCAAGCGAGACAAATGCAGATATGCGTCAGTCCCTGAACATGGCACAAATTTGAATGTGTAAGAATGAAAAATATTCAGAGCATGAACCAAAAGAAATGGCAGGTGCTTTAAATAAGAGATCAAGAGGCACGTAAACCACACAATTGCAAAGCAGTGACAGAGGCTAGTAATCTATAACTTATAAGAGAAGAACAAGACGCAAGAAACAAGCAAAGACGTGAATGACTTGGACAAGTATATTCTGGAAGTTTATTAGCTTAGGAGGAAAAGCTGCAATCAATCAATTAATCGGTTGATTCAACTATTGGCAAGCCAACAGGCCAGAAGCAAAAGAAAATGACATCTTAAGGATCAGGTGGCAAGTAAAATCCACAATTTTATACATCCAATTGCTTATTGTCATTGTCAAAATACCGTTTCAGAAAGGAGATGATGCAAAGAAGATGGAAAACTTTGATTGTGTAAAACAATCCAAGTGCAAACGAATTGAAAAGTACTCAACTCACCATATCCTTCCATAGAGATTATCTGCAAATCTCCTCCAAAGTACCTAGCATACAAGCGGCTTATAGGTAGCCCATATCCATATCCAGCCATCGTAACTGAATCAGCGGTTCCAAGATCTATCTGCTCATCTACGTGGTTTGCTGCAGTGCTGTAAAGATATGTGAAAATTTTGGGAAGACCACTTCTTGGTATACCACCACCCTCATCTGACACCTATGAAATCAGACAATAATCTTGATAAACATTTCGATGGCCAATCAATGAACTGAGAAAAAAGAATTCTTGAAATGCTATTACACAAGAATGATACCTTGATCGTAACATCTTCAATACCGTCAGCAACTATGATTCTAATAGGGGGTGCAACTTTGTCCGAGTCCATAAAACGCTCTTGAACAGCACGCAGAGAGTTCTTCACCAGCTCAAAGATCATTAGATGCAAGTGTGTTGGAACATATCTGTAGACAAGACCACCAGAACTTATTACTCTCGTGTGTTGACACTAACATTCAGTTACCACTATAGTTCCTAAGGAAGAGGTTATATCACGACACAGGTTTCGGGATTCTATAATTGCATAAACGTGAATGAGGATGACGATGTTGATCAGAAACAGCTGGAACCAAGTACAAAAGTACACTTACGGGAAGGTAAAATCAGGATCCCCGTAGATGTTAACATTAGGTGCACTGCCGTACTCATGAAAGCAAATCGAGCGAGCATCCTCACTGGCATCTCGTGCTACCTTTAGTGGAGACATCTTTGTATGTATATAACCCACACAATGCAGAGGGGGATTGGGATTGTGCAACTCAACATGCTGGCCTGAGTTCCACTAATTTTTAGAACCCGTTAAAAAAACAAAAGTAAAACAACTGAGACAAACAAATCCGATACATTATAATTAAAAGGAGAAATTACCGATCAGCATGCGAATTCCAATTCTGGACATATAGAACCGATCCAGAAACTGGTGAATCTCATCACGATCCTCGTGGATAATCTTCGGATTGATCCCTTTCTTCAACTGCTGAACACCTAAAGCCATCGTAGGTACCACATTATTGTGCCTCACCTTGATGGCCTTGATCATTTGCGTAAAGTCCTTCTCGTCGTTCGAATCCTTAATGTCAGGAAAAGATCTAAGGTCACGGAACGAATCCAAATACCAGTCCCGAACCTAACACAAAAATTAACATTCCAAATCATATAGCTTCCTCACACAATTCATTGTCTCAAATATGTAACATGAATACATGGTTGGAATGAAAAAAGGTGCGAGGGGTTGGTTACCTTGAGAACGGCGGGTTTGTCGGACAAGCCATACGGAAGAGACTCGAGCTCAATAGCTCTTCTGGCAATTCGAATAGGAAGCTCTTTGTGCAGGAACTGGGCCGAAAGCAGCAGGTTCCTGTCGGTGGGCTCCGACCCGAACTCCATCATGTAGCGTAAACTCACACCCGTCTGCTTCATACAACCCCATCTCTGTACCTCGTCGATCAAGCTCTTCGAAAATGCCTCGCACGCCTTTTTAACCGCCATAACAACACCAACGGGCAAACGCTGCCCCCTTGATCACTCTGGAAAACAATGCCACACCGATGACATAGAGACACACTGCTCTGCTTCTGCTTCTGCTTCTGTACGTTTTGAAGTTTTTCGCTGTTTGGGTTTGGGTTTGGGTGGTGTGCTTTCGAGACACGTGGAGGATGGGAGGTGTCCCCGAGTCCACAATTCTAAGATGTTCTTAGTTCATGCCGCCCTGTCCACGTGTCACGTACGTCTTGGCTGAGCACAAAAACAAAAGGTGAAGCGTATATTTAGTAGCAAGCAAGCGTAGTTTTGAATTGAAAAGAAAAGAAAGTATCTTTACCTTTATGTTTTGTAGTGATTTCGGATTTGCGATTCGGTTGATGTATGGCACCTTTTGTTTTGTGAGTGACCCAAATGGGAATGGGAATCTCGTGGGTGAGAACATGGGTTTTGTCAAAAGGATAGGGCCCCCCGCCAATTTGGGCAAGATGTTATGTAACCTCACATTACTTGATTGTAATAACATTTTCTATATATAGTGTTGTTCCTGGTCAATAACATTAAAAAAACGTACTTGGTAGTTTTATTATATGAATAAAATTAATAAAAATTTAGTCATAATTTTTTAAATTTTTATAGAGAAAGAGTTATAGGGAACTCCAATGAAATTAATTAAAAAAAATTAAAAAAACATAAAATTTGCAAATAATTTGACCGGATTAAAAAAAATAATTTTTTCCGAATAATTCGAAAAACAGTCGTTTTTAAATTTAAGAATAATTCGCGACACGAATATCCTAACAGGAGTGTTGTTTCATTAATTTGGTGGAAAATATATATTTATGGGTATAATCTTTTTTGGGATTAGAGTTTAGGGTTAGGATCAAAAAAGAATTATGGGTATAATCGGGATTCCCTTTTGGCGCATGAAGCAAAGCTAGTGGGCATTATTGTTGTAACAGTGACAACACATATCCTTTTAGCTTTTGTCCATCAGCCTAGTTGAGACATTATCTACGTGTCTTTGGGACCATATCAGTAGTAGTAGTGCATTTTTTCCGTAGGAAAAACTAGGTAGGAATTCCCTTTAAAAAAGAAAAAAAAACCAGTTAGGAATATTCAACTGAATTTGGTTGTTTGCTCACGTTCTATTTTGAAGATAGATAAAAAAGGTGGAACAATAGACCTCGTGAACATTGGAAAATTATAGGGATGATGTGGATACTGCATCAGCCGAACTTTGGAAGATATACATCAAAATTTACACTTAACCGCAAGTAAGCATACTTTTTTTCAAAAATTCTGGTCTAGTGAAATTTTTCTTGTGGGTTTTAGTATTTAGTTACTTGATCCTCGATGATTCAAAGTTATCATTAAAATACTCCCTTTTAAAGAAAATGTGATGTAGGATTGTCATTTTATTAAAAAAAAAAAGCACATATTACATCATTATGTGACTCACTCGACACTTTTTATGAATATCAAGCAAAATCATTAGCATGTCATCATAAATAGCTACACAGTCTTGAGCATAGGAAAAGTAATCTGAGACAAATATGAAAGGAGCCGGAAAAACAAAATATCTTAGGGCTGTTACGTTTACATGTTTGTTTTTCTTCAAGATGGTTCAACAATTCAACCCGTCCCGTAAACTTAGGCAAGTTGGACCTCGGGCTTGAGTTGAGTAATATCCAATGAGCACACTAGCAGATCCAATCAAGGCCCAATATGGTGTTGGATTTAGACCCGTTTAGGCCCGATGGAGCAGAACCAAAACAAAGATGTAGAATACAGTTGTACCAGGTAATGGCAATGCCACCATATTCAATTGCTATGGTTTGGTTGGCCTTTGATAAATAAATGAGAAGAATTGAGAATCTCCCTGCGTAGCTGTTTAAATTCCAGTTGTGCAGACTGAGTGAAGGACCCAACCCTGCCAGCGCATTCCTCGTTCTTCTCCTTTTCATTCCTTCCAACTGTTCTGTCTCTCTCCACGCATTAAACAATTCACTAACAAATGTTCCTCATCCTTTTCTCCCAACGCACTACGTCTTTTCGCTGTTTTGCACTAATTTTTTTTTTTTTGCGCTATAGCTTGATTCATAAGCTTTCGTTATATCGCGATAAATTCAGCCGCACTCATACACTAATTTATCGTATTTTTTCTTCCGATGAACTTATGATTTATATGTATGATGAAATATAATAAATAAATTTAACCAGCTGAAATATAAAATCAGTATTTTTTTTTAAAATTAAAACGTGAGACAATATATTGATGAATATAATAATGTTGTATATAATGATACACAATAGACACTCAGAAGGTACGAGAGAAAAAACTACTGCTAAGTTAACATGGAAAAAATCCCTACATTAACTCACGAACATTATAATTGAAATAAGAACAAAAGTAACCGAGGACATGCCATACGAGAACTAAGCGTAAACCAAGGTAATGCTCGCCTAAACTTATTAACTGACCTACTCCTGTGTCCTTCTCTGGCTCCACAACCATAACACCACTTCCTTCGCATATAGGAAGCGTCTCCACTGTTGATACCACTACCTCCGAGGCCATAGTCTCTTCCACAGCCAACCGCCACCCTTTAATACACTTCTTGTGCACCTTTGGTGAGCCAGAGACCACCAATGTCGAACTTACCAACTCATCTGCCTCAGGCTTATCTTTTGGCTTATTCTTTGAAACAACACGGCGACCACGCTTCCTCTTAAGTGGTGATACTCGAATCATACCATACTCATCAGTCAGCGATGTAATTAGGGATTGAATGAGGGACTCACCTTCCTTGGGATGCTCGGGACTCAACATCCTGGGACTTACCCTCTGAGCCTTTACGCTTGGTGCCTACCACTGGCCTAGCTTCATCTGCAAACCGAACTCCAGGGGTTGTCAATTTCGGCGACTTAAAATAAAAGGCACCCAACTGTCTTGCTAGCTCTGCTGCATTCACTATTCTAAAAAGCGGCCGCCTAGGCGGCGACTAATCGGAAAAAACCAAGCATTCGTCAAAATTTTACCTTGGGCGGTCTATCTAGGCGGGAAGCGACTAATCGTCAAAAAGTCAGACCGACTATCGACAAATCGGATTCAAGACGCGCCTATTAAGAGTTAAAAAGACCAAAAATGAAAACATATCCAAAAAATCAACCCTCTTTTTGCGAAACGCCGTTCTCACCCACACCGGTCACACACCGTCTCTCTATGGTCTCTGCAATCGCCACCGCCGTCGTCGTTTTCTCTCTTCTACCGCCGTCGTCCATGCTCTCGTCCGCCACTTGTCTTCTAGCTTTGGGTTGATTGGTCATGTCTGAAAGCCAAGATTGGGTTGATTGTTTATGTCTAGGCACTCTAGCTTTAATCTGATGGGTTGAATGGTTGATTCACTTGATTGATTGAATATGTTTCCTTGATTGATATGAATATTTGCTCTGTACTATTTTTGACCAAATCAAGGATTGGAAATCAAGGTTTGCTCTGTATTGTTTTTGCTCTGCTCTGTACTGTTTATGAACCCGTCCCCAGTTGATTGAATGCTTTGATCCAAATGCATCATGAATTGATTTGCTGGATCATTTTCACTACAATCTTGGGTTTATGTTTCATTGTTTGTGACAATGCGAAGCCACACTTCATGTGGGGACTAGTTTATGAATATATTTTTTTGTTATCAAAATTCAAGAATTACATACATTGGAAATAATTGAAAAAATGATTGTGGTTAGCTGTTAGTTATAATACATCTCAAATGGACAGATTTTTTGGTCACTGGCTCACTGCTATATGATCAAATTTTAACCAAGTTTAGATTTGTGAAATTTGGATGATTTTAGTTTTAACCAAGTTTAAATATATAATTAATACAATATATTATATATAAAATAATCCCCATAATTACCGCCTAACTACCGATTAAACTCCGCCTAGGTGCCTAGACGTTAGGCAGTAGTTCTACCATCTAATTCTGCCTAACGCCTTTTTGAACCTTGGTTGCATTAATGCTCGGGAAGGACAGAGTAAAGCCCGAGGCCTTCATAGATATACATTCACCTCCTTGTTCAACCGAGAGCTCTTTCCCGGTCAAACTGGGAGAAGTAATGGGAAAGGATGTTGACCGCATAGCCCCAGCTTCGCTGCTTCTGCTAGCAACAGGATTAGGTAACTGCCGGTTAATCTCATGCCAGATATGAGCTCTGATTTTCTCACCACTCCTGATGTCGGACTCATCAAGTCGGATAATCACACCTAGAGTCGACGCAATATACCCTATAGTCTTTGGTGTTTGCAGCCTCGGTGGCAGCACAAACAACTCGACCCAAACTGGAAACCTAGATAACTCCACCTCCTTCACAACCCCAACTCCATCATATTCATTGAGGACTAGATTCGATTGTCCGTAGAACCACGGGCCATCCCTCAAAGTCTTATTCCTCTCTTCTTTGCCGAAGCAGAGCACATATCGCTCCCCTTCATGTTGAATGGAGAGATGACGCTTAAGGTCTCAAACACCTACTATGGTTACTTTGAAAGCTTTTGGATCGATCGCCTTCTTCGTCGAAAGAAGACAGCCTACTGCATAGTGTTTTGTGTTCTCCGCATTGGAAATCCCGAACAAAGTCTTCCCGTTTGCTGACATGGCAAAGGCCGCTGCAAAACGGTAGTTTGATCCATCGGACATGGCTGTTGGTTGCAACAGCGACTAAGCAAACCTAATGGCGGCGTTCTTAGAGTTCTAGAGGAAAAAAAGAAGAAGTTTGAGCTCTCTCTGACTCGCGCAAAACTTGAATTATAAAATTAGTATTATAAATATAATCCGTTAATTCTAACAAAGACAAGGAGCTGCATTGCAAGCTCTAATAATTAACACCAAACCATTAGTCCAATAATATATATTCGTTCGTCTAAAGTGAGATAGAGTAATGGTTGCCTAATCATTTAATTCTATGTAAGTCAAAATTTCAAGACATTACATATCGTTCATTAACTTGATTCAGATAAAAAAAAATACATATTGTTCATCTTTGTAGTTTGTAGCTCTTTCCCTGAAATCAATTTATCGCGATATTTTGATCACTGAAAGGCGCCTCTTTGCACACCTATCCGCGAAAATAAAATATAAAAAATTCTGCTTAATCGATCGCAAAGAAATGAAATAAAAAATGAAACTAATTTTGGGGGACAAACAGTGAATTAACCAGACAGACAGCAACACTCTTTCTTTCTCTTCCTCTCCTAATCTTTCCTTTCCTTTCTCCCCCAGTTTTAATTCTCTCTTCTTTTTTTTCCTTTCATTTTCAGTATTGCCTTGACCTCGATCCTTTTCCAGTTTATCCAATTTTGGTTTCTGGAATTTTCGTCTCAACAGAGTTAGGGTTTCGGATTCTGAGCGAATCACATTACAGATGCTGTGGAGGTGGTCTTCCAAATCGTAGAGGAGCCTAGGTTTTTTGTTTTTGTGTTCTTCTTCTGAAAGATTCGAACTTGCGGAGGTGGAATTAGTCTCCGGCGACAATGGCTAGTAACTTGCCGATGAGTGCTCAGTTGGAGCAGATCCACGGTGAAATCCACGACAATTTCCGAGCTCTGGCGTATGTCTTTGTTCCAATTTGTTTCACTTTCATTCTCGATTGTGTTCCTCACTAATTGAAACCATAGATTTCCTGATAGATGAGTGGCAATTGGTTATGTGTTTGTGAGTTTGGTGATAGGATGATAAATAAGAAATTGTTGGAATTTGAAGAATTTCAGTTCAGTTAGAGGAGGTCAAGATGTTTTAGCTGGTTCTTCTGAATCAAATTTGTTGGTTTCGAAATTTGCTAATGTGAATATTCACTCGAGGTTGATGAAATCACTCTCTAAGGCGACTCATTGTGGATTAGTGTAGATTCTAGAGCTGGTTAGATCTAGTGTTGAGTGACATTGGTTGCTCTATATACTTTGAGGAAGAATGAAGGCAGCACGTAGTTCGGAGTTGTGAATGTACAAGGATTTATTAACTGTTGGAATGATGCATTTAGGTTGGTTGTTCGAGGAGATCAATGACTGAGAAGTGAATAAAATGTTTTGTGTAATATTCGTAATGCTTTGTGTGTATTCCTCAAGGACAATAATGTTGCCAGACGTACATTTTTAGTGGCGTCCCCTACTTCAAAACCCATGGTAGCAACAACATTATATACTTCCCTCAAAGTGATGAACCACCTAAAGTATCCGCCTTTTTTTAGAGTTCTTTTTTGTTTACAGGTCGTATTAGTGAATTCATCTAAGTGACACATTGCAGTGTTTGCACTTATATTACCAGAGACTACTGTGATATTTAAATATACGTTGTATTCTCTTATTTATCTTTCTCCAATTGCATGTTATCCTTGTAGTTGTACATTAATATAGATGGTCACTGTTATGATCTACAAGGTGTGTCTACTGGTTCCTACTGTAATCGGAATACTTGCTTGTATTCATTCCTGAATAAATGGAGCATGTTATACTTACATTGACATCCTTTTCATCCGCAGAAATGGCTTCCAGAAGCTGGATAAGATCAAAGACTCAAATAGACAAAGTAAACAGCTGGAAGAACTTACTGGAAAGATGAGAGAGTGTAAAAGGTATGCTGCCTTTTTTATTAACTAATGTGTTCCTCTGTATGTACGCTTGGACCGCTAATATGCATATTGTGCATCCTACTTTTTGAGTCCCACACTTTTTTTGTGGAGGATGGAAGAATTTTTTTTTTCATGGAAAATATGAGAAATCTGATAGTAAAAGGGATTTACTTTAATCTTAGGTGATCTGATTTTTCCCTTCAGAGTATGATCTTTCAAATAATTTTTTTCAGATTGATCAAAGAGTTTGATCGCGAAATGAAGGATGAGGAGGGCCGAAATCCTCCTGACGTGAATAAACAACTCAATGATGAGAAGCAATCAATGGTCAGTTCTTATGAACCTTATATTTTTTATGCATCACATAGTGTGTATCTGTACATTGAGCAAACAAATGTTGCAATTTTGTTTCAGACTATTTTTATGCCATTTTATGTACATGTAGAATTTGCTTCATTACATTGAGCCAGTAATCAACCCTAGATTATGTATTAGTTCTAATAACTAATTTGTAACTCTCTATTAGAGTTCATGGAAGTGTCTTGTGATTCATACATAATGGTAGTCTCTGTAGGAGGAAATGGACATTAGTTGGTTAAGTTCTTTTCAATCTTTTTGCTGCAATAATTACTCCACCTAATCGCGGTACTTTGTTTTGCAGATCAAAGAGCTGAATTCATATGTACAATTGAGAAAAACGTAAGTCCAGATTTACATTTTATACTAATGACAACTAACCTTGCACAATCAGGATTTTAAGTTTTGTTTAGACTTGAGGCCTTAAAACATCTAACTTGCTAAAACCACAAGGGTAAATAGTTTGATTTAAAAAATCCATGTTCAGGTATCGTTGATTTTGAAAATAGATCTCATATTTTAGCTGATCTGCAGGTTTATGAATAGCGGTCTTGGTAACAAGAAAGAACTATTTGATATGGGAGCAGGAGTTAGTGAACCAACAGCTGATGACAATGTTCAAATGGCATCAGGTTAGATCTCCTTCTCTCTTTGTATATATGTCAGCTCAATTCGATATATGTAGAGATGAGCTTTTACCTATTTACTTCTCTCGTAACTTCTATTCATCCTGTGATAGTATGATACTTGGACAAGCCCTCTTGTAATCAGTACTAACCAATTTGATCAAGCTGCTCGTAACTCATAATCAGTGGTGTATTGTGAATAATCTCCGTGTGACCGCTTTTTTTTTCTTTTCATATTTTCTGATAGCTATGTCAAATCAAGAACTCATCAATTCTGGGATGAAAACAATGGACGAGACTGACCAGGCCATTGAAAGGTCTAAGAAGGTGAATTAGTAGTGTTTTATGAAAGTAACATTTGTCAAAATTTGCCTATTTTCTCTTGCGCACTCCAAACGCTCCAACTGTCTTGTAGGTTGTTGAACAAACAGTTGAAGTGGGAACTCAAACTGCTGTTACCTTGAAGGGCCAAGTAAGTGTGGTCACATTTTACCTCCATTATGTTTTCATTTGAAGAGTTTAGCCTAATATGGTTTGACTCAAATCTTGCAGACTGAACAAATGGGCCGTATTGTTAATGAGCTGGACACAATTCAGTTTTCAATCAAGAAGGCCACCCAGCTTGTAAAGGAGATCGGCAGACAGGTCAGTAGTGATGTAGCTCTACCGTTGTGACTTTACCTGCCCGAAACTCAATTTGTGCTTTTGTTGTGCCATTGTTCATATTTTCAGGTGGCGACAGATAAATGTATCATGCTTTTCCTACTGCTTATTGTCTGTGGTGTAATAGCAATTATTGTTGTGAAGGTATGCTTTTCCATACATTTATTTATTACCTTGCACTATTACACACTTACCTCTGCTCCTAATTATCTCATGTGACATTCAGATTGTAAACCCCAACAACAAAGACATCAGGGACATCCCTGGATTGGCGCCACCAGCAGCAAGGAGGCTTTTATCTCTGAGTACTCTGGAACAGTTCAAGTAGTTTTCCTCTTTTGCAAGAAATCAATTCTTCCTATTTGGTTACTATGATCCGCTAGGGGATGGAGGGGAAGTTCAGATGGATGCATTTGTGGCATTGATCGGTCTTTTCATTTGATTCATACTTCATTCTTGCCTTAGTTGTGTATATTGTTTGTCATTCTCTTTGTAAATCACATGCGAGTCATTTTTTCCTTGTCTTGAGGTCACCACGGTTCTTTCTGTAATCTTTGCAAGATTTTTGTAGCTAATAGAAAGAAGATATTTCATTCTGTATGCACGCAATTGTAATTCCAATTTCTTATCTTCTTTTTTGAAATGTTGTAATTTCAATTTCTACTTGGTGAATGCTAATGTGTCCTCGCCAAACTCACTGAATTGAATGAATTCTACCGCATAGAAGTCTATTACCGAGTGCAAGTCAAAACTGATGCCTGAATCTGCGTGCTTCGCCAGTACATCTTAATGAGCAGTAAATGTAAAGAATATCACTATCATATAACCAGGAACCATTTTGTAAATTATGGGACATAAGTTTCTGTTCATATTCTAACCAACACCCACAATTCAATCAAAAAGAACAGACAAGGACCACAAAACGCAGGATAAACGTTCGAATTCTTCTTTACTGCCCAGAGAAAACGGTATCATTTGTCAAGACAGAAACCTAGGCTTTCGTATCAAGACGGCTAGAACCTTGACAAAATAAGGGTGAGGTCGTTCACCCGATAACTATGGGTCCTAAAACCAACTGGAATTTTCAACAGCAAATCATCCATACATCTCCTATAAATGAATGTAATATGATGAATTGCACGTGCAACTCGGTGTTGAACCTTCCCTGGAAAGAATGAAGGGTCTAAAGTGCAAAAAGAGCCTGCATACCCTGTCTCCGGAGTTTCGTTTTCTGAACATAAATAACCTGGCTAAATGAGTCATGCGGCATGGTTGCTACTCGACGAGCGCCCAATGTGAGATAACCTTGATGATTGAGTTAAGGGTGTTTCTTCATCAACATGCATATCAGAGGCACCACCTCCATTATTAGGCACAAATATATCAGATGATTTTTTCTCCAACTTCCAATCCTGTATCAACCAGAATAGAAAACAAACATGTAAGATGATATACTAGGGGTCAACGATGCCAAACATTTTTATTACATGGGCATGTAAAGGAAACAAATTCAAATTACCTTTGAGATCCTGTCTGGTATACTTTCAATAGGCAGCTGAGATGAAGTTGCACGGACATCCTTGATCTTTATGTAGTTGTACATCACAACACCACACAATGCTGCAGGACAGATCAACTAACTTGTTAGCTGAAATGTAAAAATCTTTAAGCAGACTATGCGATTGTAGACTTATCCATTTTAAAATAAAGAATAATTACCTATTGCATAACCAATTATGTTCAGCCTGGTTATGATAGACTCTGGAAATATAACAGTTGAAAGGGCAATCAAAATCCAGTCTTTTAAAACACCAGCAACCCGGATGGTAACTGCTCCAGTTCTGCCAATTACTAAGAATATGGAGAAGTTTAAAGCCAAAGCACATAGAGCATTGGAGAAAAAGATCCAGAAGTTGAACTGAATTTGTGAAACTTCCATTAGAGGCTTCTCAAGTAATAACCAAGGCACAGACAGGAATACAAAACTGCAAAAATAAAAGAAAACATGGTAGTGAGGAGCATAATTGATGGACTGCCTGTCAATGACTAGATTGTCAGGATATATTTCTTTTTTGAATTCATTTCTACATGCAAATCACTTTGGGCTAAAAGCTGTGTAAATGCAAAGTGCAACTCATCAGGGTGAAAAAAAGAGGAAAGGAACAGTATGTTCAACCAGAACATATGCATATAGTTGTCATTATCAAATGATGATACCTGCATGGAGCTATATAGTATAAGCTGGTGATTGGATTTAGAGTCAAGCCCTTCTTCTGTAGAAGGACTTGCGTTAAGACCAGCCTTAGAGCTTCTGCAAAGATGCCCGTAACCTGGTAGAGTGTACCGACTACATTAAAATGAATCTCCCCGTACGAGGAAACGACAACTCCAACACTGACCAGCAACATGTTTGAGAACACATCGCACCTTGGTTTATCAGTGCCACATAAAACAGCCATGATAAATGTAGCCACTGGCACTGCAAAATGGCAATCAAATACAAGTTAGAAACTAAAACATTATTATTATAGTAAACTGAATGTGAAGTGTCACTGCAGATATGTGCACATACTTAGAGCTTTGAGCATTTGGATAAAAGCCACAGAAATGTGCAAGTAAGCCGTGTTCCCAAACCTGCGACCAGAGATAAACATTTCAAAGTTACGCTTAAACTCCATGTCTTCGTTCTTAATAAGTACCACAGCAGAAATAAAATACACCCTATTTCTGATATTTGACTATTTCTAATGCAACTTTCTATGAATGCCTTAATCTAAACTAAAACCAAACCATCTATGAGAGAGTGTACAGCAGGGAATCCAAGCAAAGGCCCCACACAAAAAAAAATGACTTTCACTAAACAGATTGATACAAGGAAGAATGCAAAATTCTGTTTTACATAAAACTGGGAGGCATTTTTTATGCATGATCCTCCTTATATCACATCATTACTCAAATCAAGAAGCCTAATCATAACTCGAATCAGAACTTACCAAAGACTTGATGCAAAGAAGGCACTTATCGGTACTACACATGTTGCATATCTGCCACATGAAGAAAGCAATTAAGAAATCAAACTGGAGCAGAGTAAAATAAGTTAAGCCCATATCACAACACTTACATTTCAAATGTCATCTTGACAGGAGTTACAACCTGCAAGATTAAGGAGTGACATAAGTAGCAAAACTGAAGAAGACAACGGCATGAGGAGCAACCAATGTTTAATGCAGAGAAAAAACTTCATAATTGCATATAACGGTACAATGTAAAATTATCAGCACTGAAGAACAAAGGCAAATAACCAACAAACTACAGCACAGCACATGTAGCAGTCCTTTATGGCAATCTCAAACAATATGACGAGCACACAGCAAAAGTGTGTGTCAGTGGGAAAAGTGAATACTGGGAAGCAGGAAGTAGTACATCAGACAAATAACATGGCATGATTTACCATATTTACACAATAATTGAGTACTGACAGAACATACAAGACAGATTTTGGCTATTTAAACATTTATCTACAAGATATAGGTATCCACTACCAACCATGATGCCAGTAAAATTAATAAAGTAAGCAATCAGTCATACCTTGAAAACACGAACAAGGACAAATGCTACCAATCCAGAAAATCCCATATGAATCATCGTAAGTGTAATGGGCAGTGGAAAGTTGAAGTATTTCGGAGATAGAACCCACTGCAAAAAAAATGAAAGGAGAAAATCTTCAATAAATCATGGAGTTATAGCTGCCCATGTAACAGATGAATAATTACAGCATAGAGAACATAAACATGTAAACAAGTAGTGAGAAGATATACAAAACCAAATGCTGAGAAGGCTAAACCTTGTTGTACAATATAACTCCAGATGAAAGTAGCACGTAGATCAGTAGGTAAAAATAAGTCATTAACAGCGGCTTGTTGATCATCTTGCCCATTTTGCTTTTGTCAAGTGTGTAATATATGAACCTCTCTGGCCTTCAGACCATCCCAAGCAATTCTCACTCAACAAACTACAACCTAACCGCAAAAGTTAAGCGGCAATATAAACTGGGAACTGGGAAGAGGCCTACTCATTCCCTTCAGTTATACAGCATGTATGAAGATCAAATGCCTTCTCCGATTCGGATATCTACAACGCGTTAAACCTGAAACACACAAAGTCATACTGAGGAAAACACACTTAATGTTTGAACCTAAATCACAATGGCTCAATCTCAACCAAGCTAGAAGCGAAAGCAACAAATTCATTAATGGATGCAATCGGCAATGACAGAAAATCAGCATTAAAGTAGAGACTAAAACATGAAGCTTGAACCAGATTCACGTCCCGGGACAACTAGAAACAAGCATTTCAAACAGAGAGATTCACGTCACAATCATAAAAAAACTGAACTTTATCCAATAACGCAGATCTAACATAGAAATGAGACAAACCCAATTCAGATTCTGATCCAGGAAACAAAACCCACCTCGAGAGTCAAATGCTGCCCTCCCTTTGAATCTGAGCAGAGAAATGCTTTGTGTTCTTCTGAGATCGACCCAGTTGGGTTAAAAACAAACAGAAGAAAAGTCGAGAGAAATAGAGAAGGGAGGTCGAATCAGAGAAGCACAGTCAGTCTGAGAGAGCTGAAGAGAAGAGTGCTGGGTGAAAATGGCAAGCAATAAATATTGGGTCAGGGAAAGCTCAGAAGATTGTGGGGTTACCGATGAATCAGAGAGAACGTCGGGTTTGGTTTGCCTGAAGAATTAACAAGAGATAATTTCACTTGGTAACATATTGGAAAAGTGTCGGAAGAAAAATAAGACCCACCTTCCAATTCCATAGCCAAAATCCCACCCAATAGACCAAAATAGTTATCTCGGCCTCGAGAATCTGTGGTTTTTATATGTATCAAATCTCTATCCATATGGTATTATTAAGGTTGTACTGTTTGTTTGGGGTAGGTATACGTGGAAACCGGAGATACTACTATTGCCAATTACCAATTTAGCTTCTTTTTCAGTCTTGTATGAGTGTCCTGAAAATATTGTTCGAGACTCTGCATTAATACACTTCCATGTATAGGGACTGTTCACTCCTCTTCTCCACATAACACATGTGATACTTTGCCCACTTTGTTTGCTCTAGAAAGATGAAAAACAAGGCAAGTATGGTCACGCGTCTAAAAGGATTCTAAAGAGCGCCTCCAAGTAAATGTTTGTGAAGACCATTTAAGCATAGATGAATCTAGTTACTTTTCATAGCGCGATTACAGTACGATTAATGTGAACTGGATTCACGCTGAACTCAATTTTGTTGCCTTGTAATTGCTCATGAAGCTTACCCTTTACAAACACCTCCTCCTTTTGTGGGGTTGTGAATTTGAGTTCACGATGAATTTGGGTTACAAAAACTTGCTTATGTCCATTACTGTCTCATTTCCCTAATTACTTCCCAATTCAGCATCAGAATAAAAGTCAACACCATATAGGCCCAAGACAGAACAAGTTGCAAAATTGTATGGCTAAACTAGACATTATCCATATATATAACAATTATTTCAATCAGTGTACGTAATTGTGGTTAGTGCACAATTTGGGTTTCGCAGCTCTGGATGTATTCGAACTATATATGACATTCCAACTACTACTACTACTACGTATACCAGAATAATACAATCTTCCAACGCCAATGGTCAAAATACTTGAGTCATCAAGTTAATCATTCATCATCGACTCGAGTCATCATCAACTGCTGATGACCTGGTATTCGTCTGTTGCCAATAATACAAAGCGCAATAAACACATGTTATTAGATTTTTCAATATTTCTTCCTCTACACTCGCAGAGTCACACTTCGTCATCACTAGGACTGTTTTCACCATCACTTTGTACAATTATTTCACTTCACCTACACACCAATTTTCAAGCCATCTTCATTCAAGGGTGCAAGGGTACATTGTGGTAAATACAAAAATCTATTTGAGGGTCTACACATCTATGATTCCACCCCTTTTTGAACTTAAATTAAATAATTGAAGACGATCAAATTATAGAATAAACATAGTGCTCTATGATTGCATTTGGAAATTGATGTAAACCCTTCGCCGGCTTAAGTAGGGTGTTTTTTGTTTGACAAATGATTTAGTACTAAAGAGGCCGTAGCTATAGGCCATTGCTCTATGGTTAGAAAAGGGCCACAGAAAGATTTGGCCATTTTTCCACTTGGTGCAAATAAGCCGCGGAAATATTATTGTTTCTAACGAGGCCGTAGCTATAGGCCATTTTTCCAGTAGTGAGAGTTTTATGGAAAATTGGGAACTTTGAATGAAATTTAAAATAGTAGATAAAACGGTGGAGTACATGAGAAATTGCAAGTATTCTCGTCCAAGAAATCAATGGTCATTAATTAAGATGATAGGTTTCAGAACCTTTGGATGGACCATGATAATTGAATAACTATCGGCAATTGGAATCGTGGCACCAGGGATGACAATAGGTAGGATACTAATATTGAAATGTCATATTCATATTCGAGTCTATATTCTGTTTCCGTATTCGTTTCGATATCCGTAATATTTTATTGGTGTTAATCGTATCCGTAGTCGTTGGATATCAGGATATCCCTACCCACTCATTATCTGTAAAAAAAATATGTTAAAAGAGAAAACAATTATAAGAAAAACTATAAACCAAAAATATAAAAAATAGAATAGGTGTAGAAGTGTTCTCGTTTTCAACTTCCGGAGAAACTTGATTCTCATGACATTAGAATTGTTAACTAAAGGTTGTATGGAGGCCATTAACGAACTAAATAATTCACGTACGGTTTGTGATTTAGGAGATGGACGAGAAATGCATCAGGCAGCAAGATAGGCTAGATATACATAACATATATAGCTAGGGTAGTAACGTACTAGGGCTATGGTAGGTATGTGTGTGTATACACACACACACACAACACCCTTCCACTAAGGTATACATTTTTTTGGTCATTTTCAAGTATAGGGTATTACACCAACTTTTCGATCATATTTTATCATCTCCGCCGTTCAGATCTTATGTTCTAATGTGTAGATCAGACCTGTAATTTTTCAGCAAAAAATGGTGATCGTTAAGGTATTCAAAACTGCAATTGAAGTTAATTTATAAGTATGAACGGTTTGGCTTTGATAGATTTGGTCTGTCCCTTGCTTTAATCTAGTTCGATACCTTAACGATCACCATTTTGGCTAAAAATTTACATAAATGATCTACTCATATAGACTTAATAATTGGACGGTGGAGATGTTAAAATATGATCGAAAAGTTTGTGTAATTCCCTATACCTCAAAATGACCCAAAAAATGTATACCTTAGTGGAAATGCCTTATACATACACACACACACGGAGATTCTTAGGTGCGGAGGTTCGCATATTTCAATATATGCAAAATTCTTAATTTGGCTAACTTTTAGGTCATATATTCACATCTCCACCATTCAGAATTTAGGTCTTAGTGTATAGATTATTTCTGCAAAGTTTCATCCAATTTGGTGATGGTTAAGTTACCTAACTAGATAACGAACGAACAAAAATCAATAAAACCGGAACCGTACATGTATATAAGTGGTAAATTACGATTTTTAAGAACTCAAATAATCACAGGGTTGATTTATACATATATACATATAAACTAAACGGTGAAGATGTGATTATGTGACCATCACATTGGTCAAATCAAGAAAATCCGCATATTTCAATATATGCGGGGATCTGCATCAAGAAGCCCTGTATATATATTTATATATTATACTTTATATATATAATTAATTAAATTAATGATTATTTACTTAAAAATCTTATATATAAGTTATTATACGTAATACTAATTATATAATAAAAATATATAAAAATTTAATTTAATATTCTTATTAGGTGGGTATGAGTATGGATATCAAAATAACATACCTGTCCTGTACCTGTACTAAAAATCAGGATATTGGGTACACCCGTACCCGTCGCCCATTTTTATTCGTTACTGTTCCTCTTTAGGGTCGAATACCCGATAAATACCTTACTTGATGGGTATTATTGCCATCCCTAAAGCTAACTCTGGCTATGACAGTTATAACACTAGTTATGCCAACTCCAATCCAGGGCTAAGGGCTTGATATAGCCCCAAAATCAGCAAAAAGTCATCTCCAACCAAGGGCAGGGTTATACCAAAAATGCTAAATGTAGCCTAATAGGCAAAAAACTACCTATCAAAGATAGTCTCTACTTACTATCCAAGTATGCTCAAAATATGTCAATGTAGTGCAATGCAAGTAGGGTTCATTCCCGCAGAGGACTGATGAGACTAATCACTTTAAAAGACTTGATACACTAATACTAGAAATCTAGCTGACTAGACCTACGGATAAAAAATTAAATTATTAAACTATGTAGACTCAACCTAAAATTACAAGAAAAGATAGACTCAATATAGACAGCGTGATGGACAATCACGTCAATTTATAGAATTTTTGAAGATGATTTGTTATCAAAATAAATTATACGAAAAAAAAACTAAAAGTAAAAGTGAACCAACAATGGAAGATGATCTAGGAACTTATCTCCATCCTAGATAGTTTTGATTAGTCCCAACCCACACAACAATGAATGAATGTTTCCCATGCATGAGCTATGATTAAAGTCACAAATATATTACACTCTCTTACTTGACATGTTATCCGGATTGATTACCTGACTTAACATGATCTTAAAATATGAGATATGGTACTATGATGAATCCAAATCTACCTAACCTAAGTCATTAAGATTCATAGAGTGTTTGAGAAACAGCAAGGCTTCTAGAGTTACTATGATGAGTGCTCTTGCATCACCTAGAAATTACTTCACACAACTAATTATGTTGCTTTTATCTCTATAGAATATGCAATGATAAGATGATCATGTACGCATCCAAGAAAATAGACCCTACCACATGCATCTAAGTTTGCAACCAAAGAAACATATAATAGAAATCATCAATGATTTAACAGTGAAGAAATTTTCATCCAAAATTATGCAAATTAAGAGGGGTTCAAAATCGAAACATATCTAGGGCTTCGATCAGTTCCTAACTAAGTAATTAGCCCCTCATAGACAAGAAAGCTAAATTATTAGCAATCATAATAAAGAAAAGTAAAAATAACTAAAAGATAGAGAAATCTTGTCAACAACTCGACCGGCGGCTGGTGCTCCTCTTGCGGTTCCTTGCTCTTTTTTTCAAGTTATTCTTCCTCCCAATGCTGATTAGTCTTTCCCAAAACCCCAAAAAGAGTATTTATAGAGGCTTGATTGAGTATCTCCTTGCTTACTTAGGTTTTGAGCTCTTTTCTTTTACAAGTCAAACTTCTTTAATCCTTTTAGCTCTTGACTTCATAGCCACATAAGTAATTAATTGGATTTTAAAGCGCAAATTCGTCATTGGGTTTCTTGGTGTGGTTTGGGTCTCCAAATACAACTTTCTCATCAAAATCAGATTTTCGAACAGACTCGCCTCCATGGACTAAAATGACCATAACTTTCTCTAGAAACATGATAATCATGTTATGGAAGAAGCTAAGAAAACTAGACATCTGTAGCTTTCCACGCATATAAAGATAATCATCTGGATCATCCTGAGCTGCTCTCAATTCTCTGTCGAAGTTGACTGACCTGCATAGACGGATTTCCCAAATTAAGCTTTAAACCCATTTTTTTACTTCTTTTCTCCCCATTGACTCAAAATAACTATAAAACAATAAACTAAACTAATATTTCTGAATATATAACAAAAAAATAACTACATGAGCATCGATAAATAGCATAGAGGGCATATTTATGCACCAATCATACTCTGATCGAGCCAAAGACTGAACTATATATGGTCATTGGCATAGTCCTGGGCTATATTTTTGTGGGGACTACAATTGTGTTTAAACACTAAAAAATTGATGTTCCTAATAATTAATATTAATTTTAATTAATGTTCATGTCAATTTAAACGTTATGATGTTATCATTTAATTAATCAATTTATTTTAATTTTTTAACTCCAATAATAATCACAATACTTTTGTAAAATAATATAATCAAAATAATAAATGTATCATGTGTAGTACTTTAAAAACATTAGAAATATATATTTTAAAATTTTAATAAATATAATATATGCAAGGGTAACATAGTAAATAAATACAAACTAAATAATATTTTAAAATATTAATAATAATTTATTTGTTAAATAAATCATCAATGAATATAATAAATATAAAACAATTAAAATATTAATATGCAGATAAATTAAAACATTAAAAAAATTAATTTTGAGTAAATCTAGGTTTGAATGAATATATACAAGTTTAAAAATTTGAATTAATAAAATAATATAAAAATTATAATTATAATTCTTACGAGTTAGAGATAGCACAAAATATAGCTCTCACTATTTATTAAAATAATATATTTGAGAGACTGAATTATAGCTCATGGCCAAATATAGCCCCGGATCGGAGATGGCATATTTCTCACTCATATCTAGCTAGCAATTAGCCAAGCCTTTTGGAAATCTTCATAGACGGTCTAAGAATCTATCTAACAAACCCCTATTTGAGCTACCTGGGAAGTTCTTATATCGTCCAGCTAATTTTCTCAATAAGCAATTCTCTACTCGATTCTGTGATGTAGTAATGTACTGTAGGTGGTACCAGGACATATACGAACTAGTTAGCTAGGTAAGTTCCTACATTTTACCTTGATCGATTAAAACAAACCAAACTCCCCTTCATACGCTACCTTCAAAACAGTGTGATCATGAGTCTGATTTGTTCCTGTAACTCGAAGTAGCTGGATACACGATTGCTTGTGCTTCAAGCATCCAACTTTGTGGTTGATATGAGTTTGCCAGAAGGTGTAACATGGCATCGTTCTCTTCCGGGCATGGTTGATGTCTCACACATGACAGATCAGTCGAGGGGCTAATATCGCATCATCCTATTTTTTTTCTATAAAAAATGAAAATAAATTCTAACATTCATATGAGTTTGCCAAAGGTAGGTATAAATATAATGCCTTCTCAACTGGGTTGACAAAATTCACAAAACCAACAGAGAAAGGACACCCAGAAGCTCTTTTGGGCCTTTTTCTATCATCTCAGTCTCACTTCAAAACTTTAGGCCTTGAGCCTCACTAGCTTCACACAGAGTCACACAACCCAATTCATGCGTGTTTTGAAAGTCTCACTCATTAGACGTTGTTTGTTGTCTTTGATCTGAAGAGAAGAAAACTTCACCTTTAATACTCTCTATCTTAAAGTGCTAGTTCCATGTCCAAGTTTTGCAACCATTGCGTATATTAAACAGTAGTGGGCTTGTCACAGAGGTTTCTAATGGGAAAGGAATGAGTCCCTTCAACTAGAACTTTTGAGGGTGACAATAACCAACCGGGAATGCAGTTAGATACATATAGTTGTCTCATGAATCACATTCTAGATACTCAATTAAAAGCTTGAAGCAGACATTACAGATAATTAAATTGTATTATGTAATAATTATATCATCAGTTTGGAACTTTTGATGCCACCCCCCTCTAACAATTATATATGACTAAACAAATTCCAGATTGTGTTGTTTGAACAACTGATGATATGCAATCTCTGTCAGCTGCACACATATGTTTCAGCCGCGGAAAAATCAGTCAAATGTTTCCATCTGCGGCCACATCTTTTAGTCAGTCTCGATGCAATTTAGGGTTAGACAATCGCTTATCCGACTCGTGTGCATCAAATGTGCCTAACTTGCGTATATGACTTTTTCGAAATGGCATGTCAGTAATGAGATTAAGCTGAGTAGAGCAGAACACCAGATAAACAAAGTAGCAACATATTAAAAATTCTTCAGGGCCCAACTATGTTAACATAATAATACAGGCCGGCAATGAAGAAGAAGCTGGGAAATGAGACAATTGGCTTGTTGTTCACCAATTTTGGCCTGTGACTACTGAGTACTGACTACCAACATCAAAGATTCTTGTTACAAATCATTTGGTATCAACCTAACTTGGCTTCATAACATGATTAGAATTTAGAAGCAAATCTATATGCGGCTGATAAACAAATATACAATACAAAATACATACTATAATCTAGTCCAAAGTCCAAACTGCATCTTTTTTTGTATTATTTTGATCAAAGAGAACAAATATATAGGAAAAATTTGACCATTGTCTACATGACAAGTATGGGAGGCCCTAATGCGTAAAGCTTGCTTAGGTATGGAATATATTTGGGCCCACGCTTGCCCTTAAATCATAGGACATGAGGCCCCTCTGTGGAGGGTTGATGGCAGGATGAGGAATCTATACAGCACATTGTTTGATTTCTTTCTCATACTTTTGGTTAAAATACAAGTTCATGTCCTTGGTAGTTGACTTTGGTTTTGGTTGGAGATCGCCGCAACAAACCAAAAACAATCAAAGGTTCTGTGGAGAACTGTGTTCACCTGAACCCAGTCATATTTATGCTTGTAATACTGACCCCTCCCCCTACTGTTTTTGCAAAGCACGTGCGCTCAATTTTGCTTGTAATTCAGGCTATTCAGGGTAAACACAGTTCAGCCCAGCTGTACGTACTGGAAAACAATAGCCACAAGTTTTTTTTGTTTTTGTATAATGAACACTCATTCTCGCATAAGGACTTTCGCACAAGCTCGACCAAGGATGGACTCCGCACCTCTTAAGCCTTCGATTGCTGTGAACCCAATTACCAGGCCCAGCCCATGAAGCCCAACATCTTCTCTTGTCGTGTCACTGTCATGAGCGGATCTTCGTTTGGGGGCTGAGATGAATGTGGATGATTTTGCAGTCTATTTTCTCTATTTCCTTATCCGTTTCCTTCGTCCCAGTCTTGTCTTCTAGCTTTAAACCCTGGTTTGTAGCATGGAGATAAAGCAAGAGAGGGAGGGGAGATCGAATTTCTCTCTTCATCTAGGTTTTAAAGCACGTTTTTGAGGACATATCTACTTTGAAGTTTGAACCCACCATATTATTTACAACTCGGTTAATTGAAAGCTCAAAATATCACATCTATATCTATATTATCTTTTAAACAAGGTCATGTTGTTTCTCCAAATTGTCCAAATCTTCCATTTTCGTCCCTTTAGCTTAGAGAAAGTTAAATAACTCAACATTATTTTTTTTTTGAAAGGAACTCAAGATTATTATAGTAATTGACAAATTACAAATAAAAATAAAAAAGGGAGAAACCTATTTCTTCTCCCCATTCACAGCAAAAGCCGTTGCTTCTTCACTCTCTCTGATCGATCACTTCCATTCAATGACTATTGCATTATTATGAATTTTAATTTTGAATATCGAAAACAATTGCACTATTTTTTCTCTCCGATCTTACGATTAACATTAACAATTTGAAGTTTTGAACTGTATGTTTATACAAAATGCTTTTCTTTTTCTTTTTTCATCACTATATAATTTCAATTAATATTTATAACTTTACAACTGTTCCAGAGTATGTTCTGGATGTCCGACATTACGACTTTAGTTGTACTATTTAATAAAATTACTTTTCGGTTCCTCCAGAAAGGTCGTTTTCTTCACACACAAAATTATGATTAATTTTTTTTTTGTTTGATAATATACACACTTCATCTAGTATTCCAAATATATAGTTAATATTTCTTTTTTTTAATTTACATAATTTTTCCAAACAAACCCCAAACTTTGAAAATATATTCATGTTCTAACTCGATCAAGTCCTTAATTAAGTTCTCACAAACAATCGAGTATTACTTTTTTTATAACTCAAATTCTGCCTAGTAATATCTTTGCTTTGGTAGATCGTGTGCATCACTTTATGTTAAAAAATGCTATTCAAATTTGGTTTAGTACTTTAGGACTCTCAAAGTGTTTTTGGTCTTTTTGGTCTATTGTATATTTCAACATGAGTCCACGATCGACCGACACTCTACTAAAACCAGTCTTCACAATTTTATGGTAAATTATGGACCGAGTTTTTTTATTGAAGTTTATCGAAAGCATAATGACAAAATAAAGTCACCAAATTATATTTTGCGTGTGGGGAAGAACTAATGGGGTTTACCTTTCTCTGCTATAAACCCTAATCAAAGAGATTTGTCCCAGAACTCATCATCACATATGAAGTTCGATCAACCTGAAAATACACAACAGTTCCAATTTGAGTTCATCAATGAGACTGTCGCTTTCTGGTAAGAGCCTCTTTCAAGTTTAGTCATTTTTAGTCTTTCTAGTAGAAAACGAAATTTTCTGTGTGGCCGGATTTGTAAACAGGATTTATTTAGTGGTAAGTGTAACTAAACCAAATGCCACATGTGTTCCAGGTTGGCTGTCCTCTGGCTCACTTGGGTTTAATTCAACTTTGAAATGTTGCAATTCAATTAGGAAATAGATGCTATGATTTATATATTTCACTTACTATAACTTTATGCCATATAGTACTGTTGTTGGCATTTCATGCCCGTGAACAAGAACAAGGCACTTGTTACATATGAAGGAAAAGAAAAAGGTTTATGCTTTTGGCTTATTTCATACTCAAAATGATGGAAAAGGGCTCTGCTTATTGTGTTTTACCGATGTTAAGGTTCTTTGAATTTAGGTGGGTGTTTAATGATGGTAATCTCACTGGATTTGGTTTTAATTGATTATATTCCATGTTTGAACGACTAATCTCACCTTTCCCATTTTTTATAGTGTTTAGGACCAAAGGGTTTAGGATCTTCCAAATGACTGTTGTCTTGTTGAATGCTCAAAGGCCTAAATGCTATATATGTAACTGTTGTTCATAACCTATGGAGATTAAATAGAAGATAGTACATATAAGAAATAATTTGAAATAATACATAACGTTATACGAAATAATACACAGTTATGATAAGTTTTTTTTTTGAGGTGTTAAGGATAACCCAAAGGTTTTCTAAGTTTAGGACAAATTCTTCGGTCTGTGTGAAATTGTCCAACTATAATGCAAAATGCCTGATCACGTTTATAATTAAGTAAACACATTTTGACACCGCCAGTGTTCGAACGCATGACGTGGGGGTTCCATATCAAACGTTCATGTGGCGGGACCCAATACTTCCACTGAACCACTTGCCGTGGTTAAAATTTTGGACGATAGAAGAGAGTATTAGGATTTGATCATGGCTCATCAGCAGATAATTCGACTCATTGGCCATGAAGCAATCCCAATTCTCAATGGGCTGATTTTGTAGGAGAGAATGAGGTATAATATAATAACTCAGCTTCTCTCCAAACATGGAGTACTGAGATTTGAACATGTGGCGTCAGCGGATAAGTTCAACGCCTTGACCAACATTAGTAGAGAAAGATACAACAAGAGTAGACTATTAGATTTGCGTTTGAAATAAAACATATAAATATGTGTACAGAAGTCATTAGTTCTTATATCAAGGGTTTACCCTGCTATAAACAAGGGTATGAATGAAACTCTTATATCATATTTATATTTTTTAAAAATAGAAAAAAAGTGACGATACATAAATTTAAGTTGGAAAAAAGTCACCTACAAAGTCTGAATTCTCGCCGATATATCAATATGATACCCGAGCTTAAAAAACTATCAAAGTTATGTCCAAACACTGAAAACTACATTTACGTAATGCGTAAAGCTATTTTTCGTTACATCACCGTCTACAGCGATGACGCGGCATATACATTTTGTTCAAAAACAGAAGAGAAAAGACTTTAATACCCTTACATTTTTTTGAATTTTCTTTTTTGCCCCCCCCCCCCCCCCCCCCCCCCCCATCTCTCTCCCGATTCTCTCTCTCTCTCTCTCTCTCTCTCTCTCGATGTCATTGAGCTCGCCGAAGACGAACCACCAAAAACGGTGATGTTGGGTATCAATATCTTCGTCTCAGTCCCTTCTATCTTTTCTTCATAACCCCAACACTCATCTCTCATTTGTTTTGCTCATATTTTGAAAGAAATGTTCGAAATTTTCAAGAACCTTAGAAATTTAGGGTTGATTGATTTTGCATCAATACGGCCAAGGAGACCTACTAGGCTTTATAGCCCTCTTTCTTGTGAGTCTTTACATACCAAGGACCAACTTCAATTTAACATAGGAGGGAGAATCATCGAATTGAAGATTTGGAGATTTTTGGGTATTCTTAAATTCAAAAGATAATTCGGTGAATTCTATTTGAAATTAGAATTAGTTGTAGTAGAGAAAGTCGTTGTTGAGTTAGTTTTGAACAGGTTTGATTTCTGGTCGCCGAAATTTCCGGCGGTGCATCCTGCTAATGTGTTTTGGTAGATGTTTAATGTCGTTTTGTTCGTAATTATGTACTAATTACATTGAAGAGGTTCTCGAATCAATTGGACTTAGTTTGATTGTGACTTAGACTTCTATCGAAATAATAATATGATTAGTTATAAATTTGTTGGGATTTCAGAAATCACATAATTTGAGAGTGCGGTATTTCCGACGGGGTAATGATCTTAGTTAATTGATAGCGTTTTGGGTGGTTTGTTTCCAGTGAGCTCGACGACGAGTGAGGGACAAAGAGGAACTCTTAGGAAAAAAGTCACTCACAGGGTCTGAACTTTCGTCGAGTCGTCAATATGATGCTCAAACTTTAAAAACTATTAAAGTGATACCCAAACTCTCAAACTATAAAAGAGAAAAAAATATAAAAATAAATTAAAAAAGAAAATAATAGGAAATATTTTTTTTTAAATTAATGAAAATTGTAAGGGTATTAAATTCTATTTCCCTCTATTTTTGAAAAAAAAATTGCCACGTCATCGTTATAGGCGGTGCTATGACGGAAAATAACTTTAGACATCACGTAAATGTAGTTTTGAGAGTTTGGACATCACTTTAATAGTTTTTGAAGTTCGGCATCATATTAATACATCGACGAAAGTTCATACAACGACTTTTTTTAATTTTTCCAATTAAGTTTATAGCTTTGAAAATTCAAAGACAAACAACAAATTACTCCAATGTGTCTTGAATTTTGGTTTCTGATTTTGATTTGTCAGTAGCTTATTAGAAGCTCCATACCTTCATCCTGCATGCGGCCCTAAACACAAACGCAGACTAGAAGCATAATGAACAAATAGTACATAGAGAGTTAAAGACACATCAGCAGCCAGTAATTTAAGGCATGCATGAGCATCTTTCATTATGAAGTACTGCATTAGATCATTTGTGATAAGTTTAAATCCTAGACTATATTGCAGCATTGCAGCATACATTGATAAAATATACAGGTAATTAGTTCACAGAACAATTAAATGTCAGCATGAGTAGCATGTGAAGTAATGCAGTAGGACTGTGTAGCAGCTGGGAAGAGCTGATGATAATAATAGTCTGTACAGCCAGAACTATATAATGTAATGTGATGTAGTCTCTCTGGTATATCTCAGAAATACGAAAGCAATTCAATCTGACAAGTTCAACCTATCTAGAGCCACTTCTAAGCCTGCACCAGACCAATCAAGTAACCTAGTAGGCATATAATTCATCCTACTTTGAAAAGAAATATTCAACACCGGTGTTGTGCTAGTCACTATATATATATATATTCTCAATTTCAGTTTGTTTTCGACACCTATAATACTGTGACATTTATTTCTTAGAGAGCATATAGTCGATCATAGGATGCAAATGCAAATAATAATGATGTGCAAGATATTGAGCAAATTAGAAAATAACTTACTTTTGGCTATGCTCTTGAAGATCTATTCTACTTGGTTTGGAACAAATGGAAGATGTTATCCAAGATTCTACAAATGAAGAAATAGATCCAAAGAAGTTGGTAATGTAGTCTGCATTGATGCCCATGCAGCAGCAGATTACATTCCCCTCCGAGCTCTTTATATTTTATGATTTTAGAGATGAACTAGGGGTTGATATGGGTATTCTGTCCTATAAAAGATTGGTTTGGGGTCCAGTCTGTTTCCTTGACTATTCGACCTGCTAAAAACTTGAATATATCAACCTCAATAAACAATTGAAAATGGAAATTCACAAACCTTATAGAACAAGTGGAATTGCACATTTTAAGAGAAAATGTGTAAAAATTCTTATTAGGGTATGGAGTAGGTTTTTTGTTATGGTCAATAGGTTTTTTTTTTGTTTCTGATTAGTTTGTGATAGAAATCATAGAATGTTGAATTAGTTTGTGATAGAAATCATAGAATGTTGAATGTAAATTTCGATTTATATGTTTAATCTTTATCAATTAATTATTATTTCTTTAAAGACATACTAAATACTAAATATTTGTCTTAACCGAAATAAAGGAATTTTGACTATCAAACCCCAAATATGGTCTTATTTGTTTAGTATTGCTCTGATTTTCTGTCCCCCTCAAAGCACATTTAGACATCCCTATAATGTAATAAGAAATTAACCCTTAAAAAAGAAAATAGAGCAAATTTGAAGAAACAGCAAAGAAAGGAAGAAAGAAGCTTCAATATTTGTCATGCTTGTGTTTTACTTACTGTGTTGTGAAAATGTGAATACCTACCACTGACAACTCCACCCTTCTTATTAACCCCACCATCTCTCCCTCCCCCCATTTGCTCTTCCCAGAATTCCATGTGCCTCTCTCTCCGCTTCTCCACTCTCCTTGGACTGCACAAACGCACAAACACAAACTCAAACACATTCACAGCTCTCTGTGCTTTGTGACCCTTTCCTTGGATTTTCTCAAACTCAGAGAGACACAGAGTGGTCTGTCTGAGCTTTGATACGGAGACCCATTTGCCCATTTGGGAATACCCAGAAACTGAAAACCCAAAAAGATTATATTGCACTTCCACCCTTTTGGAGATTTTGGAAATGGGGTTGATTTGGGTGTGTGAGAACAACTTCATTTCCAAGCTGTTTTTTTGTGGGTTGTTTTGGTAAGAGATCTAGAGGGTTTATTTCTGGTTCATTGCTTGCCAAGGATTAGAGGAGTTTCTCAAATCCAACTTAAGGAAAGGTATTGATTGAGCAACTTTACAGTAACCGTTAGTTCTTGTTCTTTATCAGCATAAAAGTTTTGTAAAAATCTGTTTAGTTTTACTGTTGTTTGTGTTTACATGGATATTGAAAATCTCAGTACATTGAGACTTTTGCTTGGAAATGTAGAACTAGACTCACCTTGATACAATGGGCTTTGCTATGAGTAGTAGTTTTCTGCAATTCATGGTTTTGATGTGGAGTAAAGTGATCAAAGTTTTAGTCTTTAGTGGTTTTGAATGTGTATTGGCTAATATGAAATGATTATATAGAGAATGTATAGTTAGCTGTGCTGTTTTTCATACTCTGAAAGCGAGCTGAAAGAAGAAAACTTTAAGCATTCTTTGATTCATGGTCTTCCTTTGGTGTGCCAAATTCATTCTTGGTTGTCTGTGGGAGATGTCATATTTTGTTTGAATTTGTTTGCCTAATCAATTTGGTTTCTGCTCTCTGAGGTATTACTTTGGTTCCCTCTCGCTCCTCTCTCTCTCTCTCTCTCTCTAAACATATTTGTTTGATGATTTCAGTAATCAGTACCTTACTATTTCCTACTGGATGTGCATATTGTAAAACTCAGGCTTCCAAAAAACCTTTCACAATGTGAACTTGAAGGAGGCGACACGTTTGTCTTAATGCCAAACTGTAAAAATTTGAATCTTTGGATGCAGAAGTTTGCAGTTCCTTATCTCTTTGCTTTGAACTCTGCAGGGATATTTTTATTTCTATCAGCAAAGAAATGGCGTCCAATCTTAATACTGAATTAGCCAAGAAAACATTTATTTTTGGCTTGAAGGTTTGGGTATTAACAGGGATCCTTGTTGGAGTTTTTATTGTGATGATTCTACTGCTGCTATCAATTTGTCTTACTTCACGAAAAAGATCCAAAAAGTCGAATGACATGCTTCCTCTTAGCCAAATTCCAAATATTTCAAGGGAAATCAAAGAGATTAGGGTTGATCAAGCTTCAGCCAAAAACCCTCCCCGTAGTTTAATCACCCTTAATGAGAAATTCTGCGACAGAGAGTCAGAGAAAGTTTTGATTCATACAAATGGAGACAGTAGCAGTCGATCTGGCTCGTTTAACAATGCAGAAAAGGAAAATGTTGGTTCTGAATCTGGAGATGAGGTTGGTGCAGGTGCAGCTTATTTGCACAAGCCATCTTCACATCCTATAACTGCCCCTTCACCACTTTGTGGTCTACCCGAATTTTCTCACCTTGGTTGGGGTCACTGGTTTACATTAAGAGATCTTGAATTTGCAACAAACCGGTTTTCAAAGGAAAATGTCATCGGTGAGGGTGGATATGGAGTAGTTTATCGAGGTAATTTGATTAATGGAACTCCTGTTGCTGTGAAGAAGCTACTCAACAACCTGTAAGATACTTGTTTCACTTGCTCCTTGACTTTCTATTTTTCCTATTATTTTGTGGTTTTGGTTTGTAACATGTTTTTATCCATTCATCTCATAGAGGACAAGCAGAGAAGGAATTTAGAGTGGAAGTTGAGGCTATTGGGCATGTACGACACAAGAACTTGGTTAGACTTCTGGGATACTGCATTGAAGGCACCCATAGGTAGCGTAACCTTTCATTAAAGTGACATTGTTTTCGTTGTTACATTCCGTATGATATACTATAGGTATTTTGGGTCATTATTCACATAATAAGTTTAGATACATCTGCATGTTCCATATTTATCACATATATCATATATGTATGCTTTTCAATGTACGAAAGAGAGCGAGAGAGAAAGAGAGACGTGGCCTAATTCTTAAACCTGTTCTATTTCAGGATGCTAGTTTATGAGTATGTCAACAATGGAAATTTGGAGCAATGGCTTCATGGAGCTATGCGACATCATGGATATTTAACATGGGAGGCGCGCATGAAAGTTCTCCTTGGCACTGCTAAAGCGTAAGTCTGATCATCATGTACCTTATTTTGAATTGGTTGTCTATCTTTGTTTCCCATCAGCAAATTGTTTTGAGTTCCTAGATTGCCTTTTTCTGATTCATTTTTACATGTTGCAGGCTGGCTTATTTGCATGAGGCCATTGAGCCAAAAGTTGTGCATCGAGATATCAAGTCAAGTAATATCTTGCTTGATAGTGAGTTCAATGCTAAGATATCTGACTTTGGTTTGGCAAAGATGCTAATGGCTGGAAAGAGCCATATAACGACTAGAGTTATGGGTACCTTTGGGTTAGTAATTCTCTATTAAACAACTGCTTCCATTATTAATTTGAAGATTTCTTTGGGGAACCATAGAAGAACTATATCCCACAAGTTTGGAGGCAATGAGCCCTTCTCATCTATTCATTTCTTAATTATATTCAGATATGTGGCCCCAGAATATGCCAGTTCTGGCCTTTTAAACGAGAAGAGTGATGTTTATAGCTTTGGAGTTGTGATTTTGGAAGCAATTACTGGACGAGACCCAGTAGATTATGGTCAGCAAGCTCAAGAGGTATGCAATAAGTGTTACTTATTCAAGAAATTGGAAAGCACATGATGCAATTAACAATACTAGTCAGTAGTTACAGTTATATTCAACTCCATAGGGTGGTTCATGCAGGTAAATTTAGTAGACTGGCTGAAGATGATGGTTGGAAGTCGGCGTTCAGAGGAGGTGGTGGATCCAAACATTGAGACCAGGCCATCAACAAGCGCCCTTAAAAGAGCCCTCTTGACTGCGTTGAGGTGTGTAGATCTGGATTCTGAAAAAAGACCAAAGATGAGTCAAGTTGTTCGTATGCTTGACTCTGAGGAATATCCTGTACTTCGAGAGGTATGTTTGTGAAATTGATTTTTAACTTATTAATTCCCATGTTTCTGATTCTTGACCATGGAAGTACTAAAAATAGCAATGTTGAGCACTAGGCTTTGATCTTTATACTTCTAAATCCGAACTCTACTAGAAGATTCATAAGTTGATTTATCTACTGTGACATGGCAGGATCGACGACGCCGAAGAAGTCAAGCAGGCAACGGGGAGGGTGAGTCTCAAAAAGACAATTCTGATACGGACAAGAGTGACATTCCGGCTGACAACAGAAACAATCGAACATAAGCCATGGGACGAATCGTTGATACATCACAAGGGAAATACAAGCCACAGGGAGCATGTCACATTCTAGTCCAGCTCCCATATTCTTGGACCAGCCACAGAATGAAGAAATTGCACCAGATAGAAGATTTTTTTTTCTTTCCTTCCAAATATATAAACCTACTCATAGATATTGGAGAGATGATGATTGTGTATTGAGTGGCATTAGAAGGGTACATTTTGGCTACTCGCGGTGTACAGTTTGGATTTTTCGTTATTTTTGGTCTTAGGTGATTGTAGTTTATGATGTATTTGTTTGATTTACCCTCCGTTGAAGAAAAAAATCTCGAGGCATTAATTTCAGACTTCCTAAGAAAATGCTGAAGGCCAACTTCATATGAGGAGTCACACCGCTTACATGTGATGTCTTTGAAGGCCAAGTTTTAACACACTAACTGACCAACACCATGTGATTTTGTATTCATGGTTGGCACGGGAAGGCTATTTCTGTGATCAATGACTTGAACAACCTAACTATCTTAAAGCAAAAGATTTCTGGTTTGAGGATCACATACTTGCATACTGTCTAATCTGCTATTAAACAATCACTGGTTTCAGAATTTCTGCTGCTTCTATGGTAATCAAATTACAGGTTACATGCCAATTCAAGAGACTAAATAGACAATTTAGAATGATCAAGTACAAGGCTCACGAATAAGCAATGCCAGCGTCTGTAGCAGAATCAATGTTTACACATAAAATCATATATATATAGGCTTTGATGAGTAAAAGCACCATATGACGGTACATGATCTCTATAGAACTATGTTAAGATCAGTAGCGAATATTGTCCGCAAGAAAGATCGACAAGTTGGGGAATTCACAAGTTTCTTGTTTCAACGGGCAGGACCAGACCGAGCATTCAATAGAGGTTGTAAAGCCTTGACGACGATGCTCATATTTGGCCGAAAATCAGCTTCATATTGGACGCACAAGGCAGCAACAGCGGCCAACTGTCTCGGACACAATCAATTAATCAGTACATCACTCACAACTTGTCATCAGATTAAAGACCTGAACATGACAAAAATAATGTGAATAAATCATTCTCCATTACCTTAGCAACTGCCTTGGGAGGGTAGTCTCCATTGAGTTTAGCATCAACACATTGTTTCACCTTATCTTCACTCAGTTTAGGAGTTGCCTAAATAAATAAAGCAAAATAATCATATCAGCACTGCACATGGTTTACTAGTAGACAAGAACTAAGATGGAACTAGTACCCAAGTCACAAGGCTCTGCTGGCCACGCGGCAATGTATGATCAACAGGCTTACGGCCAGTCAAGAGTTCAAGCAGTACAACACCAAAGCTGTAAACATCACTTTTTGAAGTCAGCTGTCCAGTCATTGCATACCTGCCAACCAGTCAAATCATATAAAAAAAATTATCACCAGCCAGTGTGTTTTAAGGTAACCACTTCCGAATGGCAATCACACGAGAGAATCTTCCAAATCATAACTTAGAATGTACATCAAATGCTGTTTTCATACAGCACATCGAGGAGTAACTTACTCTGGCGCATGATAACCAAATGTCCCAAGTACACGAGTGGAATGAAGACGAGCTGCCATATCAGGGGCTTGATTTGACAGATCAAAATCAGCAATCTTTGCAACATCATCGTCAAAAAGCAATATGTTGCAGGACTTAATATCACGATGAATTATATGGGGCTGAGCCTTTTCATGTAGATATTCAAGTCCTCTTGCAGCTCCTACAGCAATTTTAACCCTTTCTGTCCATGACAGAACTAGACCTGGAACGGCCCCCTTGACACCTTTTCGTCCTGGAAACACATATTAACAAGATTAAATTACTAAAATGGAGCAAGAAAGCTATCGTACTATTAACAAATCAGACGAGGGATATACCAGTTAAAAGTGTTAATTTCTTCCGTCTAATCAGCCAGTTTATATAGAACCTTTCAAACTTGAATTTATTAAAGTCAATCATTTAAAGACTACAAATCTCAGTAAACTCATAATATAAGTCATCGTCAGACAAAATTAATCCCAGGTACTAGCAAAGTATATGATTTATGGGCAGTATACATAAATTCAAGCAATAGGAAATATAATGGTTGACCAGACATGAGATCCAAAACCATAAAACTAGCGCAATATCACTTACCATGAAGGATATCATGAAGAGACCCATTGGGAGCATACTCATAGGCGAGGAGACGCAGAGGCCCATCGATACAATAACCAACAAGCTCAACGACATTTTCATGTTTTAGTCTTGAAACCATGGAGACCTGTAAAGTTACATTCCAAGGATTAACAGATACAACGCATACCATATCCAATACCAAACAACAAACAACTCATAGAACTAACCTGAGACAAAAATTCTTGGTGTGGTTGCTTACTGGCATCTAACTTTTTAATAGCTGCAGCAGGCCCACTTTTCAGAACCCCATGATATACTTTACCATATGATCCCTCGCCAATTAAGGACTTTGTACCAAAATTATCAGTCAGATCTTTCAACTCATCCACTGGAATAGCAGGGACAGCAATGGGTTGTATATTTCCAATCTGAGTATCCTTCTGTGCAGCTTCTCTGGGATGATAGCCATTGGCTAGAGAAAAAAGCACGCAGTTCGGTATCAACCAAATTAGAAGCCATTTTACTGGAAAACAAATAGTTAACAATGGCAACCGTTTTCAAATTTACTAACAAGTCCGAAAATGTACTTTTCTCAACTCCAAATTAAATGGAATGTGAAAAGGCTGCTGCCCAACCAACCCATCTGTCCCTCCCCAAAAACACAAAAACTCAGGTATTCCAATTTACCTGCTGACCCATGTGGTACGAATGGTCCACGATCAGCAGCTGTATCGGTATCATCGTGTACACAACAACTGAAGCAGCCCATGATATTTTCTCCTGAAATAGAAGATTGAAATCATTTGTTAGCAATTTTAAACATTCCATGATAAACTTTCTACGAAAAGGTCAACCTCTGGGGGGACCAAATTCTCAATGAAATCACAAAGCTTTGACTAGAAGCAAAGTCACTTGCAATGTAGTGAACAAACTCTGAACTTAAATCCAAATTTCCTTGTGTAAACGGCATTCACAGGATCAAAACTTTACCCAGTTTATTTCTCTATATACTCATGTGAGTCATGTCAACCTTCAACACAAGAAGCACTTGCATATGAACCAAAACAAACAGAAATGCAAATCTCAACCAAAACACAATTCCATTAACAACATCAGTATATGTTGATATTCTATGAATTCAGAATTCTCATACGCCTCATTTGACAATCCGTATCAGACTCATTTACAGCAACCAATCACATAGCATAAAATTCTTCTCTTTCATAAACAAGCAGATACAAACCAATCAAAAAGGAAAACAAGTCACAATTACCGGAACTTCCTTCAGATACAAACTAGAGAAACTTGCCAAACATAAACAAAAGTAAAGTCTTTATGCAAAACAGAGAAAAAAAAATTCAGAAAGGAAAAAAGACCCAACCTTTGGTGTGATCAGATGGTTCTGGAAATTGGGTTTTGACTGAAAGTGTTGAAATAGAAGTGAGGAAAGTGAAGCCGGGTGTGGTTCCTCAGAGGAAGAAGAAGAAGGTCTGAATCAGCAGCAGTTAGCAGAGTTTAAAGGCATAATAATAAGAAAAGAATCAAGCCTCGGGCTGTCTGTCTCTCTTTGCTTTCTTTGACTAAATATGCTAAAAGGCAACAACAACAAATACTACAGCAAACAGATATTTGCGTCTCTTTTCTTATTGTCTCTGTAATTAAGTGTACTCCATCTTTAACCAGTTTGGTAACTGTCAAAAAAACCAACCTTTGAGGTTTTCTGGAAAACTAATTTGTGCCGAGCAAATATGCTTTCTACTTTTTATGTGAACAAGGATGTATGCTATTTACTTAGTTATGAAGATTTTCATACCTTTTTTGTGTGGCTATTTATTTCGGTGCTCGAGTTGAAAGGTGTTATTGATCCAAAAATATAATGTTGGTTACAAGAAGAGTTTCACCTTGAGTAATTAATTAGTGTGATACCTGAAGCAGAAATATAGCAAGAAGCAAAGTCATAAGCAATTTGACAACAACAGAACAACAGAGTGTAGAAAAGGTGTTCATTTGCTGGAAGTAGTTTTGTTTACATTATCATCTTCAAAAACTCTGTAAATTTGCTGCACTTTGTATTACAAAATTAAAAGAACAGATTATGTAGTAAAAAGAAGGTAAGCTATTATTCCTTATGCTAAATTCTTTTGATCATTTTCCATGGCCGAACTATTCTATGCATGTCTGTCACTCATGCACATGTGACCCCCTATTTGCAGGAAAAATTCCCACAAAGGGTTGGTCTGTAGTCATGATCATAATATTTAATATGGAACTGTGAGTTGTAGAGCGTCCCAGTTTCTCTTATTTCTCTTAATTTCCATTTATGATGATGGAAACTCTATGGCGATTCCAGATCCAACAAACCCTATTTGAATTGCTTTAGTTGTTCCATGCTCATGATCCATTGATGATTGATCCTTGCCGGAAGAAGTTAGCTTATAAGTTATTTAACTGTTCTAAACGAATTATGAAAACATGGTTGACAAACTATACAAAAAAATATGAGAAAGTGACATGGCAGAGAAAAACAAAGATGATGTGTGAAACTTTACTCTTGCTGAGGAATATTTGATTGATTGGAAATTATAACTATTTCATTGATAGAATATATTATATCAATGATACAATCTGTTACAATAAATATCCCGATATAACAGAGATTCTCTGTATTTTCATCTAATCTAATCCGTATCTAATCAGGACAAGACACACACCGGAAGTTACGGAGAATAAATCTCCTTAAACACTCCCCCTTGTATCGATGGCCTAAGGAATGATGTATGACATGTTGCCTCACTAAAAACCTTTCCAAGTAAACGAAAACCTCATGGGTAAAATAAAATGTTAGTCTAAGGGGAAAAGAGTACAACGCATCAACTATAAATGGTACTACATGTGTCGTAGACTCCCCTTGATGTCTACAAAAATGTAACTCCCCCTGACTGTAAACTCAGTTATGGAGTTCTAATAACCTGTGCATACCAATGCGTCTCACATGTTTCACGAATGTAGATTTAGGTAGTGACTTGGTAATCAAGTCCGCAGCATTATCCGTCGAACCCACCTGGTTCACATGGATATTCAACAGTTGTTGTTGTTGCTGATTGAAGAAGAATTTTGGCGATATATCTTTGTATTGTCACCCTTAATGTAACTCAACTTCATATGTTCAATGCATGCCGCATTATTCTCAAAGATACAAGTGGGAGCTGTCGTAGTACATGGTAATCCACTAGACCCTCAAATATGATGAATGACTGACCTAAGCCAGATACATTTTCTAACCGCTTCATGCAAAGCAATGATTTATGAATGATTCGAGGAAGTAGCAACAAAGGTTTGCTTAGTTGATCTCTAAGAAATCGCCATGTTTCCCATAGTGAAAACATAACTAGTATGTGAACGACTTTTATATGAGTCAGAGAGATACCTAACATCAGCAAATCCGACCAACACATCAACCAGTGATTCGGAATAGGGGACTGCAGTAAAACTTCTCATAGTAGAGGAGGAGTTAGACAGATCGAAATCCTCACTCGACTGGTCGAAAGATGTCCTCGGATTATCATAGTTCACTCCCTTTAACGGGTCGAAGGAGTCAAAACTTGTATGCTGTGACTCAACCATCCCTTTTCCAGGACTTTCCAATTTCTCTCTGTACTCTTTGTAATGGAAGAATAAACCCAAGTCAATGGAACCCTTCAAGTAACTGAATATTTGTTTTACTCCATTCCAATGACGTTGCGTAGGTGAAGAGCTAAATCTAGCCAACAAGTTCAGCGAGAAGGCAATATCTGGACGCGTGCACTGTGCTAAATACAACAAAGCTCCAATAACACTAGGATATGAAATTTCAGCTCCCAAGACTTCCTCATCCTCATCTAGTGGATGAAATAGATTCTTCTTGGGGTCCAGACTGCGAACAACCATTGGCGTGCTAAAAGGGTGTGCTTTGTCCATATTAAATCACCTGAGCATCTTTTGGACATAAGCAGACTTGTAAATAAGGATTCCACCAACTCGATGTTCCAGCTATAATCCGAGACAAAATCGAGTCCTAGCAAGGTCTTTCATCTCAAATTCAGATTTCAAGTAGTCAACCCTCTCATTGATCTCATTAAGAGTCCTGATGATGTTCATATCATCTTCATAGACAGCTACCATGGCAAATCCTGAACTTGTTCTTTTAATGAACACGCAAGAGCATAAGTCATCATTCTTGTATTCCTTCCCAATCAATTAGATATTAAAACGTGTGTACCACATCCTACAGAATTATTTCAATCCATATAGTGAACGTCTCAATCTGATTACGTATATAAGCACTCTGTGGTTTAGATTTACTTGATTTGTAATGTCTTCCATTTCGGCCAATATACAAAGCGAGGTTCCACTTCATCGTCGTCTATGATCTCCTAAGCGACGGAATAAACCAATGCACCATCAACTAACATGAAAGATTTATCCATAAGAATGTGGACACCATTTGTTCTAAGCAAGATTTCTTTGTTCTCTTACATCACAAGAGGTTCTGAGGCTTCCCCCAGACATGCCAATTATGATTTATGGACATAACTGTAGTCAGAGATAATATCATGTGAATGATTCATAATGTTGATGATGAATGGATCATTTTGTGCCTCGATGGTCAGCTTTTTAACCGGAGGCTCATCAGTGAATTTTCTTGGTCTCTTCCTTTTTTCGATAGGAGCTGAGGCCGACGCAACACCTTCCACATAGGCAGCAGAAACATTTCATTGCCCAGTGTTTGTACTAACCAATCCCCTTTTCATGATTTCCAACCTTACAGGAACGTTTGCAGTAGGTATATCCAACCTCGTCACTTTAGCGATATCAGAAAAGGAGTCAAGCATAGAGTCTGCTACTTTTTAAAGATCAAGTATTCTTTACACTTCAATCTCACTCTAAGATGTGCGGTGATCATGATGATACATATTGGGATTAGAACATGTTAATTCTTGACATAGAACCGGAATAGATACATTTCTTTCTCCCTCTAACATCGAGAAGTATGTCTCATCGAAGTGACAATCTGGAAATCTTGCTGTAAAGAGATCTCTTGTCGAAGTTTCAAGATAGTGGACTTTCGTTGGAGCTTTATAGTCAACATAAATGCCTAATATTTTTTGAGGACCCATCTTAGTGCGGTGTGGAGGCGCAATAGGCACATATACCGCATAACCAAAAATGTGTAGATGTGAAGTGTCAGGCTCATATCCAGTTACCAACTGATACACACTGAATGGTTGGCGTTCCACGGGTCAAAAATGAAGAAGCATAGCTACGTGTAACACTGTATAACCCCACGCTGATACCGGTAAGTTTGTATGCATTACCAACATGCGAGACACAAGATGTAACTGCTTGATGTGAGCCTCTGCTAAACCATTATGAGAATGAACATGAGGAATGAGATGCTCAACTTTGATCCCAACAGACATGCAGTAATCATCAAAATATTTTGATGTAAACTCTCTTGCGTTGTCCAATCTAATAGACCTGATTGGATGGTCTAGGTGGTGAGCTCGAAGCTTAATAATTTATGCAAGGAGTTTTACAAACGCAGCATTCCTTATGGATAGCAAAGCAACATGTGACCATCGCGTCAATGCATCTACCAAAACCATGAAATATTTAAATGGTTCGCATTTCGGTTTGATAGGTCCATAAATATCACCTTGGATCCTTTGTAAGAATGAAATATTGTCAGTGTTGTCAACAACAAAACAATGACATGCCTGTAACACTGACAATGGACGAGCTTTGCAAAACAAGCAATGTGCATCGTAGATTGCAACATATGAATCTGGTGGCATGACGCACGGCTCCACAATGATACTTTTTCGGGATTGTGCTGCACTCGTCTTGGAGACCGAGCTAGGATTGAGAGGAGTAGTCTCATCCGCCTCATCAAAATTGATGGATTTAGGTATTCCCGCATGCTTCTTCGCTCTGAAGAATGGATGACCATGGGTATTTTTCAATATTTTGATCATCATGTCACGACCTGGATGTTCCAGTTGAAAATTCCAAAGCTTATATGATTCCGAATCACACGAAATCGTGTGAGTCAAGGTATTGGATTCAATAATCTGAACCGTAGTTAGATATAAATCACTACGAATAGCCGAAAACTTCTCTATAATGCGCTTGCAGCCACATTCAATAGAGGTAATACACAATAATTCTTGTCCATTCTCACAATATGTTTTCAAGTGAAAACCGTTGGCACGAATATCTTTAAAACTTAGCAATGTTCAATTGACCTTTAGCGCGTGTAAGGCATCAGTGATAAACAATCTTGTACCATGAGGCAGCAGAAATTTTGTTGAACCATGCCCTTTAATAACCGGTGATGCACCTATCATGGTAGTCACTAAGGAGTTGTATGGGGAAAAATCCACAAACAGTTGCCTATTCTGCAGATTGTGTGGATAGTTCCACTATCTGCGAGACACTCAATCTCGCCTTGAGACATCTATAAAAGCAATGTAAATAAATGAGTCTTTGAACTAAAGACCAGGCGGATACTTTAAGTAGATACTTAAAGATTTGAATAAGGAATTAACCCTTGTTGAGTGCTTATATTGTATGACATGAACCGATGTAGAACTACATCTGGTGCAGAATTCCAGGTTGGTCAAAAAAATACAGATGCAAGATGCATCAAAACATCACAAAATCGGATATAACCTTTGACGGGTCGAGTAAACCTCTCGACGGGTCGAAGAAACCCAAAATAAAATTTGATTTTCCGATACCGAATCTCGATGGGTCGAAAGTTTGTCCAGGAGGATACCTTTGACGGGTCGAACAAATTTTTGACGGGTCGAAGGAAACTTAAAACCGATATTGATTTTATGATATCTATACTCGACGGGTCGAGCACAATTTTCGACAGATTGAAGTTGGACATAGACCGAGACAGAAGCAAACAATCGACGGGTTGAGGGAAAACTCAATGGGTCGAAAGAATACAAAAATCGATCCAGGACGAAGCATTCGACGGGTCGAGAAGAATCTCGAGGGGTCGAAGATTTGCTAAGATCAAAACATCCACTTTTTTGTGTCTCCTTTTTACTGTATTATTTTGTCATTATGCCATATAAAATTGTAAACATCGAACCATACACTGAATAAGTAGGGAAATAACATTCTTAACAGTTTCATATACCGAAAAATTGAGAAAAATTCTATTGCTTGCCAACTAAAAAGTTACATCATAAGTGTTCTATTGCAAAAATCAAATAAAAACTAAGACACTAGTCTAAACAAATGGCATTTAAACAAGCCAAAAAAAACCAATACTTGAATCTATTATAGAGATAGTGCCTTTTATATAGGCTATTCAAAATCCGGAGTAACAATGGTCGTCTCCTTGTCCTCTGCAATCTCGAGTTTGGTATCTGCATTCATCTCAAAATCTCCAGCAAAATTTGACTCTTGAGCAAAGTATTGCTTGTGCCTCTTGTAGATGTTCTGAATTTCTTTGCAAGCACGACATTGCTTGTGCATATGTTTTGTTGAACCACACCGGTAACAAGTGAATGTCCAAAAATTGGAATACATTTGCCCATCATTACACGAACCGGATTGGTTCTTGTTAGAGTTGGCGTTCTGATCTCTATGCCAAGTCAAATTTTGGCTGTGGCCTCAGCTATGCCCACGCCCTCCTCTCCTGCATCGTGGAGCTTGTCCGCCACGATTGTAAGGTTCTGAACGACCATTATTTTTGTCCTTATAGGCATTTCCTCCAGTATGGTAACTCTTAGAGACCGAACGATGGTATTCATTTCTTTGATTATCAAGGATGTCGAATTCTGGCCTAACCGGCTTGTTCAAACTCATCTACAAAAATACAAAGAGATTTCATTAGTATCGATCGGAAGAAAAAAAACCATGATCACTAACATCAAGTTTTAATGAATAAGAACGTGATCCGTGATGTATGGTCACAAAATCGATCATCAATAAATGGTGGCTCAAAAAAACCACACCCAAAAACTGTGATTGACCATCACATATGATCGATTTCCTTTTTTTTTTCTTTTCTAAATCGTGACTCCCGTAGGACTGATACTCATATTCCATGGATACAAGTCCATAGAAACTAGGGCATAGATATTCAATAATCACAAACAATATCACAATCCTAGATTTAGGGTTTTGTAGGAAGTAAGTTTGATTCTTAGATCTAAAGATTGACGGTTTAGAAAATTTACCTCGATGGGTGTTATGCTCAGTATGACCGGTACAAAAGTTGGACGATGTTGAGGAGGAGCTCGTCTATAGAAGTTCTTTGGGAGTTGAGCAATGTTGAAGAAGTGGGAAGATCGTTGGACGCAAGGAGGATCGCCGGAGAAGAAGTAGTCGAACTAGTGGAGGTCAGCGGTGATGGAGACCAGCGATGAAGGTTTCTGCCTGCGGTGGAGGTTTTTGTTTTAAGGTTAAGGCTTTCTTTTTATTTCTCTGTGGTGATAGTTAGCTATTAACTCATAGCGTACTGATAACGTGTTGTAGAGAAATATTTGATAGACTGAAAATTGTAACTCTTTCATTGATAGAATGTCTTACATATAGGCTGATACAATTTGTTACAATAAATGTCCCGATATAACAGGGATTCTTTGTATTTTCACCTAATCTAATCTGTATCTAATCAGGATAAGATACAGACCGAAAATTGCAGAGAATAAATCTCCTTAAATAAGCCATAGTTTTCTTTTTAAATTTTTTTTAAGGAGATTTATTCTTAGTAACTTCCGGTGCGTGTCTTGTCCTAATTAGATACAAATTAAATTAGATAGAGATACAGAGAATCCCTGTTATATCAGGATATTTATTGTAACAGATTGTATCAGTCTATATTTAAGGCATTCTATCAATGAAAGAGTTACAGTTTTGAGTCTATCAAATATTTCTCCTCAACACGTTATCAGCATGCTATGAGCTAATAGCCAGCTAGCACCACACAAAAAAAATATCCTAGCCCCAAAACCCTTTACCGCCAAGGAAAGGTTTTGACTCGTCAAAACTGGTACCCTGGATCGAACAGATTCATTCATTCAACCCTTCGAGTGACGATTTCGACCCGTCGAACTCGTCCCCTGCTGTAAGCAGTTTTGCAATTCCTTATTCCGAAACACCGGTAGATGTGTTGGTCAAATTTGTTGATGTTGGGTACTCTCTGACCCATACAAAGCTCGTTCACAGACCGGTTATATTTTCACTATGGGAAACACGACGATTTATTGGAGATCAACTACGTAAACCTTTGTTGCTACTTCCTTGAATCATTCAGAAATTATTACTTTACATGAAACAGTTAGAGAATGTGAAAAGACCCAACCTCGATTTAGTTTCTTAAACCGGAATCAAACCCCTTCTGAAAACACGAACCAACAAAAACCACAAATATTTCGGCAGAGTTTCGTTACTAACGCGGAATTGTCATTAACCTGCACCCAGAAAATACACTTCAACCTATGCCACAAAAGCCAAACTGTGGGCACCAATCCCATCCAAATTTCTCAATATCATAACAATAAAGTAAAGCAGTAATCAAAACTGTACTTCACAGAAAATCCGGGGAAAATCACATAAAAACATATCAGAAGCGTATCAAAGCGACCTCTAGAGTACATATACAAAAATATACAACAGTATGCAAAACAAGAAACCTACTAGAAGAGAAAGGTAGCTCGAACGCTAAGCCTCCAACCGCGACGTGAGACACCAGAATCCGAATTGCAAATTGGGCACGGAAACCAAAAATCCCAGGGGAAAGGCAATAAAATCGTTAGAGTGAGTGGACGAAAATAAAAATATGCCTTTCACCATTTACATATACATAAAACAATGCAAAGCGAGTTCGGAAAATAAATGGAGGTGCCAGGCGAATCTTTCAAGCCCGACGGTCAGGCAAATCTCTCAAGCCCGACGGTGATAGGCTAGGCAAATCTCTCAAGCCCAGCGGCATAACAGGGGAATCTCTCAACCCTACCCAGAGAAATCTCTCAACTCTGGGTCTGACTACCGGTGATCAGCCGAGTAGCCAAAACATCGATGCAAGTAATGCCATCACCATATAAAATATAAAATAATACCTCCAAAAGCAATAAATAATCTCAACATCGTATATAAATAAATACGGAAATCACGAACTCGCAACGACAGTGAAAATAGAAAAGTCAACTCACAGGTGAGCACAGCGCGCACTCGTGCTAATCACGAGATCCAGCGGAAGATTCCTCGCCCAATGTACGAACTCGATCCCCTGAATAATCACAAAATATAACTGATCAAAATCATAGTTCAACACACTGTACCACACCTCGGAAACCAACCGTTCCCGAAAACATATAACGCGGTACAAAATAATCGACGAAATTCCTGAAATCTCCACTCAAACCCTCGACTAAAAATCATGTACCTAAATCAACTCGAAAACCTCAAGACGATGATCGGGACGCGAATACGAGCAAAACGACATATAACTCGACAAATTTCAAAAAGTCAACGGGTCGCCGGAGCTTCGTCGTTGACCGCCGGAGGCGGCGGCGCGCCGTCAACCGGAGAGATTTTCTGGCGGCCAAGCTCCCACAAGGTTCTCCTCAACGAGCCTAACACTGCTCTCAACTGAGGCAAGGTCCAATTACGGCCCCACTCGCCGGAAAACAGCTCGAAAGATCAAAGGACACAACCGGCCGAAAAACTTTCCCGGCCGATTCCGGCACCGTCGCGGCACCCCATCCCTCCAAACCAAAGGGGAAATCATCCCGAGCCAAAACCCAACAGATCCCACCAAAAATCCTCACCCGAAAGCCATCGGAGCGCCGCCCCCAAACGAGGCCGATTCCGGCGAAAAACCTTGAATTTCAAATGACTCGTTCTCCCTCATTCCGGCATCAAATCACAAAATTTCAAGTTCTAAATAGAAGCAAATCAAAAGAGGAATCGATCCATACCAATATCCAGGCCGGAGGTGGCCGGAATCGTGAAATCCGACGGCAACAACTCGATACCCGTGGTGGTTCTCCGGTTAGCCCAAAAGTCAACGGTCAACCCACAAAATCAACGCCGGTCAAACTTCCAACAGTGTTTTCGACAATTTTTTTGACTATTTCTGATACTTATACTTGCAGCTCGAGATGATTGACGGTCCAAAACGGAACACATCCACGTTTCGGATAACTCAATACGAACGGATAAACTCGACGAAATTCCGTGATTTCAAATATTCATATTATATTCCTCGGTCGTCGAAATAATAATCCGGAACCACCCACGAACTCGAAATCACGCGTACAACAACTCTCGAGAATAGACTCAATTCAAATTATCGCCCAATAATAAAGTCGTGATCAAAACTGGTAAATCAATCAATTTACGGAAAACTGCGATTACGCGTAAACTCGTGGATTAAGTCGATTACTATACTGATTCTGTTCCGGGTCATCACAGAATGTGTCTGGCTTAGGTCAGTCATTCATCATATTCGAGGGTTTAGTGGATTACCATCTACTACGACAACTCTCACTTGCATCTTTGAGGATAATGCGACATGCATTAAACAGATGAAGTTAGGTTACATTAAGGGTGACAATACAAAGCATATATCGCCAAAATTCTTCTTTAATCAGCAACAATAATAGATGTTGAATATTCATGTGAACCAGGTGGGTTTGATGGATAATGCTGCGGACTTGTTTACCAAGTCACTACCTAAATCTACATTCGTGAAACATGTGAGACGCATTGGTATGCACAGGTTATCTGAACTCCATGACTGAGTTTACAGTTAGGGGTAGTTACATTTCTGTAGACATCAGGGGGAGTCTATGACACATATAGTAGCGTTTGTAGTTTATGTGTTGTACTTTTTTCCCCTTAGACCAAGCTTTTGTTTTACCCATGAGGTTTTTGTTTGCTTGGCGAGGTTTTTAGTGAGGCAACAGATCATGCACCATTCATTAGGCCATCGACATAGGGGGGAGTGTTTAAGGAGATTCATTCTCCGTAACTTCCGGTGTGTGTCTTGTCCTAATTAGATACGGATTAGATTAGATATATATACAGAGAATCTTTGGTATATCGGGACATTTATTGTAACAGATTGTTAGATTGTATCAGCTTATATTTAAGGCATTCTATTAATGAAAGAGTTACAGTTTTCAGTCTATCAATATTTTTCCTCAAACATATTAAAATTTTTAATTCTTATATCTTTAACAAGATCATAGTATTCACTAAGACTTTCTAGATCAAATACTAATAAGTCATGACATAATATCTTATTACCTTTCCTCGTCTATAGCAACACAGAGTTTGATCACTTTGACAATTTCTTGATTTGAACCCGTGTGGGAGTTACACAAAGAGACTCAACCACCGAGTTACTTGAGAATAAGAATAAGACACCTTAAGGGCATGTTTACTTACTTGAAATCGGAATCACAAGGAATCAGATTGAGAATATGTCATTTCTATTGAGTTGTTTACTTACCATTTGTAATCATGACAAGAATCGGAATCAAAACTAGTTTGATTACTAAAATTCCCCTATAAAGCAATAGCTATATTTTCATATTCAGTAATTTTAAAAATAAATCTTTTTATGAATTTGAGCAAAGTTTATTGGAAAAATGATTAAAACGATACTGACATAAAAACAAATCATATGAGCTAACTAAATACCAAAAACTGAAAAACCAAACATCAAATCTAGTAAACTCTATAGCTAGACAAAGATTCAACATCAACAAAATAATAATAATAATAATAATAATAATACATTTAGAAAAATTTGAAATATAACCATTCGTAGTAGCAATTTAGAAAATAAATTAAAATATCATGTCTAAAGAAATGAAAGCCCTTTAGTAATACATAAGGTTCTTTAAAAAAAAAATATGTAAGGGTATTATTGGTACAAAAGTTGATTCCTGGAGGAATGATTTTCAAACTCACCTCCCTCATTGGGAATCCAATTCTGGGTTTATTCGGGAATGATTACCGATTCTAAAATGTGCAAGTAAACGATTGAACTCTCTCATCCCGAAATCATTCCCAGAGATTTGATTCTCATTCCCAATTAGTAAACATGCCCTAAAGTTCTTTCCAGTTCTTTCCAACTCCACTACTTACGATTGGTTGAGTGCAATTGTGCTGCGCTTTGTTATTGTCAACTCTTGCATATCTCCAAATATTTCCTCGCTAGAATCAATCAATGCTTGAGAATTAGAAGAATCTGTAAGAGCATCCGCACCGGTGCAAAATTTTATTCAAGCAAATGGTCGAGTCCACCACAAAAACAAAAGAGTTTTGCTTAAGCAAAACTTTACTGTTGCTCAATCAAGAGCTCAAGCAAATTTTGCTCCTCCTCTTGATTGTGCAAAGGCAAAGTTTTGCTTGAGCAAAACTCTTTTGTTTTTGTGGTGGACTCTAGCATTTGCTTGAGCAAAATTTTACATCGGTGCGGATGCTCTTAAGCAAAGTTTTGCTTGAGCAAAACTTTTGTAGTGGACTCCACCATTTGCTTGAGCAAAATTTTACACCGGTGTGAGTGCTCTAATGGATAAAAGACTAGAATAATAACATATTTTTATTTTCTTTTGAAAGGAAGAATAACACATTTTGCAGCTGAGGGTGGTCAGGTGGACTTTGAGGGTGAAGTTTGGCTGAAAATTGGGCCTTTAAGGTTCAAAACTAGATGGCTAGACCTACAAAGTTGGGCTTGGACCTTTGAGAGTTGGTGGAGCATTGCACTAGCTACATTTGTGATTTCTGAGTTGCGAAGAAAGTAGAAGGTTTAGTAAGCAATGCCGACCAAATTAGAAACCTAAAAACATAATTATGACTTGTCAAAATCATTGGACAGAAATGCAACGTCTAAATTGACAAGAGCTCATCTCTTAAGTTATGTCCAACACTGAGGATGATTGCTTGATGTTGATATGGACCATATCATCTCCTATCACTTTATCATCAAAAAAGAAGAAGGGAGTTTTATGTTGTCAATAATCTAACGTCTAGACAAATCGTTGCCTCCTATTTATATTTTTATGTCCTTTTGTGGCCTTTATTTTTTGTATTCTTTTCTCCTCATTTTAATAGACAAATGAAATGCGGTGGAGTCGGTACGTCGTTACGGGTAACGGTCAAGATGGGGCCAAAAACGTGATGGGCCTTAGCTATGGCGAAAATGGCCGATCTGCCCTTGCTTGACTAACGAGACAAACTCTTATTGTCTTTGCAACGGGTCCACGCGGTCAATGGATAGATCCAAAAACTATTGAATTCTCCTAGCCCAAAATTGAAAATGCAGTTCATCTTGTCTAAAAATCATTTTGTGAATCATTATTTTGAATTTTCAAATTAAAAAACGAATTTTATTAATAAGAGTACGTATAAGATCTCAGGCACATGACAAAATTATGATTTCTTTTATTTTCGTGGAAAGTTTGTCTATTTTTTGGGCATATATATCATGTAGTGTCGACGTTGTTGAAAAAATTCTATCATTTTCAATGATAGTGCTCACTCATTCGATGTTCATGAAGATTTTTAAGCATGTGTACGTTTATTTCCATGGATATACGAATGTCAAGAGATCAAGGAATTTAGAGCAATGAAAAATCATCTATGATTAGTCGATTTTGATGGTATTAGTTGTTTGTTTGATACAAGCAATTTAGAATTGAACGAAGGATTAAAAAGAATACGAATCACAACAATTGGTTTTGTAGCGGTTCGAATCTTTAAGATTTTGCCCAACAATAATATTAGATGGTCTTATATTAAGGAGGTAATTAAACGAATCATATTTTCACGGTGTAGAGATTTGTTGAATTATAGATATAATAAGAAGCCAGTAGTCGATCTAGAAGCAACATTTACCAATTATTGACTCCTCCAACACCATCATGTTAACCCCCATGTGAACTTTTGAGCATCTCTTTCTCTATACATATAACCAGCCATTGGCTTTGGCGTTTTCGTTTTGAATATAATAGCTAGGTCTCATGCTTAACATACTTAAGGTTCGGGGACATGCAGGTTCTTGTTGTTCTTTGGACCCTCACCCACTCGCAAAAGAATTTTACATATTTAAAAAAATAGAAGAGCGTCAATAATGCTTATTCCTCCTTTCAAATTTCAACCTTCTTCGTCGACATTGAGGTTCTTTTTAATTTCCTAGATCATTTCTTTTCAACATTGTGGTTTTCCATTTTGTGCTCAGTTGCACTATGTGATCGGAGTCCAATCCCAACCACAAGAACAGTGCATGGTGGTGGCGCCGATTGTGATGTCGTCATAACTTAGGCCGATGAGTTTATCACTTTATCTATATTGAGATGAGAAGCTATGTTCACTTAACATTCTACAGTGCGTCTTCACTTTGTCGCAACTTGTGGCAGTTTACATAGTTATTTTTATGATTCTAATATATTATCGCATATATCTCCACGGTTTGCTCGATTGATTAATCATATATATGAACAGTTATCCTTTGATGAATCCATCCACTATCATATGCACTTCTCGTGACCCCCGAGTACGTGTGAATGCACGAGACCATGTTTGGAACCCCCTTGCCTGCTCTTGCGTACTGGTTTCCGCTCCTACACAAACTTTTGGGTTTTCTAAGATGATCGATCGAATCCAAGTGTTGCGTCGCTCTCTATGTATTTTGTATTTTTATGAGGAAAAAATTTACCAGAGATACCTGAATTTTTGCGTATACGAGTTTGACGCTCGAACTCTCAAAATTATCAATATGATAATTGAACTTACAAAACACGATGAACATAATATCTTCGTCTAAGTTTTCGTTAATAATCCGTCTATTTGATGATGTGAATTTTTTTGTGACAAAAAAAATTGATAATTGACCTAACTACCCCTGCTTAATCTCTAACTAATCCCCAACTATTCCCCAACTTAGATTAACTTGTTTGAGCCCTGCCGACCTCAGCTGTGCGCTGTCGTTGGTTTCCACCTCAACCACGGTTGGAATAAAGAAAGGGCCGGGGTTCCAACCAACTTTGGATATACTCTTTTTGCCGTCGGTCTCTCCTTCACGGCTTCACTGCACTGCCTCTTATCACAACCTTGACCACCGTCCCCTCTCTCTAAATTCGACCTCCGCTGCGGCTTTGCAACTTCCCGATGTTCGCCGACGCATCTCAGCAGCCTTGTGTGTGATGGCAAGCACCGCCATAACCCCACCTCCCCCTACCCATGCCGCCATGCGATGTTATCCCAACTGCGGCCGCGATCTCTCTCCTCAGTGACTTCCGGCCCGATATCGTCACCTACATGCATGGGTCATCTAATCGAAGATTGTTTATCACCTTACAGAGTTCGGGGACTTCGATTCGGAAGTTGACTTAGCTCGAGCACGACATCACGGCCATATTGGACCACTCGTTGGCGTCTAAGGCGGCGAATATATCTACTATCTAGCGGCGATCGAGTCGATGCCAGTCATCAAAATCGAAGACGGACTAAAATTTGTATTTGATTTAAGAGACGCAAAATGACCATTATACCCCTCAAGCTGAAGTTAAAAATATGCCACGTCAGAATACAAACGGTTTGTAAACGAAAAATTGGACGGAAGTATCATGTTCATCGTGTTTCAATAATTCAAGTATCATATTAATAATTTTAAAAATTCAAGTGTCAAACTCGTATGTACGTAAGAGTTCAGTATGTTTTCCTTTTTATTATGTGTGGTCTGATTTCAACAAATTTAAATATATCTACTAACTACTATCTAGCTAGTTCATTATGGTTATAGACTCGTGCACTATTGGTACAGCACGGATCGATCATCCTAGATCATATCCGAAAGCACATGCATGCAAACGAATTTAAGTTATTCACGCCCATATATAGGACAGTGATGCATAGTTGATACTTGGTAACTTGAAAGCTAACGCTTAATTACTTTGAGTTTGAGGTGAACAAACAAGGTCCATATATATAACTCAAAACATCGATCGAGTTCATATCTTATCGTAACATCGAGTTCATATCCTATATCGTACTAGTTTGGTTGAGACGTGCCCATCGCCCATGGTGTTTTTTTCGACGCAAAGAGTACCCTATCTAGTCTAGTAAATGAAATCAACTTGGTCCACAAGATGGCGGGCTATATCCCCCAAACCCTAGTTGATCGAGAGGACAGAATACCAAGTTGAGGTGAAGTTAGCAAATCAAATTGATCAAAACTACAGTGAAGGGAAACAAATTAAAGAACAACCCCACTGTGCTATATCAGCACTAAGCTCCGACGTGTTCTTGTCGATCTTGATCATCTTTCTTTGTCCTACGCAACTTCATAATTTCTGGTCGAGTCCACCACCCCAAGTTGCTACCTAGCTAGCTAGCTCCCACAGTGCATGATGATCATTAATTATGTCCTTCCATGGTGCAACTTGTGGTGAAGCTTCGCAAAGGCGGTGCTTGAATTAGGGTTTGTTTACGTACGTAGGCAATCAAAAGAATCAGTGAAACACTCAGTAATCAAGTTGGAGAGCTATTCCCCATCATTTGTATCTTCAAGTCGATAAACACAGAGGTGAGGTCTGAGAGATGGTTTAGGTAGAAAAGAAAAATTGGGAGGCTGAATTTTCTTCGAGGATAGGTACTGGAGCAGTTGAGCTTTGATGAAGAGTACAAGATCGAGAAGCTTTGCTTACGTACACAGTTTGCTTTTTGCTTTTACTGTGACAGTTGCACACTTACGCACGGACTTGAATGAACTCAACTATAGTCAATTGCTTATTTTACTACAAATTTATATTATTTAATATGATAGTATAATATATACATGTTTTATAAATTACAGCGGGGCTAGGTTGCATGGAAATGAATGCGGGGCTAGGTTGTATGGAAATGAATGCAGGTAGGCGGAAGCGTGGAATATCGGATTTTTCAAAAAAATAGGGAACTGGGTACTCAGAGGAAGCATGCACTAAAATAATAAAATTAATTATATTTATAATAAAATATAGAAAATTAAGTAACTAAAATACAAGATTCTAGTTCTGATTTGATTGTTTATGAACACAACATGTTCACAAATGTTAGAATTCATAGAGGAAACTCAATACATACCTAAAAAAAGATTTTATTTCCCTCAAAATTTCTATTTATTGTCAATTTCGGGCTTCCAAAATGCTTCAAAAATAGAATATTTTTGGAATCGCGCTTTCAGACGCTTCTGAGTGCTTCCAAAACGCTTCAACTTTCGAAGGGTGGAACGCAACTAAGTTGAAGTTTCCGTGCTTGCTAGGTGGGGGCAGATAGTGTTTTTAATTGCCGCCTCTACTGGGCTTGAGCTGCCTCCGCCTCTATCCTTGACCCCTTACTTAACTTTTAATCTAAAATCACTTTTTTCTTATGGACGACATTCTTAGAGTCAAAATTTTTCACTCTAAGTTTATTCATTGATGTAAGGAATAAGAATTTATCAAAAATTACAAGCCTTGTAAACATAACATTTATACGTTATTTACAATTATCATGAATTGATGCACTACTACGAAAAATGGTTCACACGACGGGCCTTAAACGACGGAAAGGCTTGAACCGACGTGTGAAGCCTATTTCAAACTTTAGACGACGGTCAAGTGTTGCCTGTTTTATAATGTACATTTACACTACGACTAACCGTCGTAGGAACCCTCACTTTTGGGGAAAACTTTCAAAATGTCCTTTGACTTCAATTACAAGACAGTGGTCGTCGTGTGATTCCAGAACATTTCACAATAACACTAGCCCAAATTCTCGAAATTGACATCTCTTTATTCATACGATAGTTCCCGTCGTGTGATGTTGGAGATTTTCAAAAAACCTAGTTGGTGTCATATCCCCCAACACTTGATGGCAAAATTTTTGGTTCTAACACTGACTCTCCCAAATATTATGGCAAACCACTATAACAAATTTAGTGCATTAAGTCATACGACAGTCACCCATCATGTGAAGTTCATAGTGACATTTAAAACAACTCACTCAAAACACATCACACACACAACCTTATCTCATCCAAAACGCACAGCCTCTCCTCCGCGCCCCGCCCCCCGCCCCCCCCCCCCCGCCTAACCAAAATTTGTTTAGATTCGAAAAGACTCGAAAACAGTTAGTGCCACACGTCGCTGATGCCATCCAACGCTGTTTATCTAAATGACAGTGCACTTCTTTGCATGTTTTTTAACCTCGGTCACAGCACCACTGCCGCATTTCTCCTCTTCTTCTTAACCTACTAACAACAATAAGCAAGACGGAGGAACAAACGAGGGTGGGTGGCTACACCAAAACCCATAAGGTCTTCGTCCCCAAAAACTAAGGCCATGCCACCACTCCAAACCCTAATCCCATTCTCTGCGCCTCCCTCCGCCAATCCCTGTCTTAGATATCCGATGTCGAATCTTCCATTGCATCGCCGTCGGCGAGTAGTGGTGGTAGGGTTTAGAAAGGAGAGAAAAGCAAGTGGATTTCGAGCACTAACGATTCTGCTTTCTGCCTCTGCGACTTTGACCCTTCTACAGGCATCACGCTCTGGTAAGCTCCTCCTCCGCTGGTCCTTTTAGATTCTCAGCTCTCAGTACTCCTAGATCTCTTTCCTCATCGAAAAATCTCACAAAAACCCTAATTTTTTTTCTTCAGGATGCAAACAATCTAAGGGATGGACTCAAGTACTTCACTCATATGCCATAAGAGTTTCGGACCTTAAAGGCTTTCGACTCACAAAAATTATGTAAGTTGTCAATGTTTGTTTCCTTGTCGATTCAATAAGGCTAAGCTGAACTGGCTCTGCTTGATTTTGGTTGCAATGCGTTCTAGCTCATGTGATTTTTTGATGGATTAGATTTGCGAGCGTTTGACGAGTTGGGAAAATTGGAGATGTTCTTCACGGAGGAGGCTAGGCGGGGCTGCTCTTTTATTGTTTTGTATGAGCTTATGCAACATACTGGTATATTGCCGAGATTATGAGTCTCAATTTTGATAATCCTTGTTGATCTTCAGTTGCACAATCAGGATTAGTGTTTTTGAATATGAGACTTAGTTGTGGTGATTTGGTTAACTGTGATACTTCTTCACGTACTTATTATTTTTGTTAGTTCAATGTTGAATTAATAGGATACAATGATACACATCTAGTTGTAACTACTGAAACAGACCATTTAAAGTTCAAACAATGTGCAAATATCTTGAACATGAATGGTATTGATCTTTTGACCTGTGTGGTCAATTGACATGGGTGTAATAGACTCATCTATTTGAGGAATCATGCATGCTATGTATGTGTCGTTCATTGAAGTGGGAAATTTATTGGAAGTGTAGTGAGATTATGATAGATGCCCCTGGAAGATGCCTAGAACTTGGATGTAACTATTTCAAAATGGTTTCAGATTTCTCAAATGTTAGAATGTGTTTTTGCTATCTATGTCTAATTATTTGAATCAACTATATTTTCTTTGTCTGTGAAAATGCTAAGATGCTAATTGGCTGTAGATTTTTGTACACTTGTTTGTAGAATTTTGAAGGCTAACCTTGATTTAACAATAACCATAATTTTGAGTTGAATTGTGATCGATGAATAAAAATATAAACTGATAGGTCTATGTATAGGTGGTGTGTTAATGAGTTGAATTGTGAATTGTGTTGATACTGGCTCTTTGTGTTTGCTTGTTTCACTTCTAATTAATATGATAGGAAAATGTCATTGTAGGTATCCCAAATCTTAGAAGTTCAGAGATACAAGTTGCTTGTGAAGATTTGTTTTAAGTACCTCACTAATGGGCATGGTGTAGAAAGGGACAGTATCCACTATTGTTGGAATTGATGTGGCTTCTCTCCTTGCAACATCTTGGAGCATCAATTTAGAGCTGTAGTTTAGGAAGAAGGTACTAACACAATTTAAAGTTATCAATTACTTTCGATATTGTACACTTAAGTCTAACACATCTATTTGTTAGTATGTATTTGTGGTTATTGATTTAATTGGTTTCCATGACAAAGTCCTATAAATTTGATTTACTCATGGCAGAGCATATATTGCTTATAGATGTGATTTACAGCTTATTAAGCATATATATACATATAAGTTGGTTTATGCATAGTTAGTATTGTTTATAGATGTGATTTACTCATGACAAACTTTTTTGTGGAGCTTCAAATAAGGATCCTAGTGCTCGAGCTACTGATAGTTTCCTTGAAATATTACTTTAGTGACTTATTTGGTTTTGATATGTACAGTGTTCAATTTGGTTGAAGATTGAAGCTGCCAAGCTCCAAGGCATTTATGAGAAGTTTTGCAAAGATTAAGCAAACCATTTACAGGCTTTGAAATACATTTCCTAGCTTGTAGTTTAGTTTTCGTGTTGTTGTAGTTCAGTTTCTCTACTAAATAACTATGTAATAGATGCTACATTATTGGTTTAGTGATAGTTGGAAGTTGCATAAATTGGCATAATTTTAGTGTAATTTGAATTGGTATTGTTTATGTATCATATGAATGCATATATTACAGCTCATTTGTGCTAAATGTAGTGGTCATGATCATATCATAGGATGCTTGAAAGCATAAAAATTGTCTACCAAATACAAATTAGACGACAATCATATATTATGTGACTGTCTTTTGATATACTAGTAGAAGGTGATTATTCATCATCTGATATACTATTAGAAGACGTTGACCGTCGTCTAAATTTATGCCATGAAAAGCTTTGATGTACATGCGTGGATGTCACCTGTAGTGTGTCATTTTAGTTGTCTGTCTTAATAATCAGTATATAACAGTTGATTTGATGATTTATCTGTTATTTGAATCAAAGGACTGCTCGATAAACAACGACAAGTTGGTCATCATATGACTCTATTGAGCGGTAGTGTGAAGTCTTTTGTGTAGCGGTAGTTGGTCATCAAACGACTGCTCGATAAACAACGACAAGTTGGTCATCATATGACACTTTGTGCACTACCTTACTATTAGTATTGACACCATAACTGTACACGATACAATGTTTTTTTACGCTTAACCGGTGGGTCTTATTTCCTGATTCATGAACGTGAAAATTCGATCCGCTTTTGGAGGTTTGATCAAAGCTGGAAAGTCTAAACCGTCTTATAATCACAAGAGGCTTGTGTTTGTCTCTTTCGCATATGAGGGGGTCAGACTATTTTATTAATTTATTTTAGTTATTCATAAAACAACGTAGTAATTATTATTATTATTATTATATCTTAATAAAAGGTTTGAGCGGGGGAGGCTGACCTCTGACCACTGTTGGCAGAAGAAACTAAAAACGTAAGACCAAAGAAAAAGGAGTGGCGAGCTAAAAACGTCACGGTCACAGTGGCAGTTGCACGCAGCAACTGTAATTAATTTAACCCCAACAAGGCAACAACAGAAAATCTACTTTTTATTCTCTCCCCCGGGATCAGTACATCATATGTCTAGTTCTCACCTACAGATGGAGTTACCATAAAGGCTCTGTCTTTAGCTTTTCTCAAGGACAAAGTTGATGTCTTTGGTTTTACTGCTACAGAGTCCACTGAAACGGCATTTATAGAATACATCACCGAGAGAGAGAGAGAGAGAGAGTCCTCTTCTGACAGTTTCCTAATCCTTCACGTGCTTCTGTTGTGCCTTCTCTCTCGATCTCTATCTGCCGGCGATCTGTCATTGGTGGTCGGATTACTACACTCTTGTTCCGGCAAGTGCTTAATGGTTTCATCGTTTTCCGTTTCTCTTTTGAGAATTTGTAATATTCTAGCTGATTTCGATTTGTGAAGGCTGTGAATGTTAGAATATTATGGTATATATATTTGTCGATGTTTCTGAGGTAATAAGTGGATGTAGTCGAGGTTGTGATGTTGTTGTTGTTGTTTGGCTTCAATAATTTTCTGGGCGAAATTGAGTCATTGATTTGTTGGTGAAAAATCAGTAGTTGTTGTTGTATTGAGGGCTGTGGGTTGGTTGGTGTTGATTGTTGAATTAGGACTTGTGGGTTTTGAGGGGAGTTGTGAGTTATGGAGGCTTTTGGAGGGAAGCCTCGGAGTATGTATGGTACAATGGTGTCGGATTTTCAAGGAGGAGTTGAGAATAAGAGTTTGGAGTGGGACTTGAATGATTGGAAATGGGATGGTCATCTTTTTAGTGCTACTCCGTTGAATTCTGTGCCATCTGATTGTAGGAGTAAACAGTTGTTTCCGACAACTCCCTTCAATGGCGGTTTTTCCAATACTTCTTCGTCTGGTTCGGATGATATCGGTGCGGGGAATGAGAAAGGTAAAAGAGAAATGGAGAAAAGGAGAAGGGGGACAGTTGTGGAAAATGAAGGTTTAAATGATGAAGCTGGTTGTCTTAATCTTATGCTCGGTGGGCAAATTTTCCCAATTTCCGAAGGAGATGTGAAGACTGGGAAGAAGACGAAGACTGTTGGGACTAGTTCAAACCGTGCAGTTTGTCAGGTGGAGGACTGCAAGGCTGATCTTAGCGAGGCCAAGGATTACCACCGACGCCATAAGGTCTGTGATATGCATTCTAAGGCAACCAGAGCAATGGTGGGTAATGTTTTGCAGCGGTTTTGTCAACAGTGTAGCAGGTTTGTTCCATTATATGGTTTTAGTTCTGCAGGCAATCGGCCATTGCTTTGTTGTAGGCATTAGATTCAGAAGTATGACATTTTTTGTTGTTTGAGTATCTCATTGCTAGTTTAATTTTCATATGTTTTTTTGGGTCCATAGCTGATCATCACTGTGTTGTATTCATGGTCAGGTTTCATAATCTTCAAGAGTTTGATGAAGGGAAGAGAAGTTGTCGTAGACGTTTGGCTGGGCATAATAGGAGGAGACGAAAAACACATCCTGATCCTGTAGGTAATGGAGGCTCCGTGACTGATGAAAGAGGAAGCAGTTATCTTTTGGTTACTTTGCTGAGAATACTCTCCAATCTACACTGTAAGTGTTTCAAATTCACACATTCAATTATTTGCTACATTAGTGCGACACCAAATTGATCTTGATTCAGTCCCGGACAGCTGTAGCTGGTTTATCTGTGTTACGACCTACGATGGTAGTTTGTCGTAGGCTATTATGATGAAACGCTTGAATTTTGATGCTTTGCCACTGCACTGAAACCGTTGACCTTGTTGAGGTGAAAACAGATAGACCAAAGTGTTGAAAAATTGCAACCTTCTTATTTTAATTTAGAGTTATATACTATCAAGTCAATAAATGTTCATTTTGGTTCAATGAAAAATTGTATGACAGCAAGTGATTTTATTGCTTAGATGGCTCTTTTATAATTGTCAGTGGGTACTGAACTAATTTACTACATTGCACATTGATCATTCTTTTTCCACTGCTTGATTTATTCATATTTCTTGTATTGGGATGCATAAATGTTGTAACTTTATGTTGGTCATCCTTCTGTTGTTTGTTCTTATTTTTTTGGATCATCTTTTGTCAGACTAAGTTGATTTGATGTATAATGATATTACAAAATGCAGCTAATAGCTCTGATCAAACAAAGGATCAGGATCTACTTTCTCATCTGTTGAAGAACCTAGCCAATCTTAATGGTACTGGGGATGGAGGGAACATATCTGCATTGCTGCAAGGATCTCAAGGTTTACTTGAGCTTAATGGTGGGGAATCTGTTCAGACTGCAAAGAAGATACCAGATACGATTTCTAATTGCAGCAAACCTTGTAGGCCTTATGTTTCTACCTCTAAGATGGACGATTGTATGATTCTTGATGACAGTTTTAGGCCTACAGGATGTGCACCAGAAAAGTTACATTCGAGAATATCTGCAGTTGATAATAATATTGGAAGTCAAGTTCTTTCAGGTCTACATGCGACCAAGTTACTTCCCTCAAGTGACATGCGTCCATCCAAATCGGTTGCACCAGACTATGGGAGGATCCGGTTAAATGAGATTGATCTAAATAGTAAATATGATGATTCACAAGATCTAGAGAATGCTCCTGTCCCTGTAAATCCAGAGACCGAGTCCCACAAGTCAAGCCCACCTCAGACAAGTGGCACTTCAGACTCAACTGCTACTCAGTCACCTTCAAGTTCTAGTGGAGAAGCTCAGGTATAAACTTGTTGCTATTGCATTTCTTTGCCTAAAAACTTTATTGGTGTTGTGTATGATCCCGGTTCATGATCCAGTTATGTGGCTCTTTGTTTACCCCATTCTGTTGAATGATCTCGATAGTTTAGTGTTTCTTTTTTGTACATACGCTCACTATAGTTATTTCTTATTCGTCACGATAAGTCCCATAAACTGTCCTGTCCTCTTTTGCATGTGTGTGTCAGTCACATGTCTAATATGTAGTTTCTGAACCAGCACATAATTTTTCTTAACAACTGATTCCAAATGACAGTGAGAGCAAACACTTAGTTATGGAATCATATAAATATATGTTGGAACATAAGAGTCGAGATGGATGGTTCTCTTTCATTAAACAAATAGGCTGCGTATTTTATATTGTTGTGTATGTATCTGCTTAATTCAGTAGAGCTTCTGCATGCATGCTCTTTCATCTGAAAGATGATGATGTAAATTGAGTCCTAGTGTTAAATGTCTTACCCCTTTCTTTATGCCAAATATCAGAGTCGCACTGATCGGATTGTTTTTAAACTCTTTGGAAAAGACCCGAATGATCTTCCATTTGTTCTACGATCTCAGGTAATTTTTTGCCTGATTTGGCTGCATGCTTCTTTATGTGGTTTAATGTTTCATTCTACTGACTATGATTATTGTATTATTGTGCATATCCAGATCCTCGACTGGTTAACCCAGACTCCTACCGACATTGAAAGCTACATAAGGCCAGGCTGTATTATTTTGACAATTTACCTCCGTCTAGAAAAATCCACATGGGAGGAGGTATCTAACTTCTGCTCAGACCAGATTTTAAAGCAGATCCTTGCATCATGTTTCCATCTCGTTAATTTTTATTTCCATCTCCTTAATTTTTGTTTCCATGTTTGCTTATAGCTCTGCTGCCATTTGGGATCAAGTTTAGTAAAACTTGTCAATGCCTCTAACGATCCTTTTTGGAGAACAGGATGGGTTTATACAAGGGCGCAACATTCTGTAGCTTTTATGTACAATGGTTTGTTTTCTTCCATCCTCCATCTCATTTACATTTCTCTCAATGCATTTGTTAATCACTTGTTTATTGGTTAATCCGTGTAGGATCAACTTAGATACTAATCTTTTGAGAGAACGTGTTTTGATTAGATGTCTCTGTCTCGCAGGTCAGGTTGTGTTAGATACACCCTTACCTCTTAGAAGCCCCAAAGCATGTAGGATTTCATGCATCAAACCAATTGCTGTCTCTTTATCTGAGAGAGCTCAGTTTTTAGTGAAAGGTTTTAACCTTTCTCGGTCCTCTACAAGGTACTTTCATCTTTCAATAAGACCTCATTACTTTCCACACCTCTCGTAGTAGTAGTTCTAGTTTTATTACCTATTAGTAGTTCAGCAATCATTAGGCAAATACTAAGTTCTAGCTCTTTTCAGGGTACAATGTGCTCTAGAAGGGAAGTATTTGGCCCAAGAAACTTGCCAGGAGGTGATGGATGTCACTGATCCAAGTATAGAGCATGATCAGCTAGACTGCCTTAAATTCTCTTGCACTATACCAGATGTTACCGGCCGTGGTTTCATTGAGGTACTGATACGTACATCTATGTATTATATTTTTTAGTATCATATCACATTCCATTATAGGGTACGATTACTAAGAGCATATCAAGTTCTAGCAGCATGCCATTTACCTAAAGTTTGTCAGTCTAGTGATTTGGCATACAGTACATTTGTACGCATGCCGGCAACTCCCTTCTTCTTCCATGAACAACTTCAGTTGATATATATTCTAATCCTATTTACTATTAATGTTATGAATTTCACTGTGGAAGATGTCAGTTTCCTTAGGCTACTTTAAAATTGCATTAAGCTCATAAATTCCAAAGCAGCTGCTCCTTGGTTTACTATATATGAAGCACAAATTCTACGTTTCATTGTCTCTAAGGTTGACCCATAAAAGATCTTGGGTTTAAGAAGATGGTCCAATAATTTACAAAAGTTCTTTGTCGTCAAAGCATTTTCATGTACATTAATCAAATTGCATTAGAACTTTGTTAAAAAAAAATTGCATTAGAACTTAGGGTTTACATATGAGTCTGAAAGAAATATAGACAAAGTTGGAAGTCCAATATGAAGAGCTGAGGATCAGATGGCTTAAATGAGGAAAGAAAAAGGTCAATCACAGTGCTGTGCATAAACCGTGTGTTTCAATAATTCATGAAATCTATAGCTTGATTCTGATGCCCAACATTTTTGAAATCAGGTTGAAGATCATGGTCTCAGTAGCAGCTTCTTTCCTTTCATAGTCGCAGAGCAGGAAGTATGTTCGGAGATTTGCATGCTGGAGGATGAAATGGAAGTTGCTGAGGGTGCCGATGAAATGGAGACAGATCCTGAAATAATGGAAGCAAAGCACCAAGCCGTGGACTTTATACATGAGTTGGGTTGGCTATTTCATAAAAGCCAAGTCAAGTTTAGACTTGGTCACATGGATTCCAAACTAGATCAGTTTCCGCTTCAGCGGTTCAGACTGCTTATGGAATTCTCCATGGACCGTGACTGGTGTGCTGTAGTGAAGAAACTGCTTTGCATTCTTTTTGAGGGTACTGTTGATGTGGGTGAACATCTTTCGGTTGAGCTTGCGTTATTGGATATGGGCCTCCTCCACAGAGCTGTGCAAAGAAAGTGCAAGCCTATGGTGGAATTCTTGTTGAGATTTGTCCCAGATAAAGGCTTAGATAAAACAGAGTCAGAGCAGAACCAACAAGTTGACAGGAATGGAAACAGTTTCTTTTTTAAACCGGATGTTGTTGGACCGATGGGGTTGACTCCTCTTCATGTCGCAGCTAGTACAGATGGCTGTGAGTACGTATTGGATGCCTTAACTGATGATCCTGGAAAGGTAGTATCTCCTTGTACACTGAAATTTTTGGTTATTTTGTATGTAGAAATTATATATCAAAATGGAGCATAAACATAAAAAGTCAAACCATGCTTTCCAGAAAAATGAAGCCGTGCATTTTGAACATGTAGCTTCTTTAGAATAAATTCTTATGTGTATATGTCTTCTTCTTCAGGTGGGAATTAAAGCATGGAAAACTGCTCGAGACAGTACAGGATTTACACCATACGATTATGCAAGCCTGCGGGGTCGCTACACATATCTCCATATCGTCCAAAGGAAAATCAGCAAAACAGAAAGTGGCCATGTGGTGCTTGATATCCCTGGTAGTTTCTTAGACAAGAACACCAAGCAGAAACAATCAGACGGGCATAAATCATCAAAGGTAGCCAGCTTCGACACTGAAAAAATTGATGCAAAAGCAATACAGGAACACTGCAAGTTATGTTACCAAAGGTTAGCATATGGCGGTACAAGGTCACTGGTGTACAGACCAGCATTGCTGTCTATGGTTGCCATTGCTGCTGTCTGCGTTTGTGTGGCCTTGCTATTTAAGAGTTCACCCGAAGTTGTTTTCGTGTTCCAGCCCTTCAGGTGGGAACTCTTGAAGTATGGTCCAAGCTAAGTCAGTCACCTGTATTTAATTTTTAGTTGTTGCGGCTCTTAGGCCAGTTCTTCTATTCTTATATATATGTGTTGAGTACTGGTTTTCTGTATCGGTCTAGAGTTCATGGCAAGTACATTAATTAAATAGAGAAAGTTGATAGCAAATAGGAGAAGTGACTGAAGGATAGACATGAATGTAGCCTTTTCTTCCGGATGCTTTTATATGTAAAGCTGAGCTTATGGAATAACAGACTTCCGAGCTAACTCAAAGATCTTTATTGTATGCTGTTATGTTTCATAACCATTATAAAAGACCAGATGGCAGGGCATGTCTCTGTTCAATTAGTTCGAAGCATTCTCAATTTGGTATTTGGAAACCGAGGTCTTTTGTAAATAAAATCTAACACCTTAAAGATAGTTAAGTTGGGACAATAGTGGTACAATACGGATTTCATATGTCATGGTTGTAGCTGTTCAACTAAAATCAAGCCAAAAAATAGCTTATTCTATTTCGTTCTGCTAGAGTTTTCACCATAGCGGCGGCGTTGCACCCCATCCTTGATTGGCGACGATGAAAATCTTGGCATGGAATTGCCGAGGCCTGAACGGCAACGCGGCAGTGCAAGACCTATTGCATCTCGTCCATCAAAAACGCCCATCCTTTGTTTTCCTTAGCGAAGCTAAGGTTGAAAACATGAGCTACCTCATCTCGATTTGACTATAGTTGGGTCTATTGATTGGCGAGGCGGTCTCTAGCGTTGGCAATTCTGGTGGTGTCGTTCTCTTTTGGAACGACGATGTAAAGGTGATCTACCAAACCAAATCTCTCTACCACATTGATGTTGAGATTCACTGTACTCAAGTGTCCGGTTTTATTTGGCGACTCATTGGTTTTTACGACCATCCATGCACTGTCGAAAGACAAACAACATGGGTCCTTATTCGACAACTTAGCGACGAGTGCTCATTCCCTGATGTTCTTCTGGGTGATCAGAGTCAACTGCTCAATAGTACAGAGCGGAGTTCGATGTCGTGAGTCTCGAATGCAGGGGCTAAGGGATGCATTGTCCTACGTTGACCTTCATGATATTGGTTTCACAGGCTCTACTTTCACTTGTCACAGAGGCGGCCTGCAGGAACGCTTGAATCGAGCAGTTGTTTCAAGGTCTTGGCTCAATGAATTTCAAGCATCATGGATATAACACCTTGAACCAATCCAGGGGGACCATATCCCTATATATCCTACTTCATATACTACGACACCAGAAGACTACAGTACAAAGAAGGAGTAGGAGATTTTGATTTGAAAACTTTTGGGTAGAGAATGAAGGGTGCCATGAAACTATTCGAAAAGGGTGGGAAGTCCAAGTATCTGGGAATCTTGAATATGTAGCTATCCAAAAAATCATGAATACTCGTTTCTCCCTTTCGAGTTGGCAACGAACCACATTTGGTAATAGAACTCGTGAGATTGATCAGTTGAGGAATCGACTTGCGAGCCTGCTTAGTGGTTCGATAGATGCAGCACATCAAGCAAAGAGTGTAGCCCTTCACTCGAAACTTGATGAACTCTTGTCTGCCGAGCGCAGATACTGGCAACAACGTGGTAAGGTGCATTAGTTCATATTTGGGGAAACTACTCCAAATACTTCCATAAAAAATCTTCAAATAGGAAATCAAAAAAATACAATGAAGGAGCTTTTTGACTTTCATAGAGTGTGGTGTGATACATATGGGGATATGGAGCATATAGTGGTCAAATACTTTGAGCAAATATTCACCTCGATATCATCTACTCCAGTCTTTCGCCTCAATCCCATTGACCTTCTTCAACCCAAGGTCACCACCAAAATGAATGACATGCTCTGTGCTCCCTACACTGGGGACAAGATTCGTTGAGCCCTCTTTCAAATGTATCCCGATAAGGCTCTTGGCCCCGACGGTATGTCTCCATTGTTTTACCAAAAATATTGGGATATTGTTGGTAACGATATTATTGCCGCAACACAAAATTTCTTGCATACATGGCAAATTCTCAACTATACACATGTGCCGATGATCCCAAAAGTCCCTGCCCCTATAACGGTGGCAGATTGTAGACCTATTTCCCTTAGTAATGTATTCTATCAGATATGCTCCAAGGCCATTGTGAATCAATTGAAGATTATCCTCGATTCCATTATCTCTCCATTTCAGAGTGCCTTCATTCCTAGAAGACTTAGTACTGACAACTCGTTCATTGCTAATGAGGTGTCTCATTATATACATACTTTTCAGTCGACTACTGATGGTGCATTCTCATGGAAGCTCGTTATGAGCAAAGCTTTTGACTAAATGGAATGGAGTTTTCTTTAGGCCGTCATGCTCCGTTTAGGGTTTGCTGAACAATGGGCACACCTTATTATGCGTTGCATGTAGAAAGTTAAATACTCCTTCAATATCAATGGCAAACCTAGGGGCTACCTTGCACCTACGAAGGGATTGAGACAAGGTGATCCACTATCACCATATCTATTTGCTCGGCACCAAAGTCTTCACAACATTGCTTGATCAGAAAGCATCCATGGGTTCTATTTGTGGTATCCAAGTTTGTGAGGGTGCTCCTACTATCCGCCATCTAATTTTTTCCGATGATAGCCTCCTATTTTGTCGTGCATCGATATATGAGGTTAGTCACATCAAGGAGGTCTTGCAAACTTATAAAGCTGTGTCAGGCCAACAAGTGAATTTTGTCAAGAGTTGTATTGTCTTTAGCAAAAACGTTTCTGATTATTTTCAATATGATATTTCTTCTTTCTTGGGTGTCACGGTTGAAGACAAACATGAAAAATACATAAGTATACCGACTTATATAGGTAGAAACCGAGTGGAGACATTCTCTAATATCAAGCAGAAGCCGAGCAAAAAAGCAAGTTACTCAATAGTGTCGGGAGAGATTTGCTTATTCGAGTAGTTGGACAGTCATTGCCTTCTTATTCAATGAATTGCTTTTTTTCTTCCACAGGACCTTTGTGATACTTTTAATTAGATGTGTGCTAGGTTTTGGTGGAGCAGTAAACAGAATGACCGAAAAATACACTAGCTTTCATGGGACAAGTTATGCTTATCCAAAGAGGGAGAAGGGATGGGATTCCGTTCTTTGCAGGCTCAAAATATTGCACTCCTATTCAAGCAAGGTTGACATCTTATGCACTATCCCAACTCCTTGCTAGGTAAATTGTACAAAGCGAGATACTACCCCTCAAGCAAGGAATGAAATCCTCGATATTTCCGCGATATTTTCGTTTTTTGGACTTCCTGATATTAATTCTCATATCAATATTTTTTGTCCGATATTTCCTGAAATATCGATATTTTCCAATATATCGCCGAAATCCTCGATATTTTTGAATTTATCTGAGATTTTGACTTTATATATATGTTGATCGCACTAAATCAAAAGCACAAAATCCTCCATGCTAATAACCCAAAAACTCAATCAAATAATCTCTATAAATAATCAACAAAACACATATGATCATATAAGAATCTCATATAGTTCAAATACAAATTTTCATGTATTTATCTCAATTTTTGTCGATTTTTTATTGAATCGATATTTCATCAATATTTCAGTCAAAATATCCGTATTTTGGACGGTCGATATCTTCGATATTTGATATTTTACTCCTTTCCCTCAAATGACTTACTTTCGGCTAAGATTAGTGGATCAGTGTCTGCTAGTTGGCGTGGTAATGCTACGACCATATCAGTGTTGCGACATGGCCTTCGTATGCAAGTGGGGGATAGTTCATCTATCCGCATATGTTCAGATCCTTGGTTTCCTCTACCACACTCGTTTCGGGCTCTTCATTGTCATGTTGACCTTAACATGCTAGTTAGCTCCCTCATTACCCCTAATATAGAGTAGAACTCAACCCTCATCAACCACGAATTTGATGTAGATGATGCAGCGTTGATCCATAGCATTCCCCCTAGCACAAGAGCTATACTGAATAGATGGATATGGCACTATGAACGTAATAGTATTTTTACCACCAAATCGGTCTACAAGGTAGCTACCGAGATGTTACATTCCCAAGCGAAGCAAGTTCTCTCAACCAAGATAAGAGTTGGAAGTCATTGTGGCATGTTACAGTGCCAACCAAAGTCAAGCTCCATGTATGGATAGTAGCTCAAGGAATTCTACCTACTGTGACTCAACTACAAGCTAGGCGCGTCAACATTGATCATGGTTGTGTACTCTGTTATAACACGACGAATATAGTTTCTAACATCACTCAGGATTGTTCCTTCATCTTGGCTTTGCTCTCTTTCTTTTCTGACTTGCATAACCATCTCTCTTCATACAGGTCAGTGTATTAAAGAATGATTTTTCATGTGTATCAAGTCGTTGCATATGCACCTTCTCTCACTCATATGGATTCTACTTTGGAGCATTTGGAAAGAAAGAAACCAATATATTTGGCATAATCAAACCAAATCAGTAGAGCAAGTCAGTTTTCAAATCAACATGTACTTCTCCACCATGTGGCAAGTCTTTGCCAAGAACAAACAGAGGAAAATAAGGGCCTCAATACCTTGGTCACCCCCACCTATTGCATGGCTCAAATTGAATGTTGATGGAGCTTTCAATGAGCAACGTTTCCTTGCTGGACTTGGAGCGGTGTTTCGTGACCATACATGAGCTATTCTAGGCGGGTTCTCTTAATTCAAGCCTCGAGTCTTATCTCTTGTAAGAGATGAGGCTTTATCTCTACGAGCAACATGCATGATGACCGTCAAACATGCTTACTCTCCCCTCATTATCGAGTCAGACAGTTTGGACTTGGTTTGAGTTATTTTGGAAGCTAAAGAAGATGTTTCTGACCTAGGCTTTATCGTGTAGGACATCTCTCTCCTATTACAGCAACTACCTGGTTCCAAGTAGTTCATGTATATAGGGAAAGCAATACTTTAGCACATAACCTAGCTCGACTAGGAGTAGTGAGTAGTCAGAATGTTATTTGGCAAGGTAGTATCCCAGATAGGATTCAAGGTCTTGTGACCAAAAGTTGTACTCTCTGATTATTTCATCAATATAGTGATGCTTGTCTTACCCTAAAGTAATAATAATTGGTATTTGAGAAATTTCATCAAACAGTATCTCAATTTTTGTTTATTCTAAATATTTATAACTCAATTTTACAAAATATCAGTCATACCTCAATTTTTAACCCCGACCAAAAAATCATACATGCCGTTGTTTTTTCCGTTTCAAATTGCATAATTTCAATGACATAAGAATTAATTGTGTTAAATAGAATAAGTAATGATATGTATGATTTTTGAGTCGGGATCAAAAGTTGAGGTATGGTTAAGATATTTTGTATGATTCTAGTATTTTGGGTCGGGATCAAAAATTTGCCTCAATTTTTGCTCATTCTAAATATTCATACCTCAACCTTACAAAATATCATAATCATACCCTAATTTTTGATCCCGATCCAAAAATTATATTTACCGTTACTTATTCTGTGTAACACCGTTAATTTTTATGTCATTAAAATTATGCAATTTGAAATGGAGTAAGATGAAATATGTAATGACAGGTATGATTTTTGGATAAGAGTCAAAAATTGAGGTATGGTTAAGATATTTTATAAAATTAAAGTATGAATATTAAAATGATTGGTTGAATTTTTCCTTAAAAAAATCAATAATTCTCCATTTAGAAACTTGTCGATTAACCTAGAGCAACCACACTCGGCATCGGACTGGTGACATTTGCTCGCAAAGTGCTCTATTCCAGGTGCTCAACGTGATGACGTAGAGAAATGAACTGCTGAAAAATCGATACCCGAAGACATTTACTTTCTCCAAATTGTAGCTCATTTTTTATTCTTTCCAAATATTCAAATCACATCAAGTAAAAGTAATTCGGTGAAAATATGGACCGGGCACAAATTTTTATAGATGTTGAAACCTGAATGCCATCTCTTACGTTGAAAACTTGAAGTTGAATTTGTTTGATTTTATTTTGTTTTTTACTAAAAAGAAAAAAGAAGAAGAAGCTTTGCACATTCGAGGCGCAATAATTGTCACTAGTAGTTCCACTCATTTTCCTTGTTGCACAGATTTCGGTGGAGGACCAAATTGTAATTGTGCATCCTCTGAATCCTTTCTCTCTCTTTCCACTGAAACCGCATTTACGCATACAGTCTCGTTTCCCCTGACCTTTTCCTATTTCTCATGTGCTTCTGCTCCTTGCTTGGTTTGTTTTCGTCCCTATATTCTCTCCTCGCTCACCACTCTTCTTATCATTTCAGCTGAGGTTTTGTGATACTTTTAAAGCTTACAACTTTGCTGTGGTGATGGATTTGAGAGGTCTTGAATTGTGTCGTTGATGAGTTCTGAGAGTCGAGCTGTGTAATTGGTCTCGGTAGCTACTGTTTTTAGCTCCGTGGGTGTACATGTACTGTTTTTGTGGATTTATTGAATTCATAGCGAGAAGAAATTGCTACTAAATTGTGGGGGTGATCTGTTTGGTGAGTTCTAACTCAATTAGCTCAGTTGGGTAGTTGAAAAAGTAGTATAATTTATCTGGGGGCTGTGAATTTTTATGATCTATGGAGGCATTGGGAGCCAAGGCTCGTAATTTGTACGGCCCGGTGGTGACGGATATGCAGGGAGTTGGGAAGAGGAGGAGTCTGGAGTGGGATTTGAATGATTGGAAATGGGATGGTGATCTTTTCGCTGCTAGTCCTTTGAATTCCGTGGTATCTGATTGTAGGAGTAAGCAGTTGTTCCCGGCCGGACCGGGAACTCCTGTCTCTAACAGCTCTTCTTCGGGTTCGGATGATGTCAGTCCGGGGAATGAGAAAGGGAAAAGAGAGACAGAGAAAAGGAGGCGCGGGGTGCTTGTGGAAAATGAGGAGAGGTCTCTTAATCTTAACCTTGGGGGACAAGCTTACCCTATTGTTGAGGGAGAGGTGAATACTGGGAAGAAGACGAAGATAGTTGGGACTTGTTCGAGTCGTGCAGTTTGTCAGGTGGAAGACTGCAAGGCTGATCTTAGCAGCGCTAAGGATTACCACAGACGGCATAAGGTCTGCGTTATGCATTCCAAGGCAAGTGAAGCACTGGTGGGAAATGCTATGCAGCGCTTCTGTCAACAGTGTAGCAGGTTAGCTCAGTGTATGCTTATTAGTTTTGGTTGTATAAGTTAATCACTATGATTTGGGTTCATATCTGTCCATGTTAGGCATAGTTAAGAAGTTTTTGGTCATTTGTTGATTTAGTTGCAAAATATACATCCTCGTGGGCAGGTTTCATTTCCTCAAAGAATTTGATGAAGGAAAGAGGAGCTGTCGTAGGCGTCTGGCTGGCCATAATAAAAGGAGAAGAAAAACAGTTCCTGATACCGCTGCTATTGCAGGCTCCTTGAACGAGGAAACAGGAAGCAGTTACTTATTAATTAGTTTGCTCAGAATACTCTCCAATATGCATGGTAAGTCTTTAGCTTAATGTATATTAGAGTTTGCTCCTTTACTGAGGCATTCAATTGATTAAAATTTGTCACATGATTGATCTTGTGCTCGACGTCAATAAACCCTTGCTATTCTGTTCTAAAAATCACGTGAATATTGATTGTTCGAAAATGGCTTTGTCATAAATATTATAACTCTTCAACGTCTATACCTAGTTGCTATCAGAGCAATGATATACGAGTTCATGCCTGAATGGGGTCTCTAATTGCTTGAGGTGCTATATTTTCTGTACAATAGATGAGATGCTACTTTGATTAAAAACTTTAGTTGTGTTCCCTAGGCAAGAGATTAAGATCTGCAACCTTGTTTTGAATTTGAACTTATGGGTAGACCAAATTTCTTGCTCCAGATAACTCAAATGCTTGACATTTAAATCAATGGGAGTCAGGCAAGTTATGTAGTTATCTGAGAATTGTATCCACCGAGTAAATTCTGTGAGAAATATATAAGGGGATTGTATTATTATAGTATTTAGTGTACTATGTGTCTGCTAGTTTTCGCTACTCATTTTATGTCTTGTACTTTAAATACTTGACTCACTCCACATTTTATGCCTTTACAAATTGTAGCTAATGGTTCTGATCAAACAAAAGATCAGGATCTACTTTCTCACATGTTGAAAAGCCTAGCCAATCCTGCTGGTACAGTTGATGGGAGAAACATATCTGCATTACTTCAGGCATCTCAAGGTTTATCTAACTCTGGGTCATTCATGAAGACAGCTGAAAAGCGGCCAGATACAGTTTACAACATTTTTGAACCTAGTAGGCCTTCTGTTTCTGCATCTAGTATGGATGATTGTGTTATTATAGAAGAACCTCCAAGGCATATAGGACAGTTCCCGTCAGTACCTGCATCAGACTTGCTACAAAAGAAAATATCGTCAGCTGATGGTGATCTTGGAAATCAAAAACTGCCAGGTCTATACACCAGCAAGCCACCTCCCTCGAGAGAAAGTGCGCCATCCAGAACAGTTGCACCAAAATACGGGAGGATTCAGTTGCATGAGATTGATTTAAATAGTCCATGCGATGATTCACAAGACTATTTAGAGAACCTTGGGAACTCTGACGTGCCTGTAAATCTAGTGATACAACATGATTCTCACAAATCAAGCCCACCTCAGACCAGTGGGACTTCAGACTCAACTTTTACTCAGTCACCATCAAGTTCTAGTGGAGAATCTCAGGTACTGTTGTAATTGCATCTTCTCTTTGCTTAGTAAAAAATTGGAATTAGTTGATGACTATCAGCCCAACCTACTTAAATTTATGTGACTCAATTGAAGGTCCTTCACTCCTCCATTACTTCTTTACTTGACTGTGTTTCCATTTATTAGTTTCTTAATTTTTTTTGTTTCTTTTCCTTTGCTAGTATGTGAATGTGTCAGAAGTATATTCTCTCTTTAATGAATATTTTGTGTAAAATATCAGAATCGCACAGACCGCATTTCTTTTAAGTTCTTTGGAAAAAGTGACCCGAGCGACCTTCCATTTGGTCTGCGATCTCAGGTAATTTTCTGATTCTTTGGTTTGGCTAATTATGTATATTGGCGTGTAATTGCACATATTCAAGGAGTAATAATTTTTTTAATTATCCAGGTTATGTACTGGTTATCCAAATTTCCTACTGAAATTGAAAGCTACATAAGACCAGGCTGTATCATTTTGACAATTTACCTCCGTCTAGAAAAATCCATGTGGGAGGAGGTATACTTCTATTGTGACACCATAATGTGGAGCGCTGCTTTAGCTATTGGGAAGATCTCCTTTTCATCCTTATTTGTTATTTTTGTATGCAGCTCTGCTGTCATTTGGGGTCCAGTTTGAAAAGGCTTATAGATGCCGCCGATGATCCTTTCTGGAGAACAGGATGGGTGTATACCAGGATGCAACATTCTGTTGCATTTATGCACAATGGTTACTTCTCTCACTCTAACTTGTCATTTCATGTATCTACCGAAAGTATACACACATATATACTGTTCTTTCTGTTTAACACCATTTGATAATTCAGTCATCTATTCTTATTTAATTGTATTGGGGTTAAGACTACTATGATCTGAAACATAAAACATTTTGATTAGTTATGTCTGATTTGTAGGTCAAGTTGTCTTAGACTCAGCGTTGCCTCTTAAAAGCCATAGCAGGATTTCAAGCATCCGGCCAATAGCAGTCTCTTTTTCTGAGAAAGCTCAATTTGTTGTAAAAGGATTTAACCTTCCTCATTCCACCACAAGGTTTTCTTCATCGACATTCATGCCTCATCACTTTGTTTCTTTAAGCCTACTGATTTTGCAGACAATCTGATTTTAAACATTCTCATGAATTGGGAAATTACTAATTACAATATCTTGACAGGTTACTTTGTGCTCTGGAAGGGAAGTATCTACCCCAAGAAGCGTGTGATGACTTGATGGATGGTGCTGATACAACTGTTGAGCATGATGAGCTACAGAGTGTCAGATTCTCTTGCTCTATACCAAATGTTACAGGGCGAGGTTTCATTGAGGTAATGCTGTATGTTACCTTTTGTTTGCCATGTTATAGTATGTAATGAAATATTGGGGTGATTCTTATGATCAAATTTTGATATCAGGTTGAAGATCTTGGTCTTAGTGGCAGCTTCTTTCCATTTATAGTTGCAGAGCAGGAAGTATGCTCAGAGATTTGTGTGTTGGAGGATGCAATTGAGGCAGCTGAGACTGCCGATGACATCCAAGCAGAACCTCACCTGATAGAAGCCAAGAACCAGGCCATGGACTTTATACATGAATTGGGTTGGCTCCTTCATAGAAGTCATGTTAAGTTTAGACTTGGTCACCTGGATCCCAACCTAGATCTATTTCCTTTTGGACGGTTCAAGTTACTTATGGAGTTTTCTGTGGATCGTGACTGGTGTGCTGTAGTAAAGAAACTCTTGAAGCTTCTGTTTGAGAGTACTGTTGATGCTGGAGAACATCCTTCCATTGAACTTGCTGTATTGGATATGGCCCTCCTCCACAGAGCTGTTCGAAGAAATTGCAGACGTATGGTAGAACTCTTGTTGAGATTTGTGCCACATAAAGGTTTAGAATCTGATGACAAAAAACAGTTTGATGGGGAAAGCAACAGATTATTATTTAAACCTGATGATGTTGGCCCCCTGGGGTTGACTCCCCTTCATCTTGCAGCTAGTATTGATGGTTGTGAGTGTGTATTGGATGCGTTAACAGATGATCCTGGAAAGGTTTGTTCTTCACGTTGCAATCTTTATTATTATAATTCTAATTTGCTTGAGAAACTTAATAAGTTAGGCAACACCCATCTCACCTCTTCCATGCAGCTGACTTTCTGAACTCACCTGTAATATCTATCTTGGGAATCATGCATCTAAATCTCCTCTGTGTCTTATGTGTTTTTGTCTTGGTTTGTTTATTCCACATGTTTGTACATGCAAGAATACCTCAGTCACGAGTCAGTAAATGCCAGTATCATTTCATTTGAACATGATTCTGTAACAATAAATTGTATAGGTCGAGGCATGTGTAGGACTGCTGTCTTGAACAAGTTGTTGGAATTTGTTAGGTATTCCTTTGATCATATTTTATGTGTGCTCCCTTTTTTAGGTGGGAATTGAAGCTTGGAAAACTGCTCGAGACAGTACTGGAAGGACGCCTTATGATTATGCATCCATGCAAGGCCGCCACTCCTATATCAATCTTGTACAGAGGAAAATCAGTGAGAAACTAGGCGGGCATGTGGTGCTTGATATCCCCAGCGTAATTTTACAGAGCAACAGCAAGCAGAAGCAATCAGATGGGCATAGGTCGTCGAAAGTAGCCAGCTTTGACACTGAAAAGTTTGACATGAAAGCATTAATACGGGGAGATTGCAAGTTATGTAGCCAGAGGCTAGCTTATACCAACACAAGGTCACTAGTATACAGGCCAGCAATGCTGTCTATGGTGGCCATTGCTGCCGTCTGCGTCTGTGTGGCCTTGCTCTTCAAGAGCACGCCTGAAGTTGTTTTCATCTTCCATCCCTTCCGGTGGGAACACCTGAAGTTCGGCTCAAGCTAGGCTAGTTTGTGTACTACTAATGAAGGGGTTTCTGTTTGTATCTATGCATATTTGAGCTTCCAGAATAACATAGGAGAGAGGCTTCTGGGTATTGCTCACCTGCCCTGTATGCTTAATAAGAAGACATTATGTACTTTGGCTCCCCATTATCTATCCTTGTATTGTGTATGTGTAAAATTGTACACACTATCATAAAGTGGATTCCACCATTATTTATCTCCCATGGTTTTTCTTGTCAGAATAAAAGCAGTGTGGATCCAGCTGATTTGGTTATACAAATTACAGATTTTTCTTTATCTGATTTTTCTTTTTCTTATAATAATCAGAGTGTTCGTCTGGTTGATAGAATTGAAATTGGTGCCACTAGACCAACTAATAAACTTAACTACTTGATTATTTGCTACAAATACCAACAAGTCATAAAAAGTTTTCATGCGAGTAGTGACCGAGGTAAAATTCTGAAAAATAACAAGAATCACCACCTAGCTGTATACGTGATATGGAGCAAATCATAATCATGCCACTCAAACACTTGATCCAAACGTGGTCTTACACTCTTACTCTAGCTAGTATGAGGATAAGAAACCAGGGACATAGAAGTAATTTCCCCTTCCCCTGCTTCTAAAACCCACTCACTAGCTACTATACCCTGCTCACCTCCTTCTCCAAAGTCTCATACTTTTTCTCAGATTCCATGGCAGCTTCTTCATTCTCATTCTCACTCTCAGTCTCTTCCTCTCTCCACCCTCACCCTCTCAAGACCTCCACGGCCCACCGAGGATCCCAAGACCCGAAATTTTACCCGGCCCACTGCGCCTACGCAGCTCCAGCTAAACACACCAGGTCAGGCTCATCTCCTTCATCTTCTCAGACCAGAAAGAGACACTGGAAGCAAGGCGAGTTCCCAGGTGGCTCGGAGATTTCGAATCCAAGCAGAAGGACTCCTCTCAAGAATGTCAAGAAGAAATTGGACCGGAAAAACGAGGCCAAGGCTTGGGCCAACACCGTCACTGAAGCCTTGTCTGACTCCATTACCAAGAAACAATGGCAACAAGCCCTTGAGGTTAATCTCCTTCCTTAATTTCTCAGAATTCTGAGTACTGGGTTCGGTTCATTTTTCATTTTTGTTATATGGGTTTTGGCTTTGGTACCCAGTTTAGCTCCATCAGTCATATAATTGAAAAATACATTGTTCTAGTGTATGAATTTTGAATTTAGTGAAGCTCAAATTAAGACTGGTATTATAGTAATTATACTATTAGAGCATTGTGTACTAAACAACAGTGAAGTGCTATTGTTGTATGCGAGTTTTAAATTCAGTGAAGCTTAAGTTTAGACTGGGATGATGGCTTTGTGTACTAAACAAGAGCTGCTTATGGACTTTGCTCAGGTGTTTGACATGCTCAAAGAGCAGCCATTCTATGAACCAAAAGAAGGGACTTACATGAGGCTCATTCTTCTGCTTGGGAGATCGGGGCAACCTCAACGTGCACAGAGTCTTTTCGATGCAATGATTGAAGAAGGGTGTACACCAACTGCTGAGCTCTACACGGCACTGCTTACAGCTTATTGTCGGAGCAATCTTATTCATGAGGCATTTGCTGTGCTTAACCAGATGAAGACCCTTCCGCAATGCCAGCCGGATGTATTTACATACAGTACCTTGATAAAGGGTTGCGTTGATAATTTGCAATTTGATTTGGTGGAAGTGTTGTATGAAGAAATGGCTGCAAGGTCAATAACTCCAAACACGGTCACTCAAAATGTAGTTTTGAGTGGATATGGTAAGGCCGGGATGTATGATCAGATGGAAAGGGTCTTGTCGGGAATGCTGGAAGGAGAAAGTTGCAAGCCTGATGTATGGACAATGAATGTTATCCTTACTGTGTTTGGTAACAAGGGTCAGATAGAGATGATGGAGAGATGGTATCAGAAATTCCGTGATTTTGGGATTGAGCCAGAAACACGTACTTTTAATATTCTGATTGGTGCTTATGGGAAGAAGAAACTGTATGATAAGATGTCAACTGTGATGGAGTACATGCGCAAGCTTCACTTTCCCTGGACAACTGCAACTTACAACAATGTGATTGAGGCTTTTGCCGATGTGGGAGATGCAAAAAACATGGAATACACATTTGATCAGATGCGTGCTGAGGACATGAAAGCAGACACAAAAACATTCTGCTGCCTTATTAATGGATATGCCAATGCAGGTCTTTTCCATAAGGTGATTGAAAGTGTTCAGCTGGCTGGAAAGTTTGAGATATCAGAAAACACCACATTTTATAATGCAGTTATATCAGCTTGTGCAAAGGCAGATGATCTGATGGAGATGGAAAGAGTTTTTAACCGGATGAAAGAGAAGCAAATCTTGCCAGATTCCTCAACATATGCCTTCATGACTGAGGCATATAGAAAGGAAGGCATGAATGATAAGATCTACTATCTAGAGCAGGAAATTACTGCTAATGGTATTCAAAACGATTAGGGGTTGGGAATTTGAGTCTGGACTGCTGTTCAATTGAGATCTTTGAAAGCATCAGTTTGCTTCGAGAACCTTGATCTTGTCTTGAGCCTCCCAGTTCTTCTTTTGCAGCATTGATTCCACCGTGACATTCTCTGTTTGAAAAGGACTGCAAGTATTAGTATATTACATCTGTGATACTCCAGGAGGAAGTTTAGTGGACCCGATTGTAAATACATCTACACTGCAAATTTAAGCTGCTCTTTGAACTCGGAGTTGTGTAAGAATGCTAGAGGAGCATGGCTTTTTGTTTTGCCGGGAGTCACATTGCTGTTTATGTTTAACCCATTAAATTGAACCTGTAAGGGAGTGTAAGCCATTATACTGTCGACTCTTGAGAAGTATTTCATCATTGTTTCAGAGATAGTAAAAATGGACGAGGCCCCCTTGGTTGCTGGTTTGGATCATATTCTTGCTCTTGGTGAGATTTTTTTGCGGCGTTGCTTTCAGCGTCGGGAACTAAGACGGTCATCCTAAGACTTGATTAATAAATTATTGCATACAATGACCGTACATGCACGAAGTAGAAAAGAGATATACAGTAAAATAGTCTCGGGTAATAGGGCTGTTAATATCGAACCGAAAATCGAAAAAAAAATCGAATCGAAAATGAACCGTAACCGAAAAACAAAAAAATCAACCAAACAGAAAAATTCGGTTCGGTTTCGGTTTTCGGCTCCAAAAAAATCGAACCGAATCGTTTGAACTGAAATGAATAAAATGACGTCGTTTTACAAGTGTCAATCAAGTTTGATGTTGTTGGGTATGTTGTTGAATATCTCTCTTTGTCCCATATGAAAGTAGTATTTGGTATGTGCCATAGTTTGATACTTAACAATGATTATTGTGGTTCTTGTAGGTTTAAGAAAAGGAATGCTAAGTTGCCAAAGAAAAACCCCCTAGCTGAGAAAGTGAGAATGGTGGACAAGTTGAGTATAGTTTGAGAATGGATTCAATTGAGTGTTTTTATGTGATATTTGGATTGTATTTTTATTTGGATGGACTGTAGATTGTTTTAAACTTGGATTATGGAGTGTGGACTTTGGTTTAAGTTTGTTGATGTTTGAAACTTTGAATTTGTGATGTAAACTTTCGGTAAACATTTGGCCATTTGCTATGGTTTGAAACTTTGAATGTGTGATTTGTGACCAATTATATTTGTTGTAGTTTGATTCGATTTGACATAAAATATGTTTCACACTTTCACAAAGTTATTGAAAAAAGTAGCTAATGAAGATCTTCGAATTTTCGAAACTAATAGAAAGAAACAATATTTTTTTAGAAAGTTTTTTTTTAAAAAAAAAAACCGAAAAAACCGAACCATTCAGTTTTTTTTTGTAAAAAAATCAGGAAAACCAAATCGAATCGAACCGAACCGATTAAAAAAGATAATTCGATTTTCGGTTCGGTTTAATAACCGAACTGTTTGTATCGATTAACAGCCCTATCGGGTAAGTCTGCATTCAATCATGCACGAAGCAGAACAAATATCTAGATGTGTGTCTTGTTCTAATTAGAGTAGAAGTAGAGATCTTTCAATTCCTGATATACTAGGAGATTTATTGTATTTGATTGTAATGCCAATTTAAATGTAATTTATTAATGTATAAAGTACAGTTTCAGATCTATCTACTTGTTTATCTACTTTTCTTCTTCAACATGTTATCAACAACTCTTGAGTTGATAGCCAACCCAAACCCTAAATAGAAAAATACCCTAAACAATACATATCCACCGCCGGCCTCCTTCTTGATGAAAATTCTCCACCATCACCGGAGCACCATCACCGTTCGTCACCGGATTTTGCGATTTCTCAAAACTTTTTAAGTTTTTCATTCCGAATATAATACCCTTGGGGTAAATTTTCTTCCTTCTTTTGATTTAAAATTAGGTTGCAAAACTTAATTACCGCAACACCTTAGATCTAAGTTTAAATACTGTGAACTTTTATTTTGCCTCCAATTCCTATGGATTATTGCAGGTATGAGTGAAAGGGGTTTTAATCCTCTTCCTCAAAATTCAAACAATAGTGACGGTTCTGGAGGAGTCACGGTATACATGAAAAAAAAGGGAAGTCGATATTTTGTGACTCTGAGTTAGTCACGATTTTATGGGATGTGGTATGAAACCACTGATTATTGCATCGATCTTTGTGACCATACATCATGAATCATGTTTCTTATTCTCTAAACTTGATATTTGTGATTGTGATTTTTCGATCTGTATACTAATTTCATCTTGTCTTTTGTAGATGACTGAGCCGGCAAGGTCAGAATTTGACATCCTTGATCTTCAAGGAGCATAATACCACAGATGGATCTCAGATGGGAGGAATACTCTCATCGGTAAAAGGCTCAGGGATACTATCCAACCATTACCACCTGACACTAAATCCAACGAGGACAAAATTGCTAGAAAAGATCAAGCTCTCATGTTTCTCAGGAGACATATTCATCCTGCTATGAGAAAGCAGTACTTGCTAAAGAACAACCCTGCGGATTTGTGGGTGACTTTGCAAGAAAAATTCAACAATGTGTATGATGCACAACTTTCAGAGCTCACAGAAAGATGAGATCAAATCAGGTTATTGGATTCTCCTAAAATCAATGATTTCTATCAGGATATGCTAGAGCTACAGTCTGAGCTTGTCATTTGGGGCGTTTCAAGATCGACCATGCTATGGTCGAGAAGTCTTCAACTATCTTTCCTACCTCCATGGACACACTTGCTCATCAGTATCGTATTGATTACGAGCAAGGAAGATTTAGATCATTCAGTGATCTTATGAGTGTGCTGGCCAAGAAAGAGAGACATCAAGAGATCCTTCTCCATAACAATTATAGGCCAGCCGGTACAAAGAAAGTCCATGATGCTCACCATACTGGAAATGCATAAAAGGATAAGAGGAACAACCGTTCATGACCTTATCAAACTCGTGGTGGTAGAGGAGGACGTGGTAGATGTCGCGGTAGATGAGGAAATTGTCAAAATTTGACTTGGACTCGTCAAGACAATAACCACAACAACTCCAACAAAAATCCATCAAGTTCTGATTCTAGGAACAATGGAAATTCTTCAATGTTTGCTCCTTCAACGTCTAGCTTGACACCTTGCTATAGGTGTGGTTCTAACAAGAATATGCACAAGCAATGTCGTGCACCCAAAGATGTCCAGAATGCATACAAGAGATGCAAGCAGTACCTGGCACATAAGACCAACTACACTGCGGATCAAGAGATGGATGATGTTGGTGAAGCCAACCTTATAGTAGTAGATGTCAACAATGCAAGTCTAAAACCGCGGATTTTGATTAGTCTATGTATTAGACTCCTATCTCTACTATGTAATCAAGTTTAGTTTTGTATTTGACTTTATTTTTAGTTATGGTTATTGAATAAGAACAATCTTTTGATGTAATTTTTTATGTTGGCAAAGCAAGAAAAGTTCTTTCTTTGAAAGTATTAAGAATAGTTATGTTCATACATATTTCTTGCAAAGTTCAAATTCTATGGCATTATAACACCAAAGTATCATATAAACAAGAGAAAAGAGAGGATGATTTGATCTTAGACACTCTTCGATTTGTCGAAGGGATCTTTGCTCGATTTTTGGCATCTTTCGATCCATCAAAAATTATGCCTGGTTTTTCCTTCGATCCTTCGAAGGCAATACTCGGGTTCAAAATATGAGAACCTTCGATCCATTGAGTAAATCACTCGATCCATAGAAGGTAGGCCTCGAGTTCCAAAGGCCATATTTCTTTGATCCATTGAAGAACTCTTTTTGATCCATCGAGGCCAAGCCTCGGGTTCACACACTTTGAACATCTTTGATCCATCAAGAAAAAAATCCTCGATCTATCAAAGACTCTACCCGGAATTGGTGTTTTTCTTTGATGTATTTTACATCGGTTTGCTTATGTCATATCAACACTTTTTAAGGGTCACAACCCTTTGGTAAATCTTTGAGTCTTTACTTAAAGTGGTCATCTAGTCTTAAATACTAATTAATTCAAATTATTTTGTAGATGTTTGAAGGCAAGATTAAGTATCTAGAAGATAGTGGTACTACTCATACTATACTGTAGAATAGGCAACTATTTATTGATCTTGTGCCATATACATCATCAGTGACAACCATGTTTGGTTATGCGTCGGTTATATAAGGGGGTGGTTTAGCACAATTCTTGTTACCACATGGTACTAAAATTCATATCACTGATGCATTGTACGGGCCTAAGGCCAACCGAATCTTGCTAAGTTTTAAGGACATTAGAGCCAACAACTTACACTTGAAAACTCATTGTGAGAATGGAAAGAATTCTTATGCATGACTTCAGAGGAGTGCGGTAGAAAACACACTCTGGAAAAGTTAGGGGTAATTGTAGTAGATTATATCTTACTACGGTTAGGATTATTAAATCCAATGTTGTCACATTTACTACTGTATGTGACACGACCTCATACAAGCTTTGGCATTATTGACTGGGAAACCCAAGTTCGGATTAATGATCAAAATATTGAAAAACTCTTATGGTCATCCATTTTTCAAAGGCAAGAAGCATCTGAAAATTTCCAAAACCATTAGATTTGATGGATTGGATGAGATCAACAATCTCCATCCGGTCTCAACACCTAGTGTTATTCCACATGATTCCTTTATGCAATCTCTGATGCTCATCGCTCATTTTGCAAAACTTACTCATAGACAAAGTTGCAGGCTAGACCCTCTTTTTAGGTTGATAATAATGATAATATACCATTCTTACAGAGAATCCATGGTGATATTTGTGGATATATTAAACCGGAATGCGGACCATTTAAATATTTTATAATTTTGATAGATGCATCAATGCGATGGTCACACGGTTCTTTGCTATCCATTAGAAATGCTGCATTTGCAAAACTCCTTGCACATATTATTAAGCTTCGGGCTCACCACCTGAACAACCCAATCAAGTCAATTAGATTGGATAATGCAGGAGAATTCACATCAAAGACTTTTGATGACTACGATATGTCGATAGGGATTGGAGTTGAATATCCCGTCCCTCATGTTCATTCACAAAACAGTTTAGTAGAGGCACAAATTAAGCAGTCACAGTTTATGGCCAGAGTAATAATTATGCATACCAATTTTTCGATATCTGCTTGGAGATATGCAATATTATATGCAGCAATGCTTCTTCGCCTGAGACTGGTAACACGCCAACTATTCAGTGCGTACCAGTTGGTAACTGGCTATGCGCCTGATATTTCGCATCTATACATCTTTAGTTGTGCAGTGTATGTGCCAATTACACCACCACAATACACTAAAATGGGTCCTCAATATCGATTAGGCATATATGTTGGTTATGAATCTCCAACGATTGTCTGTTACTTAGAACCTTCAACATGAGATCTCTTTACTGTGAGATTTGTAGATTGTTACTTTGAAGAAACATAATTTTCGATGTTAGGGGGAGATAAGAATGCCTCCATTCCGGTTGAACGTCAGGAATTGACGTGGAAAGCTCATCCCATTATGTTTCAAGAAGATCCACGCACATCTCAAAGTGAGATTGGAGTGCGACGTATACTTGATATTCAAAAGGTAGCAGACTCGATGTCTGACTTCTTCACTGATATTGCCAAAGTGACAAGATCACACATTTCTGCTGCAAATGTTCCTGCAAGGTTGAAAGTCCCCAACATGCGGTATAAAGAATCTTTAGGGAAGATTAACGTGCCTCTTGCCCATGTGGATGGAGTAGCATCAGCCTCGGATCCCACCAGGAAGAGGGGGAGACCAAGAAAATCCACAGATGAGCTGCCGGCAAAAAGGCAGGCCATTCAGGCACAAAATGATTCTTTCATCATCCACGTTGTGAATCCCACACATGAGATTATTCCTGACTATAATTATGTCCTAGAATCACAAATGGTTTCTCTGGAAGACGCTTCAGATTCATATGTGATATCAGAGAACAGTGAAATCTCACTAACCAATAATGATGCGTGCATTGTTATGGATAGATTATCCAAGGTAGTTGATGATGCTTTTTCTTATTCTGTCACTCAGGAGATCATTGATGACAATGAAGTGGAACCTCGCTCGGTTGATGAATGTCAGCGGAGAGTGGATTGGTTAAAATGGAAAGAACCAATGCAGGCCGAACTAGACTCTCTACAAAGAAAAGGCATGTTTTTGGTCTAGTAGTACTATGTCCACTAATGTGAAGCATGTTGGACATAAATGGGTCTTTGTTCGAAAGCATACTAAGAAGAACGAAGTCATGCTGTATAAAGCTAGACTTGTGGTGCAAGGATTCTCTCAACACCCTGACATTGATTATGAGGAGTCATACTCTTCGGTTATGGACATAATTACTATATGCTACCTTGTCAGTTTGGTAGTGTCCAAAAAACTAAACATGCAGCTGATGGATGTGTTGACAACATATCTCTATGGAAACCTTGATTTAAAGATATAAATGAAAGTATCGGAAGGTGTGGTCATACCCAATTCAAGTAACTCTACACCACAGAGTGCTCATGTGATTAGATTAAAGCGTTCACTATATGGATTGAAACAATCCGGTAAGATGTGGTACACACGTCTCAGTGACTATTTTGATTGGGAAGGGATACAAGAACGATGCTTTATCCCCATGTGTATTCATTAAGAGAACAAGTTCATGATTTGTTATTGTAGCGGTTTATGTTGATGATATGAATATCATTGGGTCTCTTAATGAAATCAATGAGACGGTTAACTACTTGAAATCTGAGTTTGAGATGAAAGACCTTGGTAGGACTCGATTTTGTATTCGTTTGGAATTAGAACATCGAGTTGGTGGAATACTTATTCACCAATATGTTTATGTCCAAAAGATGCTCAGGCAATTTAACATGGACAAAGCACATCCTCTTAGCACACCAATGGTCGTACGGAGTCTGGAATCCAATAAGGATCTATACCATCCAAAAGATGATGATGGGAAACAATTGGGAGCTGAGGTACCATACCTTAGTGCTATTGGAGCTTTGTTGCAATTAGCCAAATGTACAAGAGTAGATATTGCATTCTCTGTGAACTTGTTAGATCGATTTAGTTATGCGCCTACACAACATCATTGAAATGGTATAAAACACATCTTCAGGTACTTGAAGGGTTCCATGGACTTGGGCTTGTTCTTTCCCTACAAAGAATACGTAGAGAAGCTTGAAATTCCCGAAAAAGGGATGGTTGAGTTGCAGCATGCACGATCCAGAACCTTCGATCCATCGAGAATAATTCTCAATCCATCAAAGGATGCTCCCTAGACAGATTCAAAGATACCCTTTTATCCATCGAGAGGAATTCTCGATCTATCTAAGGTTGCACCATGAATGGACCTGAGCCATGGCTTCAATCCATTGAAGGGAATGTTCGATCCATCGAACGGTGAACCAGCTGCGAGCACTATTACTCAATATAGTCTGGTCCTCTAGTTAGAGATACCTTGTGATGTCTTGGTTGGCTTTACTGATGCTGTGTACCTCTCAGACCCACACAAAAGTCGTTCCTAGAAAGGTTATGTATTTACCATTGGGAATACAACGATTTCTTGAAGATCAGAGAGGTACCCAACATCAACAAAACCAAATTCTAAAAGTGCACCTCAAACGGGGTAGAGAATCCTTGCAACGAATGCATACTTGAAAATAAGCATAATCCAAATTCTAAAAAACATACCAAAATCAGCTGAACTGAGAAAGATGGAGTCGCTTGGGTCCCACATGCAAAAGCCAAAGAACTGATAGAATACTCAAAGTCTTGATAGGTTCCCATAGAATACTCAACGTCCTGGTAGAAGCCCAAGTTTTCCAAAGGGCCCAAAAGAAAAAGCTAGTTTGTGGGCCTCTCTGCAGCCTAACATGAAGACCCGACTTGCATGGAGATTCGCGGACGCCAGTGAAACCAGGGTTCCCACATCGACTTCGTTGCTGCCACTCTGGCCAACCAATCTCGACGTCAGCCCATCGTGCTCCAAAGTCAGAGATTATTGATCGGGTCACCTCCTGATACTGGTCGTCCCACCACCATTTTGTCTTCCAAGCCGCCAAGCCGATCTCGCTGTCCTTAATCCGGTCGCGGCGCATTCGAAGGGTTGAGGGTTGTAATCTCGAGCCGCCGCCAGAGTCCCAACATTGGATCAACACAGCCTTGTGGGTGAGAAAGCCATCCACAGAGGATATAGCCTGGCCGAGAAAGGCCACAAACTCCTTGTAACGACCCGAACCAAATTTCTGCACTTGTCGAATCGTATTAAGTTTTATTGTAGATTAGTCGCACTACCGAGGTTGTTAAAGACTTCTTCACCAAGCGAGAAATTTAATTGACTTTCTTCACGATAGTTGTAGAGTATTTTATTTTGAGATCGTACAAATTTTTGGAGATTTTTTTCGGATAAACGAGCTATTTTTTTTTATGATTTTTGGAAGTCAGCATGAGAAAATATTAAAAAGAAATTCATTTTAGGTAGGTTTAATCTCGACCCTTGGATCTTGATCAGATCAAATCTGGACCGTTAATCTGATTAGGAGCTTAGGGGTATTTTTTTTAAAAAAATTCAGAATTTCAGAAAAATTGGATAACCCGTGACTCGAATCGTGACCTGTTATGAGTCAACCCGACCCGCCGGAAAACATCGTTGTTGCCGGAATTATGTACGATGTTGAAGTTCTCATCTCCCTCTTTCGATTCATGTATGTATTTTTGGATTTTTGGTTGTTTTAGGACACAAATCAACTCGATTTACCTGTTAGGTTTCGGGTTTAATCGACGGCGGTGCTCCGACAGTTTTCCGGCGATGGGGTAGGGCGTAATCGGTTGGGTTTCACCCAGGGGGTCAAAAATGCATGGTTTGGAGGACCGAGGAGCAACAATGACGTTGAATTAGGTCGGAAACGATTTTCGGCTATTTTTGGGATGTGAGGTTTCAGGCCATTTTTCGGCCAAACGGCAGCGACTTAAGGGTCGGTCTAGTTGGAAAAGTTGTAAGGCTTGTTGAGATCTTTCTAACCATGGGTCGAATGCTCCATTTAAAGCTGTTGCCACTGGAGGCACGTGTGACTCACGCACCACTGCTTATGGAGGCGCGTGAGGGCCACGCGTTGCCGTCTAGGACGGGGTTCTGGCAAGGTAAAAATTTAAAATTGACTGGGGGATTTTCGGGGTAGTTTTTGAGTCGATTTTCGCACATTGTATCAAATTTTGGTATTAAATGAATTTGTTATTTATTCAAAAGACCACAATCAAACTTTTGGCGAGGGAACTTCCGCTGTACCACAGAGCTAGTAGTATTCTGTGAGTGGACACTTTTATTTTCACTGTTGATTTGCGAGTCTATTTTATACATTTTACAATTATGTATTTTACGATTATGCATTTGCATTGAGACACATATGATTTTGTTTTACACATAGCATAGTCACAATTATTGCATTGATGCACTTCCTTCTCGGCTGATCCTCGAGACTCTCCGAGAGGGCCAGGGACTTGACCTGGGGTGTCTTACGGCTTGAGGTCATTTGACCCAAGTCACAGTTTCCATACATCACATAGTACTCAGGAATCCTAGGAATCTGACCTAGATGTTTACATTTTTAAACTCGCATCATTTTTCGTATATTTTATAGTGGAAGGAATACTAATTATTTTTTTTAAATTTAAAACGAAACATTCTTTTTGTCCACTCACACTAACAGTTTTATTATTTTTTATGCCTTTCCATGAGCTTTTCGGTTTCCTATTGTTCATTTTGTGGTGTCTATTCTCTGGTTGCACGTCATCGTCGGAGGCCTAAAGTTCGAGTCACACGTCTCTTCTAGTAGGTTCCTAACTTAGCCTACTAGTTCTGTATATCATGTAAATTAGAAGTCATTATGATTACTATATTTAGTTTGCTTCCGTTTGAGTTGTATTTCTAAATAATCACCAGATTCCTTGTAACCTTTTGAAATCAATACATTTGTTGTTTGTACAGTAGTTGGTTAATTTGAGAAATTTGGATGGGAATCGGTGCCTCACAGTTTGTTTTTGTGGACTATTTAGAAGTGTAGTTTCATTGCAGATTTTGGATTTCTTGAATTTTAGGGAAAACTAAGGATTTTTTTATTGGTTCTGTTGCCGTTAAAGCCTAATTTCGATTTAGACAACTAAATCGGGGTCGGGTCCTTTGACTCCTCGATACAATTTTCGCTGCCAGGTCAGAAACCAGTAGCGGCCATGCCACCTACCATCATGATGTCACACTCCGGCATGATTGACAACCCTAGCCATTGGAAGCCGATTGCTAGGAACCATGAATGCCGACCCAAATTTTACCACCAAAACAGAAGAGAGAATGAGAAAAATCAGAACTGTCGTCGTGACTAGCACTCCTAAGGCCTAGCGTAAATGGCGTCGACACAATCTCCAGCCTCGAGGAGGCAACAGAGCACAAGGAAAAGAGAGAGTGACGTCGGCGGTGCAACCCTAGCCCGAGAGAAAAAACACGACAATAACTAATTAATCGAGAGTTTAACTGAATTTGATACTGTATTATTTTTGGGCGACTCGAGTTAGATATTGTATATCATTTTAGTGGTTAAAAGTATGAATATTCGACTATGTTTATTTGAAATGTCAACATTTAATTGTGAAAACAGACACAATGACAAAATTAATAACGATATATATCAAACTTACATGACAAAATGATATTTTTTCAAAATCCAAAAGGCCGGATTGGGCTTTTTTATGTATCAAATAAAAAAATTCAAAATTAATAGTGTTTAAAAATCAAATATATCAACAATTATACATATAAATAATATATAAGCCTAAAAAGATGATTATTTGTATTTGAATGATTGATGTTACGGTCATTAGAGATTTTAGAGGTTTATAATGATTAGGTTATCTATAATATTTATATTTGATGAGTTTTACAAGCTTGGCCTTATGAGTTGAGCGGGGTAGGTCTCGATGAGCCTTAACCAACCGGAATTTTTTGAGTCCCATGGACTTTTGAACCTCGAATTAGGTCTGGCATTATACCCATAGGATGGAGCATTTTTAAGGCCTAAATTCGAGCTGTGCCAGGCTTGGGCTCAATGGGCCTCGGGCCGCCAGCCCGTGGCCAAATGATGACTCTTAATAAGAGGTTCCATGCAAAGAATAATAATTCAGGAGGGAGAGAGGGTGGGTCTCCTACATAATATATCTAGAAAGTTTAGCGCAACCATTGTGAATATAGTGTGACATTCCATCCCGAGATTTTTTTTTATGATTTATTTAAGGTTAATCAAGAAAGGTAGTTAGTTTGTCGCCATCGGTAAATATTGAGAGATTTTAGTTGACTTTTTATCAGATTGTCGAAGTTGGTTGAATTTGGGAGGAAGTCGTAGAAATTGTTAAGACGAATCCGTAGACGCGATGAATGCCGAAAACAGAGTTACAACAAGAAAGTTATGATCAACGGAAGTTTATCAGAAATTTAATAGTCGTAAATGGACAAGTATAAATAGAAATTTCTATTTCGGGAAATTATATTGAGGAAAGTTGTAGAGTTTATCGAGAAGAGTTCGTGGCCATGTCAAGTGATTAAATCAGAGTTATCACGAAGAAATTACGGTCAGCGAAAGTTTTGTACGGTTTTACGGAATTGATTAGTCGCAGTTCGCACATATAAATAGGACTTTCCTAAAATGGAAAGTCAAAAACTTTCCTTTTTGGGTAAGATTTTTCTCTTTTCTCTCCCTCTCTCTCTCTCTCTCATGCGGTTTTCTCTCCTCACCGTGGCTCGCCGACGACATCCCTCGGCCAACCACCTAAACCGTCGACCAAGGTGTCAAAAGAAGCATCTCACTCTCTACTTCCTTTCCCCTATGGTATCCACCACCAAATCAACCGGAGTTAGCCAAAATTTCAAGAGGAAAAACCAAGAATTTATGAGTTTTGGGTCAATGTTTTTTCTGTCAAATTGACCGGCGAAACCTATTGGGCTTTGAAGCTCTCCTCACCACAAAACTAAGGACACCAAGAAAAAGTTCTAATTCGGCCGGAGCAAGGAGAATTGAAGGATTGAAGTTTTTGGGGGATTTCGGTTTCAAGGTAAATTGGACTAGTTAGAGGTTGAGTTGGACTTTGGTGTAGTTAAGAAAAATGTTGCTTATAAAATTTTGGATGTTTTTTGGTTCAGGTCACCAAAAAAGTCATCGGCGCTGCCGCGCCGTCACCGCCGACGGTGGTCCACGACGACACTTCGGCAAAGGGTATTTTGATGTAAATTCTATGTCATTTTGCTTGTAATTACGTACCGAATATAATAAAGAGGTTTTAGATTTGATTTGGACATTGTTGGTTAAGATATGTGGTTAATCGTATATTAATTCAACGATTTTTTTAATTATATTGAACGATTGAGTCGGTAGTCGATTCAACTTCGAGTCACGTAACATTTGATGAATGTGTTGCGACTTTAAACATGATTTAGGAATCAAAATTTGGATTTAGATTAAAGCATGCAAATTGTTCAAAAAGCATGTTATTCGAGAACGCGAGGTTCTCGATGATAATACTCGTCGGTGAACGAGTTAGGCTATGCATTTTGATTTTTGATGATTAGTTATTAAGTAATAATTGTTGTTTTAGGATGACATGTTCGCGGCTAGTGTCAGATGAATAGTGGCACCAATAGACGTCCTTTGGCTTGTTGGAAATTACGACACTGTACTGTGAGTGAACATTTATTTTCATAGTCGATAACGACTTCAGTTTTTCAGTTTTCAGAATTTCAATATTTTAGTTTTGCGCGTTCATTTTATTTCAGCATTACAGTTTAATTTATAGTATATTTCATAGCATTTTAATTTGGAGGTTTACTTTATGATAGTTTTATTTAGTTACATCGATGCTCTAGCTATTCGACTGATCATCGGATAGACGATCGGACCGAGTTATGATAAACACCCTGCTCAACCCAGATCATCTCGGGTTAGGACAAACACCCTATACGCTCTCATCACCTGTACTTTTCTTTTATACAGTCGTTCCGGGTTATGACAAACACCCTAAACGACCACCTCTATTTGAAGTTCAGTTTATGATACTTGAACTCGCATTATTTCATTGAAATCAGCGGAAATGCATACAGTAAGAGTTTTACAGATATACAGTTTATGATTTTTGTCCACTCACTCTAACGTTTTATGTATTTTACTCGGCCCTTTGTTTTAAATTGCCTAGTTTTTAGGTTTGCAAGCTGAAGTCGTGATCGTCCAGAGTATGAGGCATGACAGTCCACAATTTTCATCTTCTCAGTGTAGGTTTTCAGTTGAAGTTTTGAGTTTCTCGTGCTAGAGTACCTGATATTGATTAGTGAGTGCTAGATACTCTAATATGGGTCCCGCAAGACTTAACCTTGATTACTACAGTAATCTGGGGCGAGTCTTGTCAATTGGTATCAGAGCATTAGGTTTTTAGATCTTGTTGGTTATCTTATACTTTTAGTGATACTTAGTGTGTGATGGACCGACTGTAGCATATCCCATCAATGCCTTTTGGCATTGGTATCCCTAATGGTATAAGGTAGCTTCTTGAGTCTGATGTTCTTTTCTTGTCGTGCCTTATGGACATGATCGACGACTTCAGCAAAACCTGTCGTCAGTAGTGTACGAGACTATTCTTGAATATTTTGTTATATTATATTCTGAGGAGTTCCGCGACATGGTAGGATCATGGGGCAGTCATGGGCATGTGAAGAGGTTGTCGCCATTGTATGTATCACATAAGAGCAGTGTCAGATGAGCAACACTGTGTACTTTTTCTTGAATCGATGACGAGGGCATTATGAGAATCAGTGTCAGTAGTTGTTCAATTATCGATTACTGATGTAGACTCAGATGTTAATCAAGTACACGAGGATGCTTCTGATGCAGATTTTTGTTGATGTTGTTCGCAGGTTAAAAAGATTATGCACATCGACCCTAAACATTTCACATGTTTCATGATTTTTTTTTGAGAACCTTTAATGTGTCATATATAGCATCTTAGTTCGTGTTCAAGCATGGAGCTAAGTACCTGCATGCATTCATCCCAGTTTGATGATTATACATGTTTATTTTTAAGATCCATTCAAGCTATCGCAAAACCTTGTTTAACGTGAAGGAGAAGATACTTAGTGAGTTAAAATAACTTGTTTTTTAGTATCAGTGAGTGTCAGGGCTTTAGAGGAGCCATATAATAGTTAGAAATCTTATAATAGTTTTCCTTAGTTAAGTGTGTATAAATGTATTCCTTTCCAGTACTCGTTTTGTCTTTCCTACATTCGTTACATGTTGCCGATATAAATCATGGGCATGAGTACTGACGTTGACCAGGTGTTTATGATGAAAACTATGGGAACAAACATTTCCTTAGGAATGAAATTAGTTAGTAGGTTGTCTTCATCGTATATACTTCTGGATCATTAATCATCGAGTTGGTGATTCTTGCGCCTTCAACATGTTAGAGCTGCGGGTTGAGTTGTTTCCTTTTTCTGTTGGAAAATGGTGTTGTTCTATAGTGATGGACGATATGTTTGATCCTCTAATAGTTTTGGGATCATGTGTTTCACAAAGGGTACGTTGTTTTGAGCCACAAATGTTCTTTGGCTCCACTCTTATCATTTCTACTTGACCCGACTATTTGACTCGATACACTTTTTTTTCTTGGTCCGCCACTATTGTTGGCCTTCAAAGTAACATCTAGAAAATTTCTAGCTCATGATTCCTTTTCCATTTGATTTGTTGTTGGGGTACCAGACAGAGTGAATTAAATAGATTTCCTCTGGGGAGCACTGTCGCCTTATTTTTTAGTTCTCTGATCGGTTATGGGCATTATAAGTAAGGCTAACTATTTTTTGGTATGGTATGCAACTGAAATTGAATAACCAAGTTATGCGACGAATGGAGTAATTTCTTAGGTATGTACCCTTAGTTAGCTCAGCATTGTGAACTACTTGTCCTTTATTACGGATTGTGTCACCAGTTTAGAACTCCATATTTGCATCCTGATTCATGATGATTTCAGCTCGACACACTATTGTAGTGAGTGCATCTTATTTCATTTCAGCAATTCAATCAACTTGTTTAACTCTATTGTTTAGAGTGGGTACATAGTAGTCATTTTGCGTTGTTCCTTAGCTAGCCACATTATAAAGTTTTATAAGACCAATAATGTAGCTGCTTTAATTTTTGCTAAATTTCAATCTACTGTCGACGATTTAAGTTCATCCAACCACATGTGAGTTAACCTATTCAGTTTTGTTTTCTAAGAAAATGACTCTTAGATTAGGACACCAACTTCTTTTCATCACAGAAGTTAGTCATCGGTTGTTGTATACCGCTAACATTCTCCTAACTTGCAGGAGGTCATAAGCGTGGAACAACTAGCTTAAGATTATAATTTTTTTTAGTTCAATTAGGAATCACAAGAACTTCCTGGAGATAATGTATTTAGGTGCGGGCCTTAGTTGTGCATACCACATTCCTTTAAGAGAAATTTTAAAACTGCGAGGATTGTTTACGAGTATGCTTGAGAGTAACGAGGATGTGTCACTTGATCCAGTAGGTGATGCATGATTGCAGGATTCCTTTTAGAATAGATGGAAGAGTATCTGTGACGACCCAAAACAAAATCAGTAGAGTAATCAGCTTAATCCACGAGTTAGCGTGTAATCGCAGTTTTCCGTAAATTGAGTGAATTGTCGGTTTTGATTACGACTTAATTATTGGCAGAGAATTTGAGTTAAGTCTCTACTCGAGAGTTGTTGTACACATGATTTCGAGTTCGTGGGCGGTTCCGGATTATTATTTCGACGACCGAGGAATATAATATGAATATTTGAAATCGCGGAGTTTTGTCGAGTTTATCCGTTCGTATTGAGTTATCCGAATCATGATTGTGATCCGTTTTGGACCGTTGATCGTCCCGAGCCACGAGTATAAATATCAGAAATAGTCGAAATTTTTTCGAAAACACTGTTGGAAGTTTGACCGGCGTTGACTTTTGGTGTTGACCGTTGACTTTGGGCTGATCGGAGAACCACCGTGGGCATTGAACTGTTGCTGTCGGATTTCACGATTCCGGCCACCTCCAGCCTTGTTATTGGTATGGACCAATTCCTCTTTCGATTTGCTACTATTTAGAACTTGGAATTTTGTAAATCGGTGTTGATTTGAGGTAGAACGGAGGGTTTGAAATTCATGGATTTTCGCCGGAATCGGCCTTGTTTGGGGGCGGAGCTCTGATGGCTTTCCGGTGAGGATTCTTGGTGGGATCTGTTGGGTTTTTCTAGGGAGGAGTTCCCCTTTGGTTTGGAGGGACGGGGTGCCGTGACGGTGCAGGAATCGGCCCGGGAAGTTTTCCGGCCGGTTGTGCTCTTTGAGCTTTCGAGCTGATTTCCGGCGTGTGTGGCCGAATTGGACTTGGCCTCAGTTGAGAGAAGTGTTGGGATCGTGGAGGAGAACCTGGTGGGAGCTTGGCCGCAGGAAAATCTCTCTGGTTGACGGCGCGCCGACGGTCAACGACGGAGCTCCGGCAACCCGTTGACTTTTTGAAATGTGTCGAGTTATATGTCATTTTGCTCGTATTCACGCCCTGATCATCGCCTTGAGGTTTTCGAGTGGATTTGGGTACCGGATTTTCAGTCGAGGGTTTGTGTGGAAATTTCGGGAGATTTCGTCGATTATTTTGTACCGCGTTATATGTTTCCGGGAACGGTTGGTTTCCGAGGTGTGGTACAGTGTTGTGAATTGTGATTTTGATCAGATATATTTTGTGATTATTCAGGGGATCGAGATCGTGCTTTGGGCGAGGGATCTTCCGCCGGATCTCGTGATTAGCGTGAGTGCGCGCTTTGCTCACCTGTGAGTGGACTTTTCTATTTTCACTGTTGTTGCGAGTTCGTGATTTTTCGTATTTATTTATATACGATGTTAAGATTATTTATTACTTTTGGTGGTATTATTTTATATTTTATATGGTGATGGCATTACTTGCATCGATGTTTCGGCTACTCGGCTGATCACCGGTATTCAGACCCAGAGTTGAGAGATTCCTCTGGACAAGGTTGAGAGATTCCCCTGGGCAGGGTTGAGATATTCCCCTGTTATGCCGCTAGGGTTCAGAGATTCCCCTAGACTATCACCGTCGAGTTTGAGAGATTCACCTGACTGTCGGGCTTGAGAGATTCGCTTGGCACCTCCATATATACTTTCCGTAAAGTACAGTTATGTTTACTGCTTTAGTTTATTGATATGATATTGAGAAATCCGGTTGGGAGTGGTGCCCACGGTTTGGCTTTTGTGGCATAGGATGAAGTGTTATTTTCCGGGTGCAGGTTATGGCAATTCCGCGTTAGTAGCGTTACTCTGCCAAAATTTTTGTGGTTTTTGTTGGTTCGTGTTTTCAGAAGGGGTTTGATTCTGGTTTAGGAAACTAAATCGGGGTTGGGTCCCTTCAGTATCATTTAGAAAATGCAAGCAATCTTTTCTTCGAGGATCGTTTGTCAAGGTATCGTAGCGGAAACGTAGAGGGTATGTGAATTGTAGTTCATGGGGAATCATGCTAGCTTTTTCGAGAAATTACTGGGTTTCTCTTCGTTAAGGGAGACAACTTCTTTTGGATACAAGACTCACTACTCAAGTTCATTGTTTTTATGGTTTCCGTGGAGTTGTTTGAGTCATGATTTAATCTTCAAAAGTTAAATAGATTCCCAATATAAGTTTTAATGAACCTTTTGGAGTTGAATAGTAGCAGAATCAACTATTTTGCACTATGGGGTGCTCGGATCTAGTATTAATTATTTCTGACTGAGGTACTTGAAATGACCAACTAGCTCGAGGATGTGAATTTTTCAATTATGAATATGAGAGTTCACAATAAGGTAGATGAGTGTAATTTGAGTATAATATGTTGCACAAACTCCGGATTCTCACCAGACTAGTTGGAGAAGTATCATGCAGATGACCTAACGATTATCAACCGCATGGGTATATATAAGAACCATGTACGAGAATGCAAACTTCTCCATAGTTTTGATTGTCGTTGACGAAAATGTAGTTTATTAGTCATATGAGATATAAAGTCTTATCATTGATTACTATAGGAGAGTTGTCTCGTTTCTTGGACTTCACAACATTATGATATCTTGGTTAATTTTCATTGGTTAAGTATCCAGTGTCAAGGGAATCAAAAATATTTATAGTGTACAGTGAGGGAGATGGCAGAAATTTAATTATTCAATTTGAGATTGGGACTAGATATGTTGATTAATGCCTCAGTGTTTTACCTCCTCGAGTGGACAAATTTTGTAGGCATACGTTTATTTGTAAGCAGAGGTCTATGTCTATTACCAACAAATTGTCGATGTTGGATAATAGTGGATATGTTTATATAAGACACCTGTATGTGAGCTAGGAATATTTAGATTTGGGTGAATTGTTATATATTCTAATTGTAGTTTTTGAGTAACGAGAATAGTATATTGGGTATTGGGACTCAAGTTGCATACAATTATTACTCATTTATCACAGGCAGATGCATAGCTCATTAGGATTACTCCGATCTCAAATGGGTTGCTAAGTTCATATCTCCAAAATGGACAGTGAATTGAGATGATAGTTTGACTCTTTAGAGTCTGCCCTTAGTTTTGGGCGTATTTGAGGCAAATCTGAAAGATTTCTTATGAGCCTCGCTACATTACAGTTATTAATTGAGATTTCTGAGTTAGTCATTATAGTGTATTGATTGAGAGTTAGTGGAATTATGGAGATATTTGGTATTGCAATCATTGTGATTCATAAATACGCATGAGTATTAGTGAATTATATTCATAGTGTTGTTCAGTTTGATTGTGAGAAATCCGGATGAGATTCGGTGCCCACGGTTTATTTTTGGGTTTTGATTACTCGAAGTGTTCTCCTTATGCAGTTTTTGGGTTCCTTGAGTTTTAGGAGAAACTATGCCAAATTTTCGGTAGAATTTTCGAGAATAAGGGAATTGAGTAGGGTCATAATGTTCCCTCTGACCACTTATGTTACGGCTTTAGAATTGTCAGTCTTGGTCTTCGACATTAATTTTTATCTTTGTGGCCACGATGGTCACTTTTATGTGACAGTGCCCATTGAGGGACCTTTGGTAGGCTTATGGTACAGGGTTCAAGTGGTGATCAGGAGCCACTTCAGGGGGTAGAGATGCACCGTCATCTAGACAATTGACATATCAGAACCACAACTAAAGGATGGATAGACCGGACATGCCGACATCATTGTTAGCATTTTCCATGTGAGAGGCATGTGTATAAGATGTTTTAGTCATTTATATTACAGAGGTTCCATCCTGAGCCTTTAATATACAAGGCTAATAGTGAGTGGTTGTTTGAGATTCTCAATCAGGAGAACACGGCTTTGTAATAAAGCGATACTTGGTGAGGGTGTTACAGATAACCCTTCTTAGTTGTAGATTTTACTTGCAGACCGAAAGAACTCATGCAGGAGTAGTACCTATTGGTGTTTTACTGTATGTGCATAAATTTCAAGGATGAAATTTTCTTAAGAGAGGTAGATTGTGACATCCCGTCTCGAGATATTTTTTTTATGATTTATTTAAGGTTAATCAAGGAAGGTAGTTAGTTTTTTTATAATTTTTTAGTTGACTTTTTATCGGATTGTCAAAGTTTGTTGACTTTAGATGGAAGTCATAGAAATTGTTAAGACAAGTCTGTAGACGCGATGAATGCCGAAAACGGAGTTACAACAAAAAAGTTATAATCAAAACGGAAGTTTATCAGAAATGTAATAGTCGTAAATGGACAAGTACAAATATGAAGTTCTATTTTGGAAAATTATATTGAGGAAACTCATAGAGTTTATCGAGACAAGATCGTGACCACGTCAAGTGATTAAATTGGAGTTACGACAAAGAAATTACGGCCAACAAAAGTTTTGTACGGTTTTACAGAATTGATTAGTCGCAATTCACACATATAAATAGAACTTTCCAAAAATAGAAAGTTAAAAATTTTCCTTTTTTTGCTCAGACCTTTTCTCTCTCCTCTCCATCTCTCTCTCCCATGTGGTTATCTCTCTTCACCGTGGCTCGCTGGTGACGTCCCTTGGTCTCACTCTCCTCTTCCTTTCCTCTATGGTCTCTACCACCAAATCAACCGGAGTTAGCCAGGATTTAAAGAGGAAAAACCGAGAATTTATGGGTTTCGGGTCAATGTTTTTCTAGCCAAATCGACCGGCGAAACCTATTAGGCTTTGAAACTCTCCTCGCCACGAAACTAAGGACACCAAGAACACGATCTAATTTGACAGGAGCAAGGAGAATCGAATCATAGAAGTTTTAGAGGGATTTTGATTTCTGATACAACTCGTACCGAAATCACGCACTTATCGAACCACGTTACGCATTATCTCAGATTAGTCCCGTTATTAGGGTTGTTAATGACATTTTTACAAGGTGAGAATTTGACTTGACTTTCTTCACGAGAGTTGTAGAGTATTTAATTTCGAGTTCGTAAGAATTTTCGAGGAATTTTTTGGATAAGCGAGCTATTTTAAATGTTTATCAGAAATTTATGCAACAATAATTTAATTATAATTAGTTTTTGGTCGATTTAATCGTGACCGTTCGATCGAGATCAAAATGATTTTGGGCCATTGATTTGGGCCAGTAGCTTATATGGGTATATATACGTGATATTTTTGGAAAGTTTCCAAATTTGGCAGAAATACATACGGAGCTCGACCCGTATTTTCGTACACGACCTGTTTCACTTGGACCAACCCGAACCGCCATTTTCGGCCACCTACGGTGACACCCCACGTTTGGAGAGGAAGCTCTCCTCCTCCTCTTCCATTTCATGTATTTGATTATGGGTTTGTGGTTGATTTTGGATGAAAATCGACGCGATGAAACCACCAGATTTTGGGGTTAACGGTCGGTGGTGTTTCGGCTATTTTCCTGCAATGAGGCTAGGCGGGTTCGACTAGATTTTATCCCAGGAGTCAAACCCTTGTGGCTTGAGGACCGAGGGGCGGCGACGACAACGATTTTGGCCAGAAATCGATTTTAGGGCCGCATAGTTTCAGGCCATTTTTCGGTGAAACTACAGCGATTCGGAGCTAGGTCCACTTGGGAAAGTTGTTGCTCTTGGCAGAAGCTTTCTAGTGCGGGGTCGAATGCTCGCATTAGAGCTATTCAGCCGGGAGGTGCGTGTGGCTCACGCGCCTCCATCCACGGTAGTTTTCCGGCAAGTCAGTTTTCAGAAATTATCGGCGGGACTTCTAAGGTTGTTTTTAGGGTCGATTTTCATAATTTTACCCATATTTTGATATCGAAAGATCCGTATTTACAGGACATCGAGATTGTGACTCTAGCAGCGAAGGAAATTCCACGGGACCCTAAGAGTAGCCACAGACTTGTGAGTGGACCTTTATTTTCACAGTTGATTGCGAGTTGATTATTTTTACGCAGTACGCTTTACGGTATATTTTTAAACCATTTATTTGGAGTCTTAGGTTGTGATGGTTTGTTTAGTTGCATCGATGCTCTAGCTATTTGGCTGATCACCGAATAGTTGGTTAGGGAAGGTTAGGTGGTCTCGTCTAACCCAAATAGACTCAGGTTAGGTGGCCTGGGGACGATCCCGTCACATATTTGCATATTTTTAATTTCAGTTTAACGTCCCAAGTTAGGTGGCCTGGGAGAGCACCTCTATTTATATTTCAGTTATTCAGTTTAGAACTCGAATTATTTCATAAAAAATAGTGGAAAAGCATGAAATTACAGTTTAGCAATTTACGCAGATTATTATATTATCTTTGTCCACTCACGCTAACGTTTTATATTTTCAATGTCTTTCCCTGGGCTTTTCGGTTTCCGTTGCCCAGGTTACAGTGTTATTCCTGAATGTGCTTGGTATTGTCGAGAGTTCCGAGTCCACCAGTCATCCTTTCATTAGTAGGTTCCAGCTCACTGTCAGTTTGTATCATATGCATATAAAAGTCGCTCTGGATACCAGTTTTCTTATGTTGTTACAGTGAGACTCTTGTGAATAGGTTGTTACTCGAGTAGTCGTCGACTTTGCTTCTCCTTGTATTTAGAACCAGTACTTTGTAAAGTATGTTTTCAATCTTGAGTTTTACATCTGCTTTAGTTTCTGCTATATGTTGAGAAATCCGGATGGACGTCGGTGGTCCATGGTTTGTTTGTGGGATTTATCTGTTGAGTGTCATTTTTCCTGCAGATTTTTGGTTGTCTCAATTTTAAGGGGAGCTATGTCATTTTTTTATTATAGAATTTCATAGATTATGGTCATTCATTAGGGCTTGATCTTAGATTACTAGTTAATTTAGGGTTGGGTCCTTTTAGTTTGGTATCAGAGCATTACGTCACAGATTCTGTAGACTCTTCTGGTCATGTCAGTACAGACATTTGAGAACGTACGACACTTTTGGAAGGATGGCCCGACCGGCCGGTGGATGCCCATTATTCCAAGTGTTATGCATTGTCAGATGCTTAGAGTCTCTTAGTCGATCCAATTTGTGACTTCTTTCAGTGAGCTAATTTGTTCTTGGACTCGTAGGTCAGTGAGTATACCTCGCCAACCAGCCCAACGGGATGATACACAATCCTTGGCTCAGAAAATGTGTGAGTTAATTTCACGCATGATGCCAGCACCACATGAGGAACATGAGGATTTAGTTAGTAAGGCTAGAAAGGCAGGAGCTGTTCCTTTTACTGGTTCCCATGACTTTGAGACTAGCGAGAACTTGCTAGTTAAAATCAGTCAAGTTTTTGACCATTTGCATCCTCAATTGACCCCTGAGCAAATGAATGAGGTGGCCACAGGTATGTTACAGGACCATGCTTACCATTGGTGGTAGAGTACTGAGAGAAATGTAGCTCTCACTTCATGGACAAAGTTCACAAAATTGTTCATGAGTCATTTTTTTAGCGAGGCTTCCGAGCAAAGGAAGTATGAGAAGTTTATGAGTCTTCAGCAGGGGGACATGTTAGCAATAGAGTACTGGGATCATTTCACCCGCTTGGCCCGTTTTGCACCAAATTTCGTCAAGTCAATGAAGGAGAAGTGTTAGAGGTTTGAGCAGGGTTTGCGAACTGATATTGCCCCATACCTATCCGGTGTGTCACGTGTTGATTTTGATGAGCTTGTTAGTGTTGCTATGGGATGCGAGGATAGACTTCGATCCGAGCGGGGCTGGACTCGAAAATTTAAGGAAGATGGGCCCAGCCAGGGTCCTTCAAAGAGAGGATGTTCAAGCACTTTAGGTTCTACTTCATCTTCTGGTGAGGGATCTTCCACTCCAACTCTTCTTCACGTCGTCTGAGTCATTTTCAAAGATGGATGAGGAGGAATAGACCCTAGAGGCAGGGATCCGGTGCCAGTTCCAGTGGAGCTAATAGTTATCGTTCTACTCCATCAGCACCCTGGGATTTCCCTCTATGTGACAGGTGTCACAAGCATCATCTCGGGCAGTGTCAGGCTGGGTTTTCAACTTGTTTTCGTTGTGGCCGGATGGGTCACTATGCGAGGGAGTGTCCACATAGGTACACCTCAGGTGGATTTTTGGTGCAGAGTTCTAGTGGTGATCAGGAAGCCACTATAAGGGTTAGAGCAACACCGCCACCTAGACAGCCAGCTTATCAGGACCAGAGCCAAAGAGGGCGACCGCCTGCACAAACTAGACAAGCCTAACTTTACCATATGATCTTATAGGAGGGTAGAGCAGCTGCAAATGTGATTATCAGTACATTATATGTTTTGGTTATGCTGTTTATACTTTAATAGATCCGAGGGTGACACATTCTTTTATCTCCTTGAGATTAGCATCAATAGTTAATGTATCAGCCACTCCCTTACCGGTGATGTGGAGAGCAGTTGATCCTACTGGTGATATGGTTTTAGTGGGGTTAGTGTATAGAGACTGTATTGTCATGGTTGGAGGTTTCGGGTTGTCTGCCGACTTGATAACTCTTGATGTCGCGGACTTTGATTTGATTTTGTGTATGGAATTTTTGAGCAATCACCAAGCTTTAGTTTATTTTCATCTGAAAGAAGTGGTGTTTAGAAGTTTAGGGTTACCTAAGATTTTATTCTGTGGAGAAAGAAATGTTCTTTCTCCGTGCTTGATTTCAGCTGTGAGAGTCGAGAAATTATTGCGGAAAGGGTGTACCGCATACTTAGGGCATGTTATTAACACTCGTGTTTCCACTCCTAACCTTGAGGAGGTTGCAGTGGTCAGGGATTACCCTGATGTGTGTTCTGAGGAATTACCAGATCTTCCTTCAGAAAGGGAAATTGATTTCACGATTGAGCTTCTTCCCGATACATGTCTCATAGCTCAGACACTATACCGTATGGCTCCAGCTGAATTAAAGGAGTTGCAGGTTCAGCTTCAAGAATGGATCGGTAAAGGTTTCATCTATTCTAGTATATCACCATAGAGAGCTCCAGTTTTGTTTCTGAAAAAGAAGGATGGATCTATGTGGTTATGTGTTGACTAGCAAAAATTGAATCAGGTGACTGTGAAGAACAAGTATCCTCTGCCTCGTATTGACGATTTGTTTGATCAGTTGAAGGGAGCTACGATGTTCTCTAAGATTCATCTCCGATCAGGATATCATCAGTTGTGGATTAGAGAGTCTGATGTCTCCAAGATCGCATTCCGATCATGTTACGGGAACTATGAGTTTCGGGTGATGCCATTCGGTTTGACGAATGCACCTGCTGCTAGGATAAATTCATCATAGTGTTAATTGATGATATCTTGATTTACTTGAAGGATGTGAGGCAACATGCGAGACATTTACACATTGTTCTAAAGATTTTGAGGGAATATCAGTTGTATGCCAAGTTCAGTAAATGTGAGTTCTGGTTGGATAATGTGAAATTTCTTGGCCATATGATTTCTGCAGAAGGAGTTATTGTCGATCCAGACAAGATTAAGTCTGTGTTGCATTGTAACCGTCCTGTAAGTGTGCCAGTTATTAGAAGTTTTTTGGGTTTAGCCGGTTACTACCGTCAGTTTGTTTATGACTTGTCACGCATTGCAGCACCTCTTACGAAACTCATGAGGAAGGGACTTAAGTTTGAATGGTCAGAAGCTTTCGAGGAGAGTTTACAGACTCTGAAGACAAGGTTGACCACAGCTCCAGTGTTGACGTTACCAGACGATAGTGGGGAGTTTACAGTTTTCAGGGATGCCTTTAAGTTAGGCATATGGTTCACACCAGTTGAAACCCCATGAGGAGATATGGAGTTGGCTGCGATAGTTTTTGCGCTAAAAATCTGGAGACATTATTTGTATGGTACCAAACGTCGGATTTTTACTGATCATAAAAGCCTTACGTATCTTCTCACTCAGCCATAATTAAACTTACGACAGAGAAGGTGGGTGGAGTTAATAAGCGATTATGATTGTACATTCGAGTACCACCCTGGAAAGGCCAATGTTGTAGCTGATGTTCTTAGCCGAAAATCTGGAGTTTCCTTGTCTCACATTCATATGGCTCGGGTACCATTGCTTGAGGATTTACCAGCCACTGGAGTAGTGTTGTATACTAAAGAGGGAGGTAGCGACCAATGTGAGTCAATGCCCTATTTTTCAACAAGTGAAGGCAGAGAGGCATAAACCTTCAGGAATGATGCAGCGTCTAAAGATTCCTGTCTGGAAATGGGAGAATATTACCATGGATTTTGTATATTAGTTACCTCGTACAACCAAGGGGCATACATGTATTTCGGTAATTGTGGATTGCTTCACTAAGTCTGCACATTTTATACCAGTCTCAAAGAAACTATCGGTGAGCAAGCTAGCTATGTTATATATGCAGATGATTGTGATGCTACATGATATGCCTGTGTCCATCATTTCAGATCGAGATTCTCATTTCACCTCAAAATTTTGGGGAGCATTGCAGGAGACTCTGGGAACCAAGTTGTGGTTCAGTACGACTTTTCATCCTCAGACAGATGATCAGTCTGAGAGAACTATCCAGATGCTTAAAGATATGTTGAGATCTTGTATGTTGCAATTCCCAGGAAAATAGAATAAGTATCTGCATTTGATGGAATTTGCATATAATAATAGCTTTCACTCTAGCATTGGCATTTCACCATATGAGGCTTGTACGGGAAACAGTGTCGGACACCCTTATGCTGGACAGAAGTAAGAGAAAGGAGGCTCATTGGCCAAGACATAGTTTAGGAGACTATAAAAAATATTCAGATCATTCGAGACAGATTGAAGATTGCTCAAGATAGACAAAAGAGTTATGCTGACGTTAGACGTAAGGATCTTGAGTTTGAAGTTGGTGATTAGGTATTCCTGAAATTGTTTCCATGGAAAGGGGTGATGCGGTTTGGAAAGTGCGATACTATTTTTAATGTTTATCGAAGGTTTATGCAACAAATAATTTAATTATAATTAGTTTTTGGTCAGTTTAATCGCGATCGTTCGATCGAGATCAGAATGATTTTGGGCCATTGATTTGGGCCAGTAGCTTATATGGGTATATATACGTGATATTTTTGGAAAGTTTCCAAATTTGGCAGAAATACATACGGAGCTCGACCCGTATTTTCGTACACGACCCATTTCACTTGAACTGACCTGAACTGCCATTTTTGGCCACCTTCGACGACACCCCAGGTATGGAGAGGAAGCTCTTCCCCTCCTCTTTCATTTCATGTATTTGATTATGGGTTTGTGGTTGATTTTGGATGCGAATCGACGCGATGAAACCGCCGGATTTCGGGGTTAACAGTCAGTGGTGTTCCGACTATTTTCCGGCGATGAGGCTAGGTGGGTTCAACTGGATTTTATCCCAAGAGTCGAACCTCTATGGTCTTGAGGACGAAGGGGCAGCGATAACAACAATTTTGGCCAAAAACCGATTTTAGGGCCGCGGGGTTTCAGGCTGTTTTCCGCCCAAACGGCGGCGATTTGGGGCTAGGCCCACTTGGAAAAAGCTTTTTAACATGGGGTCGAATGCTCCCATTGAATCTGTTCGGCATGGAGGCTCATGTGGCTCATGTGCCGCCGTCCATGGTGATTTTCTGGCGAGTCAGTTTTCAGAAATTATCGGCGAGACTTTAGAAGTTGTTTTTAAGGTCAATTTTCATAGATTTAAGCATATTTTGATATCGAATGATCCATATTTACAGGACATCAAGATCCCAACTCTAGCAGCTAAGGAAATTTTATGGGACCCCAGTAGTAGCCGCAGACTTGTAAGTGGACCTTTATTTTCACAGTTGATTGCGAATTTATTATTTTTATGCAGTATGCTTTACGGTATATTTTTAAACCGTTTATTCGGAGGCTTTCTTTGTGATGGTTTGTTTAGTTGCATCGATGGTCTAGCTATTTGGCTGATCACCGAATAGTTGGTTAGGAAAGGTTAGGTGGCCTCGTTTAACCCATATCGACTCAGGTTAGGTGGCCTGGGGACGATCCCGTCACATATTTGCATATTTTTCATTTCAGTTTAACGCCCCAGGTTAGGTGGCCTGGAAGAGCACCTCCATTTATATTTCAATTATTCAGTTTAGAACCCGCATTATTTCACAGAAAATAGCAGAAATGCATGAAATTACAGTTTCGTGATTTACGCATATTATTATTATATATTTGTCCACTCATGCTAACATTTTATATTTTAAATATTTTTCCCTGGTCTTTTCAGTTTCCGTTGCCCATGTTGCAGTGTTATTCCTGAGCGTGCTTGGTATCGTCGAGAGCTCCGAGTCCACCAGCCATCCTCTCATCAGTAGGTTTCAGCTCACTGTCAGTTTGTATCATATGTATATAGAAGTCGCTCTGGATACCAGTTTTCTTATGTTGTTATAGTGAGACTCTTGTGAATAGGTTGTTACTCGAGTAGTCGTCGAGTTTGTTTCTCCTTGTATTTAGAACCACTACTTTGTAAAGTATGTTTTCAATCTTGAGTTTTACATCTAGTTTAGTTTCTCCTATATGTTGAGAAATCTTGATGAACATTGATGGTCCACGGTTTATTTGTGGGATTATCTATGGAGTGTCAATCTTCCTAAAGGGTTTTGGTTGTCTCAGTTTTAAGGGTAGTTATGTCAAAAAATTTAAAGAATTTCATAGATTATAGTCAGTCTTTAGGGCTTGATCATAGATTACTAGTTAATCTAGGGTTGGATCCTTTCAGTTTCAAGGTAAATTTGACTAGGTAGAGGTCAAATTGAACTTTGGTGTAGTTGAAAAAAAAATTGTTGCTTGCAAGATTTTGAATGTTTTCAGGTTCGGATCGCCAGAAAAAGTCATCGGCGACGGCGGGCGCCGTCGGTGGTTCACGGCGGTGCTCCGACAAAGGATATTTTAATATAAATTTTATGTCATTTTACTCGTAATTATATATCGAATGTAATGAATAGGTTTTTAAATTGATTTGGACATTGTTGATTAAGATGTGTGGTTAATCGGATATTAATTAAACGATTTTTCTATTATATCGAACGATTGAGTCGATAGTCGATTCGACTTCGAGTCGCGTAAAGTTTGATGAATGTACTTTAAACATGATTTAGGAATCAAAAATGGATTTAGATTAAAGCATGTCATTAGTTCAAAAAATACGTTATTCAAGAATGCGAGGTTCTCGATGATAATACTCGTCGTTGAACGAGTTAGGCTATTGTTCGTGAGATTTTTCCCTTCAACCTTTTGACTATTGATTAATTGAAGGCTAAGTGAATTTCTCTTACCTGCAAGTATACGGAGTCAAGTTATAGTATTTGTCAGGAAGTCGAGTGACTCGATTGTGTACTCAAATTACGGATTAACTAGACACAAGATATGACACTAAAACTAAAGCAAGATGTGGAAGTGTATCATACAAGACTAAGTTCTTTGGAGACTTAGCATTTCAAGGGATGGTTGAATTACGATGAGTAGTTCACCGAAATGTTGATTGAATGTTTACTACTAAGTAATTAAGTGAAAACATAAAGTAAGAACAAAACAAAATATAAATGTTTGGTCGCCTAGAGATGTCGTCACTAACCAACTCAATGTATTAACAATATGTGTCCAAGTTATGAGTTTAGTCTGTCACACGTTATTGTCCAATTCGTGATCTTTTGGAGTCACCATTGGTTGTGAACCGAATCTCCTAGGCCATTAGGGCACTAGAAGTGTTCCGGTCCAACATTAAAGTATAAAGCAAACCGACACTAGAATGCAACTCAATTACGAATCGTATCCTAATCATATCACATGCCTAATGAGTTCAATATGTGTTCACTTATGATGAATGTGAATGGCTTTCCTTCTTAAGTCCTTAGTAGAGAACATGAAAGTATGTTCAATGACTTTCATAATCCACACATTTTAGAACATGATTTAGAAGAAGTAACAATTAGCTACAAAGCTCCTTCGAGTCAATGTAAGCTTGATCAAAGCTCCTTGAGTCATTTGGATTACAAGAAGGCTTCGGTCCATGCTCAAGCATAATGAAAACCAAACATTAAGCTCATCTTCTCAAATGCAACCTAAGTCATGTTTACATGCTTATCTTCCTTAAGTGAGTGACTAGTTCACTTAGGTTCATTTTTAGCTTTCTTAAACATATCTCAACCTAGTCATGGCTAAGACATGAATATGAAAATATTGAATCAAGCCCAAACATGCAAACATACCACAATCACATCACAAGCTATCAAACTCATTCACAACATGTAGTACATTAAACCAAATTCAATTTTATAACTTAAAACATAGTTGTATGTACATCAAATTGGCTAGGGCTTCTTCCAAAAAGCAACTACTCACTAAGAATAATATAAAGCAAGGCTAGATACATGCTAAAAATAAGAAGAGGAAAGAAATAACCAAGAATACCCTTAGCCAAAGCTCCACCAAATGACTCCAAGGTTTCTTGCTCTACTTCTTCACTCCAAGTAAGCACCAAGTCTTCAAGAGGAGGTAAAGGTAGTCCTTAGGATTCCAAGGAGCCAAGGGGAAGAGGGATTACTTCCCACTACTTTGAACTTTAAAGACCAAACCAAACCTTTGAGGCAAAGATGAGAGGAGGAACATCCAAATAGGCCAAAGTGATAGTGTGGTGGTTGAGAGGTTCGGCTCTACCCAAGAGAGGGAAGAGCTAGGTCTCTAATGGTGGTGGTTATAGAGGTGTTTTGTCCTAGAAATGGAGGAAAATAGGTAGAAGAGAGTGCTAGAGGGTTATAATAAGGATAAAGGGTTTAGATAGAGTGTAAAACTATGGAAAATATGAAAATAAGGTGAGTTGTCTATGTGTGTGAGGGGGAGCTCGACCTTATAGTGTTGATGGAGATATTTTGGGTGTAAATCATTCAAATTTAAGCTTAGACATAATCCACATTTTTAGGCTTTAAGTGGTGGTCCTAAGATGACTCACCCATATCATGTGAGTTGTATGTGCATGTCTCCACACCAAAACATCTTCCCATTGGGATTAGGCCATCATGTCTTGACCATATCATATTCTGGCATGGACTCACCGGAGTTGACCGTTGACCGCATGTTGACTTTTTGTCTTTTCCCCATTTTTGGTCATTCTTCTCCAAATGCTTAGGAAACTTGCTTGGCTTCTTAAAAAAAAAGTTAATCTCCATCTTTAAGCTCGTTTCCATGCAAACTCACAATTTCCTAGTATGACAAGGAAACGTATTAAAAATGATGCTTTATTCCAAGAAGGCAAGCATTAAGCATAAGGTTAGACACATAATTAGAACGTAATTATGGACCTAATAGCTATGCATTTTGATTTTCGACAATTAGTTATTAAGTAATAATCGTTGTTTCAGGATGAGATGTTCACGACTAGTGACAGATGCATAGTAGCGTCAACAAATGTGCTCTGGCTTGTTTAAAATCATGGCACTGTACTGTAAGTGAACATTTATTTTCACAGTCGATAGCTAGTTCAGCTTTCAATTTTCAGAATTTCAATATTTCAGTTTTGCGAGTTCATTTATTTTAGCATTATAGTATTACAGTTTAATTTACAATATATTTCGTAGCATTTAATTTGGAGGTTTACTTTGTGATGGTTTTATTTAGTTGCGTCGATGCTCTAGCTATTCAGCTGATCACCGGATAGCCAGTCAGACCGGGTTAGGAAAAGCACCATACTCGACCCAGATTGTCTCAGATTAGAACAAACACCCTAGACGCTCCCATCACTTGTACTTTTCATTTATACATTCGTTCTGGGTTAGGACAAACACCATGAACAACCACCTCCATTTGCAGTTTAGTTTATGGTACTTGAAATCGTATTATTTCACAGAAATCAGCAGAAATGCATACAGTTAGAGTTTTACAGATTTACAGTTTATGATTTTTGTCCACTCACTCTAACATTTTATGTTTTACGCCTTTACCTGGGTCTTTTGTTTTAAATTGCCCAGTTTTCAGGTATGCCAGCTGAAGTCATGACCGTCCAGAGTATGAGGCATGACAGTTCACAGTTTTTGTCTTCTTAGTGTAGGTTTTCAGTTGAAGTTCTGGGTTGCTAGTGCTAGAGTACCTAATACTCTAATACGCATCCCACAAGACTTATTCTGGGTTACTATGGTAATCTGGGGCGGATCTTGTCATACAGATAGTCCCCTAAACTCGTAATCTATAGCTTTCAGAATATGCATAGATATGAAGATAGTCCCTGTGGGAACATAAAAAAATGTCTAGGACATAGTACCTCCACAAGAGAAAATCAACGAACATTGATTGGACCACGCCTTTGACACATCAGATGCTGACTTTTCAACGTCAGAGAGAGAGAGTGTGTGTGTGGGGGGGGGGGGGGAGGCTACCTATAAAAGACACTCCGACACTCAAGTCACTAAGAGCTTTCGCAAGCAGAAACTCGGTGCTCAGAGAATGAATGAATCAAAAGAGATGCATGAACTGGTATTTGTAGGCATAATTCTTTATGATGACCCATGTGTAGGGGTGTCAAGGGCACTAGCTTCCTATATGTGCATGCAATCCCAAATCGCTCGGGAGTGGGAAGGTGGTGTGCTTATATATGCATGATCATATCCCTATAGTGAGACACATTTTTGGGGTAGGCCCAAAAAGTAAAACATTACAGGCGAGGCTCAAAGCGAACAATATATTACTATGTGGAATGATATGTGACATTCTCCCTCCAAAATATGGATAAAGACGTGGGCCTTAAGAGTCCAAACTGCTCGTCGAGAACTTTTTCGCGGTATCAGGCCCAAGCTTCTCACCTACTTTTGCACGTTCTCCAACTTTTCCTCGTCGACCCACTGGATTCCTGCCATATTTTCATCAACGATTTCTGACTCGGTCGTCCTCACTCACAAATTCACCACGTGACATTTTACCGCTATCTTTTCTTGGTCGCTAAGCCCATCTGTCATTACCTGACATTTTGGGCCTGCCTATTTCCTTTTATAATTCTCACTACACCATTTTGGGCCTCGATATCTTTCCTAGCCCATTAAGCACAAATCTATTTTGACCAACTTTTTATCCCCCACAAATGCCCTAAATTTTTTTCTTTCGGACCCAATTCCTTGGCCCAAAGGAAAATTTTCCGTTCGGCGGCCACTACCCCTTCATTTTCTCATCCTTAACGTGTGGTCATTTCTCGCGCTTGCTACGTTCAGTACATTTCCTCTTAACCATCACTCCACCCCTTTCATCTTCCTCTATTTTCTCCTCAACTCACCTTTATAACCCTTCATTATTTCCATCTTCCACCATCACATCACATCACATCACGTCGCATCTCTTTCTTATTTATGATGAACTCATCACCCCGCTTGTCAATGATCCTGAAAAGCTGCATCTTTAGCTTGTCCTCACATATAACTTCCTCATCACATCGATCAACTTCTCATCGCAGACCGGCACCTTGATACCTCCAATATACGAGAGGCATTATAAACATCATTCTTGATATCCTCCCTTTGAGATCATCTCAATGATGCCCCCAAGTTTCACGAGGCAATTTAAATCTCGCTCGAGATGTCTCCTGCTTGAAGAATATCACGATGATGACCTCAAGCCTCGTGAGGTAATGTGACTTGACCTTTCCACTTCCAACCAAAAGAGCAATGACAATTCTCAACCAAAAACTATTGGCAACTATCCTCTTTGAGGAATTATTTTTCCCCCACTAGTTTCATTTTTCTTTGCTTCATGGAGGCCCAAAAAGTAAAACTTTGCGGGCAAGGTCAAAAGCGAACAATATCTTACTATGTGGTATGAGATGTGACATTCTCCCTCCAAAATATGGATAAGGACGTGGGCTTCAAGAGTCGAAACGGCTCGTTGAGAACTTCTCCGCGGTATCAGGCCCAAGCCTCTAACCTACTTTTGCACGTTCTCCAACATTTCCTCGTCGGCCCATTGGATTCCCGCCATATTTTATCAACGATTTTTGACTCGATAATCCTCACTCACGATTTTATGACGTGACATTTTATCGCCACCTTTTCTTTGTTGCTGAGCCCATCTGCCCTCACCTGATATTTTGGGGCTACCTATTTTCTTTTATAATTTCTATTGCACCATTATAGGTCTCGATATCTATCCTAGCCCATCAACCACAAATTTATTCTGACTAACTGTTTATCCCCCACAGTCCCCTAATAAAAGTGTCGGCTACAACAAGAGTCTAAAACATTAAGTAGTTACTCTTGTTGTCAAGGCCTGGACAACATATTATTGAAATGAATGCTTTATGATATGGATACAGTTGATAAACTGCCAAGCTACTACTGCTATGGATTACTGTAGTGAATGTTTCTATCTTATGCTTTACGTTATCCAGATATTTTTCATATCATCTTTTGTTAAAATTCATATTGACTTTGCTGTAACTCTAATTATATAAGGTCAAATTTATACTTTAGAGAAATAGAGATCAGATTATAAAGGTAGCTAACATTGCCTTTGCTTTTGTTATTGCTCTTTGTTGCTATTGCAATAATGAATGAAAAATATCAAAGCGTGTTAAGCCGATCTATTATTTGTGTGTCGGTTAACTAGCTATCATATCAAAAACACTTTCTTCGCTCGAATTCTAAGAGTTTCTCAAGATCAAGTTTGTGCTCTACTTTTGCGAGGTTGTGAGGAATATTTTTGTGTCATATCTGTGTACCTTTTCGTTCAAAATGAACAAGTCGTGCTAGACTATTTGATCAACTAGTGAGTGCAGAGCTGCTTTCACGACCACCAACATTTGCTGTCCTCCTCCATCCCAAGTCAAATCCTTAAACTTGGTCCAATTTGGTGGCAAGCTCTATTTGGGACTAGCATAAAAAACTGTTATTTGTTCAAACAGCTCCCAGTTCAATCATATATATATATATATATATATAATTTTCATCAATTGTAAAATTTTACACTGAAATTTTAATATAAAATTATATTTTACATAAAATCGATAATGTAATTCGATAATTGAAGTCAATCATCTTTTAGATACTCGTACAATGATTGAGCAGGCAAAATTTTAGCTCAATCGGAGATGTTTTAACCATTTAATCGTGAAATTATTTAACAATCAATATATATTGTCCGATTTAGCTCAAAATTTGAATGTGGTAATCAAATGGCTAAACAATCTCTGATTGGGTTGAAATTTTGCATGTCTGATCCTTACATGGATATCTAAAAGATGATTAACTTCAATAATCGAATTCATTTTCGATTTTATGCTTTACACCAAAATTCCAATACAAAACTTCACAATCGATGAAAACTTATATATATAATCGATGAAAGAAAATTTGTCAAATATGCTTCCGCATAGCTACATGCATATTTGAATAAAGAACAACTTTCTTCGTGCAATAGCTTCCTTCATGTGTGAACAAGGTCAAGAGTTTTGTCTGATTTGTCTCGATCGATTGACGTGTAATTTGGGTTGCAACTTTCAAGAGGTCGGAATTTTCTCTATGCCGGCTGAAATTTTCATATCTTTCACTTGACCTATCAAATCATTATCAATTGCATGCCAAGTTTGATTATTAATTGATGTCGACATTGTCTCGATCTGACAATAAAAGCAGTGGGAGACTACTGTACTCGAATCCTCTCCTAACGGTGAGGTTGTTAACATCTACTTAACGAGGTAATTTTGACAAAAGAATTTTCACCATCTATCTCATCCTAAGATCTAAATTTATTTAGCTCTACTTTCTTTTCTACGCACTAAATCAATCACCATCATTTTCTCTTCAGGCTCTTCTTCATCTTAGCCAAAAATTCTTCAGCTTCTTCATCTCTATGTCACGAGTTTATTTTCCGACTAACACTCGTGCAGCCTTAGCACTCCCCTTATGCTAAGTCAGCCTCTCTCTTGCGAATGCTTGGCTAGAATGATCGAAAGAACAAAGGGAGAAAAACTTAGAAAGTAAGAACTTGTATTGCTGAAAGAAAGCTTTACAAGGGTGCTTGAATGCTTGCTGCCTAGATGCCTCAAATGGGAGGGGTGGTTCCCTATTTATAGCCTCCTCCTCCATGCCTAAGTGTTCTAGACTACTCTAGATATGTACAAGTATAGAAAGTCCTAGAGAAATCTATACAAGTCCAAGTATTACCTTGGTGGTTCTAGAGACTTCCGGAGTGCTCATGATCCTTGAACCTCTCTAGGATTCTAGAGAGTTCTCGAATTGTCCGGCTGCCTCCCAAACTTTCTGGAGACTCCCGCGATCTTCCGTAATGTTCTGCGGGCTTCTATAACATTCCGGATGCTTACGGAATGCTCAAAAACCTTCCTTGAGCTATGCTTGTCTTGCAAAGGCTCAAAGAAACGGTCGAAAAATTGGCGGGCTGTGACGTCGATCCAAAACCCGACGACAACGCTGTTCTCGCCACTCACTTCCAAAACAACCTCCGTATATCCTCCTAGACTTTTGATTACTCCGCCACAATTGCCTACCTCGAAGTCCAGACAGCCAGACCCACTCCATCCACGGCCTCTGATCCACTCCCAACTAGCCCTCTTCCTATCTTTCTTCTTGATTTGGATCTAGTGTGTTTTCCCAACAATCCCTTTCTCTACATTAATCAAGAGAAATAATCAATTAGTTTTTGGTTTTTGAATTGATTCTCAAAATTACATGTGAAAACAATTATAATTTCTGGGTTTCATAGTGGGTTGGAAGGAACTGGATTCTAACTTTAGTAAACTTGAACTTGAATCTTCTATTGAAAAAGTAAATGGCTGTTGTTTTTCTTTTAAATCACAGTTGCTTAAGATATTGATTGATTATAGAGGCCGATAAACAATGTACATACGCTACGCTGTAAACTTTAAAATGAAACAAATTAGAATTCAGTTCTGAAGAAGAAGAAGAAGAAGAAATAATTATTAGGTTTTGGGATTGTTTGATAAAGAGTTGAACCAAATGAAGATAAAAGTGAATTTAAGTCTTGGAATGAGATAGATGGTCAAGATTCTCTTGTTAGGTAGATGTTAGGAACCTCTCCATCAGAAGAGAATCCGAGTCCGAGACTACTAATAATAATTAATTTCTAATAAAGAAACATAATTACAAAATTAACTGTGTTTTATCACAATCGACAATTTGATCATATTTAGAAAATAAAAATGTCACTAAATTTTAATTTTATCTATTCATTTAGTCATGTGGAATAGCATATCACCTTCCCACTTCCAGACAATGTAGAATTACATGTCCATATAAGAAGATAGTGTCTTTGACACCCCTACACACGAATCATTACAATCTACCCCCTTAGGGGCCGAAGTCGTCCCACTCCAATATAAAATTATATACACATCACCTTCTTTTCTTTTCTAATAATTTGATCCCATTAATTAATCGGTGAGTGTAGGGTTGCTTCAATGACTCTTCCTCCATCTCAATTCTCCCGTCCACGTGTTTATATAGAGATCAACTCCTTTATTTCAATTTCTCATAAATAAGCAGCTAGATTACTTATGAAATATATAATACTTGAGTTGAGTACTTTTCTCTCACAGCTAGATTTCTCTGCTTCCATATCATACTGATAGAATGGAAGAGCTTCATATACCCAATTTCCTTCATGTCATGACCTTTTTCCTTTCCATCTGCCTTTTTCAGCTTACCCCCGTTGTTGTTGTTGGAACTTCACTTGGAAATGAAACTGATCGTTTTGCATTGCTAAAATTGAAGGAAGCCATAACTGGTGGTGATCCTTATGGGTCTTTGAGCTCGTGGAATGATTCATCCCACTTCTGCAACTGGCAAGGAGTTACTTGTGGCGTGAAGCATCAAATGGTAACAAACTTGAGCCTCGGAAGTTATGAGTTGCATGGAACCATATCACCTTATATTGGCAACTTGACTTTTCTAAGGTTCATCGATCTTTCAATGAATAGATTCTATGGCAAGATTCCACAGAATCTCGGTCATCTATTTCGAATGCGCTATATCAATGTTTATGACAACATGTTAGAGGGTGAACTTCCAGCCAACTTATGCTTATGCTCTCGACTCGTTTTCATGAATTTTGGGTTGAATCACCTTACTGGCAGAATTCCGTCGGAGCTTGGCTCATTGGTGAAGTTGGTGTTTCTTAATCTTGAGACAAATAACCTGACAGGAGGCATCCCATCAACAATTGGGAACCTTTCATCGCTCTCAGTGCTTTCCTTGGCATTTAATAATCTAGCAGGCAATGTTCCAGCAGAAATAAGCCGACTAAGAAACTTACTCACCTTTTCAATCTCTGTAAATAAATTCTCTGGTACGATCTTTCCCTACCTTTTTAACATAACATCTATGCAAGGACTCTCGATTTCTTCTAATGAATTTAATGGCACTATTCCATATGATATAGGCCTAAACATGCCTAACCTACAAATACTTTACCTTGGTGGGAACAAGTTTTATGGATATATCCCTGATTCATTATCCAATGCTTCTCAACTTCAAATCCTTGATATATCCCATAGTACTTTAAGAGGGAATGTTCCAACAACTTTCGGAAATCTCCCACATCTCGAAAGGATTGTGCTATATAATAATAGTCTAGGAAGTTATTCGGCTTATGATTTGGAGTTTATAACATTTTTGACTAATTGTAGCAAACTAGAGATACTTGGATTGAGTGAAAACAAGTTCGGAGGTGTTTTACCTAATTCTGTAGCCAATTTGTCAATCCAACTCACTCACATGTACCTCGGATTGAATCAATTATCTGGAAGGCTTCCTGAATCGTTAATAAATCTAGAGAATTTAATATTCTTAGGCCTGTCAGATAACTTATTCACTGGTGCCATTCCAGCCTCTTTTGGGAAATTTAAAAAGTTGCAGTATTTTGATATAAGCAATAATAGTGTATCAGAAGAGATCCCGTCTTCTGTAGGAAACCTCACTCAATTGTATATTCTCTACTTATGTGGAAATGAATTACAAGGGACAATTCCTGCTAGTATCGAGAGCTGCAAAAATTTGCAAGAGATTATAATCTCAAATAATAGGCTCAGTGGAGAAATACCACCTCAGGTTATTGGTCTTCCCTCACTTCTTACTCTCGACTTGTCGGAGAACTCACTAAATGGGAGCCTCCCAGCTGTTGAAGTTAGTAAATTGAAGAATATCATTACTCTCAACATCTCTGAAAACAACTTGACTGGAGAAATTCCAGAAAACATTGGAGAATGTATAAGCCTCCAAACTTTGTCACTACAAGGAAATCTCCTTCGAGGAATCATACCTTCTTCCTTGTCCACTTTGAAAGATCTTAAGTATCTAGATCTTTCTCGAAACAACTTGTCAAGTCAAATTCCATCAGGTTTACAGAGAAATCATGTTTTGTTATATTTGAACCTTTCTTTCAATAAATTGGAGGGTGAGGTACCAAAAGAAGGAGTCTTTCGAAACACAACTGCAATATCTTTGGTTGGAAATACCAAACTCTGCGGTGGTGTACCAGAGTTGCAGCTACCAACATGCCCCATCAAAGTATCAGAGCAGAGAAAGATGCATGGCTTTAAACTAAAGTTGACTGTTTCTTTAGTTGTTGGATGCTCCCTGCTACTAGCATTCTTATATGTTCTTTATTGGAGGATGAACATGAGGAAGAAACCCTTACTCGCAGTCTCATCATCGATCGACTTACTTTCCCAAGTTTCATACCAGACGCTACATCAAGCTACTAGTGGATTCTCACCAAGCAACTTGATTGGTTCAGGTGGTTTTGGCTCTGTGTACAAAGGAATCCTTGATGAGAAAGAAAATAAGGTAGTTGCAATAAAGGTCCTTAACCTCCAACAGAAAGGAGCTTCCAAGAGTTTCATGGCAGAATGCAACGCACTCAAAAATATCCGACACAGAAATCTTGTGAAGAACTTAACATGTTGCTCCAGCATAGATTACAATGGCAATCCATTCAAAGCTCTAGTGTTTGAATATATGTCAAACGGAAGTTTAGATGAGTGGTTGCACACGGCAAGCCGATCAAGAAGTTTGAGCCTTCTTCAGAGACTGAACATTATTGTTGATGTTGCTTCTGCATTGTGTTATCTTCATGACCATTGTGTGCCACAAATCATCCATTGTGACGTGAAGCCAAGCAACGTTCTTCTTGATGATGAAATTGTTGCTCATGTAGCTGATTTTGGATTAGCAAGATTGATTCCAACCATAATGGACTCTTCTCATAATCCAAGTAGCACAGTTGGAATAAGAGGAACTATTGGCTATGCTGCTCCTGGTAACAATCTTCCAGTACTTAATAATTTCTTACAGTCCCTTTCAAAAAAAAAAATAACAGTTTTTTTATCCACCTTAATTATTGAAAGAGCAATGATATGAGCTTAAGATAGGCATCATTTCGTGACCTTAGAATGATGTGGCATTTCCATCTCATTTTAGTAAATAAATTGCTTACCCATGTTTCATGTAAAAGTTTTGCTAGCCCAATATTATCCTTGAAATCTTATTTTATGATCATCCTTATATCGTTTCAGAAAAGAACAAAAAAAAAATAATAATCCTTATTCATATGTATATTTGAAGTTTTGAACCCACTAAACCTATACCAAGAAGACTAAAATAAAAAACCCAGAAAGTATCCATTGAAACCCCAACCCCCACTGGTTAGGATTAGGCTTCCTTAGATCTGATCTCTCCGTAACTTTGTTCATTAGGTCTTTTTTGTGATTCATAGCACGGATAACTCTATTAATGAAAGACTAGCTTCCATTGATACTTGACTTGATTGAAGACTTGGTATGAACTAGTTAGAAAAAATAAGATTAAACTAGGCAAAGGGTGCCAGGTATTAGTAAAGGAGGGTTTAGGGTAAATGAGATCGATCACCAACGTTTAATTCCAAGAAGTTTACAATTCCATCATTATAGAGAAGATAATCGGACTTCTACATCTAAAGCATACCGATGAAATTCGAAATCAAATAAAGAGAAAAGCCTAGGAATAAGAACACGAACTTGAAAAAGAAAGGGAAATGCAAGATTTGCAGAAGGTATATCGATGGATATAATTGATGTCAATTGGAAAAGAAAAAGAAAAATTTAATTAAAGGTAAGATAAACTTCTAATCAAATGACATGACAGCCAACTGTTGACATGTAAATGACATGGAGTTCTACGTCATATCATATTAAAGCCACAAAATTAGGCCTTACATAAGGCCAAAATCATTTTCCTTATTAAAAGAGCTTGAAATTTGTTTTAATCCCCAATGTTTGTACGTAGTCGCTCTTATTTTTGAAATGAATCTCTATTATTGTGCTAACAAAAATAAGTATAAATATTACTATAGTAGTACTGACATAAACGTACTTTGTTTTTAAATTTCTAGTATTTGCCTCTGTGATTTAATACTAGTTTGATCCAACTTTAAGTATATTTTTTAGATTTTCAAATCCTATTGGACTCTTCACACATACAGGCATATGTAGATAAATAACTAACTCATACAAACGATTGTGCACGATCCAAATAGAAAATATGTGTGTGTAAGTGTTTCTCTAGTCTGTATGGTTTTACAAAGTGATGATATACCAGATGGTTTACTGAATTTGTAGAGTATGCAAGTGGTGTTGTGGTATCAAGACAAGGAGATGTATATAGTTATGGAGTCCTTGTGCTGGAAATATTTACAGGAAGAAGACCTACCGACGATTTGTTCGTAGATGGTTTGAATCTCCATAACTTTGTAAAGATGGCCATATCAGATGGAAGACTAATAAAGATTGTGGATCCTAATCTTCTTGCCACTTTAAAAGAGTCGATGGAACCTGCAACAACAAAAAATGAAGTAAACTCCCTCAATGGTAACAACAGTACTGGAATCGAAGTTGAAGAAGGAAAAATAAACGTTGAGAACTTAGGAGGGATAAACAGTTATGTATGGAAGTGCATTCTTCTAATTATGAAAATAGGGCTTTCATGCTCGGAAGAATCACCAAGAAATAGAATGTCTATGGAGGATGTCAACAAGGACCTCAACCATCTAAAAAAAATCTTATGATGGTATCTGAATCCGCAGAGATCGAAAAATGGAGAAGGCAAGAAACAGCTTAACAATAGGTGCAGTTATTTATTTTTCTGGTACATACAATAAATTATGCAAGTTAATTTAGAGTTCCAATCGATGAATTCATAATCCACATTTTCTATTTTCTTTTGCAGCTTCCCTTCTTCCTCACCATGGGAAGTCTTTGTGAAATAACTCCGATGAGAAGAAAAAAGGTGTTAAGAGACCCTCTTGGCCCAACCCTAGACACTCTAAGATCCTTTTTCAAACCTGGCTTTGCCTTGAACTCGTGGAAGAAATAAGATGCATGCAGCTTAGTTACGTGACCGCATTTGGAATTCTAATTAGTGAGTTATTTGTTTTGTCGTTTCTCCAATGCAGACTATCAATTTGTAGTTTGATTTATGTGAAGACGTAATTAATTAAGTGATGTAATATACATTTGACTATTTGATCGATGATATGAATTTCTAGTGGTACACTATTTGATTTACTGAGTTCAGGCTTCGATCACAACATAAATTTCAAGTCCGCTTGGGGCCGTTGTCATGCTTATTCTAGCTAGACAGGGCTAGCTGGTTGCAACTTTCTCAAGTTCAATTCCCTTCCCCTAGACTGCACCAGTACGTGTAGTTGTGATCATACATTGAAGTGATTGAACCTTAAACTGAAAAATACTCACAAAATTTATTTGTTTTGGATGTGTCACATTATATATACATGCATGGGAAATTCAATGAGTATGTAGATAAGTGTAATTATTGAAGTTGGTTAATTTTCACTTTTCACTATAGCCAAAACGTGACCCAAGCCAGTATATGTAATTTGGAATTTGCATGCATGGAAGATATAGAGTTGATGTCCTGCTGCAGTAACCCAAGTCTCTTGAATACAGAACTACCATCCCAGCTGATGAGCATGCACCCGAGAGTGAGAGAATAACTGTACGTCACCTGTATTTCAATTTTTTGTAGTTTACGGAAATCAGTGAACTAAATACACCGTAAAGGGTATACATATACTGTATATACAAGATTTTTTCTCAAACATTTCAACTTGCAAATTCTCGGTTGTTCTCACTTAATCGATAATGCAACTGCTTGAGTCAACTCTGATACATCATTTTGTTCTTCAATATTTTGTAGTGACAGAAAAAAGAGCCCAAATTGTCAATTGTAACTCATTAACAGTCTCTACTCATCCCATTCATCAGAGCTGATCCATCAGCAACAATGCATAACCAATGAAACTAAGGATGCTAATAATGCCTCGTTATCTATACGAAAGTAACTTTATACGGATGGAGCTTCTATAAAGTGGATCAGTACGTACAAACTGTACAGTTTCCTTTTAGAATTAAGGGCAAGTGACCAGTTAGAGGAGGACGTATTTGACCGAAAAGTTCTGCAAAATTTGTATTTGACTGACAAGTCACTTATTTAGAGTAAAATATAGTATAAATGATAAAAATAATGTATTATATAAAAAAATTACCCTGGTTTTTTCTCTTCGAAGAAAACATAATTAGCTTTCGTTATCCTACGAATTCACTATGGGCTTTTTTGCCTAATTTGTTACTTATGCAAGCAGAATCACTGTTGAATTCTTTTTAATTAGTTAAGAAAACTAAAGTGAACAAAACTGGAACCAAAGTGAATAATGTGGTATGGTATAATTCTTTCTTATCGATACACATCAATTTCTATATATCTACGAGCCCACGGGAAGTGATTGGTTTAAGGATAATGTAATATAGTATAATTTTTTCTTATCGGTGACATATCATTTTTCGTTTGTATGTCTCTTATCTTATACGCTACATTCTTAAAATCAGCAAATACAAAATTTACCACTCAATCTGCAGTAATATTTGTTTGGAGGGAAGCCTCAGATGCATAAAAATCAAAATAATGCAGTGATGGTAAAAAATTGGGTTAGGATAAGATGGAAGGAAAGATATAGAGAAACAGGGTGTGAGTACACTAAGGATATACACTAAGGATAAGAGTATATAGTACGGGTATTATCATTTTTTTCATTTATTTTGACATCAAATTTTTAGCCAAGGGTATATTCATTTTTTCCATTTTGTCAGTCATTCCTAATGGCTTTGTTGTCTGTCTTAGAGGACAAGGAATCATGGAATTTAGGAAGATTAAGGATATCCTTCCCTTCACTAATGTGTACAAAATTAGAGTCTGTGCTATATATGCTGGTGTGAAGGCCAAAAAAATTCAACGGCGATGACTTCGATGGACTTTACTATTTACTGGTGGATGAGCATGTGAGAATTCGTTTATATGCATTGTATTTTTAATGGTTAAATCTCTTCCTTGATTCAAATGATGATTACATGAGAATAAATGGGAGTAATGTATTTATGTCTTTAATCTATGAATATACACTTGATTGGCTTATTCCACTATTTTTTAGCCTAAAAATGCATCCTGGGTGATATATGGCTTTGGTGGTTTTCCTTTATATATTTTTATCAGTGTGGTTGTGTGAATTATAGACCAAGATATGTATAATTTCATTAAGTTTTTATTGGTTTGTACATGCTTACTGTCCTAGACCTAATGATTGATGCTTCATGAATTCTCTTTTGTGTTTCATTTCCAAGGTCGTTCTTATACCTCTGAATCATTATGGATGATCATTGCTTTTTGTTTTGTCCAACTATAATATGTTTCTTAGATCTTTTGAAATTGATTGTTGTTACCTTCTTTCATCTTTTTTATTTTGATAGGTTCACTGTTTTTAAGGAGGCATGTGTATGAGGTGTTCGTCTGCGGTTTAATATCATCAGTATGGTTCATCACTGATTTCTCATGCTTTCTAATTGTAATGCAGACATCTAGAATCCATGGATTCATTGAGGAATGCCATTACGAGTATACGCCGGATAAAATGACATAAGGAGAGATATGTGATATATCTGTGTTCTCAACAAGGAAAGACACTGCTAACTAAAAGGTAAGCTGATTATGAGGCAATTCTCTGTTTTCATGGAAAAATAATCTTCAAACAGGTTGAACAACAGCTACCTTTGTTTCCAAAATTTTATTTTCTCCTACTTCAATTCTCTGAATTGTCATCGGAAGTTGACACCAAACAGTACTTGCAAGCAAGGCATTTTCTATCTTATTTGTATTTCTGTATCCTCTATTTTATCTAACGACACTCACAATATTTGTTGTTGTATTTTAGATGTCTATGCTTGCACCAAACATGTGAGAGTTCCGGATGTGGTGGATGTAAATAATGAGAAAAAAGGGAAACCAAGTGTGATGTCATTGTTCAGAACTTAGGGTAAATTAGTTATTTTCCGATACACATTTAAATAGTCTTAATTTCTTTATGTCAATAAATGTATTTTTATCCTGTATTTTTCCATTGTAGGAGAGAAGAGCTGAAGATAATACTATGGGGACAATGTGCGAGATCACTACTTTTCGAGGAAATAATGCTTAAACCTTTGCCTATTCTTGCAGTGTTTATTGGATGAGGATCCAGCAGTACAAGGGTTTTATTCTGCAACCAATAGAACCATGTTACACTACCTATTCATACTTACATGAATGTATAATTTTGGTATGTCAACCTTACTCACAGATCAAATTTTAGTACATAGCACATGCCATACTTGCTTCGTCTTAGACCTACCAATTCTACCCAAAAAAGAATACCTTGGTGAGTAACTCCGGTTGGAATCAATTTTATCAACATTTTTTATTTATCACTCAATTGGCTTCTCATGGTAATAATGTGTTTGAACTAGATTCTCCAAAACTGGAGACAAGACGAAGATCACTGGAATGCATGAGAACCTGTGAAAGCCAAAAGATGTGAATAAAGAATACATGAAGACTGTCTCTGAATTGCACTTGTTGAAGCCTGACACAACAACGGTATAATCTAACAAATTATAGTGAAAATTATTTATTGATTAGTCGCAACCTCTCAATGATTCAAGCTTGTTAGTTGCATGTGCATTGAATTGAGTTTCTGCATGATTCTATCCATGATCTGAGGATATGTGTTGCATTATTGCTGATCATTATTATTACTGATTTATCAAGGATTTGTTGTTCTGCTGCTGCATTATTGAGGCTGTAGTATTCTAGACAATCTGTTGCATTTTTCATGATTTTGAGCGTGCAATACTTTGTCTTAGTGTTAGTTGTGTTTTAGTAGAGATATTGTTGTAATTGTGAATGTGGAACTGGCTTCGTTCAATTGGTTAACCTGGAAAATGCTTAGGCGTCTCTAAAATTTAAATTTTAGTACCTAGCCTATAGGTATCACGTTGGCTTCTTAATGACATATTCTTTGTTTGATGAAACAAAATGCCAATTGGTTGTTTTTTTTCTTCATGTGAATCCTCGATGTTCATTGGTGTTCGCAGTTAGGGACTTAGGGTATTATAGTTTGTGAAAGGTAAGGCATAACTAGTATTTGGTGTTCTTTCAAGTCAAGCATGTGTATTGTATTGCTAAAATCACCAGATTTGCTGATATGAAGGGATGGTACTATAGATGCTGCCTTAATGATGGTTGCTTCAAACAGATGAAGAAGGAAAAACCTAATAACAAGTATTTCTGTCAACTACATGGTCTACAAGTACCAAAAAATATGTGAGCGCTTTTCCTTTTGGAAAATATTCAATCCGATATGTTTAATAATGTTGTCACATCGCTTTCATTATCATTTATGTTTGTTCAATGGCTCATTAGTATACTAATTATCCATGAACAGTTGTTAAACACAGTAATCTGTAGTCTCTTTTCATACTATGATATCATGTTATGTGTTGTTTATTTTCTCATGTACAGTAAAACCTCAATGAATTAATAACCTCGGGACTGACAAAATTTATTAATTTAGCGAGGTTATTAATTAATCAAGTATTAAATTAATACTCAAGTCTCCACGTTAGGACCGACAAAAAATATTATTTTAACGAGGTTATTAATTAATCGAGTATTAAATTGTCGAGGTTTTACTGTAGATGCATATGCAACTGAATATAACTGATTATGTTTTACAGGTACAAGGTGACTGCCATAATTGAAGATGATGAAGACCACGATGATGTTATACTGGTTGGAAAATCATGTGAGGACCTCTTTGAAATAAGCTGTGATGATCTCTTGGTCAAGAGATTTTATCCTTAAGAGAACCATGTCAATAGAGGTTCTCTCAAAGATTGGAGAGACATATATATTTGAGCTGAAGAGCAGTTACTTGGGAGATTTATATGTCAAAAACGTCATGAGAACAACAACGAGGATAAATGAGACACAGCATGACAAGTCAATAATGGACACACCCGAGAAGCTCCAGTGTGAAAGGAAGTGATATTCCCTATCCTCTTTAAAGACACTCTTCATAGAAGAACCTAGGAAGAAACTCAAGATGTAAGTTCAATGAAATCTACATTTGGATATAAGTTTTTTGATAACTATTTTGGTTGATGTTACTTTGCTATTATCTATAGACAACAAGCTGAAACATCCTCATCTTTGGACAATGAGGAGCAGGAGGCAATAAAAAAAATTGACATGGGGAGTGACCAGGGAGTTGATTAAGCTGAAGAAAGGCAGGAGGTATGTATCCAAGAAAGATTTTTCATGAAGACAACCAGAAGTTTTTTTTGTGAACATTTCATTGACCCCTTACAAATAGTTTCCTATCTGATCATCTATTAGTATTTCAGTTTTTATCATAGTATCTGCTATTAACCAACTAATGTTGTGATCAAGGTAGTGTTCTTGATCTGGAGGTTAGCTGTTTTGTTTAATTGGTTATGTAAGTACTTTGTGTAATATAACATGAATGTTTAGTTTTTATTTGATCATATATGGTATCAAGTGTGTTATTGTTATCGCATAGATTACTCTCCCATAAATTGGACTAATTTTGGATGAAAAGAATGATCTTACCCTGTATAGTATCAGCCATGGGCCACAATGATTCATTATACATGATTTCAAAGATAATGATGCAAGTCATTTTTGTACCATTTTGGAACCCGTGGTTTAACAGTAGCAAATTTTGGACCTCTATAAATGTCTTAGATTACTTCCAATGTTGTCTATATTCCCTTTCTTTCACATGTCATATATACCAAGGAACATACAGAAGAGGTATTCTTGGATTGTTTTAAAGACATGAAATCAGTAGGTTACTATCTTTGTAGTCATGAAATCAGAATACCTATATTGTTTCCAACTTCAACATGTGGTGACTTTGGAGCCTCTGAGTTAGTAATAGAATGTTTGGACACTACAAGAAAAACGGACTTAGACCACGGAGCATTTCCGTCGTCTAAGTGACGTTTTCCGTCATCTAAGTACTTAGACGACGGAATCTCCGTCGTCCAAGGTCCGTGCTCCAAGTGCTGTCGTCCAAGCACTTGGACGACGGAGATTTAGTTCTTCGTCGTCCAAGTGCTGATTTAGTTCTCCGTCGTCCAAGTTCACTTGGACCGCGGACGTTCTCCGAGGCCCAGGTAAACACTTGGACGACGGAGATTTAGTTCTCCGTCGTCCAGGTGTTTACCTGGGCCACGAATATTGATACGTTCTCCGTGGCCCAGGTAGTCACTTGGACGACGGAAATTCAGTTCTCCGTCGTCCAGGTGTTTACCTGGGCCTCGGAGAACGTATCAATCTCCGTGGCCCAGGTAAACACTTGGACGACGGAGATTTAGTTCTCCGTCGTCCAGGTGTTTACCTGGGCCTCGGAGAACGTATCAATATCCGTGGCCCAGGTAGTCACTTGGACGACAGAGATTTAGTTCTCCGTCGTTCAAGTGGAAATTTAATTTAAAAAATAAATAAATTGTAATTAAATAATATTTATTTAATTTATTATTAATTGAATTTAAATAATGAAAAATGCTAAAATTAATTAAATAAACAAAATTTTGAATATTACTTAATTATTAAATAATTAAAAATAATTTGTACATACATGAATAATCGAAAAAACCCATAAATTAAAAATTAAAATATTTTTCGGAATGCGGAAAGAAACGAGATAATAAACTACTAGCTAGCTAATACACTGGAGGAGCAGATGCACCGCCGAGTCCTCCTCCTCCAGCCGGGTCGTTGTCATCGGGGTGTGGGTTCGGATGAGGTTGACATTCTTCTCGATTTTGTTGCATGAGGACGATGAGTTGGGCTATTTGTGCTTGTTGTTCGTCAAGTCTTTGCCACATGGATTGATTCTCCTCTCGTGCCAGTCGACCCTCTTGAATGGCTGCTTCGACGGCCGCAGCCTGAGTTCTTCTCCGCTGGCCCGAACCTCCCGTAGACGATGAGTCGGAGGTCGTCGACAAATCTCGTATCACCCTAGGCCCGAAGTGCCTAACCTCCTTGCCAGCTCTATGACCGTAGACCTCATCGGCGATTGCAATTTGTCTCTCTAAGGATAGAGGAGGCAGGTCTTCCGGCGGCACATCTGGGAACGCAAGCTGAGTGTTAGCCAACTCTTCCTGCGCACGCTCTATCACCCTTGCCTACAAAAGAATAATTAATTTATTATAATGAAATAATTTTTAAATAATAATTACTATAATTAAAAGCACATATATATATATATATCACTTACGCCGCATTGACTGGCTTCATTATCGAGCCCAGGCGTCACGTACGCGCTTATGCTTGCATCAAGATAAGGGTGTTTGGAGCCCTTATCCTTGTGCTCCTTGGCTATTTGAATGAACTGCTTGGCGCCGGTAGTATGGTGTTTGTCCTTCTTCCCCCGGTTGGCTTTGTTGACACCGGAGAATTTCTGTTACACAACATAATTAAATCATTAAAAAATTATTAACTAAAATTTAAATAATTAAATTATCTTAATTGAAATAAAAAAAGTAAATTAGTACCTTAAAGGAGTCATCGGCAAAGTGGTTACACAACCACTCCCACTCATCTTCTCTATCCCCACGCAGCTCTACGGGGGGAGGCGAGGGACCGTAAGTTTGGAAGTACTGATGGAGCCTGTACTTCCAATCTTTGTAGATTGAGTGGGCGGTTTGGTTGATATGCCTCAACATCGCCGGTGTCGGATCCACCGCAAATTGTTCTTATCAAAAATAAATAGAAAATTATAATCGTATATATTATGAAATTATAACTAATATTAACAATATTATATAATAACTAAATTGGACATATTACGTACCGAAAGATCTTTAAAGACTTTCGCCTTTTCATTGTCCGGCGCCTCCTTCCAAGTAGAGGCAGTGATACGAACTCGGCTACGGACGATTGACCCTATGCTATGCGCCGAGAGACTTGCTAGCTGAGCTATGGGAGGGCCACCGGTGAATTCTTCGTAGGGCAAGTCGATCTTTTTCCCCGTCGCCTTGCAAATTTTCTCCGATTTGCCCCATTAACGAGACCCCGAGTCCTTTTCGGTTCCGGGTCAGTGGGGACCCTCCTTTGCCTACGCCGGGCGCTGAACATGATAGATTCGGCGGTCGATGATGCCTGAGTACTTCCCGTTGAATAGGTACCGGGCGTCGGAGATTGGAAGGGGTCGACGTCATCACCGCCGGAGATAAATGGGGCAGACGGAATTTCCCCAACAGGAGCCGCCTCCGAACCAGATGAAGGGTCCGGATTGAGGGCGTCGTTGCCCTCCTGTTGAACCCAACCGACTTGGTCCGCCAACATTCGGAGCATGGCATCTTCTGCCTCCTGTTGCGCTTTCTTTTTGCCGGATGGAGCCATTTAAACCTAGGAGTACGTTGTTAAAATACCTACTTACCATAATAATTACAAGTGCAAAATTTACGCTAATTAAGTACGGTTAAGATTTAAATAAAGTACACAAGCTTGGCTTTTTCGGTCGTTCAATGGACGTGCGACCCGCGCGATAAAGTGTAAATTTTCAATTAATCAGCCTTGGTTAAATCGAAAAACATGGCCAATTAGGGATAGAGATAACGCGAGAGGCAGGACTAATTTCGACAAAAGTCTTTCTTAGTCCAAATCCTGTCACCAGTCATAACCCGTTTCTAGACACCATGTCCGACATTCGGCCAATTTTTCGAAAATTTACACTCCCTCAAGTCCTTTGCAAACTCCGCCATCAACCTCGTGTCCATAACTTCACTTAGGTTATGGTGTGCGGTGATGAAATCCACACATCACGAGGGGTTAAGGAGATAAGCTAGGAAAAGAGGCGTCATCTATTCTAAAGAGTGCGACTTAATAAACCAAGCCTATGTACTAAATTTAAATCGAACACGTACTACCATGCAATTTACTAGAAAATACACGTAATTATCAATTAATTAAAACAATAAATAATTACAATAATGAATTATTATTTATCATGCATTTAATAATAATTATTCATTTACCAATATAATTAATTATTATTAACAATTATTATTATTACTATTATTTAATTTTAATTAATAATTATTCATTACCAAATAATTAACAACTAATAATGATTACTAAATAATAATAATAACAACAAAATAATTATTATAATTACAACTAATTATTATTTAAAACTAATAAATTAAAAATATTTAGAAATTAAATAATTAATTAAATAAAAAAATATTAAAGAGTTAAAAAATAGAATTATTACCTCGTCGGAATTTCGCCGGAATATCGGAAGAGTAGAGTCGTCGGAGAGGGGGAACCACGCCGGAAATTTGGTCGTCGGAGCGTCGCCGGAGGAGGATCGCCGGAGGAGAGGAGAGGAGAGGAGAGGAGAGGAGGAGAGGAGAGGAGATGGAATGAGAAAATGGGGGGGTGGGGGTGCTGTTCTATTTATAGGCTTTCACTTAGACGACGGAGCACTAATTTCCGTCGTCTAAGTTCACTTAGACGACGGAAACAGTGTTTTCCGTCGTCTAAGTGAAGGGTTAAAAATTTTCGAAGCGGCGCGTAATTAATGGGCGGGACGTTTCACCCGCCATAAATTTGGACTTAGACGATGGATAATTGATTCTCCGTCATCTAAGTGTAAATTCAAGCGGCGCCGAAAATTGAGGCGGTAAATCGAACCGCCATGATTTTCGACTTGGACGACGGAGAAACACCTGTACGACGGAAAACTACATCTCCGTCGTCCAAGTGTAATTTTCATTGAAAAAAAAAAAATCGAACCGCCATGGTAAATTGAACCTGGACGACGGAGAACGTCATTCTCCATCGTCCAGGTTCAATTTACGTTAAAAAAAATTAAAAATTAATTCGCTAGGAATTTAGCGATCTGTCATTCGAGTGAAATAGTCGTCCAATATCGATGAACGCATCGTATATATGAACAGTTAAATTTGAACCGACGAATAATTTTTCGTTTTGAAAGTGGGTAAGTATCGACTAATCCTTACGACTTAAAGTGTTCAGGAGTAGAGGCTCATTTGCAGCAGAGTATTAACGAAATTGAATTTGGACAAAACAACCGTTGGATATGTTCGTCGTAACATAATATATAATTGTCTTCAAAGGACCATAAAATAATAAGTTCGGGAAGGGTTTCATCGGCACAGTCAACCGCAAAACCGAGAATTTAACAAACCGGAAACGTGGATACAAGGCATTTCGCAACTCCGATTTTCGAACCATCGAAGCTCACACACCAAGAATTGTTTACTCTAAAGTCTTGACGAAGAGAATATGCATTGGAAGAAGGTCTAGATGGTCGTTGTCTTAGAAAAATTTACGATATCTGCACCTGGACGACGGATATGAGATTTTCCGTCGTCCAGTTACTCACCTGGACGACGGATATGATATTATCCGTCGTCCAGGTACTAACCTGGACGACGGAAAATCTCATCTCCGTCGTCCAGGTGTATAGACCCTGAATTCAGGGGTTAGGGGTCCTTAGGTTATAGGGTATAGGGTTTAACACTTGAACGACGGAGAAGGTCATTCTCCGTCGTTCAGGTACACACTTGGACAACGGAGAATGACCTTCTCCGTCGTCCAAGTTCTAAACCCCGAATTCAGGGGTTAGGGCCTTAGGGTTTACGGTTTAGGTCGTCCCCAGTCATTTGTGTCTCCGTTCAATTATTCTGATTCAAAAATATAATTAAAAAATTGATCGATCGATCCGATCTGCTAGATTAATTTAGGGTCCAGGATTTAGGGTTTTATATGAGATTGAGATTTGGCGGGGCGCCAAAGGTGAAAATGGCGGGGGACCTAATATAAACGTCGACGAAATATCTCATCTCCATCGTCCAGGTGTATAGACCCTGAATTCAGGTGTCCGTTCAATTATTTTGAATCAAAAAAAAATTAAATAAATGATCGATCGATCCGATTTGCTAGATTTAGGGTCGAGGATTTAAGGAGATAGCCAAAATACCCAAAGGCGACAACCTGCAATTAATTTCTCCGTTGTCCAGGATATATAATTCGGATTAATTAATTACTGTAAACCTGCATCGATCATATATTACAATAATTACAATAATTAATTACCAATTAATAATCCTCGTCGTATGACCGTACTCTTCGTCATAATCGTCATCGTCCTCGTCCCCGTTAGACGACGGCTCATCCTCGTCATCGTACTCAACATCGTCCGATGAATAACCTGAGTCCTCGTCTGCTTCCTCTTCCTGCTCGTCTTCTTCATCTACCTCATTGATCATCTCATCTTCAGTTAGATCTGTACAACCATCAGGCATGGGTAACCGTTCACCATCTTGAACCAGGTCCATTATATCGGAGCGAATGATAGAAATATTAGGCTCTTGATAGACAGGAATGTCTCTTTCTGGTTCAGCAGCATCTTCAGTCGTCGCCGGTGTCCCTTCAATTGTCTCTGTATTCCATATTCCTCTGTGAGAGATATGGTTCACTATTTTCCACCCTTCACCGGCTTTCGGATCGTCGAGATAGAACACCTGCCGAACTAAGGTGGCGAGAGCGAAAGGCTCATCCTCATACCAGCTAGAGTTTGTATCGACTGATAATAGTCCCAGGCCTTCCTTTGTACGCTTGAACCATCTGCACTTGAATAGGAAAACGTTGACATCATTCCCGTAACATAGCTGAACCACATATACAATAGCCCCGTAATATAGATCATTGTCTTTCCCAACCGCTACCCCACTGTTTTGTGTTCTTCTTCCTTCGTCTCGGGCCAATGAATGGAACTTTACACCGTTCACAAAACATCCGGGATAAATATAGTGTTTAACCGGCTTCCCTGCTAGCAAGTGCTTTGGCCATGACCACCACCCCCCGTGGTTTTCAGATTTTTGCAGATCAATCATCTGCAAAAAAGGGCAAATTAATATAAGGGTTTAATTTGGACTTTCTCCAAACATGATCGATATGTACGTATATAAATTACTAATTAAATACCGAGAGGTACGTACGTACCCATTGGAAGAAATAATCGGGAAACTTCTTCTTAACCATTTTCTCAATCCACGCCGAACTCTTGTTTTGATTTAACGCCTGAAGCCTCTCCCTGTATGACATCATGTACGGCTCAACTTCGTCACAGTCTCGCAACACTACCCAATGTGCCTCAATAAGTTCTTCCCGTGTTAACGATTCCTTTAATACTCTTCTAAACGGTCGGACGACATTGGTGACGACAGAAAGATTGATGCGGGCACTTCGATCGGAGGCAGTGGGAGGTGGTGGATCTTTGAGGTACCTGTTGCAGTAAGTAACACACTCATGCATTAGGTATGTCTCTGCTATGGAGCCATCCGGGGCCGACCTGTTTTTGACGAATGACTTATACTGTCCAAGCTGTCTACAAAATCAAACGTACAATAAGAATAAGTACATATAGCTAGCTAGTAATCTCCAGTGGAACAAATTAATTAGTTGTACGTACCTTTCTTGAGGATACATCCAAGTGTACTGGACCGGACCAGAAATGAGCACCTGCTCGGGCAGGTGGATCATTAGGTGAATCATGATGTCAAAGAAAGCAGGGGGAAAAATCCTCTCTAGTTTGCAAATGATGGGCACAATTTGTTGTTGCAATTCCACCACATCTGACTTCTTTAATTCTCTGGCGCATAACCTCTGCCACCACCTGCACAATTAGTTCTACGATGTCACGAGGCAAGTATGGTCGAATTACCACTGGAATCAGACGTTGCAGCATAACGTGATAGTCATATGTCTTTAGACCCACAAACTTGTGTTGCACCTCGTCCACTGCTCCAGTTATAGTAGCTGCATACGTAGCCGGATAACGAACGCCCTTAAACCAGTGAAATACAGAACGTCTAAGCGTCGGCTTCACTGTGTAAGGTGCAGCTGGCAGCTTGTTGTACACTCCTTTCCTATCCCTCCTCAACCACAAGGGACGACGTAGATTCATTGATTCCAAATCTTTGCGCGCTTTGGGAGTATCTTTAGTCTTGAACTTAATACCGAGAATTTTTCTCACCACGCTGTCGCACACATTCTTTTCTATGTGCATCGCGTCCAAGTTGTTCCTCAGCTTCAACTTCGACCAGTAAGGGAGTTCAAAGAATATACTCTTGTGATCCAAATAGCTCAGATCATGTGGAGGAATTGGATTGCATTTCTTTACATCCGCGTCATTGCTCAACACACCAAAGTCGAAATAGCTCAACCTCTCTAAAATCTCTTCGCTCGACCAACTACGGGGTTTAGGATTGTTCTCTACCATCCCGTCGAAATGAGCTTCATCATGTCGCCACGGGTGGTCGTGAGGAAGCCATCTACAGTGACCCAAGTAACACACCTTCCCCGCGTGCCAACTAGAGTTCACGTCGTCCAAACATATAGGACATCCATTATATCCTTTTGTCCTGCAGGCTGCCAACATCTCATACGCTGGAAAATCGCTGATCGTCCACATTATGGCAGCCCTCATCGTGAACATCGTGTCAGTGAATTTGTCATAAGTTGGGACTCCATTTTCCCACAACAGTTTCAGCTCGTCGATCAAAGGTCTGAGGTAGACATCTAAGCACTTCCCTGGAGATTTGGGACCTGGAATTAGTACAGTAAGGAAATTAAATTCCTTGTTCATGCACATCCACGGAGGCAAGTTGTACTGCATCAGAATAACTGGCCAAGTGCTGACGGCGGAGCTATTACTTCCCCAAGGATTGAATCCGTCTGTAGATAGGCCGAGTCTAACATTTCTAACCTCTGCAGCAAAGTCTCCAAATTCTCTGTCGAAATTTTTGAAACCCTCCCCATCCGCGGCGTGTCGCAGGACATCGTCATCTATTCGCTTTTCTGCGTACCATCGCATCGCCTCTGCTGTGTGTAGAGACATGTACAGGCGCTGCAATCTGGGAATCAAGGGAAAATATCGAACAACTTTCACAGGAATTCTCTTTTTTGAACTCTTTCTATTCACCTGGAATCTGCATTGGCCACATACGGAACAATAGTCCAAATCTTTATACTCTTTGTAAAATAGCACACAATCATTCGAACATGCGTCAATTATCCTGTACTTTAGGCCGAGGCTGCTCAAGATATTTCTAACCTTATAATGAGATTTAGGAAGATTGTGATCATCAGGAAGCAATTTACATATTTGCTCCTGAATTTCGTCAAAAGCACTCACTGACATTTTGTGCTTCACTTTTATCTTCATTTGCTCCATCACATATTGCAACACATTCTCTCGACATCCAGGGAACACCGGGGTCTGTGCTTCAAGTAGCATCCAGTTGTACTTATCCATCTCACTGGTGTCAGTGGCCAAGCTAGCATCGGGGAATGTGTCATCATGCTCATTAGTGGTACTGTAACCTCCGTCTTGGTGTTGGTGTCCACCATGACTACATCCCGGAAACGCATCATGGACCAAATCTGCAGTTGGGTTGCAAGCTGGGGGTCCGGCACCACTCCCGCTGGATGAGACACCATGGTAACTGTACCCTGAGCTGAAGTCTGCTGCGCTGAACTCTACTGCTTCACCATGCTCGCTCCATGTAGTGTAACTCCACATCATACCATTTTCGTACAGGTGTTGCAGCATAACATTAACCTCCGCATACTGACAATTAAGACATTTCTGACACGGACACCTGAAACGTTTCTTTCCCTGACCATGTTCTATCGCAAAATTCACAAATTTGCTAACTCCATCCATATACCGGACATCACATCTATTCCTCAACTTTATCCAACTCTTGTCCATACTGCTACAAAATATTATAATTAATTAATTATTACATATATATATATATTAGTCCATTAATTTACGCTTAATTATACGTACTCGATCGACATCGATCCATCAATTACGTATGTACGTAATTTAATCTGTATATATAGCTAACATCCATGCATGTATTTACGTACGTTAACGTTTCACTAAATATATATTAAGCAAATTTTAACTGTGTACGTACGTACCTGCTGGTCTTCTCGATATCTGTTAATTAAGCTAGCTAGCTAGTCAGCGGAGATCCCTTATATATCCTGATCCGGCCTTCTCGGCCTTCTCCCTTCTCCTTCTCCTTCTCCTTCAATTCTTCTTCGAATGGAATGAAGAGAGGATCGGATGGAATCGAATGAAGAGAGCTCGAGTTTGGCATCGGGCTTATATAATGCTTCACTTAGACGACGGAGGTGTCGGTACGTCGTCTAAGTGGAAGTTACTCGGACGACGGCGTGTCGGTCCGTCCTCCAGGTGATCACCTGGACGACGGAGAATACCTTATCCGTCGTCCATGTGATCACCTAGAGGACGGAGAAGACTCCGAGGTCCAAGTGTCCACCTGGACGATGGAGATGGTATTCTCCGTCGTCCAGGTGATCACCTGGAGGACGGAGAAGACTCCGAGGTCCAGGTGATCACCTGGACGACGGAGAATACCATCTCCGTCGTCCAGGTGGACACTTGGACCTCGGAGTCTTCTCCGTCCTCCAGGTGATCACCTAGACGACGGATAAGGTATTCTCCGTCGTCCAAGTACTACCTGGAGTCTCCGTCGTCCAAGTGTCACTTGGACCACGGAACAATTACGTTTCCGTGGTCTAAGTGATGTTTTCTTGTAGTGGGAGCTATTTAGGTGTCTTGGATTGCTTCCATTATTGTCTATATTGATTCTCTTTCGCATGCCATATATTCCAAAGATCCTACATAGGTGTTCTTGGATAGCTATGAAGACATGAAATGACTAAAGCTATGAATATTGGATTGACAGCTTTGCAGAATCACCAAGCCTATCCTTTTTCACGTTCAACATCTAATGATAGACTCAATCGTTAACACTACTCACAAACTCATTAGAAACATCAAGAAAAGAGAGACTTGCCATACTTCGAATAAATTCCACTTTAGTTTCTCCATAGCATATATATCATTCTTTCTTAGTTCCTCTCATCATTCTCTTTGCGTTCTATTGCATAATTAATTACAAAAAATATGGAAAATAGTTATGTATTGTCTCCTGATGAATTGAAAGTAAGAATTTGTAAAGTATGACAAGATCTCGAGGAATTTAACAGAAGAGGAATTAGATTTGTAGTCGTTAATGAAGAGGTAAAATAATTGTAGCCAAGTTGATGAAATAGTGTGATGCAATCTTTAAAGATTCTTCTGTCTTACTAACTTTCACGATACAAAAAAAAAAAACAAATGTCACAGTGAATATAGCCAAATAGTGAAAAAAATATAATAAAATCTCTCAACATTTTTATGTCTCGCTATGTTCGAATGATAGAGGAATGAATGATCTAATCAATATCAATTTTTTCTTCCTATCAAATTTATATAAACTATAGTCTTGGATTATATCTAGATGAAAAATGACAGAATTCTACTAGTATATAAGTCACTCTCTTAATGGAGCAAAGACCCACATTCATCTGAAACCTCATTATTTTCTACTCGTATCATTTTCATGTTCTTAATCATTTCCTAGCCAACTCTAACCAAAGACAACTCCTCTGTTCCCTATTCTTTGCTCTTCTGTTCACACCTCTCATATATTTCTTCATCACATATTTCGATAACAATTCAGATCAAAAATATATTCAGAAGGATGATAAGTGACATTCAACCAAATGAACACGACTTTTTCATCTTCACTCATACTACGAGAATGTGGAGACCACAAAAATTTCAGAGCCATGAATATGATGGACTACATTATTTTTTGGTAAATGAAAATGTAAGCTCATAAATACTAAAATCAATGTTCGTTAGAGTGAATATGTCATGTTAAAGTTTTTAATAATTAATTATCAAACTATACTCACAAATTATATGAATCATCGATCCATGCAATTGTTCCTGAGGAAGACTATCAACAAATCCATGCCCCAATGATAGAAGGTGGAATATATCAAATAACACAGTGTATTCCAAAACGGAATTACAGTAGAGAAAAGTTGAGAAATCATAGAGAAATACTACATTTGAAACCTTTACTGTGTTCCTTCAAGTTTACCAAAATTTACCAATGATTCTGCGTCATTCCTTTCGGCTCCTTGATTTTGAAGGTCTCGCACAAGAAATACAACAACAAAGACCTCGTCCAAACCGTCTATTTTGACAGCAAACAATCCCTCCACTATTTATAATATTATCAATTTTATATGCAATATATTATTTTTCTTGTATTATGTTGCCCACTTTTCGATTAGAATGTTCATAGATGTGCCATATGCGCAAAATATACTAACACAATCCTTATCAAAATTGAAGATGTCTACGGTCGTATGAAATTGATCAAGGGAACTGAAAACGTAGGTGGACTTCCAAGTGTGAGATGATTATTTATAATCTACGGTAATATATTTTCAAACGTTTTTTATTGAAATTGCTTACAAATTTATGCAATATGAAATTATTCATCCCATAATACAATTGTAAAAATATATATTACTTTATTACGACATGAAAGAAATTAAGACAAATTATACATGTGACATTCTCTATGTAGGAGGGAGGAATTAATGGTAACACTGTAGGGAGATGTTGCAGCCGAAAATGATATAGAATATATAGTAAACCTACCGGCACCGGTTTTGGCAGTTTTTATCAGTTTATAAATCGACTACTTTGCTGGTATCATTTCTCGCTGCACATAATTGTTCTTCATCAATTTATTTAATATTTTTTGTACTCCAAATATTAATTCAAATCCATTCAAATAAGATTGTGGGACGAAGTACAAGGCATACCTGCATCACCTTCAATCCAAATATTTCACAGATAGGACAATATGAAGCCGAGTAAGTTAATTATATAGAGCACAATTTTTAAAGGCAATATTTTTTCTCATTTCAAACTTCAAACATCTTCTTTCAAAAAATTAAAATTACCATATCACTTGATAATACCAAAATTTAATCAGTATTTAAGAGCCTTTTTGTTCAGATTCAATCGACTAGGTGACATAATCAAGCTTTTGCTGATTCGGTGCTAGAATCGAGATATAACTTGACAAATTTTTCACTCATGTTTTCCGTCCACCCTGTCTATAAAATAAATAACTACTCACTAAACTCTTGAATTAACAATAAGAATTCTTAAATAGTCAAATTTGTATCCTTGAGACACTTTTATTTTCGGTTATGTAATATTAGCATGAACAATATTGAATTTCAATTTCTTTGTATCTATATCATCTCCTATATTATATCACTTGGATATTCTTTTTCCAATGGTTTTCCAAATTTTATATAGAACAGCCTTCATTTGTCAGAGGCTAAACCATTATGCATAAACAAAATTAAGAACCTATCTACCATGTCTTCACTGTGGAGAATATCATTGAATATATAACCACCTATCCAATCAATTCTACCTAATATAAAGCTTGCTATTTACTCTGAATTTGTTCTACATTTCGCAAAGCATCTATCTATCACAGAAAGTATAACATGAAGTCCATTGCAGTCCACCGAAGAATTGGTAAGAATCATCCCTTCTCCTCTATGAAATTTCTTTCCGAGCCTAAATATATCTTAACTGGGTTGATTGAACAGGAGGATGATAATTGTTTCAATGCATGTATTAATGGGAGTGGAATCTAGGTTTTGAATTTTGATTTGGGTTTATATGTTTGGATTATTTGTTTGGGTATACGGTTATTGTTTCAATCAATATAATAGATCTCATATATTGATGAGATCTTGGTGATTTCATTGATTGTTTAGGTTTTACTAAATAATTTTTCTCTTATGTCCATTTTTAATGCTTGCATGCATTATCTAAGACTTGGGTTTAGGCATTTCAGGCTGTCTACTGTTTGTTCTTTAATCCACAAGTTGTTTCTTGTTTCCCTTTTGTTCTATTCTGTAATTTGGAGTTTTTAGGTCTAATGTGTGGGTTTTCCTTTGATGAATTGATTTTGCGTGCATCTTTGATCATATTGGAATTCTACCTTTCTAAAAGGCCAAAGTTATTTATAGTCTTCAGTTGGGTTGGTTTTAATTCTTCTTAAGTGAATTGGTGTTCAATGAATTAAGATCACTACTGGAGGAGGGCATCGGGGCGACGTAGTTATGTTTCTACGTCGCTCCGATTTTAGATGAGGCGACGTACTTTGGCTTTGATAAAAAGTACGTCGCTTCAAAAATTTAGGCGACGTAGATTGAAGTACGTGGCTTCAAAAAACTGAGGCGACTAGTTTATCATTCGAAGCGACCAAACTAATCTACGTCGCTTCGAATAAAAACTAGGCGACGTAGATTGAGCAATCTACGTCGCCTAGATTTTTAAAATCTGGATCTACTCTTCTTCTTAAAGTCAACCCTTTCATAAAGGTGGTATTTTAGAAAAACAGTTTCCCCGAGCTCTGCAGCTGTTTTGGGCGATTTTGGGGAGAAATTAGAGGAAATTGAGAAAGAAGGTTGTTCTTGCCATTGATTTGATTCTTGAGTAAGGTTAGTTTGATTTGTATCTCTTTAACCCTCTTTATGACCATAATATGTTAAATTAGAAGTGAAAATGAAGTTTTGGTGAAATGTTTGAAGTTGAATTGAATTTGGTGTTATGTTGTAGTTTTAGTGTTTGAATCATTGAATTGTGTTAAATCATGTTATGGGTTCATGAATAATGTTTGAAATTTGGTTAAGTTTAGTGAAATTTATTGATGATTAGAAGTGAAATTGAAGTTTTGGTGAAATGTTTGAAGTTGAATTGAATTTGGTGTTATGTTGTAGTTTTAGTGTTTGAATCATTGAATTGTGATAAATCATGTTATGGGTTCATGATTAATGTTTGAAATTTGGTTAAATTTAGTGAAATTAATTGATGATTAGTGTAGATTATGTGTATTCGAGCCTTAATTAGTACTGTTATTAGTGTTAATAATGATTTTGAGCGTATGGCTATATATAATTGTGGTGTTTATCAACTTAGAACTCCCGTTTGAGAATCAACAACTCATGTAGTTGATCGAGTTGAGTTGTTGATTCTCGAATTGTCCCATTTTTGGACACTTTAGGTGAACATGACTTTGTTGATCCTTTTGCTATTCGTGTGATTTCAGTTTCAGTTTTGGGATATGGTTTCGACAGTGTCTCCTTTAAATGTTCCCCGAGTGCAAATTAGGTTGTTTAGATATGCGTGCACTCGGGGAACTGTAGGGAGATGCTGCCGAAATTTCCCTAAACTGGAGCTGAAACGCATGGGTGCAAAAGCGTTGACAAATGTCGTGTTCCCCTGAAGGGGATAGGACCCAACCCGGAGGCATAAGGCGAAGAAGTGTGGGGTTTTGGTTGAATCGCAACTGTGGCGTGGTAACTTTGTTCATATTGATTGTTTATGTTGACAGGAAACATGGACGGACTCCCAGACAAAACTTGGATGACATATCATCGTGCTGATCCAAGGTACATCAACGGCATATTCGAGTTCATGAATTTTGCCCTGCTACATAGTAACGGAGCCGATTATCACTACTGCCCGTGCAAACGTTGTAAGAACGGTCCGTTCAAGGTTACTATGGATCAGATGTATCATCACTTATCACACAGTGGTATGAGTCCTACTTATACAGTCTGGCACCTTCACGGGGAAGCATCATGTGAACCGGCAATGCTCAGTCAACGAAGACAGTGGCTTCAAGACAGAGTCGGTCCTTCTAGTGGTGCCGGTCCTTCAGTGAACCCGCAGTTGGAGATTCTACATGATGCATATCCCTATTATCCTGGATACCATGCAGATGCACCCCAACAATTTGTGGAAGATAATTCGGGCATGAACTTCAATGACATGGTAGACGATGATTATGAAAAGTATGATAGATTATTGAAGGAGTCACAGACCCCATTATATGAAGGCAGTGAGGAAACTGTTTTGAGTGCCATATTAGATGCAATGGAAATGAAAAATGAAAATGGATGGTCGGACACAAGTGTTGACTCTTTATGTATTTACATTAATAAACTTCTTCCTAAAGGGCACACATTCCCCTGTTCATACTCGAGAATAAAAAAAATCTTGAGTGATCTTTCACTGGGTTACGAAAGAATTCATGCGTGTGAGTTTAACTGTGTGTTGTTCAGGGGGGCGCTCGTAAACGAGAGGATTTGTCCAGTGTGTTATTCTGAAAGATATAAGCCAAATACGAATGATATTCCCAAAAAAATAATTTGTAACTTCCCTCTAACACCAAGGTTGAAGCGCTTGTTTATGTCCCCACACACTGCCAAGCATATGCGATGGCTGGGGGAGCGGATATGCGTGGCTGGTAGCGTCAGCCACCCAGCTGACGGAGAAGCGTTTCAACATTTTGACAGAACTTTTCCAGGATTTGCACGGGACTGCAGGAATGTGCGCCTTGGAGTAGCAACAGACGGTTTCAATCCATTCGGAACAATGGGAACTTTGCATAGTACATGGCCCGTTGTTGTGATGCCGTACAATCTACCACCATCAATGTGCATGAAGAAGGAATATAACATGTTATCAGTGTTGATTCCAGGCCCTAAATCTCCCGGAAAGTGCCTTAGTGTACTCATTGAGCCGATGATCGAGGAGCTAATACATTTATGGGTCGTTGGAGTCCATACTTTTGATCGAGTAGACAATGAGGTATTCTTGATGAAGGCAGCGGTAATGTGGACTATTAGCGACTTTCCAGGTTTAGGGATGCTTGCGGGGTCAACCGTGAAAGGGTACAAGGCATGTCCAATCTGTTTAGATGAGCTAACTTCAGAGCATATATGTGGGAGGATAGTTTATGAAGGTCATCGAAAATGGCTCCACCAGGATCACCCTTGGAGATTGAGCAAGGCATTTAACGGGAAGGAGGAGTTTGGCGGAAGACCCTATCGTAAGAGTGGAGATGAAATTTTGGAGGACGTTAGGTCAAACGTTTACCCTATTCTTAGCCAACATGAAGACTTGAAGGTGCCGTACAATCCGAATAACAGACAGTGTTGGACTCACGAAAGCATATTTTGGAAGCTGCCGTATTGGTCATCATTGAAGATCAGACATTGCCTAGATGTCATGCACATTGAAAAAAATGTGTGTGACAACATCCTTGGAACCATTTTTTCGATTGAATCGAAGTCTAAGGATGGTCCAAAATCTCGCGCTGCTTTGAAGAAGAGGAATGTGCGAAAAAACCAGTGGCAAAGAGCGGGTGACTTGGCTACGGGGAAAGTTCCTCATGCACCTTTTTTAGTTAAAAAGGATGATCTAGAAGATGTGTTCCAGTGGTTCAGGGATGTTAAGTATCCTCTTGGTTATGCAGGTAGTTTGAGAAGTAAGGTGAAAATAAGTTCCCAGTCACAGTTTTATGGATTGAAGACGCATGATTGCCATGTCTTGCTTCAATGTCTTCTTCCTGTGGTTATAAGAGGGTTCCTGCCAGAAAACGTTGTCAAGCCATTGATAGCACTGTCAAATTGGTTTCGTCAACTATGCAGTAGGGAGCTTAAGAAGGAGGTTGTGCGTGACATGGAAACTGAGATAGTGATGATTCTCTGCAATTTGGAGCTCATATTTCCTCCACATTTTTTTACATCTATGGTTCATCTCATGGTTCATCTGCCCGAACAAGTATTCCTTACAGGTCCAGTCCACTATACATGGATGTATCCAATTGAAAGGTAAATTTTTTTGTTATTGCTAATATTAGGAAAATATGTTTGTACTAATATTATTGTACTAATCTTGTGTAATATGTCGGCAATTAGGAAAATATTGTACTAATCTTGAGTGGTGTTTTTGCAGGCAATTAGGAAAATATAAAAAGTCAATGAGGAATACACGTTACCCGGAAGGTAGTATTGCTGAACAGTACCTCGTACATGAGTCGGTGACGTATTGTAAGGCTTATCTCAGACGGATGGACAACGAAGATATCGACACTTCCATATCTGGGTGGAATGTCAGCTGTGTTTCACTCTTAGTAAGACCAGATATTATCGAGACTCGTCGCCAGTTCAGGTTGACTGAGTCAGAGACTGCTGAGGCTCACTGGCAAGTCTTGGTGGAAACAGACGAAGTCAAACCTTACCTAGAAGAACATCTCAGAAGGTTCGAGGCTAAAAATGGTGAAGATTTCGACGAGCGGCAGCGGAGGAGGAGTTTTCTTCGATGGTTCTTAACATGGGTACATATGCCTATTAATTCTTGTAAGGTTCTTTGAGGGTTTATAACACTTATCTTTAACTCCTCTTAACACTTATCTCTCAGGTGTCCCTTAAAGAAAAAAACTCGGACCCGAGCTTGGTTGCAGGAATAAAGTCATTAGCTCAAGGACCTCAGCAATGTCGGGTTTATATGTCGTGTTATGTGAACGGTGTCAAGTTCACATCGTTTGATAGAGATCAAAGAACCGTGACTCAAAACAGCGGTGTCATGATAGACATGGGTTCATCCAAGTTCTACGGCCATGTTAACTACGTGGTCGAAGTATTATATGCAGGCCGTATGCCAGTGGTGTTGTTTAAGTGCACATGGCACAACTCCGAGGACCCTGAAGATCTTGACACCCTTATAAAAGATCATGGACTGATATCAGTGAATACAAACAAGAGTTACTATGAGGATTCACCCTTCATAATTGCAACCAAAGCAAAACAGGTATTCTACATAGACGATCCAAAGGCTGGTGGTACTTGGAAGGTAGTACAAGAAATGTCGCACCGCAATGTCTACAGCGCCGAAGTTCTGGCCATAGATGAAAACATATCGCGTACAGGAGATCATATCTTCGAGCCTTACCAAGAGGACACTCCCACGGTGATACAATTTTACCCAGATTTTCAACTACTTTTGGATGAAGAAGGAGACGAGGACGAGGACGAAGAGGAGGAGGACGAGGACGAGGACGAAGACGAGGACGAGGAGGACGAGGACGAGGAAGAGGAGGAGGACGAAGAGGAGGACTAAACTAATATTATTACATTCTTGAAACCTAAATTTGTATTTTCTTTAAAGCATAATGTATGTATACGATCAAATATTACTAAATTCGTATTTTCTTTAAAGCATAGTTATTCGTATTTTAATAACTAATATTATTATGAATTTGAAACCTAAATTCGAGAAAATGAATTAATTTAATTATAAATTAAATAAACTGAGGCGACATAGATTGATCAATCTATGTCGCCTCAGTTATTCAAAAATAAAAAAAAAAATTAAATCCCTTGAGGCGACGTAGATTGATCAATCTATGTCGCCTCAGTTATTCAAAAATAAAAAAAAAATTAAATCCCTTGAGGCGACGTAGATTGATCAATCTATGTCGCCTCAGTTTATTTAATTTAATTATAAATTAAATAAACTGAGGCGACGTATATTGATCAATCTATGTCGCCTCAGTTATTCAAAAATAAAAAAAAAATTAAATCCCTTGAGGTGACGTAGATTGATCAATCTACGTCGCCTCATTGTCATTTATTAATCGAAGCGACATAGATTCCAATCTACGTCGCCTCGTTGGCTTTATAATCCCAGAATCACAGTTTCTCTCTTCTTCTTTTCATTTCGTCCAATCTTCTTCTTCTTCCTCGCGCCGCGCCCCCAAATCCCTAACCCCTAATCGACCTATCCTCATCTAAACCCCTCCATCTCAACCCTCCATCTCAACCCAAAGCCCTAATCCCGAAAGCTTCTTCTTCCTCCCCCTCCCTAATCACTGGTTCGTCTCTCTCTCTCTCTCTCTCTCTCTCTCTCTCTCTCTCTCTCTCTCTCTCTTCTCACTCTCTCTCCATTCTCATTCTATTTCGAAACCATCTTATGATTATGTGTTCTGTGTTGTTACTGAAATGTTGGATGATTTAGTTGCATATGTTTTGATTCAATTGCTGTTTGTTCTTGTTTTTGTTCATGTTTGGTATGAAATGAAGTTATGCTGTTTTGACGAATTGGGTGTTTCACTCTTCTGCTTTGGTTGATGTTACTTATGAGAGGTTCTGTTGTACAATGGTTGTGTACCTTCTTGATGTACTGTAATGGGTAATGATGTAGATATTTGTGTGGTAAATTGGAAAGGGAAACTTTAGAGTCTTGATGATTAGTATCTTGATCGAAATTTGATGTATATGTTTCTGCGTAAAGAGTGTTATGATTAGTTCTGTTGAGTCTTGAGCATGAAGACCTTGATGAATTACAATTCTTGCTACTTTGGTTTATATTGATGTAAGTGCACATGGTTTCAATGTACTGTACTACTGTTGTTGCTGGAAATGATTGGTGGTTGAGTTAATGAGTTGTTTGATCTGGTTTGATTTGGTTGTGATCAAGACGGCTTTTTATTTTATATGGCTGTAGCTAGTTTACAAGGATAGGAAGATAATTGACATTGTGCCTTTAAAGTTTGGGTTTGATTCAGTTGAAGTAGAGAATAGTTAGAGTGAGGTTATGTATCGAAAAGGGATTCTGTTCAAGACTGAAAAAGTTTGGGATTGAATTGTGATACCATTTACTTCTATCTTGTAGAGTAGTGTTTGTATACTGTGCCGAATGTGTATTGTGATAATGATGATTCCGAATGTGTTTTATACTTTGTCAGTTTATTGTTCCTCACTACTCATCGCGAAGTTGATTTTCGGTGTTAGGTTATGTTTGCTGAGCCGATTGTAATCACAGCCTGCGAGTTTCTTGAACACAATACTTCGTCTACTTCACAAGCAGTGCCACTTGTTGGGTAAGAATCCCTTCCCTGATATTTTCGCAATTGTTGATTTCAAGCCTCAGTTTAAGTGCGTGAATTCATCAATTGTTTTGCTTATTTTAAGGCATTAGTTTGAATTCAAACATGTGAGTGAATGCAATCCGTGGTTTGTGTGTGGAGATGTTATTCTGCTCTCTTAATTGCTAATTTTACTGTATATGTGCACCGCATGCAGTTCGGATTTTGGCATTGCATCACTTGAACTTGTTTTCTTGATTAATATTTTGGGTTTTATGCAAAGCAGTAAATTTTCTACTCCCAAGTCAAAATGTGGGACTTGGGAGTGTAACTAGTGAAGTTACCCGTTGTTAATTTTGAAACTTTGTGTTCTTGTTTTTAATCTATGGGCTAAACTTGATATAAATGTAAAAGAGCAATTACAACTCGAAATCATTACTAATCTATCAATACTTGTGATTTCAGAAAGAAGAAGCATTCCGGGTCCGTGTAGCTAAAGCAAACGATCTGAGTCTATCAATCGAGAAGGTAAGGTGCGACATTCCGTGTAATCTATCAATGTGTCCATGTGTAGTTGCTGTCCATGTGTAGAAGTTGCTGTCCATCTATCATTTTGATTGTTTAGTTGCTGAATGTTCATGTTTAGTTGCTTTTCATGTTTAGGCTTTCATGTCTATAATCATTTTAGAGAGTTTATCCCATATCTAGTTGCTGTTCATGTGTAGTTGATAAGCTATATGCGATAAATGACGAGTATGTAGAAGTTGCTATATGCGTTTTGTGTGTTGATAAGCTATATTGCTTTGTGTTTTATACTGTGCCGAATGTGTATTGTGATAATGATTCCGAATGTGTTTTCAATCTAGCTTCATGTAAGTATTGTGTTTTGTGATGATGATGATTTCGAATGTGTTTTGTGATAATGAAAACATATGCGTAATGATTGAATGAAAACATATGCGTAATGATTGAATGCGTAAGGGTTTGGTTAAATGAAAACATATGCGTAATGATTAAGGGTTTGGTTAAATGAAAACATATGCGTAATGATTGTAGTATTCTCGGGATTAAGGATTAAGGGTGATGATAAGCATGAATGTTTATATGTGATGATAAGCATTATAGAAGTACAAACGAGTTTAACATCTAATTAAAAATAACAGTTTAGTAATAAAAGAATGGCTCCCGGAGATTCTGCATACAAGAGGAGGAAAGCATTGATGCAGCGTCGTGAAGCGGAAGCGGCGGCCGCGGCGGCAGCTGCGGAGGCGGCGGAGGCGGGGTGGCGAGCATTCAGCCGAGATGGGGCTTCCGGGTCTGGTTGCCCCACGGGACAATCGGCGACCCCGTCGATTGCAGAAGCTCCCATTTTAACGCCCGCCCCTCCACTTGAGGATGCGATTCCGCAAGGAGCGGATGACAGCAGCGACGCCACTACGGCGTCACAGCACCCTCCCGCCCTCAGCATCCGGTGCAAGAAGACCAAACTCCCCGACATGGTCGACATGGCAACCGGAGACCCGACGACGGAACAGCGCGGAGTCGTTGTCGGGACGAAGACGGAGTACCTCGTCCGGATGAACAACAATAGGCGACTACAAGTCGCTTACTCTACGAGGCATGCGGGGCCGGCGACGAGGGAAATGCGGAGTCTGATGTGCCGAGACATCGGTAGCATCATCCGCGGAAAAGTTCCAATGCTTGCATCTAGCTTCTTGGGACTTAGCGATTTGCATCGCGATATCGTCGGCCGGAGTCTTGAGGTATACTTGCTGGACTCCGAGCTTACTTACATACCTGTAGTAAATGTAAATATAATTTTTACATAACGGAATTTAAATGTGTTGTGCTAGACGAACTACGACATCCCGGCGACTGATGTGGAGATGTGGAACTTCATTGATAGGACGGCGCAAACAATCTATAAGGATTGGAAGTACGATTGCCATCAACATTATCTCCACGTCAGCCAGGAGACTCCGACCGAGTTTCTCGGGAGGGAAGACCAATGGGCGTGGTTAAAAGCCCACTTCGAAGACCCTGCTTACTTGGTGAGTTTCATAAACGAATCTACAGTTTTGGTCAAACGTTCGAACAATATGCATGTTTATCTGTTCTTATTTTAAAATGATTTTTGTGTGTGTGTGGCAGCGATTGTGCGAACGGAACCGAGGGAACCGAAACAAGAACAAGGAGCAGCAGATCAACCACCATTCGGGATCCCTCGCCCTCTCGTACCGAAGCGAGGTGTTGGAGAAGGAGGGTCATCCAGCGCCCGCCGTCCAGACGTGGATTAACGTATACCAGCCGGAGAGGAATGTGGCTGAGAAAGTGGTAAGCTCAAATAGGTTCACGTTACGTTATTTCAATTATTGTTGTCTACTAAATTGTAATATTATTTATTTTATCTATTTTAATTGAGCAGGCGGCAGTGAAGCGTCGACTCGATGAAGTCTTGTCGCAACAAGATAGTGCTGCGGGCCCAGTTAACGGCGAAGAGGTTTCCCAACCCCACCCTCTTCCACTTGATACACAAATAAATATCATAGAGGAAGAGGTAGGTTCAAGGCACGGGACCTCTATAAGAGGTAATAAATCTCCAAAACGATTCCGTCGATGCATATCTCGATTTACGTTTTGCTTCATTTTGGTTTACGATATAGTTTACTAATATTTGTTCTTGTTCGACGTTACAGGGGTGGGGCGCGCTCTCACACGCGACCCCAAACCGAGAGGAGGGGCCCGGGTAAACCAGGAACGCCAAATTCAAATGCAAAAGGAGATCGATGAAGCCAAAGAGGCGGCGCGCAGATCGAGCGAGGTGGCGCAGAAGGCTATAGCGGAAGCGAGTGCGATCGCCCAAAGGATGCAAGAAATGGAGGCCATGATGCGATCATTCCAGGCTGCGAATCAACAACCGCAAGCTCCTCCACCACCTCCCGGCTCGTAAACTGTATATAGGATTTGTATAAACTTGATTTGTGTAAACTTGATTTGTATAAATTTTTAACGTTTTGATTTGTGATTGAATGCGTTTTTTTGGTTGAATGCGTATCTGCAATTTGAATGCGTTTTTGTGTTTGTAAATTGCGATAGGTCGTGACTTGGTACAATAATATTTATTTTTTATTTTTTTTTATTTTTTAATAAATGAGGCGACGTAGATAGAACATTGTACGTCGCCTCATTTATTTCTAAATAAATATTAAATACGTTGAGGCGACGTACATTGATCTATATACGTCGCCTCATTTATTACAAAAATAAAAAAAATTAAATTTTTTAATAAATGAGGCGACGTACATTGATCAATGTACGTCGCCTCAACGTATTTAATATTTATTTATTATTCATTTAGAAATAAATGAGGCGACGTACAATGTTCTATCTACGTCGCCTCATTTATAAAAAAATAAAAAAAAATAAAAATTAAATAAATTTAGGCGACGTATATTGATCAATGTACGTCGCCTCATTTATTAAAAAATAAAATCAAATAAATATTAAATAAATTGAGGCGACGTATATTGATCAATGTACGTCGCCTCAATTGGATTAAAAAAAGAAAAATAAATTAAAAAAAATAAAATTGAGCGACGTATATTTATCAATCTACGTCGCCTCAGTTTAAGCGACGTTATCAATCTACGTCGCTTCAATTGAAGCGATGTAACATTATTTACGTCACGTGAAATGAAACGAAGCGACGTAGATTGTATCTACGTCGCCCCAATGGTGGCGTGATGAATCTAAAGCGACAAGACGAGGCGACGGCGTTTTGGTCACAAGAAATCGAGGCGACGTAAAATTGAGACGAGGCGACCACCTTTCTACGTCGCCCCGATTTCCTCCTCCAGTAGTGGATGTATGTCTGTTATTTTTTGTTTTGATTTCAAGATTATGCAATTCTGCTATATCGCAATCTATTTTCAATTGACTTCTGTTTTTACAATGAATCTACTATTCTTCATGTTGTAGATTAATGAGTCTTGAATACATATGCTTTCTTTGCCAGTGATGCATTGCATTGATAAAAAATTTATAAGTGCTATTTTACATTTTTAACAATATATTGATCAATGAATTTTTCAATTTTGTGGTTCTTTTTCCTCATCTAATAAACTCATATTTAATGCGATGGATAGTTAAAATCCAGGACTTGAGCAAGAACTACAACTTGCTCAATGATGAAATACTTATACCGATTGCAGTGGACGTTATACCTCTTCCTGGACCACCTCCCCCTCCACCATGTATGACGCTTATATCTTATGCTGGACCACCTGCCCCTCCAACATCTACTCCAGCATATATCCTGCTTCTATGTCTTCCTGGACAACCTGCCCTTCCATCATCTACTCCAGCAGAGATCCCTCTTTTATGTCTCCCTGGACCAACTTCTCCTCCATCAGTTATGCCGCGTCCATCTCCACCATCTGTGGAGATCACTGGCAAAGTAAAGGATCACATGAGAGCAAAAGGAAAGGAGAGGAGATTCAGGCAAGAACCAGGAAACTGAAACAAATTGTAGAGATCCACTTTGAGGAAATTGTCCATGACATTCGCGCAAGTGCAGAAAATACAAGGTAGAATGCTATACCACTTGATAAATAGCAACACTCTGCACCTATCTACTCAGTTTGTTTTAATTACCAATTACTAATTATTTTGAATTGAGTAAATTTATGAAAATTACACAATGTTTACCATGGTACTGAATTCAATCATTAAAACCTTTGCAGCAAATGCGTGGGAGAGGCCACTACCTCCGAAGAATAAAAAAGGAAAGGAGGATGGCTGAAGAGCAAACCAAGGACTAGGAAACAAAAACAAACTACCAGGACCCAATTTGAGGAAATTGTCTTGGACACTGACGGAGATGCAGGAAACACAAGGTACAGTGCTATATCACTTAGTAAATAACAACGCTTTGCATCTACGTACTTGGTATGTTTATAATTACCAATTATAAATTATTTTGAATTGTATAAATCTATGAAACATACCATAATGTTAATGGCGGTACTGAATTCTGTCATTAAACATTTTGCAGCGAATGCATTGGAGAGGTCGCTGCCTCCAAAGAAAATAAGAAAAAGAAAAGGGGATGGCCGAAGGGCAAACCAAGAAATCCTCAGTCGAGGTTTGATTTTTTTTCATTATTGAAAACTATTCATTTTCAACGACATTGGATTCTTTGATTTGCAAAAATTTGTAACAAGAGGGAAATACCTGCAAAGAAAAGGGGGGCAGGCCAAAAGGAATGCTCAAAACAGGTTGAGCTTGTAAAAACTCGAACCAAAATTACGTACAAATCGGCATGAATTAGATTTATCGCTAATTAATCGTATCATGTGGTTTATTAACGAATTTCTTACTAAGCTAGAACTAGACTTTATTTTCTTCACGGAAGTCATAGAGTATTTTATTTCAAGCTCGTAGAAATTTACAGAGAATTTTTTGGTTAATCGAGCTATTTTTTATGAATTTTGGAAGTCTGCGTGAAGAAAATATTTTAAAGTATTTAATTTAGGTTGGTTTAACTTGAACCGTTGGATCTTGATCAAATCAAACCTCAGCCGTTGATCTGATCAGGTGCTTGGGGGTATAAATACAGAGAAAAATTAGATAATAAGGAGAAAATACCAAAATCTGGACGACCCGTATTTCAGGCGACCTGACCCAATCTCGAACCCGTCGGAAAACGCCATCGTTGCCGGCGTTCTTGATATGGTTTTGAAGCTCTCTCTTCCCTCTTTTGGTTCATGTATATATTGTTAGTTTTTAGGTGGTTTTAGGACACCGATCGAGTCAATTAACCCGTCGGTTTTGGGTTTAACCGACGGCGCTGCTCCGGCCAATTTTTGGCGAGGTGGTGGGGTGGAAAAGATCAGGCTTCATCCTAGGAGTTGAACCCCTAAGGTTTGGGGGACCGAGGACCGGCGATGGCATCCAAATTGACCCCAAAAAAATTTCGGCGATTTTCGGGCCGTGGACATTTGGGCCAATTTTCGGCCAAACGACGGTGAGTTGGGGATGGGTCTAGTTAGGAATGTTGTTGGGCTTGAAGAAATCTTTCCAACGCGGGGATGAACGCTCCCATCATAGCAGTTCACACTGCCGCTTGTGGGGGCACGTGATGACCACACGCCGCCGTCCACAGCGGGGCTCCAGCGAGGCAAAATTCTAAAATTTACCAGGGGGTTTCCGGGATAGTTTCTGAGTTGATTTTCGCACGTTTTTATCAAAATCCAGTATTAAATGAATGTTTTATTTATTCAGGAGATTGTGATTTTAGCAAAGGGACTTTCGCTGGACCACAGAGCTAGTTTTGTACTGTGGGTGGACACTTTATTTTCACTGTTATTTTCCGAGTCTAATTATGCATTTACAGTTATGCATTTTACAGTTATGCATTATTATAGTTATGCATTCGTTTGGAGGCATATAGCATATTGTTTTACACATAACATAGTCACAGTTGTTGCATCGATGCACTACCTCTCGGCTAATCCCTGAGATGTTCCAAGAGGGCCAGAGACCTAACCCGAAGATATATTGAGTACCCAGGAGGGCCAGGAAATTTGACCTGGGCAATATTAAGACTTGAGGTCAGATGACCTGAGTCGTAACCTCCACATATTTTATAGTATCCAAGAGTACCTGGATGATCATATTTTTAGACTCATGTAATTTTTATGTACATTTATAGTGAAAGGCATATCAGTTATAGTTTTTAGTTTAAAGTGAAATATTATTTTCGTCCACTCAATCTAACAGTTTTATTATTTTATGTGTCTTTCTCTAGGGTTTTCGGTTTCCTCCGCCCAGTTTACAGTTTGTATCCTGTGTTAGCATGTCAACGACAGAGGCATAGAGTTCCTGTCACTGTACTCAACTAGTAGGTTCCTAGCTTAACCTGCTAGTCCTATATATTATATAAATTAGAAGTCGCTCTGAATATTGTATAGAGTTTACTTCCGTTGTGTTGTATTTTCTATTCAGTCTTTGGATTTTTTATCACTTTCTGTAAAAAGTTTATATTTCTAGTAGATTCAGTGTTTAACTGATTTGAGAAATTCGGTTGGGATTTGGTGCCCACGGTTTGTTTTTATAGACATTTTAGAAGTGTGTTTTCCTTGCAGGTTTTTGTGTTTCTTGATTTTAGAAGAAACTCTGGCAATTTTTTTGTAGATTCAGTTGTTATTAGGGCTTAATTCTGATTTAGACAACTAAATTGGGATCAGGTCCTTTCAGAGCTCAGTACAAAAAAAATTTACTTTCCTTCTTTCGACTATCACTAAATATCAATTTTATAGAAAATTGTGGGAATCATCCACACAAGCACCGGTAGAGAAGGGAAAAGATGGATCCTCCAAGCAGATCATCAAGAAGCACCATCGCATGAGAAGCTTGAAAGGACCCAACCCCGATTTAGTTTCCTAAACTGGAATCAAACCCCTTCTGAAAACACGAACCAACAAAAACCATAAAAATTTCGGCAGAGTAACACTACTAACGCGGAATTGCCATTAACCTGCACCCGGAAAATAACACTTCATCCTATGCCACAAAAGCCAAACCGTGGGCACCAATCCCATCCGGATTTCTCAATATCATAACAGTATTGTAAAGTAATAAATAAAACCATACTTTACATAAATCCGGGGAAAAATCGTATACAAGTATAACATCAGAATGCTCAGAGCGACCTCTAGTATATAATTATATAAATATACCACAGCAGGCAGAACAAGAAACCTACTGGAAGAAACAAGGTAGCTCGAACACTATGCCTCCAACTGCAACGTGCGACACCAGAGTCCGAGCTACAAACTGGGCACGGAAACCGAAAAGCCCAGGGGAAAGGCAAGTAAAACGTTAGAGTGAGTGGACGAAAATAAACATATGTCTTTCACCAGTTTCATATACAATAAACAAGTATAGCGAGTTCGGAAAACATATATGGAGGTTGTTAGACGAATCTCTCAAGCCCGACGGTCAGGCGAATCTCTAAAGCCCGACGGTGATAGGCCAGGGGAATCTCTCAACCACAGCGGCATAACAGGGGAATCTCTCAACCCTGCCCAGAGGAATCTCTCAACTCTGGTCCAGAGGAATTTCTCAACTCTGGCAGACTACCGGTGATCAGCCGAGTAGCCGAAGCATCGATGCAGTAATGCCATCACCATAAAAATATAAAATAATACCTCCGAAAATAATAAATAATCTCAACATCGTATATAAATAAATACGAAAAATCACAAAAAATCACGAACTCGCAACAACTATGAAAATATAAAAATGTCCACTCACATGTGAGCGTAACGCAATACGCGTTAATCCCATGATCCGGCGGAAAATCTCTCGCCAAAAGAACGATCACGAACCCCTGAATAATCATAAAATCCACCGCTCAAATTCATAACTCGACAACTCAAATCATATCACGAGAAACAACCGTTCCCGGAAACATATAATTCAATAACGACGAAATCGTCGAAAATCCAATAATCACACCACAAAACCTCGCTATAATTTTCGATGCTCAATTCGAAAAACAAACCTCACCACTGCGATCGGGGCGCGATTCCGAGTGAAACGACATATTACTCGTCGAAAAACACGGCGGACGAAAAGTTGCCGTCGCCGGAAAATCCAACCTGCCCAGAAAAATTCATACTACACATGTTTTTGAAGATCTCGACGTTTCCGACAACTTTCCAATTCAAAGTTAAGGCCAATTTTGACCGGAAAACCTCCAAAAATCAACTCAAAGTTCCAAACCCTTACCGAAATTTCAAATCGACAAATCTCTCTCCTCCGGCCACGGCAACCCTCAAGACCACTTGCAATAGCTTCATTTCCTCATGGCTAACAGAACCCCTCAAAGAGGAGCCACCAAATTGGCAGGAAAAATCACCTCCGACCACCGCCGAATTCGCCGAAAAATCACAAACTTCAAAACGTCATAACTTCTTCATCCGACGAATGACCTATCAAAAGAAAGAGGAGCTCAAGCCCAACAACTTTCATGAAGACACCATGGCCAAAAGAGGCCGGAATCAAGCTCAACGAACGCAAACAAAAATCGGCCTGGAATGGAGAATAATGGCTGGTCAACCCGAGTTGACTCAGTCAACACCCAATTCTGACTTACCCAAAAAGGAAACCCACTATTTATGCTTTCCATTTTTGGTAACTTCCAAATTTACTTTACAACAAACTTCGAACAAATGTAACTTTCGCGTCGTAATTCCGTTTTCAACGATTCTCGTGTCTACGAACTTATCTCGACAAATTCTTCAATTTCCACCTGAAGTCAACCAACTTCGACAAATCCGATAAAAAGTCAACGACTCAATTCAACACAAGCTTATCCGATAAAACGATCAACGGTCGAAAATATTCATAACTTATTCCTCGTAACTCGGAAAAATTCTCCGGAAGTTCCCACGAGCTCGAAATTAAATTCTCTACAACTTCCGCGAAGGATCCAAAATCAAATTCTCGCTCGATAATTTAGTTGCTAACGAAGCCGCCATATTAACATATTACGTCGAAATCACGACTATTCGCGAAACTCACAAATCAAGTCGATAATCATTAGATTTACGGTTTGGGTCGATCAACGGTCCAAAACGGATCACAATCACAATTCGGATGGAATCGAACACGAACAGATAAACTCGACAATATTCCAAAATTTTAAATATTCATATTATATTCCTCGGTCGTTGAAATAATAATCCGGAACCGCCCACGAACTCGAAGTCACGCGTACAACAACTCTCGAGAAGAGACTCAACTCAAATTCTCGGCCAATAATTAAGTCGTGATCAAAGTCGGCAATTCAATCAATTATCGGAGAACTACGATTACACGCTAACTTACGAATTAAGCTGATTATACTACTGATTCTGTTCTGGGTCGTCACAAAGCTGCTCAGGGACAGCAAGAAAGGTGCACACACAAAAAAGATGTCGTGCTGAGACAATAAAAGGAGGTGCACGAAGAAGAAGCAATGTCGTCAACAACGCAGGACCAAAAACTAAGGCCAGAGAACAATAAAACTGCCCTCGCTGCTAGGCTTACAGATATGCTTGTCTAATTGAGCGATGTTACACAAAAATTTGTGCAGCTCATGACCATGGCTTCAGGTACCCATAGATATGTATGTAGGATTAATTTTTTTTAATGATATAGTCATTATTAAATATGCAGCTGTGATCGTGGGTCTGTTTGCCTTCACCATGTCTTTTCAGCATTTTGTAGCTTTATTGATGATTTTTTGGATCAATTTTGTGCACATAAATGTTTTGTAATACATTTTCATGAAGATCTATGCACAGTGAGACAACCTTGGATAAGGCATACACTGTAAACATGTTACAGTAGATAGATAGCTGCACACTGCATATTTTCAATGCATATATTATTTGTCAACAGCACCACCACCAAATCTAAATAACTGAAGTCTCTGCAATATAAACAACCCCTACCAATATGTGATTCTGCTCCATACATAAACACTTTTGACTAAGTGAGACAGTAGATATATGTACTCTGTAAACTTCAATAATTTACTGGCAACTTTGATTTCTTTTAATATCAGTGAAAACCACCAAGATGAGAGCTATGACCTTCCAAACTTGATTTTTTTCTTGATTAATGTTATGAATATGGATCAGTGTCACTGTATACTATGTTTATAATGTATATGATATAGCTTCTTCGAATAGTTTGAATGTTTGATTATCACACTCTTAAATCTACGGGTGGATATAAAAATATTTAGTGTCAAGACGACATGGACTTGCCTTTTGCCGGAGACAAAACTGTATTTTCTGTGGACGATTTTTGCAGTCTTTCAACTTCTCGACTTGGCTAACTATTTCTAATGTGCAATCTAATATGTAATATATCTAGGTATCAAACAATGATGTAGTGAAACTATAATGTGGAATGATCTAGTAAAACTGTAATGTGTATTCTAATTTAGTAATATAAACACTTATGTCTATTATGATACATGATGAAACAATGATCTGCAATTTCAAACCATACATTGTTGTAGAACATCTCTTTTACATATAACATCATACTAAAGTGTATTGAATTGCATCATACAAGTCTTCACATGAAAATAGTTTCTCCTATCCTAACAGTTTCTATCTTTGAATGATTCATCCAAATGCTACAAAATATTGACATGACAACATCCAAATTCTACAAAACATTGACATGACAACAATTTGTCCAATTTTGAAAAGTTTCCAGATATGGCAGTTCTATCTTTGAAGATTTGCTAATTAGAATCTAATAGATCATACTACTAATACACTCTAATAATGTATTCGAAAGCAATCATTCCTTTCCCGTTGTATAAATAACATAATCCTTACGATGTCCTATGAACCATGTCTCCTCATCATCATAATTTCGTTTTCTTCACTAACAAACTCTCAACTCCTTGGTCGTGGAATATACAAGGGAATTCATATAAGCATCCATATTTCATACCAACAACAAGGCACCTCTCATTCTTTATAACTACCTCTTTGTTCTCTCTCCCATCTAAATTTTCCATCAATACAGGTGTGCCTTCTTCTGAATAAAGCAACATATTAAGATTCAAATTGTAACTTTAATATGCTTCAAAGTTATAATATATTTCATTGACTATTTGAATTTAACATCAAATAAGTATAAACAACATGAATTAAAGATATAAAAAATTTAAAGTCTTTATTCCCTACATTCAATTTTTTTTATCCACTTTCGACTATACAAATATCTTTTGCCGTTAATTCTTCAGATATTATTATTAATTTTTATTTAAAATGCATTCAATATCTTTTTTTAAGTTTAGCAAAAAAATATGCCTACAAGTATGATCAAAGATTATCCGTCCAAATATGCATATCAACAATTTGAGGCTCATACTTTCAACAAAATGGACACCTTTCAATTTTGAAGATGATAACATGATGGAATGCACTACATGTTAGTCGGCGAACAAGTAAGTCAAACTCTTTATCAACAAATTACTTCGCTTATTCTAAATATAGTTATAATAGATACTATCTATGATTGCAGGGATTGGCAATCCAAAGATTGTTGATGAATCACTCTATGTTCATCATTTCCCGATACAGATGATGGAAAAAAAAATTTATGATATATCAAATGCCATTTCAGGGAACTATCATGACGAATAAAAAAATACTCGCCATGACACAGTCATTTATCTCACAACATACACACAATTCTTGGAAGTACAAGGAGAATTACCATATTTCCCGATGTATTCCTTTGGCATAGTCGAATTTCAAATGCTACAAAGCATTGTTGCACAACAAATCCCGTTAATGTGGATTGTAATGCCAGGCAAATAACTTCTATTTTTAATATTAGCATAACTATTTTTTTCTTGTTCTAATTTTTACTAATTATAACGGTTCAGATTTTAGATGTATACAGATGCATAAGAAAATTAGAACTTCCTCAAGAAGAATCATTAAATGATGGAACCGATGAAACCATAGTCTGTAGAATGACGATTCAAAATCTCAGGTATAAATTGATGTAATCAATTTATTGACATAGGGATAAATGATAATTACTTGAATTTAATACATTTCTATGCTCCATAAATAGAGGACAGACCATGAAAATAATATTTTATGGTGGACTCGCACAATCGATCGATGTAATGGATATGTGGAACATGCTGACACCCGTCCTTGCTATTTTTACTAGCTTGAAAATAGTTGACACTCCAGGTACAATTCAATTTCAGTGTTAAATTGAATTCTTTATATTAATTACATATTTTGTCTAACGTTAGCTTACATTTTATTGCAAAATAATACAGTGCCAGGATCATTACAAACTAATCGCCGTGGTATGTATTACCTACACTGATTAATTACTTTATTTATCAAATAATTCCAATTGATAAAAATATCTCACTCAATCAACAGTCTCATTTTATGCAACGAACACTAGACATTCAAATATAGTGTTCGATCATATAATTTCAGAAGTTGCAGAATATGAAATCAGGTGACAAAATTGAGTTGAATCATTTGAAATTGAATACAATATCATAATATAATGTTCTTTTTGTGACTTCAAATCAATTGAGATTGTATTCTTGATAATAGATCTCTTTTGATGCAGATTATCGAGACCAGAAAATAAACTAAATATGTATTATTAAATTCCACGCAGACAAGAGTCGATATCACTGATGTTTATCTTGCAACTATATTATGTAAAATGTATGTGGTTCTATAAATTTCCATTGTCTAATTTCTATTTCCATGTTTAAGAAGATCAGTTGCATAATACTAAAAATAAAGATCGTTGGAGTTTATCTTGCAACTATGTAAGGTAAAATCTTTACAGCTTAATAGACTTATATTCTCTCATTTGTATTTCCATGTCTAAACAAATGAATTTCATGAAACTCAAAATAAGTAATTTCCAAAACAAGTCACACATTCTCTGTTATACAATCGTACATCTTACAAACGTCATTTATAATACAATTACAAACTAATGACATTGTTATCTCTTATGACCTTCTCAAATATCTTGAATCAATCCAAATACAAATCGATAATATAGTATATCTCTCACAATACATTTCAACTTTATCGCGGTCTCTTTTGTCGACCCGCGCTTCAGCACGAAATTCACACCCAGTTAACAACATTTTGCAGAGGCCAGGGAAGTCAAAAGTGAAAAGGAGCAGGTATATAATCTGTTTTGACTTTTGACAGTTCTTCCTTCACATATTTCCATCGCCTAGCCTTTTGAGTTAATTACAACAATCATTATGAAATGTTTTTTTTTGTTTTGTTGGCTGAGGCGAACAATAAAAAAAGAAATTATTTAAAAGCTCAAAAATAGATAAGTTTTATAAAAAAAATCAACTTATAACACCAAGGTAAAAAATATCCAATTTATGACACTTTTTAAAAAAAAAAACCTAGTTGACATCATTTTCTCCTAAAAATGCTGAATAAGTTATAAAATGTACTTTAACTTCCAAATTTACCCTTGGCAACCCCAAACTCCTTTCTCTCTTCTTCTTCGTCTTCTTTACCTTTCTTCTTCGATCCCAATTCCAACTGCCATATCAATCGAATCCAGTCCCAAGCTTCGTTGAATGGAATCGGATCCGCTTCGGAGCTCAATTCGAGACACTACTTTGCGAATAAGTAATGGATTTGAACTCGGAGAGCTGTGGAGTCGTACAGACCAAGTTGAATGTTGTGGAGATTTTTGATGAAAGCATAAGACTGTAGTTCAATCAGTACATGTAAACACAATCAACACATAACTGTAGTGTTCAGAAGATTACCTGCAGCATTGATCGATATGGCCATCGTAAAAGCTTTGATCTTCTGTTCTCTAATTCTCTAAGCACCTTGATGGGAATAGGTTCTAAATGCTTACGCGTATAGAGAACAGGGACCAATGCTCACATATATAGAGAGTTGCAATAAGTCCTTGCCCATAAAGGTTTCCTTATTGCACTCAACGTAATAAAGAAAGATGTGAGATCATATCTATTCTTAAGGATAGATTCCTAATATCAGAGAACATGTCTATACTGTTTATTGATTACATGGAGTAGCAATATCTCAGTGATTCTCATTGCTTAGTCATAATTCAACGTATGTCTAAATTGCCTAAATAACTAATGTGAATGTCCATGCTTTCAATCTCCCACTGGACAACACATTTGTTATGTTATTGGCAACTGAATTTATTCAACTAAGCAATGAAATGAAGGCATGCTGAAATCACCGAAATGTTGAAAATCTAAAAAAGAAAATAGTTCTGTCATTTGCTCAACACATTATAGGATACAAAACTTCACAAGTGCAACAACACTTGCTGTTTAAGAACTACTGTAATGAACCTCACAGAATACATGAACTTAGATATGATTAATTGAGCTAATGACTATGTACATATACATTAATTTGATCTGCATTTGTCATAAAATCACAAAGTCCACTTAATGGTTTTACACAGAAAACTCCAAAAACAAGACACATAACTGAAAGCACTGATGGAATCGTGTCTGTCTACTCAAGGGCAACTATATACATATGTATATATATATATATACAGAATAACTTTGCATATAACCATCCATCTGACTTAAATGAAAAACTTAATCACGATTCACACTGTTGCAACAGAAACTGAAGTGAAATTCTTCATATTATTGATAACAAAAATCAAGTTTTGCAAGAACAATACAGAAAATAAAATTACAAGAACTATATCTGCAAACTGATGCTAATTATAACTAATTCTCAATTGCTCCCACTAAACTCATGAATCCAGGCTATCCAGTACTCCCATATTTTTACAATGTTCTTTGAAAATACCAACGGCTAAAGGTTTTGCAAAAGGGTATGCCAGTTGATGACTTGAATATCACCGTCTTTGACTCTCTTCTTCATGCTATAGTATTTCAGATCAATGTGTTTTGAATGAATTGATCTTTTGCTGTTTTTACAAAAGAAAATAGCTGCCTCATTATCACAGTATAAGATTAACAGCTCAGGAATGAATTGGCTTAGTACTTTGGTTTCCCTTAGAAAATTTCTGATCCACAATCCTTCACAAACACCTTCATAAAGAGCAATCACTTCTGCTTGCATCGTTGAAGTTGCTGTGAGAGATTGTTTTGCTGTTTTCCATGTCACTGCACCACCAGCTAGCATGAAAACATATCCACAAGTGGACTTGCTGGAGGTTGGATAATTTCCAGCAAAATCAGAATCATTATATCCTTCTAAACTTAGGGTTTTTACTTTTCTGTAAACAAGCATGTGGTGTTTTGTCCTCTGAAGGTATCTAAGTACCTTCTTACTTGCATTCCAATGCTGTATTTCTGGACTGCTTTGAAACCTAGAGAGTATACCTACTGAAAATGCTAAGTCTGGCCTAGTGCATACCTGAGCATAGATTAGACTTCCAACTAACCTAGCATAAGGCTTTGACTGCATATTTTCTCTGTGTGCTTCAGACAGGAAGGACTTATTTTTGGTTAGTTTATCACCATTGGACATTGGAACTTCTCCTGGAGCACAGGTTTCCATTCCAAATCTTTTAAGAACTTTGGAAATGTATCCTGCTTGTGACAGACCTAATAAGCCATGTTTTCTGTCTCGTTTTATCTCAATCCCTAAGACAAAAGATGCTTTCCCCAAATCTTTCATGTCAAAGTGTTTTGACAGAAAGATTTTCGTATCTTTGAGCAATTTCATATTGCTGCTTGCCAAAAGGATATCATCAACATACAGTATTAAGAAAATGAAACCATTTCCCACTGTTTTAAGATAAACACATTCATCTACAATGTTTTCTGTAAATCCAAAGGTTGATATTACTAAATCAAATTTTATGTACCACTGTCTAGAGGCCTGTTTTAATCCATAGATTGACTTCTTAAGTCTACAGACCATGTTCTCCTTTCCTTTAACCAAGAAACCTTCAGGTTGTTTTATGAAATTGTTTCTTCTAGTTCACCATTTAGAAATGCTGTTTTGACATCCATTTGATGTAACTCCATATCAAAATGAGATACTAATGCCATGATTATTCTAAATGAATCTTTAGTGGATACAGGAGAAAATGTTTCTGTAGAGTCAATTCCCTCTTTCTGTGTAAACCCTTTAGCCACCAATCTTGCTTTAAATCTGTCAATGTTTCCCTTAGAGTCTCTTTTAGTCTTAAAAACCCATTTGCAGCCTATTGGTTTCTGTTTATCACTAGCTTCAACCAAGTCCCATACTTCATTGTTCTTCATTGACTCAATTTCTGCATTCATGGCCTCATGCCATTTTATTGAGTCTTCACTGTTTATGGCTTCATTAAAAGTGGCAGGATCAGTGTCCTCATCTAATGCTTGCTCAATTTCTTGAGAAAACACAAGATAATCACTCTTAGTTCCATAGGTAGGAATTCTTTCCCTTGTTGACCTTCTAGTTTCAGGGAGTGGATCAGGTTGAAATGCTAGAGTTTCTGAATTTTCTATAGATACAGAACTTTTTGAATTATCCTCAGGCTGTACAGGTTCTAAGATTTCAGTTTGGCATTGAATTGTAGTTTGTCTATTTGTTTCTTCCCTTATACCAATGTTATCATATACATTTTCAGGTACTGTAGTGTCATTTGAAATTAATGGTAAAACAAATATATTTTGTAGGTTCTGTGATTGTTCAGGGTTTCCTTCAACTTCCTCAAATTCTGCTGAAAGATCAACAAAATCTGTGTTGCAGGTTGCTTCTCCTAAAAATTTAACTTGATGAGTTTCGAAAATTCTAGGAGAATGTTTTCCAGAATAAAGTTTATACCCTTTAGATTTTTCACAGTAGCCTATAAAATTACAACTAACAGACTTGATGTCAAGTTTTCCTAAGTTAGGATTGTACAGCCTAGCCTCAGCTTTACAACCCCAAACATGCATGTGATGCAGGCTTGGTTGTTTACCATGCCACAGTTCATAAGGAGTTTTCACAACTGATTTACTTGGTGCTCTATTGCAAATGTAATTTGCAGTCCTTAAGGCTTCTCCCCACAGAAACCTAGGTAAACCAAATGTGCACATCATGCTCCTAACCATACCTAGAAGAGTTCTATTCTTCCTTTCTACCACACCATTTTGTTGGGGTGTGTAGGGAGTTGTATACTGTGCTGTAATGCCTTGTTCTTGAAGAAACAAGGCAAATGGTCCCATGTGCTGACCACTTTCAGTATATTTTCCATAAAATTCCCCTCCCCTGTCAGATCTCACTGTTTTAATCTTCTTCTCAAGTTGTAATTCTACTTCAGTTTTGAAGATTTTAAAAGCATCTAAAGATTGAGATTTTTCTGACATTAATTGAATGTGGCAGAACCGTGAGAAATCATCTATGAATGTAATGAAGTAGATGTTTTCACATATGGTTTGAGTTCTGAATGGTCCACAAATATCAGTGTGGATCAGTTCTAATAAACTGCTGGACCTGTATGCACATTTGCATGATTTGTTAGTCATTTTCCCTTTACAGCATTCCACACAATCAGATAGATCAGAGAAATCTAATTCTGGTAACATTTTGTTTTTGATGAGTGTTTTTAATCTCTCTTTGGATATATGGCCTAGTCTTCTATGCCAAATGGATGCAGATTTTTCATTAAATAAGGTTCTTTTGATGCCTATGCTAATGTTTGAATATGAAGTACTTGTAGTTTCTGTTAGTTGCTCAATGGCAAACACAGATTTGCTGGAAACCTTACATTTGATCTGTAGGTAGCCATTCAAACGTATAGCGGAACCAATATATAATGAATTTTTGAAAAACTTTATTCCATTAAAATCATACTGAAAACTACATCCATGTTCTATCAAAAGATCCCATGAGATTAAATTTCTCTTCATTGAGGGTACATAGTAAACGTTATCCAGAAAAAGAAAATTTCCTAATCCCAAATCTAGACTAAGGCAGCCTATAGCTTTGACAGAAACTCTCATGCCATTGCCAACTCTGATATGTGTTTCCTCAGTTCTTGGTTTCCTCTTCTTTATGAAGCCCTACAAGGAATTTACTATATGTAAGGGAGATCTTGAATCAAGCCAAAAAGTATTTGGTTCTACGTTTATCAAATCTACCTCTAAAAAGAAAAGATATGGGAAACAGACAGGTTTTGTAGGACACTTACCCTTCTTGATCATCCAGGCTTTGAACCCTGAACAATCTTTCTTAACATGTCCTGGTTTCTTACAGAAATAACATTTGAACTTGAAGGGTTAGTTGCTGGATTGTCTTGCTGGCTTTACTGAATTCTTAAAATTGGTGGTCTTCTTGGTGTTAAGTTTCTTTTTCCACTTGTTTTTACCCACCATGTTGACAATTGCTTCCTTTGCTGGTTGTATACCCCATAACCTGGATCATCTGCCTTAATCCTATTTTCTTCCTCAGTAGCTATAGTAATGAGATCATTCAGATCCCATTTATCCTTCTGCGTGTTGTAGCTTGTCTTAAGTTGACTGAAGCTTTGAGGGAGAGAATGGAGTGCAGTATATACCACATATTCATCAGGGAGACTCATATTCAGTCTCTTCATCTTAAGCGTGATGTTTTCTATCTTAAGGATGTGATCTCTGACTCCCCCAACTCCGTTATACTTAAGGGAATTGAGCTGATTTGATAGGATGGCAGCTTCAGACTTATCAGTCTTCTTAAATTTTTCATGAATAAATTCCAGAAGATCATAAGCGTATTCTAACTCAGGGATGGTTCCAGCTATGGTTTCTGTCATGGTGGCCCTAATGATATTTCTGCATGTGTTGTTTTTCCTAAACCAGGTTTGCTGATAATCCCATCCTGCATATTGGTTTCTCTATCATCTGCTTCCACATGATCAGGAATGGGATCTATTAGGCAACTATCGAGGTCATTGTTGAGTGAGAAGTACATATCAACTTGTCTTCTCCAGGATTTATAATTGGAACCAGTCAATAGTTCAATTTGGTTGAGAGTGACAACTTGGACACCTAAGGAGCAAAATCAAGGAGAAAACTTAATTAGTTCTTGTCTATTGTAGGTGGTTTTAAGGTTTTGTTATGAAAATTCTGTGATTATTGAATAAAGATTTTACACAGAGGCAAACAAAACATGTTTCAATACCAATATATTCCCAAAACACATGTCTAACTACACTTATATAGCAGTAGATTAAACACACTGAATTCTGTATCCACACACCATAACTGTTAGACTCATGTTATATAAAAGGAGAAATCATCACCTAATGGCAGAAGAAGAACTCTTATCATATCTAAATATGAGATTTAGAATTATGTGTGCAGCTGTACTGACTCTAAAACCATGTACCAACACTTTTATGGAAGACAAAATGTACATATTTTTAAACTCAGTAACACAAGTTTTCAAAACTCTTTAATGCTGAATGAATCTCCAAAAACGTGGAAAAGTTTTGCTATGTGCAATATACTGATACAATTGTTCAGAAATTCAGAGTTTGATTGGAACGTCTTTCTACTAAAATTGTATGAAGAAAAAAAATGTGTTCCATGCTGTAAAATTCATGGATCATGGTTTTTAAGTTGGAAAACTTGATTACTTTAACCAATTATACTGTCCATTTAGGAGAATTCTACAAATTCAGCAGAGTCGTTAGAGCAGATCAATCACTTAAATAATCATGCAATCAAAATACCTTAGCCTCTGCTCACAGCGCTACACTGTTAGCGGAATTTATACAATATGCAGCATAACAATTCATTCAATCAATCAAGAACACACAACAATAACAGAATCGTAAGTTCCATCCGGTCAATCAAGGCATAATCCCAATTCTATCCTAACTTATGTGCACACCGGGATATGCTCTAGTGTTCTCTATACATTTCCTTATCGTACCTGATTTTGTGAGCCCAAAGGTTTGAATCCTTGCGAGTTCATAATACGAACCCGAGCGTGTTCTTCCTCAGCCTTCAATGAAAACCCAGTTTTTCAAACTCTATCCTCAACGGTCAGTCAATATATGACTTTGACCAGTTTGATCCTTAACGGGTTATGGGCCGGGTCACGCAACTCACAGTCCCAGGTATGGGCTGTTCTGAATGGGTTAGCCAAAATGGCTGGCCCGTTTCTTATTAGCCCCCTTTTTTGTTGATTTTCTAAATTGATTTACATGCATGATTCTTGAGCCTATGGCTCTGATACCAATTGAAAGCATAAGACTGTAGTTCAATCAGTACATGTAAACACAATCAACACATAACTGTAGTGTTCAGAAGATTACCTGCAACATTGATCGATATGGCCATCGTAAAAGCTTTGATCTTCTGTTCTCTAATTCTCTAAGCACCTTGATGGGAATAGGTTCTAAATGCTTACGCGTATAGAGAACAGGGACCAATGCTCACATATATAGAGAGTTGCAATAAGTCCTTGTCCATAAAGGTTTCCTTATTGCACTCAACGTAATAAAGAAAGATGTGAGATCATATCTATTCTTAAGGATAGATTCCTAATATCAGAGAACATGTCTATACTGTTTACTGATTACATGGAGTAGCAATATTTCAATAATTTTCATTGCTTAATCATAATTTAACGTATGTCTAAATTGTTTAAATAACTAATGTGAATGTCCATACTTTTATTTGAGACCGGATCGATCTTCCGAGACTGCCGCGGTTGTTATTTCATGTTGTGTGATGGATATTTGGTCTTTGGGGCTGTCCTTATGTACAAGACGTGTTGGCTAGGAAAATGTTGAGGTCTCGGTATGAAAATTCACTATAAAAATGTACTGCCTTCCTTTGTTTTATATAATTGATTTGATGGGAGATGTGGAGAAGTGGATGCTTCTTTAATTAGCTAATTCTTTATGGATAAATTGTCTTCATGTGATTTGGAGCAGATAACCAGGTTAGTGCATGTTGACAAATTAGAAAAGAAAGTATTTCTTGCAGATTCCAGGTGGGACATCACCTACAGAAAGTCTGGAACTCATGTTCAATATCACAAGGATAATCATGAGTTCCTCATTGTGCACGAGACTCAGATTGCTAATACGAGACGTCAAGACTTGAGATTGTTATATACGAGACGTCAAGACTTGAGTGCCAATAAACTTAGTTCAATGTTCTAACCACTAATTGATAAGAGCACTCTTAGTACTATAATAGTGTGCCCTGTGAATTTTTTTTTCGTCCAAGTGCACTGTGATTCTGTAGCTTACTATCTTGTCATTCATGTACCAAAAATCTACAGTCTAAGTATGTTAAATTAGCTTTTCTCTGTTTTTAAAATATTTTTATATGATATCTTTTAAGTATTTGTCTAAGTATTTGTTCAAATATTTATTCAAGTATATGTCTAAATATCTATTCAAATATGTGTTTAAGGTATCTATCTAAATATATGTCTAAATTTATGGACATTTCTGATAGACTCAAGTGTTATTCCTATTTTTACATTTCTAATTTCCAAGTTTCTTAGACAGATATACCTGGTTTTATAAGGATGAAAACTAGGTCAAGGTATTGAGTCATAAACCTAAACAATTGACTTTGGAAAGGCAGCTTACATATAATAGGAAACGAGCTAATCAAAGAAACAAAAATGCATTAGACTTGCTAAATTCTTCATTAAGTCTGTTCACACTCACTATTCAAGAATGGTAGGCACACAATGTACCAAGTACTTACGGCTTGTTCTGTTTTTTGCCAGCTATCGACTTCATGCTAGGAAAATTCCAGTTGATGACTGTAGTGATGGTAGCTGCGGGGTATGCTGCTGTGAAACTAAAGTGTCATTCATGAGATTGTGCCTTATGTCTGTCTCCTTGATTTTCATCGGTGTTTGATATTCTCATATTCCTTAGATTGATTGGATTGTTATAAACATTCCTTCATTTTTACCCAGTTCTTCATTTTGTGTAAAGATAGATTGTATCAATAAGTCAAATACAGTCATACGCTATTGACTGCCATATATATATTGATCACTATACTTTGTAAAAGATTGTTATGAGTACAAGCATTCATTTCTCCTAATTTTACTTCACAAACTCTGAGCAAAAACCTATAGTTACCATTAAAACAAGCTAACAAGATTCAATAACTTAAAGGAAAAGTCACCCTTCACTAGATTTTCTTAAAGTATCTGATGGCTTTTTATAACAGTATATGCTCTGTTTCTGATACTGCTAAAGTATCTCTATCTGTCCAACATATAGCATTTTCAAGCTAAACCTTTTAATACGTCTCCAAAATGGATCAAATAGCATACATACACTTAAAATCTTCAACTACAGGAACCTAAATTGTCCAACAACTAAATATGTGTTTTCATTATCAATTACTGAATAGTTCAACTCAGTAACAATGCCACATGAGGAGACTTAAATGGACTGTGCTTACTGCATTACATCCACAATACTTAAAGTAATGATTAAAACACTACTGCTTGAACCTTGTTTTACAAAGAGATCCCAATTCCCAGTTTTTTTGTTACAATACTTGATCATAACTTAGTAGCTAGAAGTATCAAAAGTCTGAATATATGTTCAAGTATCTGTCTAAATATCTATCTAAATATCTATCTTTCATCAAATTTAATAATAGTGTACACACGACCCTTTATAAGTTTGAAAATCTCTACTTTCCTTTAAAAAAGAATCAGATTGGAAGGATGAATGAAAAATAAGTGCTTGATCATAACCTAGTTGCTGGAATTATCAAAAGTCTGAATATCTGTCTGAATATCTGTTCAAGTATCTGTCTAAATATGTATTTTTCATCAAGTTTAACAATAATGTAAACAAGACTCTTTGTAAACAAAAACCATGTGCTCACTGCTGAGAGTTTCAGTTGTGTCTTAGTTTTGATTATGTATACATGAATAAAGGTTGTTAAATATTGCATCAATATTCTGTGAAGATCTTATTTTCCTGAAAGACAAATAGGGCAATTATATATACATGGACATGATGAGGAACCAAAAACAAGAAGCAGAAAAAACCAGGAACTAAGAAACAAAGGTTGGAAGCAAAAGTAAAGCATTGGACCGGGGTAGGCCACAAGTTCTTGTCAAGAGAAGAAGGCATGAAGAAGATCCTTGTGGCTTATATATGCAACCATTCTTGGCGCCGCGTGGACAAGAAACAAATCTCACTAGTGTCTAGTACTTAGGCTCAGTGTATATAATTAATATATATGTTGTATACTGATCAGTGATCACTATCATACAGATTACAAGGGTTGTATTTTTTCCGAGTTAGTTCAGTCAACTGGGAAGATGAACTGATACTGAGAGTTGTGATTTATCCACCCTTTCTCAATTTTGCATCACAGTAGTTATATTTAACTTCCACTAAACCTTCCCTTTGTTCACATAAACTTTTGGCTTCTCTACCCTTAAATTTCAGCCAAAAACACTGATGCTAGCTAGTTTTTCCTCTACAAAAACATTACACATAAATGTGTATTGCAGATAACGTACGTAGTTTCTTTTTATGTATATAATTACACAGTACGAATAAGTGAACTCCTAGCACTGTAATAAAGCTATTGTGTCATTGGAATTCATTGCTACTTACCATTTTCGGTGCGTAATACTTCAAACCTCATTGGAATAATGAGATACATATAAAATTTATGACAGCAGAAGCTCAAAAAGTAGTGGTGATCCAGACGCATCTAAAGATATTGTTAGTTTGAGCACAATTCAATCTATTCTACATGTCTCATCTCTTAAGCCTGGAGATGAGCTTACATTTTTTGCAGTTCTTCACCAGGTTAATAACCCTAGTACGTTATCTTTCATGACAACTGGAAGACTGTAAGAATTAATGCCTTTAAGAAAATTGAGATTGGAAGAATGACTGAAAAAATAAAGACTTGATCATAACCTAGTTATTGAAAGTATCAAAAGTCTAAATATTTGTTCAATTATCTGTCTAATTATATGTCCAAGTATTTATCTAAATATCTATCTTTCATCAATTTTAACAATAGTCTAAACAATACCCTTTATAAGTTTGAAAATCTCCACTTTCATTTAAAAAAGAATGAGAATAGAATAATGAATGAAAAATAAGGGCTTGATCATAACCTAGTTGTTGGAAGTATCAAAAGTCTGAATATCTATTTAAGTATCTGTCCAAGTATCTGTCTAAATATCTATCTTTCGTCGAAGTTTAAATATCTATTCCAGTATATGTCTAAGTATCTGTTAAAGTATCTCTCTAAATATCTATCTTTCATCAAATATAACAATAGTGTAAACAAGACTCCTTTATAAATTTGAATTTCATAATTGTCAAATGGTTAAAAGAATGGAAGACATACCTAACCATCACCATCATAGTGTTTACATAGCAATGACTTGTGATAAAGTTGGTATATTGCTCCACTAATAGCCACTCCAGTTCTTGAAGTTTCACCTTGATTATGAGTAGTTATCCAATGGTTTACACAAATCCATACAAGGATCAGATCGATCATGTACATATATTCATAATGTGCAACGTACTTTTCACTACTTAAATATAACAATTATACTAAGTGTATACCCTACATATACGGCTAGTTATTTTCAACAAATGCTTTAACATGAGTTATCATCTCCTCGCATCGAGTTTGGGCAAGTACAGACTTACCTAGTACCTGAAATGCATGTCCAACACCTCTGTACACCATTCTCCACCTTCCTCCCATCTCTAACCATTGCATCACAGAACTTCAACTCCCTATCTTTCAATATATCCAACTCTGAAATGCACACCATCATCGCAACGAACCCGAACACAAAAACGACCATAAATTAGCTAAAGGGTTACACCATGGATGGTCACGGCTGGATCCGGCCGGTTGTGCCAATCTCTAATAGGTATTTGAAGCTACCAGGTTCAGAATCGAGTGACATGGCTGCACTTTGTAGTAGTACTTCCGAACTCGTCCTTGCTGCCCCTCCAAAAAAGGGTTGCACCAAAATCTGACCTCTAATAATCAAAGGCAATAAAAGTATAGAACTGTTTCATCTGCAAAGATAAGTCGCACAGCGTTGACCACCATTGGTCCTCCTCTTCCCTAATACTGTGTGTTGGTCTGGATAGAGCTAGCTAGCCAATCGGTATACTTGAAAACAGCACACCATTACAATCAAACAATAAATCATGAGTCCTCATTTAGGAACCAAGCACAATGAAAGTGACGAAACTAAACATACCAAAAAACTACACACACAAAATTCATATTTCAAATTTCAAATTCAATTATTTCGATTTTAAATTTCAGTTTCAAAATTTGATTACCTTGGAGGTCGGGTATGGATTGAGCTTGGGAGAAGAGGTTGATGGTGGAGTCGGACTCGACGACGGATCAGAGAGGCAACTGAATGGAGACGGCGAGGCTCAAGGCTCTCGCAGCTTGGAGGCCACAAGGCGCCGTGCCGAGCTTCTTGAGAGATAAGCAGCGGTGATATACGGCGACAGTGGCTGGAAGTGGAGCTAGCCAACTCTGCTACTTGAGAGATTGAGAGAGAGAGAGAGGTATTTTTTGTAAATAATTGACAAATGAAGGTTTGTTACATACTCAAAAAAACGGAATGGGTTTTTTTCGAAATTAAAAACATAGGGTGGATTTTTCAGGAAAGAGAATGGTGAAAATGGGTGTTTTTTTCATTTCCCCTAAAAAAATGGTGCATTGCTAAGTCTTCTATACCACTGATGGTCAGCTTGAGATGAATGTCCAGTATGTCTGCGAATCTCAGCGATAATACCAGATTGATGACTGCTCTGTAATAATGTCCGGAGGTTCATGTTACACCCCTTCTAACAAGGTGTCCACTGTGTCAATGGCCATGAACCTCTATTTTCAAGCAGATGGACAGTCTGCCAATTCTTGCTATTTCAATGGCAGTGGAATGATTGTTTATGAGACTCCATGTGAGTACTCACACCAGAATGAGTGTTCTTAATGAATAATGCTACCGATTATTAGCTTGATACTAAAGCCTTAGATGAGTCTAACAATTTGTCTGATGCAATTTTTTTGTCTATGTTTGCAGCTATTGGAAGCTGCAGCTACTCTCCAACAAATTAGAGCATATATATAGGCAGCTTATAAGTGAATAAAGGATCTGATCTGATCTGAGAGCTGGTGCTTATACATAGAATTCTGCTGGGATGAGCTTGCAAGTACTAGTAGTTGTCTAGCTTAATAATTATATTATTCTGAGATCTACAAGATACTGTGATGTAATGGATCACTATTTCTGTTCAGTAGTGCATGAAGCATGAAATATAGAATTGGCATGGTATCGATATTATGATATATACTTTGTCTGTGGGAACATCACTGATGAATTATTGTGTTCATATGCTCATGTAGATGTAGATGTTGATGTAGATCTATGTAAATGCAAGCCTAGCTAGCCTACAAAGTACTTCTCATTTGCTCCCTGGCAACTTGATCCAAAAACTGAAAAATTTGGAAAGGGTGATGTGATTTATATTCCTGGAAAAATTACAGGGCCCAAGTTACAGTACACAAAATGGTGTACTTTGAATATGATTTAGTTTCATTGGACAAAATAGATGAAACGACTTCTCTCCACTGGCAGTGGTGATTCGCCAGCGCAAGTGTATTACACGACTTAATCATGACCATTCATTTCAATCGATTCTTTTCATCATGACCAGATCAGATGGTCAATTTCAACTGAAAGTTCGATTTTACCCTTGTGCGTCAGCTTGACCAGATCAGATGACTTTTGGACAAGACTTGCTGACGCCGGAGGAGACTGCAGACCTGTTTCACTCTTCTCATTCTCCTTCTTCTTTGTTCAGGATCCAAGACCCTTGATTTTGATTACCACTATTATTGGAAATTCAGCATAGGCATCTCAGCACCAAGCTCGCCGGCGTCGACTCAGCCGTGGTGCATTTCAATCACTCTGTTTCTTCATTTCTTTGGTTTCTGACTTGAAATCACAGCCAAAGCTCTCTCGTGTGTCCAATCCCTTCATTTCAATCTCAGCCACAAAAACCACCTTGATCGATCTGTTTGTAATTTTGTATCCCCCATTGATTGCTCTGTTTTCTAGGAACTAGCCCCTAACTAAGGTTTTGTTCTCAGTTAAGCGCCGCTTGATCAAGTTGATCAAATTGGTAGTGACCCAATTCGATTCGCTTCTTTTTCTCAGAGTGTGTGGGATAGGGTACGCCGGCGACGTGGGTGCCCAAACTGACTCGACCCAGTTCTGAGGGCACAAAAGGTATTTGGGTGCTGGTGGAGTTATTTGGGAGGTGGAGAGATGCCTCTCCGAAATAGAATCCTCACCTCTTTGTACTGTGATTTCACTGATTTGTGTATTGCAGCTGTCATCTGTGCTTCATTTTCTTAGTAGCAGACATCGTTCATCTTTACTCAATGTGGGTCGCAGTTGCGGACTCCACAATTGCTCCGATTTATCTCAGCATGACAGCATGCACAAACTATTGTCCTAAATTTGAGTATGACAATGATACAAGTGTGGAAGTGTGGAATGGGACATCAAAAGCCTATATTTCTGTGCATTTGCTGCATGTATTAACCATGTGGGGAAAGTCACACAGAAATATTTCTGTAGAAAATTTGAGTGAAGCAAACAGAGGTAGAGTGGAAAACAGGGCTTCTTGTAAACCAATATTCTTCAAGGCTGATCACCAACCTGTCAACTACTTCTCTTTCTAGTCCTCTTTGCTTCTTTACAGACTAAAAGTACATAATAATGCTTTCACAATCTGTTTAGGTTGGTCAAGTTTGTCTAGAGCAATTAACCAGTCATGGCAAGAACTATTGATGAAGTGGTGTGAAACCCACAAAAACAATCAGAGATGAGGCTTAACACTTCGTTATAAAAATGTTATGTGCAACAACAACTTAACATTGCTGCTACCACCACAGCAAGACCACTCTTACCAATTTTTCTTTATTGAACTTTGGGAGTAGCAATAGCATACAATACAATTAGAGCCTTACTAACACATTCTTCGAAGAACACAAAATTCGACATCAAAATCAATAGGAAAAAAAAATGGCAAAATGCCAGTATAGAGAGCATCAGCAGCACATGCTTCAAAGTTCAAACAATTTCAATGGTTGGATTCATCAAGCTTGAGGCTTATCCCACTTGAGTGGCTTCACGACCTCCCAGGTGAAATCAGCATCGTCCCTTCCGAAATGTCCGTAGGCAGCAGTCTTCAAAAACCTCCCATTGCCCCTCTTGAGGTCAAGGTTGATGGCAATCATACCAGGCCTGAAATCGAAGGTCTCCTTCACAATCTTGAGGATCTCTCTGTCCGGAATCTTACCGGTGCCGTAAGTCTCAACGAACACAGACAAAGGCTCCGCCACACCAATGGCGTAAGACACTTGCACAATGCACCTCCTTGCAAGTCCATTGGCAACAATGGACTTGGCTGCCTGCCTCACAATGTAGGCACCACTCCTGTCAACCTTACTTGGGTCCTTGCCGGAGAAGGCACCACCTCCGTGTGCGCCCCAGCCTCCATAGGTGTCGATGATGATCTTACGCCCGGTGAGACCAGCATCTCCGTGAGGCCCTCCAATGACGAATCGACCAGATGGGTTCAAGTGGAAGATGGTCTTCTCGTCAAGGTACTTCTCTGGGATGACAGGCTTGATCACATGCTCCTTCAGATCAGCAGCAATCTCATCGTTGGTCACGGTCTCGTCATGCTGGGTGGAAATCAGGACAGTGTGGACACGGATTGGGACCATAGCACCATTCTCATTGAAGTACTCAATTGTGACTTGGGTCTTGCCATCAGGCCTCAACCATGCACAGGTACCATTCTTGCGAACTTCGGTGAGCTTAGCACCAAGCTTGGTTGCGAGGACATGGCTGAGGGGCATCAACTCCGGGGTCTCATCAGTAGCATAGCCAAACATGTGACCTTGGTCACCAGCTCCAATCTCCTCAGGCCTCTTGGTCAAATGACCATGGACACCTTGAGCAATGTCAGGGCTCTGTTGCTCAATGTTAACAAGGACCTTGCAGTTGTCGGCATCAAGTCCCACATCGGCAGACACGAACCCAATTTCACGGCAAGTGTCACGGACAATCTTCTCATAGTCAACATTGGCCTTGGTAGTGATCTCACCGAACACCATGACCATGTTGGTCTTGGTGCAGGTCTCACAGGCGACCTTACTGTCGACATCTTGAGCTAGGCAAGCATCGAGCACGGCGTCGGAGATCTGGTCACAGAGCTTGTCTGGGTGACCTTCGTTGACAGATTCGGAGGTGAACAAGAAAGTCTCGAGAGCCATGTCTGCACAAACATAACACACAGTTCATGAACAGAAACACTTCTCCCAGACATTTTAACAAACATGTGGTGTGCGTGTACTCGAATCCTATCAGATCTGTAAATCCCAGTGACACAATAGTCTAAAAGGTTCAAACTTAGCAAAATTAACAAACACCCAGCACCAGATCTACTCTAATTATCAAAACCCAGATCCAATTTTAACAGATTCCATAGTATGAACTCAAAGTTCCAAGCTTCTATATTCTTTGGTGATAAACACAAACATGTTTGCCTCATGCTTTAAACAAACGAACTGAAGCGAACCCAGAAAGCAAAGCAAGAAGTTCAGAAGCGCACCTGAAAGAGGGAGAGTTGGGGTGAGGCTTGAGTAGAGAATTTTAATGGAGCAGTGAGAAATTTAGGGTCTCAGTTCTCCAACTCAAGCGGTTCGAAGAGTTAGGTGTCTTGAGGCTACAATTTATAGGGAAAATGAGGATGCTGTTTTGTCGGCCCCAACTCACCAAGGCAAAAGTTGGGAAGATTCATGGAGCAGTTCCGGGGTAGGCCGCCGTGTCACGTCTCTCAGGTCATCCAATAGCAGAGGGAAGAAAGGGTAATTTTGGATTTTCGCTCTTGGCAGGGACAGTTTGAAGTATGGAGTTTTAGTCTTGGGCTTCCTCATTGTGGCCCTATTTTCCTAACAGATTCATGCTTGGCTCACGTGACAGTGAAATCTGTTGGGGGGGGGGTGTCAAATCACGGCCGTCGGTGGGTGAGAGAGAGAGAGAGAGAGAGAGAGAGAGGGAGAGGGAGTCTTGGCCGTCGGCTGTTGCTTTTGTTCTGGTATCTCACACGCTTGAACCCACTTGGACTCATTTACGGCAGATTTTTACTGTACTGTGTTTGACCGGTGTTTGGTTGGGTTGCACCAATGTTTGGTATGAAACGACTAATCAAGGATGGCATGCATACTATATAGTTTATCTTTTTTTTCAGTTTTATCATTTTTCAGTATTTGTTTATATTGACTTACTCTATTATTCTTTCTTTATTAAATTCTATTGCATTAAACTTAAATATTATTAGGATCATTTTATGACATTTTGAACGTTTAACCATTGTAAATGTAAAAGCTTTATCTCTCTTAATATATAGAAATTAAATCATTTTAACTATTTGCACCAAAATATGATAAAAACTTCTAAGTAAAAAATAAAATCAAATTGTTTTCACACAGTCATTAGTTTTCGGATAACAAGTAATAACCTGATTGGTCGACTAAACGTCAACATTTTTTGATAGTGATAAAAACACGGGCCAATCCACACTAGTATAACTCGGTATAATGTTAGTGAGAGAGACGTTTTTAATCTTTCTATTTTACTTTAATAAGGTCATGTATAGTCAAACTATAATGGTGTTTTTGTTAGGAAAAGAAAACTAACTAAACAACAGATCGACAATCCTCTATGGCATTTAGAACCAACTAAATCAAACAAAATGTAATCTAGCAGCATCAGGGAGGTAGTAGCAGCATCAGGGAGGTAGCGCCCCCTCCTATCAGTGGAATGACCACCTAAATACTATAATGGTGTGTTCTCTCGGAACAATAATACGTTAGGAATAGAATAATAACTCCATCATGCCATCATGTCATGTTTAGTTATTTCTAATTTTAAGAAAGAGAAAATGGTTTAAAATGTCACTCAAGTATGATACGTTCTAAACTTTGTTCACTCATGTATGACAAATATCACTTTGCTCATAGTATTACACTTTTGCTCACTTTGCTCATCCCGAACCGGAGAAATCGACAATGCCACTCCAATTTTCGACGAACTGGAGCTCAATCTGTGCGAAATCAACTCAACAACAATTTTCTCAACTATGCCTAAGTCCAATTCATCATGGAAGTGGTCGAATTTGGCCTTTGAAGTCAAGAACACTCAAAACTTCAAATCTTCGATTCTCCCTCTTCAGGTTGAATTGATGCTCAACCTTGGTATGAAAAGACTCACAAAGAAGAGAGCTACAATACCCAATAGGTTTCCTTAACCGATTTTAACTCGAATTCAAAACTCCAAATTTTGCAGAATCTAGAAGATCAAAGTGAGTAAAAGTGTAATACTTGAGTGATCAAAGTAATATTCCTCATACATGACTGAACAAAATTTAGAACATGTCATAGTTAAATGACATTTTTAGCCAAATTTTCTTTTAAGAACGAATATGTGGATGCATCACTCATCTAAGGGTCCAGCCCGATAACTTTAAATCTTTACGCTCCTAAAAATAGATCATTAACAAAACTCTAGTATGTGTAGCCTTAACAAATTAATAGTTGGGTAGGAATTGTGTTGGAAGATTTTGAGTTGGTTGATCATGAAATTTGATCATATGGCCACATAGATCCATGAATAGGAGTTGGTGAGATGGTGAAATTCGTCTCGCATCTTTTCTATACCTCTACCACCAAGATCCTTCGAATTTCAAAAGCAGCTTACCAAAGAAGAAAAATCCCAGAACAAGGTATCTCACTGTCTCATCTGAAGCTGTTTAAGGAAGATAACTCATTATGGGCACATTGTTCCTATAGCTCCAATATTTGAATGAACATTATATTCGTCATATCTTGAAGCTATCCTAATCATTTATTAAATTTGCCTGCATATTATGCGCGCTCTATTATGGTTCATAATTTTTTTTTTAATCTCCGCTCATTTTGGAATGATCATTGGGGAATCGTGCTTCAAAAATATTTGGGAGCGAAGCTCAGATTGATATATTTGCAAATTCAAGTGCAAGGAGGACCTTCACGGGGGCTGTGACCAAAGGTACGATGGTGGGTTTCGGCCGGTTCCGACACCGAATAAGGTTCAAGTCTTGCCTCATGCGGGTTGATTGGAGGATGAGATTGGGCCTAGAAATATGGGCGGGCATCCGTGAACTCGTTCGTAATCTACTATATTAATTAAATTTGAGAAAAAAAATAATTGTTTTATTAATACCATAATTAATTGTATGGAAGAAAAATATGATAAACGGGTCTTAACGGGCTCTGTGCGTTAACCTTCGAACACATAGGACTGATTCGTTTAATCTATCTATATAATTGGTTAAATAAATTTCAACCCGTTTAAACTCCGTTCTGTTACAATCCGCTCCGTTATCTACACGCCGCCTAGATGGGACTATGAAGGAGGAATGGTCGCAAGCGGATAAGTTCAATGCTTGGAGTATACATATTTTTTGGATTGTTTTCAAATTTTTGGCTGAAGTTTGATGGTATTATCGGTCAGATTGTGTTGAAACCGAATTGTGATCGTGGATTCATAGCCATGTTAGTTTTCTTTATTTTAGGTATTGTTTTATAACGTCCAATAAATTACTAGATTTGTAATATAATTATCAACCACTTTTAAAACAAAAATAATCTCCGAGGAGGACCACATGTGTTGTATTTCGATCTCTCCGGGAAGAACTACATGTTACTGGATCGTTGTTACAACTATTGAATAGAACATGGGTTTAGCTAAATGGAGCGAAATGGCTATCTCATCCAAATAAAAGCTCTGTTCCTAACGTGAAAGTCACTTCTACGCGTTTGGTGCTGATATATGAACTACCTCGATGTCGATCGGACATGGACGTGCCATACCATATTTTATTGTTGGATAAATTACATATAAAATTATTTACATGAAATTTATATTATATTAGGTTACTTAACATTTTTATCTTAAAAAAGATCATCCTTATAACAAACATAACTTTAAAATTTTAATTATCTACAACCATGTCATCCTCTCTCTCTCTCTCTCTCTCTCTCTCTCTCTCTCTCTCTCTCTCTCTCTCTCTCTCTCTCTCTCTCTCTCTCTCTCTCTCTCTCTCACGCACGCACGCACGCACGCACGCACGCACGCACGCACGCAGTAGCAAAGCCATGGCAAAGACAAAGCACAAAATCAAAAACAAAAGAAGGAGCAGGAATGACAACATTAACAAGAAGCCAAAAACGAACAAGAGAGGCAAATGCGTCGATAAGAGAGAACGAAAAGGCTCTCGTATTCCCTATGACTCCGACGAAGAGATCGGTTTCGACGAAGAGGTTTTAGGCCAGGATCTCTATGAGTATGAAGAGGCGACACCGAAGGAGGAGTCCAGGAAGAACTGCCGGTTCGACCCCATCGATAACCTTGATTACGAACTACCTGAAGATTTTAAGGTCTAATGGAGTTTGATTTTATTCAATACTAGCTCATAGTTTGCTTCTCCAGTTCTATAGATTATTACCTAGATTGCTTTGATAAATTATGTGATTTCTAGATCTAGAGTCTGTTTGTATTGAAAATCAGTGGTGTGCTTTGGTTGTTACACAGTAGTGTCTACATTAGTTTGTGGTAGTGTGTATGTTAGTCTGTAGTAGTGTATACAGATTGGTGTGCTTTAGTTGTTTGCAAAAAAATTGATTTTCTTTTTTATAATAATAGTGATGACATGCAGGGTAACACCAATAGTGATCAGAGACATGAATTCAAGTCAAAAAGGAAACACGATAGGGTGGCAAAACCTATCGATGCCGGACGTGAATTGAGGTCGGAAAAAAAAAACATGATAGGCTGGCAGAACCAGTGAAACGTCAATTGAGGTCCCAGAAGGATACTGCTGTTGCCTGAAAAGGTAAATGGAAGTCACCATCTTCGTTGGTCAAAGTTGTGAAGGGAAAAAAGAGGAAGACAGCGAACCAGGACACTCAATTCGACTACGGAACAAGAAGAAGGCAACCAAAAGCATCAAAAGTCCAAGTAGTAGTGTAGTACTTTCTGTTGTGTTGGGGTCTGATGTAGTACCATGTTGTTAGGGTCTGATGTAGTATATTGTGTTATAGAACAATAATACTTACCATGTTTTGAAGTAGTACCCTGAATGTTTTGGAGTAATGTTTACTAGAGACAGCAGTAGTACATTGTGTTACAAAACAGTAGTACTAACCATGTTTTGAAGTAATACCCTGAATATTTTGGAGTAATGCTTACTAGAGACAGCAGTAGTACATTGTGTTACAGAACAGTCTTTATATGTGAAATATGATTGACCTTATATGTAATTTTGTAATCAATTAATTAAGTTTTTTTGGCTTATTACTTGGGTAGATCTAACTCTAAAAAAAGTCATTTAAATATCTAAGGCGTCAATCGTGGCTCCATTAGATATGAAATCATACCCTCAACAATGGATTCGGATCCTCTCCTAACTAAGATCACCTAACATCTTCCTAATCCACTCATCTCTATGTTAAATTTAATGTGTAGCTAAAATAAATTTTTGTGCATTTTTTCCCTTCACTACCGCAATGCTCTCTCTCTCTCTCTCTCTCTCTCTGTTCACCCATCTACCAGTCACCGTCAACGATACAACCATCTAACTGGAACGTTCCCTCTCCTGTTCTTGGGATTCAAGTGGAATTCAAGGATTACATAATTATATCCCGCATCTCTCTTATATCCAAATTCTTCAACTTGCAGTAAAATCTATCCTTAAAAAAAATCTTCTTGTTAGATTTTTGGTTTGTAGATTGGTTGATTAAATTGGATAAATTGTTTGTCTTAGGTGGGGAGTCGGGGATTCCAAATTGCATTCGGTTAATGTTGGATTTATCATAGGCTGAATTGTTAGATGTATTGGGTATATTGATGATCCAATACGAACATGATATTGAGCAAGATGGTTGTTGAGGAAGTGTTGTTACAAATGGTGAGCTTCTCAATCTCTAATCATATTTGAGATACACCATGGCGTGCTTCTTCCATGATAGTATAGGTTCCCTTACTTCAGAGAGAGAGAGAGAGAGAGAGAGAGAGAGAGAGAGAGAGAGAGAGAGAGAGAGAGAGAGAGAGAGAAGGGAAAGAGAGAAAGAGAGAGTGTGTGTGCAATGCGGCAGTGAAGGAAAAAAATGTACAAAAATTAATCTTAACTACACATTAAATCTCACAGCTGGGATGAGTGGGTTAGGAGGATGTTAGATAATCTTTGTTAGGAGAGCATCCTGATCCCTCAACAATGTAAAATTCCCATCACACCGACAGCATATCCAAATGTACATTTCTTATTATAGGATCTACAGTTAAGGTATAGTGGTATTCATGTTACCATGCACCACACCATTACTAGCTACCTTACGTTCTTCAACAGTATAGTGGGATCACTCCCTGCCTTCTACTGCCGGCCTCGCTGTTTCCTTGGATCAATTGGTATTGGGTGTTTTAGGGTCTTTATCTCTAGAGTTTTCCTTTGTTATTTCTCTTTTGTATATAAAAAAAATCCTCCTATTAAATACGATTAGCAAAATGGTCGGCGAGTTGCGGGACCCGTCGGGTCGGAGAATGTGTATGCTAAATTGCTAATCGTAGACCGGTTTTGATCGGGTGCCCCGTTGTCTATAGATAGTAGTCTTGAGTACCAAGTTAGAGATTAATCTCTCCAACATAGAGACATAATTGTTTCTTTAAATGTGTAATAATGTTTGAGAACGATTTGAATGTGATAAAGAGGAGGGTTGGGAGTAATTGTGGGAGGTGACGTGTCAGCGTCTTTGAACTACCCGACCGTCAGCTGCAATTTGGTCAGGTAAGGCCCATTGTTAGTAGCAGGCTGTAATCCATCCCCCAAACTGCTGAAGGCCCAACGATGATGAGCCAGTAACGTGTCGGTGGATGAAAACAGGCTTAAAGGAACAGAAAAGGACTTGTGACTAATCTACGAAACACTTGTTGCTTTCTTCTCCTCAATAAATACACGTAACCAATGATTCTCACAACTTTTTACTTCCCCCATTGATTTCTTCTTCTTTCTTCTCTCTCTCTCTCTCTCTCTCAAGAAACAAAAAAAAGCAAACGACTTTATGGGCAAGATCACCGCATTCAAGCAGCAATTCTCTTTCGGTTTGACCCCTAATCCTTTTATGTTTGATCATTCATTATTCTAGTGCTTCAACTGTGATGAAAAGTGATTATATGCTTATGTTTGTTTTCTAATTGTGGTTGTTGATTTAGATGAGAGACTTAAGGAATCCAAGAACATCATTGCAAAGTACCCAGATCGAGTTCCGGTAAGAAATCTCAAATCCTTGTATTTTAAGCTGTACAATTTGGAAAAAGTTTCTAACTTTACCTTAGAATTAGTTTTCTACGATGAATTTGGAATGAAAATTTTCTTCTTGGTCTGTTTTTCTTTGCGTGATAACCATCATTATTGGTTTATTCAAGTGTTTTGGTTGATTAAGAGATGATAATGTTTTTGTGGGTAGAGACAGACCATTTTGTGTGGTTATTGACTTTGACATTGGGAACATTTTTGGTTTGCTTGTTGGAAGTGCGAAATTATAATTGGCATTGCTGTTGATTGATGAAGAAACTCTAGCTTTTCTCGGATGATCTTACATCTTTTTTTTCAATCCACTTTCATCAGGCAGTTTCAACTTTCAAACCAAACCAAACCAAGGAAACACATTATTCGTGTGTGATTAACATTCACGCCTTAGAGAGTTGTGTGTGATTACACATGCTTTTTATCATTGTGTTACATTTAGAGATCTGGCAAAGTAAAGAGGAGTTGATATCTGAGCTCTTCATTTCATTGCACCGACACAGTCATATGGCTAAATCGTACTGGAAGTATTGTAGCTACAGAAATAGAGAATCATTGTCATCAGGTGCACAAGCTTACACATTTTCTTTGTACTTGTGCAGGTCATCATTGAACGATATTCCAGGGCAGACTTGCCTGAAATGGAAAAGCAAAAGTACATTTTGGTTTCAATGATTATTTTTAATTGTACAAGTGCTGAGAATAAATTAAGGGAAATATGTGCTGTTTCACCCGAGTTGCATTTTTATTTTGTTAATAACATCATGTCAGCAGCATTTTCAGGATTTATAGTTTGTTTACAGTACTCTGATTGGTCAATAAAGTTTTCGTCTGTGTGTTACTTTTTTCTGGATTTCCTTCGTGTACTCTTGTTGATCTCTTGCTTGTTTGGACATATATTTTATTTTCCTTCTATGGTGTGTTATTGTATAGATTTCCTTTATCCAGAAGCTTAGTGAAGGTCCAAAATTTGCAGAGATTGAAACCATCTCATAATAGTAGCCAATTCGTTCTGCATTCTAAACTTATGCTGTTTTTCATTGTTTCTTCTAGATACCTGGTTCCGAGAGAGATATCAGTTGGCCAGTTTATCCATATCTTAAGCAGCAGGCTTGAACTGACTCCTGGGAAAGCACTTTTTGTATTTGTGAAGAACACATTACCTCAAACAGGTGAAATATCTTTTTAATTTATTCAGGCTACTTTAATAGATAAAATATCGTGGTGAGTACTTCTTAACATGTTCTTCTGTGGTTTCTTGTACAGCAAGCTGTATGGATTCTATTTATGAAACTTACAAGGAAGATGATGGATTTCTGTACATGTGCTACAGTAGTGAGAAAACGTTTGGCTAATTTCTAATTAACTAATTGTGCATACTTGTAAGTAATTTCTCATTCTCACTTGTTCTGAACAGCCGGGGCCTCTGTGCCTTGTGTCCACTGTAATTTCATGTCCCTTGTACATTGTAATCTCTTTCTGTAAAGTTCACAGCCCGTGTAATAATAAGGCCATATTTTCTCTCCCATAACTCATTAATATATATCCATCACATTGATGGCTTTCACAAGAAATCCAGATTCTTGCTCTCTGCTTTTTGTTTCTTTACTCAAGTTTGAGCTTCAGTATGTTTTCACACTACGCTGTCAGTATTAGAACTTGAACCACAAATGGAAATGCTACATGGATAAAAAGTAACGCAGAAGAATGGACCGAAGGTCATTGATAAGGGTAATAAACCCCATACTTTAGGTCTTTATGATCACAGTAGATTATTAGAAAGATAACAGGCGCTTTCTAAAGCGCTGTACAAATTCCATGGACAGTGACTTCTGCTTCCACACAGCAAGTATCCTTGGACAGAAACCCCATCCCAGCTTGATTGAGAAAGGTTTGTGTAATGAATCGATGCCAACCCCGTTCTGGTTTTGCAGCACTGAACCAGAAGTTAGCTACAACCAAAAGAATAGTTGTTAGTTACCAACTCTAGTTATTAAACTTTTCCGGAAAGAAACCTGGCTATTGATTGTTTACCTTTACCATACTGATGCCTCTGATGCATTTGGTCAAGGATACGCAGAGTGAACTCTGTATATATCTTAGTACTAGGAGGTAGAGACTCAGGATCAGCCAATGCCAAATAAAGGGATAGATGAGTTCCCATTCCACTGGCTTTTCCATTGGGATAGAGTTGTATCTTCCTGCCAGAACCAAGTCACCAACGCATGTAGATCAAGAATGGGATTTCTGAATTAGTAACCGACCTTATGAAGCTAACAGTGTTTTTGACGAGAAAGATTATGCAATACCATTTCTGGTCTCCAGAACTGAATGTTTTCGAGTCGTGGCAGTCATTAGCTATCTTTGAGAAGCTGTCAATCTTCCAAACATGTTTGTACATTGCTGCATCCTTCACCATAGTAAAACACTCTCCTTTGTCCATTCTTCTTTCTTTAGAAACAAAGACCTCTGCCCCAAATACACAGGTGTCATCAATGATGAATCCATTGGAAGCATCATTGAAAGCTTTGAGGGAGAGAAACTGATCGAATCCCCAGTCGAGCTTCATTCCATGGAAGTGCCGTTCCTTTTGGTCTAAATGACAAAAATATCAGAAAACGAGAAAATGAATGACTGCTAGGGATATACAGTATGTAGAACTGAGATGAAAGAAATAGTACCCTGAAAAACTAAGTAGTTGCCGGTATTCTGATCGAGCAAAAACAATCTGAACACGGCATGTACTCCCCAAAACATCTGGGAAGTATTCTCTCCCGCCATAACCAGGTAAAGAGAAATGTTATCTTTCACATTCTTGGTCTTGTTTCCATTTGGATAGAAAACAAGTTTCCTGTAGCAAAACAAAAAAAAAGTTATATGAGAAATATAGATACATGTGAGAGCTTGATTAGTTGTAAAGCAGAAGAGTGACATAACTAATTAACTATACCATTCGTATCCTCCAGCTTCAAACTCGCATGATTCATATTTCTCCAATGAGCTTTTGGTCAGCAATGATAGTGACTGTATCTTTAGTGTGTAATGAGTTGGTGGTGCATCCGTAATCGATCTCAAAACACCTGCAATTGATAACAATATCGACTCATTTCCACACAAGCACAAATACTAACTAATGAGCTTTCTTACCGTCTTGGTCATCGAAGTTAAGACTAGTCATGAATCACCGAATCTAATATGCTGGCTATTTGAATTACAGCAGGTTACAGTATGGGTTTCAACTTTCAAGTATTGGATTGTAAACTGGTGTTCTGTTTATAATGGATAGATCAAAAGTGTTATTCCAAACTTGAAACCATTTCAAGGACGTAACTGATATGCTTTGCTTCTACCGAGGAAAGCCACAAGCTGCTAATAGGTGATCAGATGTATATTCTCATTCAGCACATGGAGCTTATGTACATATACAGTACATATACAGCTAAATGCCTTATCCTGTACGTACTTAATGTTCTTCATTGGTTTATAATTATATCTCACCGCCAACATAACAGCATTCACTGGTAAGAGACCTACAACTTCGATGACCGGCCCGAATCCTATCTCGGCATGATTAGCAGTCACGTGCCCGTCAAGGAACCCATCAGAAAGCACCTCAGCAAAAGAATAAGAACACTAATTCCACATCGAATAATTGGTAAGAGCTCTGATCTCAACCACCTTTATAAGCCTGGTGGTTCAACATTATGATACGCATTCATTACCATTTTACGTCGTTATCCTGTTTAAATCATATCTCAATTGGACAAGAGCCCTTGACGGCTGTCATTCTTAATAGCGAGAGCGATTAAACAAGAGTGATTGTAAAGCGTTAACGAAAGCAAGAGCAAATATCAATTCAGAGCGAGAGCGATAAGGCAAAGCGATATCGATACAACGACAGTGACACAAATCAAAATCAAGCGACAACGACATAGATCAAAACCAAGCGACAGCGATATATGGAATCTAGAGTAGATTTACATTAGTTTCATCTGTTCAATATCAATCACCCCTTTGCGGTTTTGGATATTAACAGCTTGCATAACGGAAATGCAATTCTTGATCATTACTCATTAGATATGTCCTTTGCCAATTCTTGTTCATAATCATTCGGCTGCACACACCAAGTGTAACCAATTAGAAATCCATTGGAGGCATCAGACTTAATGAGCCGCGTAAATCATTATCACCCTAAAAAAGCAGTTTCTATTCAAGAAATTTACAGAAAGCCTAATAATACTCCCAAATAGGAGGCCAACATATCTACTCTTGATTCCTAGTTGAATGATATTGCTCGTTTACCCTCAAAGATTAAAAAAAAAGGAGGTATTTATCTTAGAAACTGTCCGACCCTAAGACATGTTCCAAAGGATCGAAGTCATAAATTATTCACCAAAATTCTATATTTATGCAAAAAAAACAAAGGAAAGATGCTACCTTTTTCTTGCTTACTCCACCTAGCTATTCCAACATCTGATTGATTACCATAACGTCTGATACAAATGTTTTGAGAAGACGTTTCAGACTCTTGGTTGTATATACAGGCAAAAAGCCCTTGTAAGAGCTTAACGCACCAAATTTATATATAAGTCTGTCTTCCTCGATCGTTTCCCAAGTCCCAACAATCTAGAATAGCTTCTGGTGAAGACAAACTTTTATGCAGACATAAAACTATGTCGAACACGTATGATAAAAAGAAAGGTGTGACGAGTTTTCAAGAGGTTTCAATGCTAATACTGTGGCGAATCTGCTGGCTGTTGTGTGTGGTAGCGCTTCTGCACCAGTTTCAGTAGTTAAGTAGATATTAATTGGTCCATGACTCCATGCGGATGCATCCTAGCTAGCTATGAATCATGGTAGCACATTTGAACAAGAACATTTACTTAAGAGAGGGCATTCAGATGATGGACCATATGTTATATCTGTTTGAAAATTCAAGTGTCACCTCTACTATTTCATACGGTGAACTTGTGATTGTCGCACAACCTAATTCATAGTCGGATCAAGGTAGTGAACCAGCTAAAATATGCGCAAAATTCCTGTGATTCTTGATGAGCAAGAATCCGTGTTCATAAACTAGCATCGATGAAACACATTTGTGTTTACACCCCAAAGTTAGGAGTCAAGGCAAGGCTAATTACTATCTACTATCTACTAAGCTATATAATTTTAGAAATTCCATGGATAGTGACCTCTGCCTCCAGAATGCAAGTACTCTTCATCAAAAAACCTCAGTCAGCATCACTGAAAGCACTCTCAGACTGTAAAATTCATGCAAACCCCACGACGAAGATTTGTCAGTAAAACAGTGCTTACCTGCAAGCAGGAAAAACCTTTTTCATTAGCTAACTACAAAGAGAAACAAAGTGAAAAAAAATGTAAAAAAGACTGCAGTACGTAAACTACATATAGTCATATACTGTCATGATATGAGTTGCGCACAAAGTAAACGTCGATATTTACTTGTCCAAGTCCGATGATTGGCATGCTTTTGATCTACAAGGCGGAGAGAAAACTCAGCAAATATTTTGGACACAGGAGGAGTTGGTCTGGAATCCGATAATGCCAAGTACAGAGAAAGATGAGTACCCTTTGCCTGTGTATTCCCCTTAGGATAGAACAATATTTCCCTGCAATCAAGTCATGATGATCAAATAATGTCACATTGCCTGCATTTTGAACTGTTCAGTAAGAAGAGCTATGTTTCTAGTCTCTACGAATAGAAACGTAACACTACTTATTGCCGGCATTTCAACCTGAATATTATTGCAAATTCTACAGACATGTCAAGCATCTCCTCTGCAATTGTTGAAAAGGATGATACTGATAAGAGGGTTACATTAGTAGATACTATTTCATCAAATTTTCACCAATGAATGGTTCTGACTTGTAGCATAGACCATCCAGCTTTGAAATGTTCTCAACCTTCCAGACGTGCTTGTACGGTAGGCAACTGTGAATCCTTAACAAATGCTCTCTTTTCCCCTTTGTTCTTTCTTTAACAACAAACACTTCTGCTCCAAACACGCAGATGTCATCAACCACATATCCATTGGAGGCATCACTGAACTCTTCAAGAGGCATTAGCTTATCAAAACCGGGCGAGCTAATCATCTCCCGATGAAAGCAATTTTCCTTGGTCAAAGCATCTGAATCACAAAACAATCACAAATTAATAACCAGTTTCTGTCAGTTCATCAACATTCACTCAACTTACTTAGCTGATTAGTACCTTCAAGAACCAAGTACTTGCCCTTTTTCTGATCAAGTAAAAACACTCTGAAATCAACATGTACTTCCCAATCACCCTGAAGTGAAGTATCCCCAGTTCTTTCCAAGTAGAGAGAGATGTGACCTTCCGCATTTCTTTTCTGATTTCCATTTGGGTAAATCACAAGCCTCCTATGAGCACACACACATCACACATTTTATAAATGAAATAATACTACTAGAAAAATGCACATAGCCCCATACTGGGTATAAATAATTGATCATCAGAAAAGAGAAAGATGAGTGATGATAGGTGCATAATTATGCAACGTTTCTCTGTCTAATTTTACCTTATATTTAGTTTCTTTTGTTATGTTTTCAGCATTTTAATATTATTTATTTGTTTTATAGGTTTATGGAGAATAATGAGAAAAAGATGTATAATTGAGATTTCCTAGTTTAGCAAGGAGAAGATAGTGAATGAAGAATAAAATAAATAGAAGTGGATTTGGAGTTGGATACATGCACATGCTAGTTATGTTATATATATATATATATATATATATAACTAGCTAAAGAGACGTAGAGGGAAAAAGAAAGTCAGCTCCTTAGATGAGAGACAGATTGGATAAATACAAGAGGAGATCAATTAAAAGAAGTTGAGATCGATTGAAGGAGGGAGAGATCGATTACAGAGGGGGCTGCACTTATATATATATTTGGCTGAGACGTGATTGATGGGGAGAGAAGAGAGGGATGACTCTAGCTATATATATATATAGCTGGGAGAAAAGACGCACGGAGAGGAGAAAGGAAAAAGAAAAAAAGCAACAGGAAAAAGAAGAGGGACGGCAGAGGAGAAGAAGCAGAAGAGAAAGGGAGAACCAAACTGCAAGCATACGATCTCGACGGAGATCAAGAGTTTATTTCTTCTCCTTCTTTGTTCATCTTTCTTGAATTCTTTAATGATATTATTTAAGACTATGTGTAGCTAAATTTCCATTGTTAGGGGCTGATTGAAGCCCTAGATATGCTTACGATTTTGAACCCCTTTTGATTATATTAATTATTCGGATGAGTTTTGTTTCACTGTTTTCTCACCGTATGTTTTCTATGTTCATGTTTCTTTGAGTGCACACTTAGATGCATGGCTTAGGATCTATAGTCTTGATTATGTATATGACCACTTTATCGTTGCATATTCTCTAGAGACAAACATGAATTTGTCTGAAACAAACCTTAGTGATGAAAGGGTGACCACCTTATCAACCCTTGAAGCTCTGTTATTCTTCAAACATTCTTAGAACGTAATGACTTCAGTTCTCTAGGCTTACATCACCATATGTATAAGTCGGTTAAGTGAGGATCAAGATCGAGCGGATTGTCCCTCCCTCTTTCATGCCAAGTAAGAGAGTGTAATACATAAGATGATTTAACCAAAGCTCTTGTGTGGAGAGTATTCATCCATGGTTAGTTCAATTATATTGGGGAGGTCGTAAGTATGTCTAGGGTGGAGAGAAGTTCTTAACATTCATATCTCATTGGTTAACTACAACAATTTACTTTCTGTAATTTACTGATTTCTGCATTAGCTGTAGCTTAGCCGATTTATTTCAGTGACCAAATCAACTCAGAAAACCCTCAAATTTTGTTTAGTAGTCCGCCACTGTGTCTAGTTTATTGTGTCAAAATTTCGTAGCATTTGAGTCTGTCTAGCTTAGGTTCGCGTTATCATTAGTGTACTGTAGTCGAGTCTGTCAGCATAGTAGTGTGTTAGGATTTAGTTTCACCAATTCCTTGTGTTCGATAACCCCTATTTATCTTACTACATTGATATATCCAGGTTGTGAATATGGTATCTTTGAGAGGTGTTTATTCGCCTTGTCAAATTTTGGCGCCGTTGCCGGGAAATTGCTTAATTCTAAGTCCTAATAGAGTCTTTAATTTTCAGTTTTGTTTTGTTTTGTTTTTCTTTTTCTTTTGAGTCTTACTGTATCTTCTGTGTGCAGGAGCATTGTGTATGCGTACTAGGCACACAAGAAGCGCTGAGCCATTATTACTTGATCCAGAGATTGAACGCTCAGCAAGGCAAAACAGGAAGCAGCAGGGACAACGGTCCATGAACGTGAACAGTGGTGGTCAGCCTGAGCAAGAAATACATTTTGATGCAGAGTCTGAGTTTGAGGAAGAACAGAGTATTCCAACACCACCACCATCACCAAAAAGAATGGCAAATGCAACCAAGCTGAGAGAGTCCTTTATACCGGGCACAGATGCAGCAGATTCACCGATTGTACTACCAGAGAATCTGGGGGCTTATTCTATTCCCCCATCACTTATATCGAATCTGCCACACTTCAGAGGAACGCCTTCTGAAGACCCTCAGGACCATCTCAATGAGTTTACAGCATTGTGCAGAATCCAGAGATCGACTAATGTGGAAGAGGATACTGTGAAACTCCTCTTGTTTTCGTTCTCTTTGAAGGAGCAAGCTAGCAAAAGCATGTTATAATTCTTTAGCTCCTTTATCTATGGACACATGGGAGAAGATGTGCTCTGCATTTATGAAAGAGTTCTACTCTGCTTCACGCACCAAGAACTTGAAGAAGCAAATTAGCACATTTAGGCAGAAAGACAGTGATGAATTACATGAAGCCTGGAGCCAGTTTAAGAGTCTTCTTCGACAATGCCCTCATCATAAGTTTGACCTCAACACTCAAATGGAGTTCTTCTATGAAGGACTTGATTCTTTCAACAGGTCAAAGCTTGATTCAGCTTGTGGGGGAAATTAGTGGAATATGACTGGAGTTGAAGCCAAGGAAGTTGTTGAGAATCAAGCAGAAAATTCAAGGCAATTTCAGTCAAGGGATAGATCCATGGGAGCAAGTAGAAGGTCTTTCAATACAGTTGCAATCGATGGAGCCATGGAAAAAAGATTAAGCTCTATGGAGAATGATATTGCTATGATTGCGAGTAGTCTGAAAGTGAGCAAGAAGACAACAGTTGCTGCAGCTCAGGTTGTGTGCACTTTATGTTCAGCTACAAGCCATCTAGCAGATGATTGTCCCAAGTTTAGAGCAGATAAAGAAGTTGATCAAGAGGAAGAAGCAAATTACTTCCAAAGACAACCCAACTTATATGGTGGAAATAGAGACCTGTTGAGCTATAGGAGCAATAATGTGCTCAATCCTCCTATTGTTCCACCTGGATTTCAACAGAGGCAGCCTACAGGAGATGGGCAGCAGTTTGGCCAAAGGCGTATGCCTCAGCAACAACAAGCACAAGCTCAAACATCATCAGAAAATTCTACCTTGGAAGCCCTGATGCAACAAATGATGTTTGACAACAAAAAGGAACGAGAGGGGAGTAGTTTCTTTCGCCAAGATATCAAGGCCACAACTCAAGAACTCAAGGCTACAGCTCTACAACAAGGAAAAGCAATTGACTTGCTTGAACGAAAAATGAGCCAAATACAACAAACAATGGCTCAAGTCAAGGAAGGAAGTCTTCCTAGTAACACTCTTCCAAATCCCAACACAAAATATGAAGCTCATGCCATGACCCTGAAGAGTGGGAAGGTGTTGGAAGAACTGCCCAAGTCAACAAAGAGAAAGTGGGAGGAGCCCGTGCTTGAACAGCTTGTCCCTTACAAGCCGTTGGACAAGCTGTCAGAAGATTCTGCAGGAACCCCAATTCGAGCCGTCGAAAATGCACCTGAAACAGAAGAACTGACAAATCAAAAATCAGGTCAGGTATCCTCTACTCCTTCTCCTTCCGTTATTCCTAATTTACCTTTTCCTAGCAGGTTGAAGAAACAGGTGAAGGTTGACAAAGAGAATGAGATCTTGGATGTGTTTAGAAAGGTAGGAGTAAACATCCCTTTGTTGGATGTGATCAAGCAAATACCATAGTATGTAAAGTTCCTGAAAGATTTGTGCACAACAAAGAGAAAATTCTATGGAATTGAGACTATGCCTTTAGGAGAGAGAGTATCTGCAGTGCTTCAAAGAAAGCTCCCACCTAAGTTAGGTGATCCAGGACGTTTTACGATCCCATGTACCATTGGTGATCACAGGTTTGCGGGTGCTTTACTTGATTTAGGTGCTTCCATTAATTTAATGTCATACACTGCTTATAACAGGTTGAAAATGGGAGAACTTATTCCCACAGGTGTCACCATTAAACTTGCTGATCGGTCTAACTGTTACCCTCAAGGTATTATTGAGGATGTTTTGGTGCAGGTGGGAGATTTGATATTCCCAGCAGATTTCTTTGTGCTGGAGATGGAGCATGAGCCAATGCCATCAGAAATACCATTGATTCTTGGGAGACCGTTCTTGAGAACAGCGCGTACAAAGATAGATTGTTTTGATGGATCATTGAGTATGGAAGTAGCTGAGGAGAAAATCCACTTCAATATTTATGAAGCTCTCAAACATCCGAATAGTGATGATGCTTATTCATGTTGTTCAATTGACACTTTTGAGAGTTTTCTGCAGGAATTTATTCACTATTCATTGGAGGAGGATCCTTTGAGGAAGGTCATAGAGGTATCCAGAAAAGAAGATGTTCCAGGTTTGAAGCTTGGCGAGAAGAAGAAATTTGAACCTCTTTTTGAGATAGTTTCGGCTGAGGATCTTAAAATGGAAGAGGAGTATTATGCTATGGAAGAAGCACTTGAATCCCTGCCAATTATGAAAGGTAAATATTCTAAACCCATTTCTCTTCCAATTTCAGATGACGTTCTTGTTCCGTCTATACAGGTGGCACCCACTTTAGAGTTGAAAACTCTTCTCGAGCATTTAAAGTATGCTTTCCTAGGGGAGGATGATACACTTTCAGTCATCATCTCTTCCAAGCTCTCAACGTTACAAGAGGAAAAGTTACTGAATGTACTTAGGGAGTACAAGGCCGCCATTGGATAGACAGTAGCCGATATCAAGGGCATCTGCCCAACATTGTGTACCCACAGGATCCATCTGGAGGAGGGAGCTAAACCAACAAGGGAAGCTCAACGTCGTCTCAATCTTCCCATGATGGAAGTTGTCAAGAAAGAAGTCATCAAGCTTCGAGACGCAGGTATCATTTATGCTATTTCTGATAGCAAATGGATTAGTCCTGTGCAGGTTGTGCCCAAACGTTCAGGAATCACAGTGGTAAAGAATGATGAGAACGTGTTGGTGCCTCAAAGAATCCAAACGGGATGGAGAGTGTGTATTGACTACCGTAAGCTTAATGCAACCACAAGAAAAGATCACTTTCCGCTCCCATTCATTGATCAGATGTTGGAAAGGTTGGCAGGTCATGAATACTATTGTTTCTTAGATGGTTATTCAGGATACAACCAGATAGCCATACATAAGGATGATCAGGAAAAGACCACATTCACATGTCCCTATGACACTTTTGCTTATAGGAGGATGCCATTTGGTTTATGCAACGCACCTGCCACATTTCAGAGGTGCATGGTAAGTATTTTCTCAGACATGGTTGAAAAGATCATTGAGGTATTTATGGATGATTTCTCTGTTTTCGGTGATTCTTTTGACACATGTCTTCATAATCTAGCTATGGTTTTAGAGCGTTGTGTAGAAACTAACATTGTACTTAATTGGGAAAAATGCCACTTTATGGTGGAGCAGGGTATAGTTTTGGGACATGTTATTTCAGCTAGAGGTATTGAGGTTGATAAAGCTAAGGTTGATATTATGCGTACCTTACTCTCTCCTTCCACTGTGAAGGAGGTGAGATCTTTTCTTGGACATGCATGATTTTATCGCAGGTTTATCAAGGATTTCTCCAAGATATCCAGACCATTATGTGCATTGCTCCAGAAAGATGTAGCTTTCAACTTCACTGATGAGTGCTTGCAAGCATTCAATAAGCTCAAGGAGTTGCTCACTACAGCTCCCATCATTCAAGCACCGGATTGGAGTCTACCATTTGAACTCATGTATGATGCTTCAGACTATGCTGTTGGCGCTGTTCTTGGCCAACGCCCACAAAGATTACCTCATGTCATCTATTATGCCTCCCGTACTTTAAATGATGCACAGTTGAATTACTCAACTACAGAAAAGGAGCTCTTAGCAGTGGTTTTTTCTCTTGAAAAGTTTAGGTCTTACTTGTTAGGAACTAAAGTTATCATATTTTCTGACCATGCTGCTTTGAGATATTTGATGACTAAACAGGATGCCAAGCCCAGGTTGATTCGATGGATGCTCTTACTTCAGGAGTTTGATATTGAGATCAAAGACAAGAAGGGCACTGAAAACGTGGTGGCAGACCACTTGAGTAGACTCACCCATGGGTCTACGGCTGAAGAGGACACTCTTCCTCTCAAAGATAGCTTTCCAGATGAACAACTCTTTGGTGTTCAAGCTGTGGAGCCCTGGTATGCTGATATTGTTAACTACAAGGTAAGTAGATATATTCCACCAGACTTCACCAGGGCGCAGAAGGACAAGCTTGTCAAGGAAGCTAAGTACTATGTGTGGGATGAGCCGTATCTGTGGAAACATTGTCCAGACTTGTTGATAAGAAGGTGTGTGCCTGAAACTGAATTTCATTCCATTTTATCTTTTTGTCACTCACATGTAGCTAGGGGTCAGCATCGAGCCCGGCCCGGCCCTTGCTGGCACGGGCCGGGCCGGGCCGGGCCGGGCTTCAACAGTGGAGAAATGTTCGCGGGCCGGGCCGGGCTGGTTTTTTCAATTTATAGTGAGATCCAGGCCCAGCCCATCCAGGCGGGCTTTTGCGGGCTTTTACGGGCCGGGCCACTTGGGCTTTAACGGGCCGGGCTTATTGAAATGATTAAAATCAAAAATTTAAAAACAATACACATCCAAATCTAAAATACCCTTTTACATCTAAATTGCATCTTCAAATCAAAATTTCAAATTTACAAATCCACAATGTTTCAAATATTGGTTGCAAAAATTCAAAATGCTAAACATTCAAATCCACAAAATACTTAAAATTCAAATACAGAATACTATAAATCCAAATCGAATGATATAAATCCAAATCAAGAATGCTTAAAAGTCCATAGTTCAAAGTCCAAAATTACATCTTATAAATCCAAAAATAAAAATTACATCAATGACTTGTTCAGGCTCAGATTCTTGGACAGATGATAGACTCTTCGTAACCAAGCCACTCAATCATATCATCCATGTTCACAGGCCTAACATCGCTACTGCTACTCAATGCTGGAGCAGGTCTTCCTTCTGCTATAGCTGCAGCTCGATCCTATCACAAGTGTAGCATGTCTGATCAGCATTTCTATTCAGATGAACCACTAAACTTATATGTACAAACAGGTGATATCTAAGTCTGTAACCTCTTAAAGCTCTGGACACACAATATACAGTTAAATTTCCTTTCACATACCTTCTTTTCCTTCTCCAAAAGCTCTTTAATTGGATGGTGGGCAGCAGCCACACAGAGATTCTGCAATATAACAGTAATTGTCGATAAATAGCAACTACAAAAAAATAGTTGATGAAGAAAAAAAATATAAGATGTACATATACATTTATAAAATGCTGTCAAACTCAAACTCAAACTCAAACTCACTCACAGCATCAGGGAGCAAAGGAGAATATAACTTACATTGTTCTCATTGAAGCAAACGCTCCCAAGCTGTCACAACCAAAGCCTGAAATACGAAAATTGAACCAAGCCGATCAACACAAATTCATAAAAGCAAGTGACTAATGCCACTGTTATACGAAAAATCCATGCTCACTAAATAATCATACAAAACAAAGAAATCAGTGCTTACTCCATCACGATGTACACATTGTCTTGGTCTTCATAGGCATCATAAAACTGTACTAGATTGCTATGCCCAGTCAAAGCTTTCAATATCTTGACTTCCCTCCTCACATCCTCAATGGCAATCCCAATAGTCATCTGACACCAAAATCATACACCACAATCAGCTCAAGATTACTAAACGATTACAAACTACAGATCAAATTTCAAACAATATCAACAATTTAGATCAGTTAAACTGAGAAATTAGGCAAACCTTGACTTTGGGGATGACTTTCACCGCAGCTTGTTGACCTTTGAGCTCGCCCTTCTTAAACGTAGCCTTGCAGGTATACCCGAAATGCCGAGACTCATTCATCAATAAATCTGAGTAACTGATCGAGATCGAGGGGTGAGAGTGAATGTGAGATCGAGAGGTGAGGGTGAGGGTGAGTGTGAGTCCGTGAGTGTGAGTGTGAGATCGAGGCAGTGAGGCTGGTGAATCTGTGAATGTGAGATCGAGAGGGTGAGTGTGAGTGTGAGATCGAGGTGAGCGGCTTGAGGAGGTGAGGCCGTGAGGGATTGTAGGCTGTGTCGCTGTGAGGGATTGTTTGACTAAAGAGAGGCGGAGAGGGATAGATAGAGGCGGAGAGGGAGAGAGGCCGTGTGAGTCTGTGAGAGTGAGAGAGTTAGATTACTTCCTTTATATACATGAGTGTGTGTGAGAGAGTTAGATGTTAGGGTTAGGTTAGATTGTCAGGGTTAATCTAGACCGTTGAATATTTATTAAAAGATAAATCTGAACCGTTAAATCGTATATTAATTTATTTACTTATATCATTTATATATAATCTATACTCTACATGTTTCTATTTAATTATACACAAAAATAAATTCAAAAAATCATATTTTACGATTATAATTAAATCTATACTTTTTATTTGGATAAATGATGAAGAAGATTATATTATTGAGTTATGTCATATATTATTGGGGACTCACACCTTAGTGCTTAATGAAATATCTTTGTGAAACTTAATCAATCATGTTTAATTATTTTATAAAATTGACCGTCAGATTGATTGGTTAGAATATTCTTACAATGTCTTTAAACTTTTATAAATTTTGGACTTGATTTAGACCTCGATCTATGCATTTTGTCAAATGTGACTGTAGTACTCTTACGACTGAAACGTAAATTTCCCCTCCAGAAAATAATTTTTTGACATCAAATTTTGGACACATATTCTTATGGATTACATATCTATCTCATAGTGTCAAAAAAATTTACATAAAAAAACAATTTACATACTCCCCCCATAGGAAAATAAGGAAAATAAAATGAGTGTATTTTAGTTATTTCACAAATTTTGTTTAACTATATTGATCGACGTCTAAACTTACTTCGATTAGTCTAATTTTTACGTAAAGTATCTTTTATTACAAAGTGAACTATTATATATGGCCTTCTTTATTGTGAAAACATTTTAAATTCTTATATTGTTTGAATTCTCTATATCCACACTATTAGTTCTTATATTTATTCCTTAGTTATATGGAATCGATGAAAGATTTTTGTGAAACGTAATCGATCATGTGTCATCATTTTACAAAATTGACTGTCGGATTGGTTGTTCATAATATTCTAAGTAGGCCGTCCCTAATTTTTATGAATTTTGGACCTAAACCCTAAACCCTACACCCTAAACCCCAAACCCTAAACCCCAAACCCCAAACCCCAAACCCCAAACCCCAAACCCCAAACCCCAAACCCTAAACCCTAAACCCTCAAATTCCTAAACCTTAACTTACCATAAATCTTAATCTCCTAAACCCTTAGTCCTTACTTACCCTAAACCTAAACCTAAACCCTAACTTATGCTAAAGTGCTAAACTTTAAATAATGACTTAATAGTAAAATAGATACACAAATTTAATTATATATGAAATTCAAATATTCAATCTATACATAATACAATAAATACATGTATATGACTATATGTAATATATTAATATATATATATGTCAATATGTGTGTAGGTAAACTTTAACTAGGTATAAATTGTATAATGATTAAAATCATTAATTAAATGATTTAATGATATATTGATATATGTCAATATGTGTGTGGGCTTTGACGGGCCGGGCTTTGACGGGCCGGGCCTAACGGGCTTTGACGGGCTTTTGGCGGGCCGGGCCGGGCTTTAGCTCTCTAAACCATGGTCGGCCCACCAACCACCTTGGCGGGCTTTTGCGGGCTTTTTGGCGGGCCGGGCCGGGCTTTTAGCCCACGGGCTTGCGGGCCTCCACCGGCCCACGAGGCCCACGGGCCAAATGATGACCCCTACATGTAGCAGGAGGCCATTTTGCTGGAAAGAAGACTGCAATGAAAGTACTTGAGAGTGGATTTTTCTGGCCAACACTGTTTGGTGATGCACATAAGTTTCATAAATCATGTGCTAGATGCCAACTGACAGGTAACTTAGGTCCTAAGGATCAAATGCCCCAGCACCCAATTTTAGTGGTTGAGATTTTTGATGTGTGGAGTATTGACTTTATGGGTCCTTTTCCTAGCTCTTTTCAAAATAATTACATTCTACTTGCAGTTGATTATGTTTCAAAGTGGGTGGAGGCAATAGCCACTCGTACTAACGATGCTGCTGTTGTTTTGAAGTTCTTAAAATCACTTTTTGTGAGATTTGGCACCCTCAGGTATATAATAAGTGATGGCGATTCTCACTTTTGCAACAAGTCATTTGCAGCATTGCTCAAGAAGTTTCATGTGCATCATAAGGTGGCAACACCTTATCACCCTCAGACGAGCGGACAAGTAGAAGTATCTAACCGACAGATCAAGCAAATTCTGGAGAAGACTGTTGGACCAGCAATGAAGGATTGGAGTCAACGCCTGGATGAAGCGTTGTGGGCTTACAGAACAGCTTTCAAAACGCCGATTGGAATGTCTCCCTATCGAATGGTTTATGGAAAAGGCTGCCACCTTCCAGTAGAGCTTGAACACAAGGCATATTGGGCAGTGAAACGATTCAATTTTGATATTGATGATGCTGGTGTTCATAGGAAGTTGCAACTGAATGAGCTTGCTGAGATTCGAAATAATGCCTATGAATCTAGCCGCATTTACAAGGAGAAGACAAAAATATTTCATGACAACATGATCAAGGAAAAAACTTTTGTCAATGGGCAAAAAGTGTTGTTATTCAACTCGCGGCTGAAGTTGTTTCCAGGTAAGCTACGGTCTAGATGGACTGGTCCTTATATTGTCCGTAATGTGTTTGCTCATGGTGCAGTTGAAGTTCTGAATCCAAGAGACGACAACACATTTAAGGTGAACGGACATAGACTCAAGCCATTCTATGAGCCGTCTCAAGTGCGAGACGTGGAAGAGATTCCTCTTCAAGATCCTACACCAGAGGATTGAAATTGGTGTGCACTGTCTGGCTGAAGACGTTAAACTTAGCGCTACTTGGGAGGCAACCCATGTTGATGGAGAAGCGTGGAAAACCAGATTTGAAATTCTTAAACTCTCTCTCTTCTCCTTTGCTTTATTTTTCTCCATGTTTAGTGTGATTTGTGATGTGTTATGTGTCTCATTCCATGCTTGTTTGATGTATTGTATGTTTTAGTTTTGTTTTACATTGAGGACAATGCAAATTTCAAGTGAGGGGTGTTTATATCATATCCTTAGCGTCTATGTATAAATTTTTCGTTATTTCGGTACTGTACAGTATGATGTTTTGTGTCAATTTTTTGACATAGTATGAGGTCTCGTAAATTTCTGAAATTTTTAGGGAATGTATTTAAAGGCGTCTAGTTTATTTTATCTAAATTTCAGCTCATTCTACTCTGTCATTAATTTTATATAATTCTTGCGAGTGGAGCTGAGTCATGCGAGCAACAGTTCTCGGTACTGAGCAATAACCTGTTTCGTGTCATTTATTTTCTATATCTAGGGATCTCGTAATTTTCTGAAATTTTGAGGGAGTGTTTTTATATGTGTCTAGTTTTTGGTCCCAAAATTTCATCCCATTACGATGAGTGATTAATTTTTTAAAATTCTGACGAGAAGTGTTGCGCAGTACACAAAGTCTGGCGAGCTGCTCGCCAGATGTTGGTATTTTTGAGTTTTTCTTTGTTTTCCTTGGGTATTTTAGTGAATTAAATACAAAAGTAAAAAGTGTCAAGAAAAACATAAAAAGACTCTCTTGTTTTGAGTCTTAGGTGCCCTTAACTAGTCCATGATGTGATTATATCTTCCGTAATTGTGACTGAAAGATGATCATGTTATTTAAGTTTCTTTGGTTAATCTTGATATATGGTGCTTATGCGAATGTGTAGTGGATGTAGAAAAAGTTAACATGGTACATATTTTTGGCATGCTTAAACTTTGTTGAGATTCATTTAACCTGTGAGCGATTGAGCATATATGTGATTACACATGCTTTCTTTATTGAGTGTCAATTGCTTGCCACAGATTAAGTTAATGGACTCTAGATATTACTAGAACTTGCTCTTGTACTTTTCAAAGCTTATAGTCAATACTGATACACGCTTTTACTAAGTACTAAATAAACACTTAACACTCAACAAAAACGCATACAATTAAAACCCTTGGTGTAGATGTAGCATTGGTAAATAGGGTATTGTTCTTAACCGGGGATTGAGGGTGCATGCATATTTACGCTAGTTAAAAAGGGGGGATTTTATAATTTGGTTGGTTTTAACGAAAATAAAAGATAAAAACATGGCAAAGCAAACACATCGTTGGCTTCTAAGTTCTAACATGCTTAAACTCATAGACAAGCAAAACAAACAAGAACATAGAATCCTAAACATGCTTACTAAACTGAAAATAAAGTCTAATTACATATATACACGTTGATCAACTCATTCCATTCACCACGTCTTACTCTCCTAGTCATGTTATATGCAACCTATTAATCTCTAAGTCTTTAATCAAGTTAACATGTATGATCTTTATTAGTGCTCGGGAATTTGCCCTACGACACATACCAACTTGACAAGGAATTTGCCTTCGCCTAAATTGGTTTATTAAGTTTGACATGCTTGACTAAATTCTAAGATAATAATAAGTCACGAAAATAACACAAAGATGACAAGGAAGTGAACCGAAACAAACTTTATTTCAACCAAAATATCAAAAGTTTACAAGAATGAAAATAGAAGGGATCGAAATACACTTCGCTCGGGAATTTGCCCTACGTCGAGAGTGTGATCCGGCCTTCTAGGAGATGAGGAGCCTCTAAAGGAATTTGCCTTCTAGTCGACTCGGCGGAGGAGTTTGTTGATGAACGGAGGGGCGGCTTCTTGTAGAAATTTGGTATTGAGGTGGAGAGGAATGCTTGGCAGAGCTATTTGATGTCTAGAATGAGTGATGCCAATGAATGAGTCGAGCTCTTGTATTTATAGGTGAAGAATTCCAACTTTCCTCTCCAAACTAGGTTTTCCTAGTGTACTCGGGTAGAATTGTCAGCCTGTCTTGAAACGTCTTTTCCGGGAGTTCTAGAGCTCAGAAAATTCCGATTCTTGTTTCATTGGAAAGCTTATTCAAAGGGCTATAAAATCCATATAATGAACGCCATATTTGGAGTTGAATTGAATTTACTACGGATTTTAGAAGTTGAGTGACCTGACTGCCCAATTTTCTTCTTCTTCAAGGAAAAGGAAATCTTTATATCTTCAAATCTTGCATTCCTTATTCCTTAATAATTATTGGCCGAATATACCATATTCTTGCACATATTTTGGCCCTCAAATAAGGTATTTATCTTCATGGAATATCCTCCCAAAATTCGTCCATTATATGCTCCATATATTCCGCCATATTTGCTCTTTCCTGGGTCGCGCAGGAGAAATGTCTTCATCTTTTTGTCCACCATTTTGGTATCCATTTCATTTGACATTTGGTTTCCAATTCTTGACACCATGTGGGAATTCATTTTAGTAACCATTTGAAGACCATTCCTTGGACCATTTCTTCTCCGGAATTGAGAACTTCCTCCTTAATACGCTTTTAGCTCCAAAACTCCTCCTTTATTATATTCCTTTATTCAAAACCTAAAAACAACAAAGTAAGTAAGAAATGAAAGCACTAAGGTCAAAACAAAGCTAAATGTAAAGAGAAAGACGTTAAGAATCAAGCATAAAATGCGTAGATCAAATCCCCCACACTTAGACTTTGCTAGTCCCTAGCAAATACTAAATAAATAAAGACTAAAAATATAAAACCAACGTTAGAGCTAGCCTCCACGTTGAACAAATTTCATGAACTCAAATAAATAAAAACAACTTCTAAGCCCTTAGCGTAATTTGTCTCAGAAATTTTCTCAAGTATATGGCGATGGAATCACAAGATTTCATAGTGAAAAGTTCAACAATTTTTGAGAGATAAGAGAAATATGATCATGTCATGAACAAGTAGGACTTGGAGTAAACGATGGTGAAGTTAAAGCTATGCATGTTTCGAACAAGTTTAAATCAAGCTCACATGGATGCTCTCATCATATTTTCACTCATGAAAAGAGGTTCACTCAAAATGTATATGCATTGCATCGAAATACCTCATAATTACTTGCACAAATGAACCAAACCATATGCTTACTCATGTAACTTACTCAACCAATTGAAGGCTACTCATCTTAAGGATCATAAAGGACTTTAGAAAGGTTGTAAAGAGGCTAAGGCTAAGGCATTCGAAATTTAGATAAGTGGTGGTGTAAAAACGGTCCAAAGACTTAGTTTAGCACTTAGAATTCTTCAAATTCGTGGCTCATCCTTTCTACACTTCTTCTTGTGTCAAACTTCAAGATCGGGGGCTAATTTTCATCTTTTTGGGCCCTAACTTCATTCTAAACTTCCTTTGAGCTTTTATGAACAGGACAAAGGCCATATTTCTTCACTTTTGGGCCTTCAATTCGTAGTAATCTCCAAATTCATAAGTATAGGGGACATTAATCCAAACTTAAACAATCTAAACACAATGCCTCGAGATCTTTATACATTTTTCTTCTTCTTTTTTTTATCTCGAAAATTTTGGCATTCAAATAAAAAATTTGTTGGACAAGTCTATCCCTATACACACATCTTTTCATCATCTTCACGCCACTTTCATTGTGCTAGCTTCGAAATTCTTCACCAAGTCTTTTAGAACAAGGGTAGGAACTCTACACTAGGCTAAGTGTTTAGATATAATGTGGTAATGAAAGAAAGGCTAAACGTGGGCTCAAAGGGGTTAATCTAGGGGTGTCGCAACTCGTGCGCACAATGGGACACATGGCTATTTGGTTTAAGTGATGGAAAACCTAAATGCCTTTAATCATATCCAAAATCAAAGTATATATATCAACGTAAAAGCTTTGCAAATCTACATGAGTAAGTTCTAGTAATCTCTAGTTCATTAAAATCTATGGCAAGCAATTAGATGAGGCATGTTTTGTTTTTGAAAACCATATGCACGAAATTCACTCTCAAATGAAGTAATGTAGGCTCAAAAACTCACTTTAAGGTTTGTATGATTTAAAACTTGTTCTAACATGCGAAATCTGTACCATGTTTAAGCAAACCATATCCACTACATGTTATAACAATCAAAATATCTCACTTATCACACGAAAACAGTTTGTGTTTATTCATCGCCATATGTATTCTTTTTCCGTCCATTTTCATCATAGACTAACTAAGGGCATCCTAAAAAAAAATGAAAAAGACTCTTTAAAAACCCTAAGTTAAATAGAAAGACATAAAATAATAATTTTTTTTAGGGCATCATCCGCCGGAAAGTTCCATTGTCCGCCCGGTTTTATGGTTTTAAGACTCAAATAAAGTTGTAAACCCCTCCCCCACACTTAAATTCTACATTGTCCTCAATGTATTTAAGGGAATCATAGAATTCCGTATGAAGGGAGAGACCCACGAAAATTTTAGCTAAGGAAAGTAAATAAGCAATGAAATTAAAAAGATAAGGGAGGAGAGAACAAAGCCTTGGCGATTTCCTCCATTGGGTTGCCTCCCAACAAGCGCTTGTTTTTTAACGTCTTACAGCCTAGACGTGAAACTTCTTCTATGCTTGTGATGTGATTGGCTCGAATAAGGTGGCTTCCTCAACGTCATGCTCCTTGAAATTTGCATGATAAGGCTTCAAACGGTGGCCATTCACTTTGAACTCGTTTCCGGAAGTTGGACTCTTTATTTGAATGGCTCCATGGGGAAAAATTTCGGTAACTATGAAAGGTCCAATCCACCTTGAGCGAAGCTTTCCCGGAAAGAGCTTGAGTCGAGAGTTGAAAAGCAGAACTTGTTGGCCGACGAGAAATTCCTTCCTGCGAATCCGTTTGTCATGGAATGCCTTAGTTTTCTCTTTGTAAATCCATGCGTTGTCAAAAGCATCGTTCCGGATTTCTTCGAGTTCACAAAGTTGGAGTTTTCGATGTAAACCAGCCTCGTCACGATCCATGTTGAATTTCTTGACCGCCCACCATGCCTTATGTTCTAACTCCACCGGAAGATGACATGCCTTCCCATAGACAAGTCGATAAGGGGACATGCCAATGGGAGTCTTGTATGCCGTCCTATAGGCCCATAATGCGTCATCAAGGCATTGGCTCCAATCCTTGCGATTTGGCTTGATAGTTCTTTCCAGAATCTTCTTGATTTCGCGATTGGATACTTCCGCCAATCCGTTGGTTTGAGGGTGATAAGGTGTCGAAACCTTGTGCTTGACTCCATACTTCCTCATTAAAGCCTCCACTGTTTTGTTGCAGAAATGGCTCCCTCCATCGCTTATGAGAATGCGTGGCATTCCATGTCGACTGAAAATATTAGTCTTGAGGAAATCTACAACAACTCGCGAATCGTTAGTCCGGGTGGCTTTTGCTTCCACCCATTTTGAAACATAATCAACGGCGAGTAAAATATAAGTAAAACCGTTAGACATGGGGAATGGTCCCATAAAATCAATACCCCACACATCAAAAATTTCGACATTAATCACATAGTGTTGTGGCATTTCATCACGTGGTCCAAGATTACCGGTTCGTTGGCACCTATCACACTTAGCACAAAAAGTGTTAGAATCACGAAATAGGTTAGGCCAAAAGAAACCACAATCAAGTATTTTGAGGGCTGTTTTTCGAGATCCAAAGTGGCCTCCACATGCATCATTATGGCAAAATTTAAGAATGTCTTCGAACTCATTATCTGGAACACACCTACGAATCACTAAATCAGAGCATTGTTTCCATAAGTAAGGTTCATCCCAAATAAAAGTTTTAGCATTGAATCGAAGCTTATCACGTTGAACACTATGCATGTGAGGTGGAAATTTATTAGTAACCAAATAATTAACAATATCCGCATACCAAGGAGTTTCCGAGGCACTTACCTGGATTCCGAAGAGTTGTTCATCCGGAAAATTTTCCTTAATGTCGTTGGTCTCTCTCTCGTGCACAATCCTGGACAAATGATCGGCTACCACGTTTTCCACTCCCTTTTTGTCCTTAATTTCGATGTCGAACTCTTGGAGTAGAAGTATCCAACGAATTAGTCGTGGTTTAGCATCTTTCTTCGCCATCAAATACTTAAGTGCTGCGTGGTCCGTGTATACAGTCACCTGACTTTGCAATAAGTATGATCGAAACTTGTCAAGCACAAACACCACTGCAAGCAATTCCTTCTCGGTGGTAGTATAATTGCTTTGTGCGTCATCCATCGTCCGAGAAGCATAGTAGATGGCGTGAGCCTTCTTGTCTTTTCGTTGACCAAGGACGGCTCCAACAGCATAATCGGATGTGTCGCACATCAACTCAAAAGGCAGTGACCAATCCGGAGCACAAAGTATAGGAGCACTTGTGAGAAGCTCCTTCAATTTTTCAAAGGCAACTTTGCAATCATCATCAAAGTCGAAGGGAGTGTCCTTTTGAAGTAGTTTGCACAAGGGTCGAGCTATGTGGGAAAAGTCCTTAATAAATCGTCGATAAAATCCTGCATGACCAAGAAAAGAGCGAATCTCTCTAACCGAAGTCGGAGAGGGTAAGTAGCGAACAAGATCTACCTTAGATTTATCAACTTCAATTCCTTTTTTCGATATAATGTGTCCTAAAACAATCCCTTGAGTGACCATAAAATGACACTTTTCCCAATTTAGCACAAGGTTAGTTTCAACGCATCTTTGCAATATTAACTCTAAATTCCCTAAGCATGCATCGAAATCTTTTCCAAAGACACTAAAATCATCCATGAATACTTCAATTATTTTTTCGATAAAGTCAGAAAAGATAGATAGCATGCAACGTTGAAATGTACCTGGTGCGTTGCATAATCTAAATGGCATGCGGCGATAGGCAAACGTTCCAAAAGGGCAAGTGAACGTTGTCTTCTCTTGATCCTCTTCCGCGATGCTGATTTGGTTGTAACCGGAATATCCATCGAGGAAGCAATAAAACTCATGGCCAGCCAATCTCTCGAGCATTTGGTCAATGAATGGCAAGGGAAAATGGTATTTACGAGTGCTGGCGTTTAACTTCCTGTAGTCGATACAAACACGATGGCCGGTAACCAGTCGTTGAGGGACGAGCTCATTCTCCGCATTTTTGACAACGGTGATGCCAGATTTCTTTGGAACAACTTGAACGGGTGACACCCACCGGCTGTCCGAAATTGGATAAATTACACCACAATCAAGGAGTTTGATAACCTCCTTCTTCACGACTTCCATCATTGGAGGATGGAGTCTACGTTGAGCTTCCCTTGAAGGTTTGGCGCCATCTTCTAAGAAAATCCGATGCACACATGTGGCCGGATTAATTCCTTTGATATCCGCAAGCGTCCAACCTATAGCAGACTTATATTTTGAGAGCACCTCCACCAATTTCTCTTCTTGTGCCATCTCTAATGAAGATGAGATGATAACCGGTAATGTTTCGTTGTCGCCCAAGTATGCATACTTAAGATGATCCGGTAACACCTTTAATTCTAACTCCGGAGCTCGGACAATTGAGGGAACCAATGAGTTAGTGCCATAAATGATAGGAATTGGTAGTGAATGACTCACAACTCGTGGTGCTTGGTTTAGTGCCATGGCCATCTCACGAATTCGGGGCTCCAAAGTTTCGATCAAAGAATCAATAAGGGCTTCATCCCCGAGTCGAGTCAGCCCCGCTCCCTCATGTATGGCCATGTCGAGTTCATCTTCTCTTAAAGTGTCCAAGTGTAGTTGTGCCATGTCTTCAACAATGTCAATCGAGCACACATCCCCCACACTTGCCGTCGGGACTTTCATTGCATCGAGAATATTGAACTCAATTCTCTCTCCATCGATTTCCATGGAGAATGTGCCTTCGAACACGTCGATCTTCGTCCTAGCCGTCCTCATGAAGGGTCGCCCAAGCAACAATGGCGTGGTATTCAACGAACTCTCCTCCATGTCAACGATGTAAAAATCGGCGGGAAATATCAAGTTGTTGACACGGACTAGAACATCCTCCACATATCCGCGTGGATACTTATGCGAACGATCGGCTAATTGGATGATGACGTTATCATGCTTGAGCTCGCCTAGATCCATAGATGCATATAAGTAATAAGGCATTACGTTGATTGAAGCTCCTAAGTCAAGCATGACATCTTCGAAGTTCTTGTCACCAATTATGCATGGAACGAAAAAACTCCCCGGATCTTTTAACTTTGGGGGTAGCCGACGTTGCAAGACCGCTGAAACGGTCGCATTCACCTTCACAACCTCCTTCGCCCGTGTTTGCCTCCTTTGGGTGCATAACTCTTTGAGAAATTTCGCATAGATAGGCACTTGCTTTATGCACTCGATCAAGGGCAGATTTACTTGCACCTTCCGGAAGATGTCTAAGATTTCTTCATATTGTTCATCCTTCCTTGGTTTTGACAACCTATGTGGAAAAGGTGCACGAGCAAACGGGGCATTAGTATTAACAAAACTTGAAGGATTAGAGTTAATACCTTTCGTTGGGGATGGTTGAGATGGCGATGGTGCCTTAGTATTCTCGGCTTCCTTTGTGGCCGATTCATCTTCTTCCACGTACCCTTCTAATACGTAGGGAACTTGTGCTTTCTTTGGTTTTGGTATGGTGGCTTCAAGTATTCTCCCACTTCGTGTCGTAACCGCGCTAACATTTCTCGGATTTGGAAGTGTTTGCGGGGGTAGTTGGCCGGTTTCACGGATGTGACTCATGAAGTCCACAACTTGGCCCATTTGTTTCTTCATCTCTTGTATGTCACGGCCATGGCTATCCAAGGTCTCCTTAGCTTGAGCTTGTCCTGCCAAAAGGACTTGCGTCGAAGCTGACAATTGAGCAATCATCTTGTCGTAATCCGGATTTGTAAGTGGTTGGACCGGAGGAGCTTGGTGCGTTGGAGCTTGAGGAAGTGGCGGCCTAGGTTGAAATGGAGCACGTTGGTAGCCTTGATTAGGTGCCGGAGGGTTTAGACATCCCTCATTACTACTCCACTTGAAACCCGGATGATCTCGGTTGCCAAAATTGTTGTTATTGTAGTTGTTGTAACGTTGGCCACCTTGATAACCATCTCGGCCTCCATTGTATCCGCCAATGGCGCTGACTTGTTCCTGCTCTCCTTCTTGTTCGGCTATAGTTGGACATTGGTCATTGTAATGTCCTTGCATATGACATACACCACACACGGGTCCTTGGGCAGATTTGGCTCGTTTAGTCTCAAGTTCGAGAACTTGTTCTAGCATTGTTGCGAGCTTGTCATACTTTTCATCTGTAGCTTGCTTTGAACTTGCCTCCGCGACTGTTTTCCTTGGAGCCATCCCATATTGAGCATCATTGTTGGCTCGATTTTCTAGTAATGTTCGAGCCTCCAATTCGTCTAAATCCATAAAAGCACCAGCGGCTGCGGCATCGAGTAACTCACGATCAATTGGCTTCAAACCGTCATAGAAGTAGTTCATGAGATTGGTCTCCGAAAATCCATGGGAGGGGCATGTGGCGCAAAGGACCTTGAATCGATCATAATATTGGCCGAAGGACTCATCCGATGATTGTGTAATTCCGGTGATCTTCTTCCTCAAAACAGTAATCTTTGAGGCCGGAAAGTACTTCGCCAAAAATAAGTCCGCGAGCTGCTTCCATGTTGTGATGTGGTTTGGAGGAAGTTCCAGAAGCCAAGTTTGAGCTCGATCAACCAATGTAAAGGGAAACGCCTTGAGCTTGAAGAGTTCTTCATCAGCATCCGTAGGCTTCATACTCATGCAAATGAACTGAAATTGCTTGAGATGCATGTTTGGATCTTCGTTGGACAGCCCATGGAAGATTGGTAAACGGTGTAAGAAGCCACTCTTCAACTCAATGTCCTTCTTGTCCTCTTGAGGATTTGGAAATCGAATGCACGAAGGACCGCTACTCCACTCGGTGGAACAAGTACGTTGGCGAAGAGATCGCCTCTCGTTGATGGGAGGGTTCGGTGGATTGTTGTTTGCCATTTCTTGCTCTTCTTCTTGTGAGTGCTCGGTGGAGTGATGAGATGAACGTGGTGAGTCTAGACCGTCCTCAATAGTAGGTTGGTCTAAAATCAACGGTGGTGGAATGATCTCGGACGTTTGTGCAGAACGACGTGCTTGTAGTCGAGTGTTGTAATGTACGTTGAGATCGTTCATACGTTGTAACTATACCACCACCAAAGATCAAGTGTTAGTATCAAAAGAATACACATAGAATGCATGATACTTCACCAAAACGTGGAAAACAAAAAGAAGGGAAGAAAACACACAAAAATACCTAAGAAACACACAATACATAAAAGCACATAGAAACAAAACAAAGCACACGTTATATATAGGATATAGATTGTAGGAATGGATGTAATGCTTAAATATATATATATATATAATGTCTAGAATGTATACGAAAATGCATGAAATGAACTAAAAACAATGTACACACGTTTTCTGCAAAGTTAGACATATATACAATGCAAGACTTATAAACAAGTAAAGATACACACATATGCACACGGAATTTAAGTATAACATTAATCACGATGGATGCACTTAGAAGGATTTAAAATGCACACATAAGGGATCCTACGTGAGAATGGTATGAATGCATAAAAGGATACGTTAGAAACCTGCAGAAAACACACAAAGTTACGTGCTAAATACATGATGCAACGTGACCATACGTTTGGCCTCATGTCCCTAACTTCACTTAGGTTAGGGTACCCGGTGGTGAAATCCGAGCATCACAAAGCCGCCGGCAGGTTATGCAAGCTAATGCAATGTGGTTAGTTCTTTACAAGTTTTAATGCACACGAAATTTACAAGTAATATGCACAAGTATTTTGTTCATTGAGTTTCGCCTTCAATTTAAAGAGAATACGTTCATTTGGCCTTTAGGTCTTTCAAAGGACGTGCGACCCGCGCGATAAAATGTACATTCTCAATCAATCGGCCTCGGTTCAATCGAAAAACATGGCCAGTTGGGGATAGAGATAACGCGAGAGGTAGGACTAATTTCGACGATGCATCCCGAGGCTTACCGATCATGGAAAGTAGATTTAGTCCTTGTCTTCTTTGGGCAACTTTAATAAGCTTGGCCAGTTGGCAAGAGAGACCACGAGAGGCAGGACCGATTTGAGATCTCGGATCCAGAACCCGTCATAGAAACCGTCACCTTCTAGACACCAAGTTACCAAAGATTTCTTACTAAAAGACAAGTATTCATCCACTCACCGGATCATTGGTATATACTCCATTGATGCAAGTCTTTCTTAGATCCAGAACCTGTCACCAGTCATAACCCGTTCTAGACACCATGTCCGACATTCAGCCAAAATCTCGAGAAAGACATTCCCTCAAGTTCTTGTAGACTCCGCCCTCAACCTCATGTCCATAACTTCACTTAGGTTATGGTGTGCGGTGATGAAATCCACACATCACGAGGGGTTAAGGAGATAAACAAGAAAAAGAGGCGCCATCTATTCCAATGAGTGAGACTTAATCGCCCAAACTTGCGTACTCAATGTAAATCGAAGACTTCCTTTAATATGTACCTATTTACATGGCTGAAAAAACAAAAAGTTAGAATGGAACGTATTATGAACATGTATGAAAATTTCGACACTTTACATATATATACTTATTTACACAATTTCACATATTTACAAGCATAAACACACAATTCTTTACAATCCCCGGCAACGGCGCCAAAATTGATACACGCTTTTACTAAGTACTAAATAAACACTTAACACTCAACAAAAACGCATACAATTAAAACCCTTGGTGTAGATGTAGCATTGGTAAATAGGGTATCGTTCTTAACCGGGGATTGAGGGTGCATGCATATTTACGCTAGTTAAAAAGGGGGGATTTTATAATTTGGTTGGTTTTAACGAAAATAAAAGATAAAAACATGGCAAAGCAAACACATCGTTGGCTTCTAAGTTCTAACATGCTTAAACTCATAGACAAGCAAAACAAACAAGAACATAGAATCCTAAACATGCTTACTAAACCGAAAATAAAGTCTAATTACATATATACACGTTGATCAACTCATTCCATTCACCACGTCTTACTCTCCTAGTCATGTTATATGCAACCTATTAATCTCTAAGTCTTTAATCAAGTTAACATGTATGATCTTTATTAGTGCTCGGGAATTTGCCCTACGACACATACCAACTTGACAAGGAATTTGCCTTCGCCTAAATTGGTTTATTAAGTTTGACATGCTTGACTAAATTCTAAGATAATAATAAGTCACGAAAATAACACAAAGATGACAAGGAAGTGAACCGAAACAAACTTTATTTCAACCAAAATATCAAAAGTTTACAAGAATGAAAATAGAAGGGATCGAAATACACTTCGCTCGGGAATTTTCCCTACGTCGAGAGTGTGATCCGGCCTTCTAGGAGATGAGGAGCCTCTAAAGGAATTTGCCTTCTAGTCGACTCGGCGGAGGAGTTTGTTGATGAACGGAGGGGCGGCTTCTTGTAGAAATTTGGTATTGAGGTGGAGAGGAATGCTTGGCAGAGCTATTTGATGTCTAGAATGAGTGATGCCAATGAATGAGTCGAGCTCTTGTATTTATAGGTGAAGAATTCCAACTTTCCTCTCCAAACTAGGTTTTCCTAGTGTACTCGGGTAGAATTGCCAGCCTGTCTTGAAACGTCTTTTCCGGGAGTTCTAGAGCTCAGAAAATTCCGATTCTTATTTCATTGGAAAGCTTATTCAAAGGGCTATAAAATCCATATAATGAACGCCATATTTGGAGTTGAATTGAATTTACTACGGATTTTAGAAGTTGAGTGACCTGACTGCCCAGTTTTCTTCTTCTTCAAGGAAAAGGAAATCTTTATATCTTCAAATCTTGCATTCCTTATTCCTTAATAATTCTTGGCCGAATATACCATATTCTTGCACATATTTTGGCCCTCAAATAAGGTATTTATCTTCATGGAATATCCTCCCAAAATTCGTCCATTATATGCTCCATATATTCCGCCATATTTGCTCTTTCCTGGGTCGCGCAGGAGAAATGTCTTCATCTTTTTGTCCACCATTTTGGTATCCATTTCATTTGACATTTGGTTTCCAATTCTTGACACCATGTGGGAATTCATTTTAGTAACCATTTGAAGACCATTCCTCGGACCATTTCTTCTCCGGAATTGAGAACTTCCTCCTTAATACGCTTTTAGCTCCAAAACTCCTCCTTTATTATATTCCTTTATTCAAAACCTAAAAACAAAAAAGTAAGTAAGAAATGAAAGCACTAAGGTCAAAACAAAGCTAAATGTAAAGAGAAAGACGTTAAGAATCAAGCATAAAATGCGTAGATCAAATACTTGTTTTGATTGAGGAAGTGATAAAGGCATTTAGGGGACACCACCATAGCCATACAAGCCTGTGTCCTAATTTTGTGTACACAAGATGTGCACTCCTTAGTTAACCACTTTGAGCCTACATGTTTAAACTTTATGTCATCACCCACATATCTCTGACCTTAAACCTTAGAATAGTTATATCTTTACCCTTGTTCTAGGACTTGGTAGAGCTATACATAAGACAGGTATGTGAAGACGGCGACAATGTCGAAAGGTGGTGCAAAGAATTAAGTGTGGGGTATCAAGCTAGTGTTTAAAAAAGAAGAAGATTGGAATGAAAAGAAAAGAAAAGAAAAAAATGTGATGTCTAGCTTGATACCCAAGTTAACTGTTGATAAAAACAATGATGTGAAGGCACAACAAGATGAAATTCGGCCACAAAAGTGAGAAAATTCATGATTGTAAAATTTGAAGAAGTCTCTTATTTGGTGCTCTACTGGGTTCTAGAATTATATTTGAATTCCTTATCCATTTATTCTTTAACCTATGAGCCAAGCCCCATTACAACCCATGAAGTTCTTTTGATCCTCAAGATGGCAGCCTTTGATCTGTGGAGATTAGTCACAAGTGTAAGCTTATGGTGTGGTCCATTTGGCAAGTAATTGAGTTGAGTGAATACTTTAAACATACTTTGAGAGAAACACTTTTGAGAGCATATACCTGTGAGGTTGAATCTTGACTTGTTTTTCGCATGCTACAGCTTTATTTTCACCATGATTATGTCTTCGTCCTACATATTACATGTGTATCATGCATTGAAATTAACTTTCGAAACTTTACGGAATATAAATTTGGAGTCATTCTATCTTGGTGTTACAATTGTGGAAGATTGCTGAGACAATTTGTTAAGGGCATTAGAGTAGTGTTTGTAAATTACTTCGTTGTTTTAGAGTCATAGTTTAGTGTTTTGCTCGAGGACTAGCAAAAGCTAAGTGTGGGGTATTCTGATAGGTGCATAATTATGCAACGTTTCTCTGTCTAATTTTACCTTATATTTAATTTCTTTTGTTATGTTTTCAGCATTTTAATATTATTTATTTGTTTTATAGGTTTATGGAGAATAATGAGAAAAAGATATATAATTGAGATTTCCTAGTCTAGTAAGGAGAAGATAGTGAATGAAGAATAAAATAAATAGAAGTGGATTTGGAGTTGGATACATGCACATGCTAGTTATGTTATATATATATATATATATATATATATATATATAACACTAGCTAAAGAGACGTAGAGGGAAAAACAAAGTCGGCTCCTTAGATGAGAGACAGATTGGATAAATACAAGAGGAGATCAATTAAAAGAAGTTGAGATCGATTGAAGGAGGGAGAGATCGATTACAGAGGGGGCTGCACTTATATATATTTGGCTGAGACGTGATTGATGGGGAGAGAAGAGAGGGAGGACTCTAGCTATATATATATATATATAGCTGGGAGAAAAGACGCACGGAGAGGAGAAAGGAAAAAGAAAAAAAGCAACAGGAAAAAGAAGACGGACGGCAGAGGAGAAGAAGCAGAAGAGAAAGGGAGAACCAAACTGCAAGCATACGATCTCGACGGAGATCAAGAGTTTATTTCTTCTCCTTCTTTGTTCATCTTTCTTGAATTCTTCAATGATATTATTTAAGACTATGTGTAGCTAAATTTCCATTGTTAGGGGCTGATTGAAGCCCTAGATATGCTTACGATTTTGAACCCCTTTTGATTCTATTAATTATTCGGATGAGTTTTGTTTCACTGTTTTCTCACCGTATGTTTTCTATGTTCATGTTTTTTTGAGTGCACGCTTAGATGCATGACTTAGGATCTATAGTCTTGATTATGTATATGACCACCTTATTGTTGCATATTCTCTAGAGACAAACATGAATTTGTCTGAAACAAGCCTTAGTGATGAAAGGGTGACCACCTTATCAACCCTTGTAGCTCTGTTATTCTTCAAACATTCTTAGAACGCAATGACTTCAGTTCTCTAGGCTTACATCACCATATGTATAAGTCGGTTAGGTGAGGATCAAGATCGAGCGGATTGTCCCTCCCTCTTTCATGCCAAATAAGAGAGTGTAATACATAAGATGACTTAACCAAAGCTCTTGTGTAGAGAGTATTCATCCATGGTTAGTTCAATTATATTGGGGAGGTCGTAAGTATGTCTAGGGAGGAGAGAAGTTCTTAACATTCATATCTCATTGGTTAACTACAACAATTTACTTTATGCAATTTACTGATTTCTGCATTAGCTGTAGCTTAGCCGATTTATTTCGGTGACCAAATCAACTCAGAAAACCCTCAAATTTTGTTTAGTAGTCCGCCACTGTGTCTAGTTTATTGTGTCAAAATTTCGTAGCATTTGATTCTGTCTAGCTTAGGTTCGCGTTATCATTAGTGTACTGTAGTCGAGTCTGTCAGCATAGTAGTGTGTTAGGATTTAGTTTCACCAATTCCTTGTGTTCGATAACCCCTATTTATCTTACTACATTGATATATCCAGGTTGTGAATAGGGTGTCTTTGAGAGGTGTTTATTCGCCTTGTCAAGTGACAATGAATTTGGGGATATTTACCATTTGTGGCCACCAGCTTGGAACTCCTCTGCTTCATAACCATTCACTGAATTTTCAGCCATGAATGAAAATGAGTCTACTTTCAGACTGTAATGACTTGGCGGTGAACTTGTGTAGGATTTCAAAACCCCTAAAATAAGAACCCAAATACAGAATGTCACCAGTCTCACCACAACTAGGCATTAGAGAATGAAACACTTGCAGACAGACACATTAATCAATACCCATTATGTTAGTATATCATCATTAGTTGTCCGATTAAATATACTTATCTACTTAAACAGGCAATCAACACCTACCCGACCACCCGAAGGACCACCAGGAAGGCTACAACTCTGTTCACGAGATCGACCCCATCCGAGCACGCACGCGCCCGTGGGGCGCACATCCGAATGTGTGGATCACACGTCAACAGAACCAGACCAATCCCACATCGAAGAACACCATCAAGCACCAAGCTCAACCACCTATATATGTAAGGTATTTATTACAGGTAAGAGCATTCAATTCTCAGTCTGATTCTATCTCACCAAACACTCCAACCTACTTCTATACACGCTCGCGTGACTGTTATATCCAATACAGCTTCTAACTTAGGCATCGGAGCATTGAAGGCAGGCCAACCCTGTCTCGACCCCTGACTGTCTGTTTGTCGTTGTATTCTTCTAACAGCCGTACCCGAGCACGCGTACCCGCACACCCGAAGAGAGGAGAAGAGCTCGACCATCCGAACAGCTCCAACGTTCGGACGAACAAGAAGAAGGAGATTACTCGTACTCGCTTCTGCTAGATTACGTCCCGCGTAATCCGGTAGAAACAGTTAGTTGGCGCCGTCTGTGGGAATCCTACAAATTGCAAACCTCGTATAAACACCACTAACCAGAAGCCCACATGCCTATCCAGGAGACTAACGTCGGCAGTACACCATTCGAGGAAACACCCGTGAGCGCACTGGCGCGACAAGTAGTAGAACCAGGGACGAGCGGCAGCGAGGAGCGCGTCGACGGCTTGCTCTGAGAGCTGCGAGAGGCAGCGTTCGATAGGGAGTAGGAGCGCCAGATCCGACAGAGGCTGGAGGAACGGTTGGACGCACTCGTCGGCCCGCCGCAGGGGCAACGCGAACGGACCCAGGACACCACCGACGAAGAGCTACATCCGTTCGGCGGGGCTAATACCCGGAGAGCCCGCTCACCCACACCAGGATGGGAGTCGCTACCCCCGACAGATAGCGCCCGGATCCTCCGGAGGATGGATGAATTGGCGGAGGAGGGTATCGCGCCTACGGAAAGACAAGCTCGCCGGGCAAGGTGGGACGTTCACCCCCGGGTCAGCCCGTTCTCAGCGCACATACTGGAAAGGGGAAGAGATCTCCATGCGAAGACAACGAAGATCACCCGGTTCGACGAGAGCGGGGACCCCCGCACGCACATCGACGAGTTTCGATCCACCACGGATGAAACCAGGTATTCAGATCCAACCCTGTGTTTTCTATTCCAGGAGACACTGGCCGAGGAGGCCAGGAGCTGATTTTACGAGATACCACCAGGCTCAATCCATTCGTATCTCGAGCTGGCGGAAAGCTTCCAGAAGCGGTACCGGCTCCAGGGCAAGTACAACACCACGGGCATCCTCCTCAAGGTCCACCAGGGAAGGGATGAGAGCCTGTCCAACTACATTAACCGGTGGAGGACGCTTGCGAGCACGTGCAGGGACCTTGACAAGCGAGTGGCCAAGGTGGCTCTGATGGATAACATGCTCGCCACGCCGTTCGTAGAGAAGCTGGTGAGGAAGGAATATCTCGACTACGACGAGATTATGGACCTAATTGTGCAGAAGGCGTTGGTAGAAACGCGAGTGTACGGGTCCACCTCCGAGTCTAGCACCAACCGACCGGAGAAGGCAAGCGCCCAACCACGACAGTTAGCAGACGACGAAGAGCCAATCGAGGGCTATAAGAGGAGCTGGGACGTGCAAAGACAGAATTACCAGAGGCCGTCCTCCCGCTACCACAACAACCGCTACAACCAGACGAGGGGACCAGCACAGCAGGGGGCCCGTCTACCACCGGCGCCACGATACCGGCCAGCGAACCAGGAGGTATACACAATCAACCAGCAATCGAACGAGGAACTGCTCCACACACATCGACGCCGGATCCCGCCGCCTAACAACCTGTCAAAAGAGAAGATTCCGTACAGGCGAATCCCGAACGTCTGGTGCGAGTACCACAACGCCACCACTCACCAGACCAACGACTGCATAATGCTGACGAAGGCCCTCGCAGATATGCAGAAGGACGAACGGGTCACCCCTCCCAGGGCGGGCGAGCGACAGCACGAAGCAAACATTGAGACCCGGGGGACTATAAGCATGATATCTGGGGGAAAGCGCAAGGAGGGCACCTCGTCGCCCGATCACTCGAGCAGGGAGGTGCTGACGATCAGGGTGGGACGAACGCAGAAGGCAGGAAGACGGGAGGCGCCCGCCATTAGCTTCACGGCGGAAGATGAGGAGGGTAGCCCGAAGGACAGCACCATACCGTTCGTAATCGATGCGATCATCGATCGTTTCCACGTGAAGAGGGTGCTGGTGGACAGTGGGGCGTCCGTGAACGTGATCTACCTGGACGCGTACATAGCCCTCGGTAGGCCCGCCCGCAAGATGACACAGGATCATGAGTGCGTCTCCAGCTTCACGGGTGAGACGTCGTACCCAATCGAGAGTGACAATATCCGGGTCGGAATCGGCGCATCCGACTCCCCGCACAGCGAGGTCCGGACAGACTTCATTGTCATGGACACCCCCTCCCCATACAACGCCATACTTGGGAGGCCGGGAATCAACAAGCTGAAGATGATCATTGCGGGACACTTGCTCTTGGGACGATTCCCAACCGAGCATGGGGTCGGGTACGTTCGGGGATACAACTACGAAGAGGCGGCAAAACCCCGGGACAGGCAGGAGGTCCTCGCTTTGGAACCTACCCCAAGAACGGAAGTACCAGACGATCCGCACGACAGGCTGATGGCGGTATCGCCCGTTCCCGAGCGCGAGGAGCTGAGGACGATTCAGCTGTCCGCCGAGCACCCGGAAAGGACGGTCCAGATTGGAGCATCATTGGCTCCCGCGATAGCCGAGCGGCTGATCGCACTGCTGAAGGAAAAGCAGGAGGTGTTCGCATAGTCGTACAAGGACATGCCTGGGATCAACACAAGCATCATATCCCACAAGCTGAGCGTCAGCGCCGGCGCCCGGGAGGTAAAACAGAAGAGGCGAGCATACAAAGTAGAACATTATGCGACGATGCACGAGGAGGTAGACCGACTGCTAGACATCGGGTTCATCCGCAAGGTGGAGTATCCGAAGTGGATCTCCAACGCTGTGATGGTGCAGAAGAGCAACAAGAAGTGGAGGATGTGCATCGATTACAGCGACCTCAATAAGGCGTGCCCCAAAGACAGCTTCCCTCTACCGAGGATCGACCAGTTGGTGGACGCGACAGCTGGGCACGAGCTCCTGTCCATGATGGACGCATATTCGGGCTACAACCAGATTTTCATGGACCCCGAGGACCAGGAGGCAACGACATTTGTCTCGGACAAGGGATTATATTTCTATGTCGTCATGCCATTCGGGTTGAAGAACGCTGGCTTCACGTACCAGAGGCTCATGAACGCAATGTTTCATGGCCTGATCGGCAACATTGTGGACGTATACGTGGACGACATCTTGGTGAAGAGCGTTCAGGCGGTCGACCACGTCCAGAACTTGGGGACTGTGCTCGACGTCCTCATCAGGAACGACATGAGGTTGAATCCGGCCAAGTGCACATTCGGGGTCACCAACAGCAAATTCCTGGGGTATATCGTCAGTCAGCGAGGAATCGAAGCCGCGCCCGCCAAGGTAAAAGCGATCATCGATATGAAGCCACAAGTCAAGAAAGCAGACCTGCAGAGCCTCACGGGCAAGCTCGCATCACTGAACCGGTTCGTTTCTCGATACTCAGACAGATGTGCCCCATTCTTCAAGGCTCTCCGAACAACGAACAAGCGGGAGGTCGCGTGGACGCCAGAGTGCGAGGCGTCCTTCCTTCAGATCAAGGAGTACTTGGCATCCATCCCGCTCCTCTCCAGACCCATCCGAGGGGAGATACTTTACATCTACCTGGCTGCCTCGCTCACAGCTGTCAGTTCTTCCCTCGTCCACAGGGAGGACTGCACGGAGTTGCCCGTTTTCTTCTCAGGAAAGGGCATGACGGGCGCCGAGACCCGATACCCAACGATCGAGAAGATGGCGCTCGCGCTCGTCACTGCCGCCCGACGGTTGAGGCCATACTTCTAAGCGCATAGCATCCATGTTCTCACGAACGTGCCCCTGCGCCAGATACTCCAATCGCCCGATCACAGTGGTCGCCTGGCGAAGTAGGCAGTTGAGCTAAGTGAATTTGATGTCTAGTACAAGCCCCGAACGGCAATCAAGGGACAGGCAGTGGCGGACTTCATCGCCGAGTACACGGAAGCAGAGGCGACGCCGGTCGGCGCATCTGACGACCCAACGGTGGAGGCGTCCGACAAACCGGAGGTCAAGGAAGGACCATTGTCGGAGTGGAACCTATACGTCGACGGTTCGTGCACGAAGAAGGTGAGCGGCACCGGGATCATCCTGACCAGGCCAGGAGGGGTAAACGCGGAGTACGCCCTCAAGTTCGAATTCAAGACAACCAACAACGAGGCCGAGTACGAGGCGCTCATTGCAGGCCTACAGCTGGCCAAGAACTCAGAGGCACCCGACCTCAATGTGTTCAGTGACTCCCAGTTGGTGGTGAGCCAGGTCGGAGGAGAATTCCAGGCAAAGGGGGAGTCCATGATCGCCTATTTGAGGCACGTGAAGGCACTGATCAACGGATTCAAGTACGTCAACATCAACCATATACACAGAGGATTCAACGCGAAGGCAGATAGGCTCGCCCGATTGGCCACGGCTCCCGTACACACGGGACCAGGGCAGCGAATCGTCGAAGTATTGCGACAATCGAGCATCTCGGGAGCAGAGCAGGTTCTGGCAATCGAACCGCACGAGCACAGCTACATGGACGTGCTCATCGCTTACAAAGCAAGGGGGAGCTACCAGAGGACAAGCGAGATGCCAGAACCATTGTCGCACGGGCGGCCAACTTCAGCATACGAGACGGGGTGCTTTACCGACAAGGGAGGACTTGGGCGAGCCTCAAGTGCGTCACTCCAACAAGGGGCAACTCGATCCTGAAAGAAATCCACTCGGGCACGTGCAACCATCATGCAAGCGCCAGATCGATCGCACACAGGGCCCTTCGGTGTGGATTCTGGTGGCCCACCATCCATGCGGACGCTACGGTGCTAACGAGCAAATGCCACCAGTGCCAGCTGCACGCACATTACCACCACGCGCCCGCCGTCCCACTGTCCATCCTCCTATCGCCCGTTTCGTTCGCACAGTGGGGACTGGACCTGATCGGAGAGCTTCTAAAGTCGAAGGGGCAATACAGATATCTGATCATCATCATCGATTACCACACGAAATTCATCGAGGCCCAACCGATGGTGAAGATCACCACGGAGAAGGTGGAGCGCTTCCTCTAGCGTTTCCTCTTCTGTCGCTACGGGACACCGATCGGCATCATAACAGACAATGTGCCACAATTCAACAACCCCCGAATCATAGCCTTCTGCAAGAGGCAAGGAACGGACCTCGTGTTCGCATCACCAGCGCACCCTCAAACAAACGGGCAGGTGGAGGCAGCCAACAAAATCATTAAGGCTGGCATCAAGAAGAAAATTGACGACATCGAACCCGGGGATGCGGGATACGGGTGCTGGCCCGAGGTCATTCCGGAGATCCTGTGGTCCATCCGAACGACCGCCAATGCAGCCACGGGCGAAACCCCGTTCAGCCTGACGTTCGGAACGGAAGCTGTGCTACCCCTGGAGATCACCCATCAGAGCCCACGGATCGAGGGGTACGATCCACGCACGAACAGCGAGGGGCTACGCCTCAACAACGATCTGCTGGAAGAACGGAGGGACACGGCGCACCTCCACAACGCCGCAAACAAGCAGAGGATCGCCCGATTGTTCAACCAGCGCATTCGGGCTCGACCAATCCAACTGGGGGACTGGGTGATGAAGGCAGTCCAGCAGAAAGTCAAGGCACTCCGCCCGTTGTGGGAAGGCCCGTTCGTCGTCGATGAGGTGATAAGCGCCAGCACCTTTTACCTAAGAGACATGCAGGGTCAACGACTACGGCACCCCTGGAACATCCAACATTTGAGGAAGTACTTTCATTAAATTGTTATGTTGTACTTTTTCATTTCTTAAGTTTATGATATTATTGCGTTCGTTTGTCCTTACCCCGCCCGCCCAGTACTCGGGGGACTGGGGATAGGCTGTTCGCACGGATGTAACACTTGGTTGAATTCCATTCAAAAGAAAGAGAGGGAGCGCACGTTCGCGCGAGTCATTCAAAAGATGCCAAAAAAAACACAAAACAAGGCACACGTACGGAAGAAAAGAAACTTCATTGATTTACAGGGCACAATGCCCGAGTACAAAACCCTACTCTATTACAAAAAAAAGAAAAGAAAAATCCTACACTAAGCCCCGGTATCCACCTCCAGCTCCTCCGCCTCCTCCGATGACACCGCCCCCACCTGCTCCACCTGCTCGGCCGAGTCCACCTACACGATCACAGGCTCCAGCTCTGCCTCACCAGCCTCCCCGGAAGGCTCCACCTCTCCCTCAGGCGCAGGAGCCTGAGCGCTCGTCAGTCTCTCTGTTTCAGACCGCACGAACGCCCGGTACTCCTCCAACTTGATAAAGGGAGTCACCGCTTCTTGGAAGGCGGCCACCTGCTTATCCACTTCAGCTCTCACTAGTTCGCGGAGCTCGTCAGACTCCTTGAACGTCGCTACAGCATCCATGCGAGCAACGCGATCCACCTCCTTCATCCGGGACTCCGACAGTGCCTCCCGGGCGGCTGCTTCAACACGAACGCGCTCCAGCTCGGCCCGCATCCGCTCCACCTTAGCCAGGGCCTTGTCACGCTCAGTCCTCGCCAGAGCTTCATGGGCAGCAGCTTCAGCAGACCGGGCAGTATCCTCCTCTGCACGGGCGGTGTACCGCTGGGCCAGGTCATTGGCCTTATCCAGGCTGGCCACCATCCTCTCCACCACCTTCCGGTGCTTCAGTGCGTCGGTCCTGAGGCATGCAAGTTCCAGATTCTCCCGCGAGCGTACATGGAAGAGTTGGTGCTGCAGCCGGGCGCATGCAATGAAGGCCGCGTCCAGCCCGTCGGGGGCGGCATTATCCAGCGGCTGCAGCAGGGGCCCCAGTGAGGCGGCACCATCCACCAGCGCACGGTGCAGGGCATCAACGATGTCAGCGTTCGTCCCAGGTGTGGGGGCAGGAGAGGAGTCTTCGGTCCGGGGGCGCTTCTGCGCACGCCCATCTTCACCGGTCGGGGCACCGGGAGAGAGATCTGCACCATTATGAGATGAGCGGCGCAACCCCAAACCTTGGGAGGCCTCGCGCCGGTCGTGCTGCTCGACCCGACGCTGGTCCCGCTCAACCTGCCGTTGCTCCTTCTCGCGGTGGCGGTTGTCCCGCTCAGCCCGGCTGGAGCTCCGATTGGTCGATGGAGGAGGAGGAGGAGGAATGGACGCTGGCTGCTCGGCGTTAGCAGCAGCGGAAACAGATGGGCCAGCGCCCGACGAACGCTGGCGAACAGGGGAGGCGTGCACATTCACCGCCGGTGCACGCATGGTGGGCTGAACTTCCTCACCCACACGCATCCCACCCGAGCGATCCACCACGACACGGCGTACGGTGTCCGAGTGAAGGTGCCCGAGTCTCGCCGGCGGGAGGAGTATTTCAGACGGAAGAAGTGAAGGAATTCCGCCCGTGTGGGGTGGTCCAACCCGCTCGAACGGAAGATGTTGAAAAATGCCACCAACGTTCGGGTCAGTGTAGGCCCACACTGACCGAGGGATATCCTGAGGAGCGCCAGGATGTATTGGAAGAACGGATGAAGAGGCAGCTTTATCCCCGCCTTCAGATGGAACTCACTGACGCATATATGGCCAGCGGGCGGTCGGGTGAACGTCTCGCCCCTCCCCGGTATCTTCAGCCTCACGGACGAAGGAATGTGGTAGTCCCTCGCCCACCGCGCCATCTCTTTGACGCTCGGCGCCCGCTCGGGCTCTTGCACTGGTACTCCGTTAGGGAGCACCCAGTGAACTCGCCTGCCCTCTGGAAACTGGGTCACGGGCTGATCTTGTCGCACGGGCTCGTCACCCCATGGTCCGGACGATGAGGATCCGCCCGACGATTCCCCTAACCCTGCGGCAGCGAGCGCTTGTTGGGGATCCATTTGTTGCACCACAGGAGAAGCGTTAGGGATGAATCGCAGAGGCGTCACACTCATCACGGACTCGTACGACGATGTACTCGACCCGCTTGAACCACAACTAACCCACCCCACCCCCGGCACGTACATCCGCTCACGCGATTGCCCGCTTGATATCTTTATTGGCTCCATTCCTAGACGCACGCACGCGACACCCACACTTCGCAAGAAAAAAAAGCAAACTACCAGAAACACAAAAAACCCAAAAATCCTACCCCAAACAAAATCAAACCTGGCACACCTCAAGAACACGCCTTGTTCTTGAGATGCAAACCCAGAAAAGGCCAAAAAAAACCCATAAACCGTGAAGGAGAGAAACACACAGAAACCAGAAAAACCAAAATACAGGGAGAAAAACAAAACGGAGAACAGCAAAAACAAAGTTCAAGGGCCTCACCAAATCGAAGATTGACGGTAAAGAGGATGAACGTCGACGAAGAATTCCGGCAAGGAGCAAAGAACAACAGAGATCAGAGAAGAACAGTGTGCAAGGTAATTTCTGCAGCGTTTCGGTAAGTTGTAAAAAGTGATGAGGAAGACGACACCAAAGCCCCTATTTATACTGATCGCATGGTGCACGCCAATGAACGCCAGCCATCCATTTTCGCGTGTCCACCGTCAGATCACAACACGTGGCCCTGAGGCGGTTCACCTGCCCGCCTAAGTAACCGCGCTCCCCTTCGGCTTCCCGCCTCGGTTTAAAACCCTAGCACAGTCTCCCACAACTCGACATGTGTCGTCCATGCAACACCCCACGCGCCTGACGCATGACCTCCGAGCAGTTATTACGTCATCAGCATTTAATGCCCAGGGCACGCCAACATTAATTACGACGGCTAGCATTTATTACACAACGGTTCCCAAGGAGAAGTCAAAAGGAATGTCACCTCAAGCACCTCGTCAGAGCACCACCACACCCAAGGCAAGACACACCACGTCTCCCGCCATTCGCACTGGCGCATACCCCACCCGCACGACCAACGAACGATGAACGCCCGCAAACGCTAAACGCAGCGATCACCGCCACGGGCGTGGGGCATCTCCCCTCCGTGCGCATACCGGTAAGAACTAACAAGCCGGATTAGGCGGCACATGCATGGGGTCCGTCCCCTCTTTGCGCGTGCTAAGACCGATGGGCGGTACAGGTGTGGGGTCTGTCCTCTCCGTACGCGCAACGTTAACGATCGACTCGCCGACTCGGCCGGCAAGGGTGTGGGGTCCGTCCTCTCCTTGCGCGCTCTGAGACCGATGAGCGTTCCGGGCATGGGTCCGTCCCACCCCGGGCGCGAAAGCAAGCCGGCTGTGGTGGCAGAGGCATGGGGCCGACTCCTCTCTGCGCACGTTAAGCCGATGGGCGGCACGGGCGTGGGGTTCTTCCCCTCCGTGTGCGTAACGTTAACGTACCATTCGCTGACTTAGGCAGCAAGGGCTCGTGGGTCCGTCCCCTCCTTGTGCGCACTAAGACCGATGAGCATCCCGGGCATGGGTCCGTCCCACCCCGGGCGCGAAAGCAACCCGGTTTAGGCGGCAGAGGCCTCTGCGCGCGCTAAGACTGATGGGCGGCACGGGCATGCTGTCCGTCCCTCCGTGTGCGCCACAACAATTGTACGTCGCGGTCTTGATCCCACCGTTGACGATACAGCGTACGCGACGGCATCCCCGTTGACATGCGACGTACGCAGCGGCATCCCAACGTTGGCGTACGACAAACATTCGCATACACTCACGCATCATACCATACATTCACACACTTGCATACTTATATATCTATGTCGCACTTATCTATGTTTACCAGGCAACACTACACGGGCGCGCGGCTCCAAACTAGCAAGACCCGTTTGGAGGCCGGGCCCAGAATACAGGAACAGGTACACAATCAAAACGCGCAGGTACCCATTCCGTCATGCGAGCCCTTCCTTGACCGGAGAGTTGGGGGACTTGGGGGTTACAGGACCACGCACAACTTCTCAATCGGATAAGTATTTTGTTTAATCGCACGAACCCTTTTTCAACTCCCCAGTCAAGAAAGTTCTCTTTGACTTAGGGACTTGGGGGACTTGTTAGTATAGCATCATTAATTGTCCGATTAAATATACTTATCCACTTAAACAGGCAATCAACACCTACCCGACCACCCGAAGGACCACCAGGAAGGTTACAACTCTGTTCACAAGACCGACCCCATCCGAGCACGCACGCGCCCGTGGGGCGCACATCCGAATGTGCGGATCACACATCAACAGAACCAGACCAGTCCCACATCGAAGAACACCATCAAGCACCAAGCTCAACCACCTATATATGTAAGGTATTTATTACAGGTAAGAGCATTCAATTCTCAATCTGATTCTATCTCACCAAACACTCCAACCTACTTCTATACACGCTCGCGTGACTGTTATATCTAATACAGCTTCTAACTTAGGCATCGGAGCGTTGAAGGCAGGCCACCCCTATCTCGACCCCTGACTGTCTGTTTGTCGTTGTATTCTTCTAACAGCCGTACCCGAGCACGCGTACCCGCACACCCGAAGAGAGGAGAAGAGCCTGACCATCCGAACAGCTCCAACGTTCGGACGAACAAGAAGAAGGAGATTACTCGTACTCGCTTCTGCTAGATTACGTCCCGCGTAATCCGGTAGAAACACATTACAAGGAAAAACTACTAACTTACCATCTCTGCCACAGTAATCACTACCCATTGCAACAAAACTGACCGCGGGTCCAGTCCGTTTTTGCCTTTTTGGAGGAAAGCTGCCCCTAAAACGGTTTAATTTCTAGAGACTGAGAGTGGAAGGAAAGACACGACCAAATATATACGGTGGGGTTTGGGGTTTAAGGGTCAACGTTTTCTCCAAATACCGTAAAAAAAGTAGGCCTCTAAAATGGTCCGGCCCGGCCCCATAAAACATGTAGGCCGTGTACTGTCCGGTTCTAGGCTTTATAAGTCCTAGTATAACATGGACAGGGCACGGCTGGACCTATGACTAATTTATGAAGTTGAAGTCCTGTCCATTGGTCGATAAAGTACGGGCCTATAAAACTTATACTTTTTAAGAAATTTGGTGCATTATTGTTCGAAAAAGGGAATTAACTTTATATTTATAAGTCTAAACTTTATAGTAAATGTCATTTTTTGTATAGATGAATCGATATAATTTATTAGAGCTGATATGTTACATGAAGAACACCGATTACCAGTTCGTTAGAAAGAACTCTCTATAGTAACATATACTATTACATGCTCTTAGTTAGCTAGCTGTTTTTTTTTGTCACACGACTCCCTAGTAACACGACTTCCCGTTTTCAAACCCAACCCATGCTGCAAACTTTGTTCATGCTGATCTCCTCCACCTCGCTGTCAATTCCAAATCGGTTTATATGTTCTTCATCCTCATCGAAATTTGTTTCACCATATACCCTTGCATGTTGTTCCTTGGAGTTTTCCCTCTTCAAAAGCCCAGGTAGCAATCAACTATGGTTCTTGATAGTTTTTCTTTAGTCCTATAAATCCGACTCAAAGCCTATCGACCCACCCATGCCCAATCCTATTTTCTGGGCTTTGGGATGACCCTGCTCAACTTAACGGATGGGCTTTGCCTGGCCCATCTTGGAGAGGGCAGGTATAGGTAATGCTTTTGAAACCCTGGGCATGCCCAAAGCCCTGCCCATTCAAATAATATTCCCAAAAATAAATAGATTATTTTGGATTCTAAAACAAATAAAATATATATAATTTTATAAATAAAATATATATAATAAATGATGATTAATGAAGAAATAAAATTTAATTAAACTACAAAAGGTAACAAATAATAGATTACAATTTAAGAATCAACTTCTTAATTAATTTTGGATTCTAAAACAATGAAACTCCATCAATATTCAATGGCTATATGCATGATTACATTATTTATATGTGATCCACATTTAATTGATCACATATATTAGGTAAAATAATATATTTAAGTAATTGATCACATATATAAGGTAAAATAATTAACACTTGATTGGTTTACTTTGAAATGTAAGCGTAGTGGTCTAGTGGACAATTAAGTTAAAAATAGCTAGCCAACTTTTTTTTATAGGGAGCGCAAAAATTATCCACTATAGGATCAAAGTCAGTAGTAATACAGAATTCCACTGGATTATCCGGCACGCTAAAGAGAGAAATTAATTCTATCATACCACTACACTTAGTTTAACTATATGACACACAAGCCCTAGACTAATAAACCAGGGTATATGGTGGTTTCAATCTTTGAATTGTTAAGTTGATTTTGCTTAAAAAGAAACTTCACATCGAAGTTTTAATGTGAAGCTTCGCACTTGATGTGATCTCTCTGTGTGTGTATATATATATACACATCAAGGTTCCACTCAGGTATACCTTAGTGGAAGTATTTTCAGATATTTGGCATTACGTAAACTTTTTTTTTATCATATTTTACCATCTCCACCGTTCAGATTTTAGGTTCTAATGTGTAGATCAAACTTGTAAATTTTCAGCCAAAATGGTAATCGTTAAGGTATTCAAAACTGCAATTGAAGCTCATAAATAAGAACGGTTCAGGTTTGACAGATTTGATCCGTCCATTGATTTAAACTAGTTCGATACCTTAACGATCACCATAATTTACATTAATGATCTACTCATATAAATATAGTAGTTGGACAGTGGAGATGGTAAAATATGATTAAAAAGTTGATGTAATGCCAAATACCTGAAAATGCTTCCACTCAGGTATACCTGAGTGGAAGCTTCCTATATATATATTATTAGTTTTAATCAAGTGTGAAGTTTCGCATAGACATTTTGGTGTGAAGTTACATTTTACACAAAATCGATAATGTAATGACAACTCTAACCATAGAGGAGCCATTTGGGGGAGTTGAAGTCATTGTAGCTCCTCTTTATTACTATTCATTTAGCTCCAACTCCTCCATCTCCAATAATGAATTCTATTTAGGGGACTTGGAATGCATTTTTTATTCAATTATATTAATCCACCACCAACTTGTATTCAATTAAACTCACTATTTGTCGTGGGACCCGCATGTAATACCCCGAAAATTAGTTTAATAGTTTAGATTATCGTATGACTCATTAAACTTATAAATGACCATAATTTAGTTTGACCTTAGAGGTTTTAGAAATTCGATAAAATAATTGTCCGGCGAAGACAATGTATAAAAACGAGGTTTAGAGAAATATTAACGGAGTGGGGCAAATGGTCCAGTGGATACTCAAGTTCAAGTCAGGTACTCTCTGGTCTTGGGTTCGAGGCCACGAGCTGGAATCGTGAAACATTCCATTTTATAAGTAGAGTAAAAATAATAAAAATATTTTTACTCCAGTTAGAAACGGTAAGAAACTCTAATTCCAACTAGCCGATTTTTCGGAAATGGAATTTTAGCAAAACGACCAAATTTTCCTTATTCGAATCTCTTCTCCGAATCGAACTTTGTATTTTAAGATTGCAATTCATACTTTTAGAGGTCATGCTCATATATCAATTTGGTGCAAATTATTATTGGTTGATATATATATATATTACACTACACTACACTTTATTAGTAAAACCATACATTTTCACACATCACATTACATATTACATTCACATGCATACATAATCACATTTCAACATTTCAATCAGATTTCCAACCACATTACTATTATTTTTACAAGTGCATTTTAATCCTAGAATTAGTAGCCCAACTATGACATTGTCAACTTGTCTACAAAAGTCTACAAAAATAGTTATGAATTTATTTCCCATGTCTCCTCCCATGTCTATATAAATCACCCTTGAGTTCAATATGATTTTTGCACCACTTCAATCTTCCCCTTACGTACTGATTTGAAGTCCTCTCAAAAGTTGCAATGCAACTCCCCTAAAATCCCACACCAAACTACATTTCTTCCAAGTACTTCAGTAGTTAATTCATTTGCTTCAAGAGGGTCACTTGAGTTAATCAAATACCTCCATCACCTACTGAAATTCTTGAGTAAGTACATGAGTACATTGCTATACTTCTTTATCTTTAAGATTACATCAAAGTGCATGGCTAAGAATAAAAGAGAAATAATGAGCCTTGGTGTAAATTTAATATTTTTCGTTTCTGTTAAAGTTTTAATTAGTCAAATATTTTTACATATTCAGATTCTACACAAAAAGTTATTCAACTTTGGCTTTTGAATTACTTAAAAATGTTAAGTAATGAGAAAGTTATGGCTAAAACAAGTTTTGCTAATCTTTTCTTTAATCATGTTCAAAACCTCTTAATGTGCTCTTAAATTGAAATATTCATATCTCACTCATTTCTTAACCAAATTTAGTGTTCTTTATATCAAAACGAAGTTTAGGAGTTCAACTATAAATCTGAAAATTTTGAAAGGTATTAATTAATACTTACTAACTAAATTAATTCGTGCAAATGAGCTTAATAGCGTGCGTAACCATTTCTGGACAGTTGCTAAACATTTTTATTTCTGGACTTGAGAACTCCCTCCGAACTTTGTGATTATTACCATTGGTTTCCTCTTGAAAACACTTCGAGATGGTATACTCACTTCTTTATTTTGGACATAATATGGATTAATTATAAAACGGATCAAATGGAGGATTTCGGACGGACTACCGCCGAATGATACTTTTGGTCCAAGGATTAATAATTTTATTTTTCTGCATTTGTACTTTATTTTTATTTACTTACTCTAATTATTTACTTCTTAAGTTTGATTTCATTATTTACTTCTTAATTTTGATTTGGGACTAATGGAAGATTTCGGACGGACTACCGCCGAATGAAACTTTTGAACCAATGATAACTAATTTTTATTTCAAGTTTATCTATTTAATCACTCTATCTATTTACTCTCAAATATAATTTGGAACAAATGGAGGATTTCGAGCGGACTACCGCCGAATGAAACGTTTGGACCAAAATTTTTAATTAATGAAATACGTTTAAGTTTGATCTTCCTTCCTTTACAAATTCTATTACGTATATATTCATTACAAAATTATGATGTAAATATATACTCTATGATCTATATACGTAGTCTTAATTAAAGACTTGTTGTGATCGTTATGGTTGAAGTGTGAAGTCGGGTGTATAGTACGAATTAACTCATGCTTAAGTGAATTACTGGTAAATTATTTTGTTATTGTGGGAGTTAGCCAAGGGCCCTAGTCCCTTACAGATAGTGCACTATTATACTCTAAGGAATGAATTGTGTCAAACCGGGAGTATACATGCTTGGGCAGGTGGCCTTAGAATGCTGTGGCTTTATATGTGTATTGGTGTTGTGAGACTAAGCACATGATTTCTTTTGAGTAATTACCAGTTAATCTAAAAGAATTCACTTCGGAAGTATTGACGTGTTTATGTGTAGATGTGAAGTTATACAAGTATGTGCGTGTGTGTATATATATATATATATATATATATTATGTACCTAATTGTATATATTACAAAGACGCAAGTATAAGTATGGAAGAATAACCGGTTTCAATATTTCACCTTTTTGAATTGGTTGTTCAGTTTGATGTTTCTTAAAAATAATTTAGTATATGCTTGTAAGCTGTACTTACTGGGTCAATGTGACTCATGATACTACATTTTTCTCCTTTTCAGGTGATGAGTAGAATGTTTGGGGAAAATGGGATACGTCGCCTACTAAATAAACGAATTATTTTCTACTTGTATTTTGAATTGAATAAATGTAATGACTATTATTTTCAAAAACTTCGGTATTGTAATATTAGCATTTTCTCTTTTCAATAAATGTACTATTCAGACACCTTGATTTTTGAAATTATTTGGGTTTCTTATTCACATCACAAATCCTTACACCATATTTCAGTATAATACTGGCTCCGGATTTGGGGGTGTGACACCGCAAGTGGACAACTTATTTTTTGGTGGTGCCCGTAGGACTTGGAGTTGGTTTCAACTCTAATTCCGAGTCCAGTTCTGGATTTCAGCTCCTAATTTCCCTAGCCTTATTGGAGATGAAAAAAGTTGAAATAAGTTCCAAATCCAACTCCAACTCTTTTGTTGGAGCTGCCCTTAATACGAATATTGAAGTCAATCATCTTTTAGATACACATGTAAAGACAGAGACATCATATATATATATATTATATCAGTTTTAATCAAGTGTAAAGCTTCGTACTGAAACTTTGGTGTGAAGTTACATTATACACAAAATCGATAACATAATTCGATCATTGAAGTCAATCATCTTTTAGATACTCATGCAAGGATTGAGCATGCAAAATTTTAGCTCAATTGAAGATGTTTTAACTATTTGATCATGATATTGTTTAACAATGTACACAGATTATCCGATTTAGCTTAAAACTTGAATGTGGTGATCAAATAGTTAAACGATCTTCGATTGGCCTGAAATTTGCATGTCAGATCCTTGCATATGTATCTAAAAAATGATTGACTACAATAATCGAATTACGTTATCGATTTTGTATGAAATATAACTTCACACCGAAGTTTCACACTTGATGAAAACTATATATATATATATTGTTTAAGAAAATTATACTCCTAGTATCTACATATGTGTCTTGTTCTAATTAGTATAGATATAGAGAATCTCTCAATCCCTGATTTACTGAGAGATTTATTATATTAGATTGTAATGTCTATTTGAAGGTTATCTATCAATGTATAAAATAAAGTTGTAGATCATATCTACTTGCGCATCTATTTTATCTTTCAACGCGTTATCAACAGCTTTTAAGTTGATAGTCAACTCAAACCCTTAAACAGAAAACCCTCCACTGCCAGTCTCCTCCTCCTTGATGAAAATACTCCACCGGCGCCTACAACCACCGCCGGATTTCCTTCCACCACCGGAGCGCTGCCGCCGGAGCACCTACACCATCATCGGAAGTTCATCCCGTCGTCGGATTCTAGATATGTTTCTCTTCAAACTTCTTTTAAGCATCTATGCATTAATACATTAATAGTGCAACATGATCGGAGGAAAAGAAAATTGAAAATCAGCACAAAAGATGGAACAAAAAGAATGAGTCCATCTGTTCTTGACAATAACAAAACTGGTTTACATATAAACTACTACGTACATACCTTCAAGAACCAAGTACTTGCCCGTTTTCTGATCAAGCAGAAATAACCTGAAATCAACAAATACTTCCCAACCAGGTAGGAGTGAATTTTGTTGAGCCATTACCAAGTAGAGAGACATGTGCTCATCCACATTTTTCTTCTTGTTTCCGTTAGGGTACAAGACCAATTACCTGTGTGCAGTTTGCATATAGAGAATCAAAGTATAAGCATATATATGTAAATATTTTCGTATCCAAACCAAGAAGATGACTCCAACGGTGTCGAGACTGCTAATCTCAACATTTGAATGTACATATGATTCTGGTTCATCAACGGTACAAAGTTCAAGTCTGACAAGTTGACTATATGTACAAATTTCAAAATCGTTTGCATGTGAACATAAGATCATTACCATTGGTATCCTCCAGCTTCAAACTCCTCAAACTCAAGTTTACATTGGTGTTTGCAAGCAAATCTTCCGCTAGTAGTGAGAACGAACGTAATGGTTTGATAAAATGACTTGGCCTAAGTTCTGAGTACGATCTCAAATTCATACAAATAAATATGACAACAGAAGAAGAAATAGTTGTTGTAAGGTCCATCACACATGAGTGTAAACTTCCTTCAATTCAATATGAACAAGTCTCTTACCATCTTGGGTCAAAGTTGATGATAGGCATGGCAACCGAATTGATCGACAACCCAACAAAGTGGGGTTTCTGAAAGGTTCGATCAGCTAAAACCCTGGAACCAACTTCAATAAGATTAAGAACTCAGCTTGCCGTTTCAGCAGCAACAGCAATATATGATGGAATTAAGAAGTAAATTCTTGCACTACAAAGTTTCACCCACAAGGAATCTAACGTAGAGCCACATATGGGGATGCAACGATTTAGGAGTTGCCGCTTCTACTACGAGTAGTATTCTGTTATCGCTCAGCCAGACTATGCATGAAGGACATGAATGATTTTTTTAAATTTTTATTACTTTGTTATTCTTATTATTATTACTATCATTAATGATAAGAATTTTGCAAATAGAAATCCAAGACATACAAAGCAATGCATTTCCCATATTCCAGGAATTTTAAATATTTTTTGACTTTCTTTCTCGGGTATTTTTTTTATGACAATAAAAAAATAGTATGAAAAAATTCAAAATACAAAACTAGTATGAACTCAATAGGGTGACTAGACAGTCCGCTTAATGAAGACATATCAGCAACACCTCGATTAAAGTGGAAACAACACTTGAACGAAAACTAGATGAAGCACAAAACTGGTACAGTGCATGAAAATTTCATATGTCAATTGAGACTCTGAATTTAGAAACAAAATAGTGAGAATACAAGTGCAAATGCTCCATTTGGATTTGGCTTGACATATGATTTGATAAATATACAAAACTTGAACTACGGCTTGCTTTCCTTGGAACCAGGCCAACCTAAACCTAACAGAACCAATGACATACGGCAAGAATCCACAAGTATAAAACCAAATCACCAAATACTGCAAAAGTATGTACCCATCCTCTATTTGGCCGAAATACTTTTCAATTAGCAACACAAATTTGATAATTGGTCCTAACTACTAATTGTTTTAAGCACTAGTCTGCTGATAGTATCACATAGTCTCGGTTTACAATAAGAGCATCCGTACAGGTTTACAATGCTTGTGACTTGGGTCTTATGTACCCAAGACTGAGTAGCTTCTGCACCAACAATTTTTCAGCATCCAACTGACACCCCAAAAAGACACGGACAACAGATCAGTAAAACAAATATTGTCAGAGCTAATCATAAATAAATCAGTCTTGCACATAAATGAACAAAGAAAGCAAACATGAGATAGCTTCATGCACAAAGTGTGCTTCTGCATATGTGTTCAAGGTAGAGAGGGCACACACCTCAATCAAGGGATTATTCTTAGGAATGTTGCACGCCAGAATTATATTCAGTCCAGTCCTCGTCACTGCGGGAAAAGAAAAACCCAATGTCATGCAATTTAGTACATACCAAACACCACAAAGACGAGCCCAAACTTCATTTCAAGAAGAATTGACAATTACCCAATCTTCGAGCAATTCCTGAGCCTGTATTATCAGAAGTCCCACCACGTATGGATGTAACACTCACTGCACTCTATTGCTCAGACAAGCAAGACAAGCATGATTCATTCACTCCAGTAAAACTTCGGTCCAAAACAGTGAAAAATAGAAAATACCGGGATCAAATTTCCTACTTACAGGTCGAGTAGGTGCTGCTGCATACAAATGTCCCAACTTCCCAGAGCTACAACCAATCCAAGCATATATCTACACTCAAAACAACCACAAACTTTTACCCAACTCAATTTTTTTACCATAAGCAGACAATTTAAGCTAGTTTTTTGTGCAGTTTTTTGTCAATAACTAAATTTTGATCTGGGAAATTCAATTCAATCTAAATGAACAACATTTCAAGCAGAAAAATAGAAGAAAAAAAATTAAAAAGAATATAACCTGCTTTGGGAGGCGGATGATTTGAAAGTGGAGGGTAGTAGTGTCCTGGACAATCTCAGTGAAGCACGTGATCTGCACGCCACCAGCGTCGTCGTCTCCATTGGGCTGTTTCTGTTTTATAATCTGAGAAGAGCTTGAAGATTCGTTGAGAACAGAGAGGTCTGAAGCTTCAAGAGCCATTTCGAACAGGGTTCTGCAAGCTAAAAAAAAGGGTTTAAGAAGAAGTTTATTCAACAAGAAGAAGAGTCTCCTGTGTCTTCTAAGTTTCGCCACAACGTCGTCGTTTCGTATGACTGAACCTTTACCGATGACTTGTCTGTCGTGGAGACTTGCAATTTAGGAAATAAGGTATGACTAATGGAAGATCAGAGATTTTTGAAAGAACGCAGAATTTTATATCCACTCAAAATTTGTGATAGGAATATAGAATTTTATCGGATTATCCAGTCCGCTAAAAGAGAAGTCTTATAGTATGCCTATGCTAGATAAACAATATGACGCGCAACATAACCTAGACTAACAAACCAGTGTAGCACGAGAGGGCTTATTTTTGGATGTACCACTCCTTAGTTAGTTAAGGACTATTTCTACATGGTGGCTGAATCCCCCGGATCCACATCCTGCACCACCCGCACCATGGGCAAACACTCATTTCCCAACACTCCTGACGTAATCCAGCTGATAAGCACCATTTGGTGCCTTGAGAAAGTACCAGTTTGGGGCTTTGGCCCTTTAACGATCACTTTTCGCCTCTTACGAGCTTCTTCATGATATAGCTTCACAGTTTCACTGCCCCAATTATCTGCAACCTCCTCTTGTTGGTTGCCAACTCCTTCTCCCAACACTCCTGATGTAATCAAGCTGATAAGCACCATATGCTGCCTTGAGAAAGTACCAGTTTGGGGCCTTGGCCCTTTAACGATCACTTTCCACCTCTTATGAGCTCCCTCCTAATACAACTTCACAGTGTCGCTGCCCTAATTATCCGCAACCTCCTCTTGTTGGTTGCCAACTCCTTCTCGTGGTCAAGGCATCTCATCCCTCAATCTCCACATCCTCTCTGCCTACTGCTAACTTTCAGCTTCAAGCTCGGGTTCCAACCTAGCACAATGGATAGTGCAATCTTGTTGCACGTGAGCGTAATTACCACATCCCATGCAGTAGCCTTTCAGCGTCAGGTACTCAACTTTGCATTCCAGCCAAGCCTTCTTACCCAACGAAACCCTTAGGTGAGTGATCAGAGGGTTCCTTAGATCCACCTCCACAAAAAGCCGGATCTCATCCAGCTCCTCCAAACGCAACCTGTCATAATCCACATATTTACTTAGGTGATTACCTAAGGTTTCCCACCAACCTATTGTCGGTTGCTCATCATGCAAATCACCACCGATGATCTCAAGCTTCGTCCAAACCCTAGTTTTGGCTGCTATGACCGACTCAATAGGTGCAAATCCATCGAATTTCTTGACGATAACCATGGTATCTTTAAAGAACCAAGGTCCTCGATCTATAGCTCTCCGAAAGGCGCTTCGATCCCTGAAGGTAACCTCAACTCGGTCCAGAGTCTCTTGTCGAATGGTAATCGCACTCATGCCTTTGAAGTCACTCCACAGCCAAGGCATCCAGAACTTGAGAGATTTTGCCTCCTCCGTTGATAAAGAAGTCAGAGTAAAAACCCTCATCACAGCAAAATCAAATTCATTGGCCTCTTCTTCCTCTCCCAGCAAGAGATCAAAGGCTAAAGGTGGAGAATGTTTAGGGTTTATTATCATGTTAAAAAAACCCTAACTCGAAATAGCAAGAAATAAGTCTCATCATTTGGCCCTTCGGCCTTGAGCCTCATTTTAGCTCGCCCAGCCTTTAGGGCCGAAGCCTAGCCCAACCTTAACCGAGGCCAGGCCGGCCTAACCTTTTTTGAAATAGGGTAGGGTTTGAGTTGAAGCCCAGCCAAGCCTCTCGGCCCAGCCTCCGCCTTTTAAACCTCGTCAAGCCTAACATCTTTTCAAATAAAGAAATTAATTAATATATAAATATATTTATATCACTTTAAAGGCCTAGATGCCAAGCCATAATCTGACCCATTTTGGTCATTTTTATTAGAAAATATAATATAATTTATGATTATTATCATGTTTTTTCTTATTACTTTTATTTTCTCGTCTTATTCACCTCGATATTCTCTCCCCACAAAAATATATATTCAAAATATATTCACACATCAATAATAACAATACATTGAACTTTTTATATATTAATTTTTCTCAATTTAAGGCCCATCTATAGGCCGAGTCGGCCTGACCTCTTTAGCCTCATTGACATAGTCTTAATGGGCGAGCTAAAGCTTCTAAATTGTGGCCTCGGTTCAGCCCAGCTCAATCTCGTTATGTTTGACCGTTGACCAAGTCCAACCCAGTCCAGCCCTAAGCCTTAAATTTAGAGCCGAAGTTGGCCCAGTCCAATCCATGATGAACCCTAGCAAGAAAGAAGATAAAAGAATAGGGTTCGAGAAGAAGACTAGGGTTAGGGTTTGAAAATATTGAAAAACCAGATCTAAAAGAAAAGGGATGTTGGAACAATGGGGAATGGAGGCGAAGAAGAGATAGACGATGTCAGACGGGGATGCCGGAGTTGACAACTCACCCTGAACAGTGAAAGGTGGCTCAAAGGTTTACACGGGAGTCGTGGGAGGAAGGAGTCGCAGGACAAGTTTTACTCTTGATAACCACCGAAGAAGATCAGAGAGATACTAGCAGAACAAACTAATTCTTGTAAAAACTTTCTTTTTCATGTAGTTATTTGCAACAAGTATACTTCCAAGTTTATAACTACAAGTCTACAATAGATGAATTACAAATTTACTCGTGTAATTAGACTATCCCTAATCCTTCTCTTTCTTCATCACTCCACACCAAGGGAAAATCACAATGAACCAAAAAATGGATACATCATAATTTCTAGTAGTTTCTAATAAGAGAAAATGCCTTCTTCTGGCAAACTTGGGTTAACAGCATATTCTTAGGTAACCATCTTCTGTTCCAACGAGGAACAATCTTGAGAAAGGTAAAATGCTTATACTTGATAACACAGAAAAGTTTCTCGCTCCATGATCTGCCATGTACAGCTTCTGACATGTAACGGTCTGCTGACCATCCTGTTGAAATTGGAAGCGAGTAATTATACGAGAAAATGAATAAATTTTGACAAGACACTGTAATGAGTTTGTGGTAATATACTTCATCAGGGAATTTCGATAAAGATGAAAGTCCAATCTTATTTCTGGCAATGGAAATAATATCTTGGCCCCATACGGAGAAAGCAGATACACCATCTGTATGACCTCTAAGAATAGTGGGTTGAGATGGCACATTTCTGCACAATGCATTGATAACTTTAATGAGAGATTGATACTGCAATATCATATTGATGATGCTAGATAATAGGAGTTGTATGAACCAAATGATATGAGAGGAATAAAAATAATCCTATTGTTAGGAGAGTTCTGAAAATACCTCCTCAAGTCCCAAATCCTTAAAGTCTTGTCAAGTGAGCTGGATACGAGCAAATGGTCTTCTGGTGCAGCCAACTATATGAGTAAATGGTGAATTAGCAAGCGTTCATGGGGGTAAATCTATGCGGAAGCAAAGCTTTTCTTTAGTTTTTCCAGATACCTTTGTAATGTATCCATCATGAGCACGCCAAGAGGAAATAACATTGCCACTCCTTGCATCGAATAACCTACAATGGCCAGAACTCATTCCGGCTGCAATCCAAGATGGTGAAGAAACTCCATCTGGTTGCATTTTGTCAGATCCACAAGAGCATATCGTAGAAACAATAGAAGGAAACCCTGACTCCATACAATCCCCCCTCCAAAGATGCAATTTTTGCCCCCGGACAACATCAACGAACCTATGTGATTCAGGAACACATAAAAAACCCAAAATGCATCAAACATTCGTCTATATCAGATTGTAATGAGATAATCGTTCAACGCTATGTATCTACCTGAGGGAACCATTTCCAGTGCCAGCAACAAGCGTTTCACCAAATTCTGTTTGATGCATACAAGTATACAGGCTCCCATCAAATGCACCAATCAATATTCCACTGGACATTGAATTGGAACTGAGCATATTACTCTGGTCACCATTGGCCCTGGAGAAAGAAGACAGGGGGCTTGCACTATGTCCAGAATCCACTGATGATTCAGTAAACACTGAAATTAATTTCCCCGTTCGGCTATTCCAAACATGTATTGTGCCATCACAGGAAGCAACTCTTCCACTAGATGACAAGACACAAATATTGTTCACCACCTAAGAGTCACAGAAGGCCATACTAGACATGTGAATGATCATATTTATCCAGAGCATTAGCAGAACTTGGATCTGAAATATTTAAATCAGAGCCTGCTAGTTCCGAGACAGAAATACCAATATGATGATGTGACTACTAGGAACGATATAGGAATGATATGGTACAGAAGGTTTAAGAAATCATAGCTTCAGGAAAAACTAAAAGCCAAAACAGAAGGGTGGAATAGAATAGGAAGCAAACCTCCTCATGGCCGTAGTATCCAGATACACAGTTAATTCTACTCAGCTCCCACTTCTGAACAGTTCCTTTGAAACCTGCACCGATCCCTGCAGTAAAAACTGTGGATTCATCAGAGCAGACGGCCAAATATCTTAAGGCTCCAGGATGTGCACGGACAGAGTGTATAACAGATGCTCTGATCTTCCACGGATGCTCATCCTTCAAACCACCAGCACGCCCAAAAAATTCTGGCCCATCCCAGCTTGCAACTGGACTAGGGAACCAAAACCAGGGCTCGTACTTAAAATTTGATGTTGCTGCATGCATTTCAGCTGGACCCTGATGCAACTTATCAAACTGTTTTGGAGACATCAAATTTTTGGCACCTCTAGTTCCTTGCGATTGCGGAATTGACCATCCAACCCCATTAAGCAACAGCTTAGCAGGACTATATTCAGAATTTGAGCCCTTCCTGTACGCCCTTTTGCTGAGTAAAGTGTCTGAACCACTCCGTGACAGTTCTCCTGTGTGTTCCCACTGAATCATGAAAGGTTCAGAAGATGAAGTGCCAAAGGTGTAACTATTGTGTTGGGTGCTTATATCACAGTGTCTGTGTGAGGGAAGGGAGAGAACATACATGTGAATTAAAATCATCAACTAAAGTACCTTCCAATTATGAAATCGTAGAAGATACTGCTCAAGTAATAACCATGTCGCACAACACTGACGAAGCTTCTCTATCCCAAGAAGGGATGCAAAAGCAGGATATAGAAGCAACCTGTCAACATAGCAAGTTCAACACATATTTGAGGAAGAGAATAATGGTGTGAAACCACATTTTCAGTCTTGGTAACAAAGCAGTAAGAGCAGAAAATATCACTCACGCAAGGTCCATACGACTTTCAATCAGATCCCCATCTTTTAGTTTTGAACCTGTGGACCTTCTGCCAGGAGAAGTAGATGCATTGGTAGTTTCCGGTGAGAAAGCAAGCTCATCGAATAGCTCCTTAAGTTGTGGCAAAACATGCAATGCTGTCATATCTGGTCCTATCCGCTGACAAAGAGCCATTAGGGTTGCAGCAGCAACCTAGGAAACAAAGGCGTATTAGCAGTTTAATCATTATAGAAAACTGGCAGCCGTTACTGACTTTTGAATAAGTTTGCTTGCATGCAAGCACATCACCTGAAGCACTCTATATTCTGAACTTGTCTGCATAAGAACCAGAACATGCAGGCAACTCGTATCCTGTATAGTAGAAGTCAATAATTTCAAAGAATAACCTACATTTTCAGATTAGATTAATATGGGAATTGATTATCGTACTTCAAATAGCTCCTTGACGATCACCTCCCTTGGCAAGAATGCAACCAGGCCATCCATTGTCATTATACAATCAATGAGGGTCAAAGCACTCCAGCTCTGAACAGGCTCAGGCTTATTAAGACGTGAAATATCAATGCAGGAACGAACTACATGTTTTAGCAATGGTAACATCTGTCTGACAATGAAGATTTCCCCCAATAGACCACCTGATATATGAAAACATGAAAGGCTTACAAAAGGTCATGAATTCCAGAAAAAATTATATCACATTGCATTGAATAAGCATACCAATTCGAACCAACACATCAATTCCATCAGTACTGAGACCTTTCCCAAAGCACTGAATCAGAGGCAAGATTGTCTGTAACAAGATTCATAGTTCGTAATGAGAATCCCATTAGAAACACATTTCTCAAGTGTTTGTTGGTCTGTGTAAAGGCGCATGATAGGAAATTTTAATTGTTTTTTTAATGAGTTACAAAGCAGGAATGTTGTAAATCTTAACCTGATGAATGGTAATGGGTATACCGAGCTCTTCACTTGAACCAATCAGCAGCACAGAAGCAGCTGCAGCTGACCTTTTATGGGCAGCAGCATACAAATTCAATATAACAAGAGGATGTACGGTTTCAAGAAATGCTTGTTTGCCTACCCGATTCCATATCTCTTGAACAAATGAGTCTTGCAGAATAGAAACCTTTAGATGGGAATAACCTGTAGTCTGAAACAAGGACCTCCATAAGCAAAAATTTCAAAGAGAAATTTCCACAAATGTGAACAAAATAAATCTCAAAACTAGCCTGTAAAATCCTCTGGATGGCAGGCAAGACCATTGTCTTTACGGCTCTAGGTGCCAAACATTTAATAAATTCTTTTAGTAGTGTATAAGCCCACTCTGCTTCGGTATCTGACAAAGGAGCGACCACGAGCGATAAGCAAAAAGGAGCACACATTTCAGCCGCAAATGTCCACATCGCCTTGAGGACTCCTTGCTTTGCAAAGTTGGCAGCATAATGAAGGTAGGATCCATCTTTAGCCCTAAGATGGAGTGGAGCAAGAAACAAGTAGGATGCCTTGACCGTAGAAGGAAAGTAAGGCGATTCCAAAAGAAAATTGGCTGATGGCCTCCTAAGATTATTACATGCAATTAGAAAATATGAGTCTGGAAATACCACAGCCATATATTTTGTTGTTTACAGTACATGGTATCATAATTGCAACTGAAAAGTGAGAACTAATACCTCATGCTATCCTTTTGAATGCATGCTTCGACAAGTATTTTGGTGTGAGGAGGTAGTTCATGCATGAGTCTAGGTAAGACACCACTGTCTAAGTACATGGTCAATGAAGTTGGATCAAAAAGTGGCCTCCTCAAATGAAGTTCTGCTATGAGACAACCAATAGAAAATATGTCCCTTGCAATATCATCAGTAAACATCTTCAAACAAGATGATTTTTGCCTCCAAAGCAATAGCTCTTGATATCCTGTAGAGCCTTCACCCTCCACCTTAATATGCTCAAGAAGATAGTTTGTATCCATTTGTAATGGCAGCCACTGGTTTTTCTCCGTGTCAGATGACCGAGGTGCGCTTCTCTTAACATTTTCACTTGATTGCTCTTTTAAAGGAGTAATGTCCTTCTTAAATTCAAGGTGGTGCCCGTAGAGGGCACTCAATTCCATAGCATGTTGGCAAAAGGCTGATGCATCTTCTAATTCTTGCAAATAAGCAGTGTCAGATAGGACCAAACTCTCGCTCCCTAATTCATTCCGTTTTCGTTGATACAAAACTGACTCGTTGGTGCTATCACATGGCTTCCGTATTGCACCTCGACGCCTAGGATGAGGTTCAGTGAAAATCTGACGGCGTCCAACTGACCTTGGCATCATGGACTCTGAGGAAGGAAGCATTACATTCTTTGCTGCAACAGCTGCCTGACCTGACATCTTGTAACCAAAAGTGATATCAATCCAGTGATGAAGTTGGCAAGACACCTGATCACTTTCTAAAGCATCACGATGCAATTTAATGAACTCTTCAGGACTACCTGTCCATGAAGGTACAGCCAAATCAGTCATACCAGCATGAAGCGAATTGAATATTTGTGGATCACAGTAGAACTCTGGAATGCACTCATCCGGAGTCCATTGATAGAGTCTCTGCATTGTAGATGGATATTCATTAGGTTCATAGACTGAGCGAACAGCCATACGCAGAACACTCAAAGGCAGTCTCCTTGCTTTATAGCTGCAGACAGCCAACTCAGAAAGACATTCATCAGAAACATGATGTGGGAGCTCTGATGTTGAATAGGTGAAGTCCAACTGTTCATCACCTTTAGCCAACCTCCATTTACTCTTACTTAAATCCCGCCACCCCGCATCGGAACACTCTTCAGGTTTTGTACTAAAATCTATTACCCATGGCATGACTGTATGAAATGTGTAATCACCCCACCTTCTCCCCGCTAATCTATTCAAGATGAGAAGATATTCAAAATTACTAATCTCTCCCCTCCACCACTGATTAAAGTCCTGATCCCAGTTTATTGATGGGGAAAGCTTTAAATCGGCATAAAGACCTTGAGAAGGACAACCTGTTACAGAGCAGCCTACCTTTTCAGGTGTAGTAATTGTTGGTCCATTACCTAGTGAATTAAACCCTGCCCCAGGCTTATCACAAACGCACAGCCATGACCAGCATGACTCAGTAAGCATAACACTGGACGGACATATATTGCCATGAGCAACCCCTAAACCATGAAGATAAGCTAGAGCTGAGAGTATTTGATATACTAGAAACCTGATATGCCAGTCGGACTTTAGTGCATCAGGGCTATAATGGAGAATATTTTCCAGTGTATATGGAGCTTTCGGAAGAACTACATCAATATAACCAGATGTCTTAACCATCCCAAGCACGGGAGCAATATTCGGATGCCTCAAAGATCCAGGAAATGGATTCTCATCAAACAATGGCACCCCAAGTAAACTAAGAAAGTTGAGACTATCTCTTCCCGAAGGCTTCCCTTCAATCAATAGACTAAGTGAGCTCAATACGTGATCTTCCAGCGACCCTGAAAAAAAATCCGAAGCAATATCTTGGAAAAAGGAATCCGAACAAACACCAACTTGACTAATTGGTGCCAATGCGCCAATCACCCTCGAACAAGAGAACCTGCTCGAATGTTTACAGTCTGTTGAACTCTGAGACTTCTCATCACTCAATATTCCACAATTCCTCTCTTGTTCATCTCGATTTACAGCAGCATTATCATCCAGTATATACTCATTACTGAAAGAAAAAAATTGAAACAATTTTCATATTCACAACTATGCACAAGCAATGTGGTACAGTTATCATTTCCAACATTATCAGATTTATTTGGAATAAGTAAAAATTAGATTGAAGCTGCGGTCTTACACATATTTGGTCAAGCAATCCTGGTCATGGCTAGGTAAATACTTGAGTAAAAACTGAGGAGCTGGTGAAGAAGCTTCACCACTTGAATTACACAACTGCAATAAAAACCAAGTAATTCAAAGTCATTGAATTTTTAACAGGTGGATCAGAGGGGTAAAAGAGTTGAAGCTTGGACCTGAACGACGGCGTTTGAGCCGAACGGGAAAGCAGAATCGGAGAGTCCGTGGATGAACTCGAGTTTGCCGGAGAAGTCCGACTCAATCCGACGCTGGAGGCAGTCGAAGCACATTTGATGTGCCATCTTTACCCTTCGTTTCGTTTGTTCTTTCTTGAGTTGCTTCTATTTCAAGGTTATCGATTTGTGCTTTTTGGTAATTTTAGTTGCATTCATCGCTGGCGAGGTTTTGGTCTTACCAGTCGCTTGCTGCTTCTCAAGTTCTCATAGCTTTTGATCGACGGTTGCGCTGTAGCAGAACGAAGCTAGCTAACTGGAACTGGGAAAATGACCCTTCAAGACTTGTTAATTACAGTCTTTTCCCCAAAACTTTTCCGATATTTGCAGTTCAGGACTTTAACTTGTTCGTAAATTTTGTATACTCCCATGCAGGTTAGGCCTTGTTTGAAAGAAATTAAGAATCTCTCCAGACACAGAGAACCAGTAGTCTGTTTATTTTTTATTTTTCTTAAAAACAAAAATTCAATCTACCCGGAAACAGAGAACTGGTATGCAGCAGTTGATGCTGGATATTTTCGTTTTACAAATATTAGGCGTTAACGTGGTGATAATCCAATGTTTTTATCACACTGATCACAACAATAACAAGAAGGGAATGTGTAAAATGTCATTTACATATCATAAGTAGTCTCAGAAAGAGACTCCTATGAGAGTAACTGTAGTCCCATCTTAGACAGAAAAACACTAGGAAAATATAAAAGTGCAGTCCCATCTTCCCTGGACGAACTCAGAATACACACTTTGTTTTATTTTGGCCGGATCACAGTATACATGTTGAACCCCCAAATAATAGCACACAGTCCCGAAAAGGAATTCTTATGATTCGTTCATGACGCACTCAATTGCTTCCTTGCAAATTCCAGTCATTGTTGCCTCAGGCCCATATACCTGCATCAACAAACAAGAATTCCATTAAACTGCCGTTTGCCCCTGACATCCTCTACACAGACTGTATCTCCCAAATTATTTAGCATTATACAGGTATACGTATGTACTGAAAGATAGTGATGAATGTACACATGTTCATGAGCTAGTCCATATTTAGTACTAACTAGTTTACATGTGTATACTGTATCTAGATTAGGTAAGGTAATCAACATGCTTTAGTGCCACAAGCAAAGATTTAAATGTTCTGGAAGGTTTGCAGGAACTGATATCACATGTCAAAACCAAAATGCACCGGCATGCATACCCCAAGCGGGACTCCAAGTTCCTCTCCCAATGCACGCATCTTTGCCAAACCAATTTGGTAGTTTGGACCGCCCCTTCTTACGAATATATGCATTCTTGATGCTTTTAGCTTGGATTCCTTTGTCATGAGAAAGAGAGATAAATGATTGGCAACACATAATGAAACTAACAGAATGAGTAACGCAAAAAGGTGGACATACCTTCTCTCGGAGTGCTCTAATAATTCCATTAAATGTGGCAGCAACATCTGTGAAATTAGCTATACCACCTCCAATCAGAAGAGCTCGTTTACGACCATCTGGATCTGCAGTAGCGCACTGCAATTCAAGAATGTCATTTCCAATTACACTATGCGACATTTAGTGACTGCCACTCTCAAAACTGAAAGAAAGAAATGTGTATGTGTGTGAGCATCTTACATCAAGCACAACTCTTGCATATTGCAACACCTCTTCTTCATTAGGAGCTCCACTGTATTCTGCATAGTTTCCTAGTTCTGAAGCATATCCCAAATCTCCGACCTAAGTAAGAAGAGAAAAACCACATTATGCTTCTCAATATTCAAATCACAGAAGGAAAAATTTCTCTCTCATTCAGAAATGACACTCAGCTCAAAACCAGAACATGGCAAGGATGAAAAAGCTACTCACAGTATCAGCATAGATAACACTAGCACCCCCTCCAGCCACCATGGTCCAGATGCGTCCTTTTGGGTTCAATACTGTAAATTTCAAAGATGCACTTGTCTGCAACATATATGCGGAACCTCAGCATGAGCAACACATAATGCTTATAATGAAATAAATCATAAATACTTTATACAGCTAAAGGTATAATCCAAAGAAAGATTTAAAATTTGTACCTTTTCATCCAAAGTATGAACAAAAGTTTCTGTTGGACTCATAACTCTTCCAAAAGGCAGGGGAAACTCCACATTACCCCATCTGCATGGCATTAGGCATACTTAAGATAGAACTTCAAAGCGAAATATTAACTAGAACAGGCAGGAAGAGGTTATTATGAAACCTCAAACAGATGCATACTTGTTAAAGTTCTTGAAAGCAGCAGTATCATCTAGCTCCCCTCTCATATCCAATGGAAAAGGTTCGCCATCAACCAAGGTAAAAGGGTTCATTTCTAGAAAACTAAAATCCAAATCTGCAGAGAGAATCTTTATGGTCAATAAACATCTGCAACAATAGAAAGCAGACAATTTATCATTACATATATGTAATCATGCCAATGATAGCATTACACTGAACCAAAGCCATCAAGTTTCAGTCTTTAGACATTACATACCCTGGAATACAGCAAATACGCCCTTTATGAAGTCTCCAATCTTATCCTTGACCTGCAACAGAAGAACACATTTTATTAGCGAAAAAATAGTTTGATCCAGAAAATCTATGGTAGAAATGAAATATCAGTATCAGAACGAAAACACAAACATGATACACTCACTTAGAACACCATGCAAACTTGAAATCTTAAAGTAGTATAGTTGTTTTGTTTGGCCTTTCCACTCAAGCAGTGCACATTCTTCTATGATCTAAGCTATATGCTAATTTTATTATCAAGTCAACTTCTTTCGCAACAAAATTGTAAGCTTCGCAACTGTATCACATAGGAAAGAGTAGTATGAGGCACACCTCCAACGGAAGAGTAGCAATCAGTGGAGCACAAGCCTCATTTGTCAGCGACTTTTCGGTCGGAAGAAAAATAGTCTTGACCTGTAACACATCAATAACACTAATAAGCACCTAAACAGTTCAACAAAACGATCCTAAACTGAAAGAAAGCAACTTGAGAAAACCAAAATGCTTTACCTTATCCCAATTCTCTTCTATATCAATACCTCCACACTCCGAAAAGCTTATCGAGCTTCCGAGCCTTTCGGATACAATAGAAAGGTAAAACTCTTGATCATGAGGCATAAACGGCTCCACTATAAACGTCGTTATCGGCGCCTTACAGCCTCCCATCTCAACCTTAAATACATCAAATTCCAATCATCAAACCATTCAAATTACATTTCCTATAGTCTGATCACTTTGATCAATAATCTCAGCGATGAATTTAGATCGGTGAAAAATTACCTCTTTGCCCAGTCGCTGCTTGACGAAGTCGGCGACCTGAGCCATGTCCAAATTGAGAGCGACGAGGCCACTCTTGCCGCGCTTCCCAAACAGCATGTCGGGTTTAACCACCAGCCTCGTCGACGACAGCCACGTGTCCTTGTTCGCCAGTTCGACGAAGTCCGTGGCCTCCGTCACCTGAGCCGAGTTGATCTGTAAGTCGATTCCGGCGATCCGCTTCAGGTGCTGCTTCAGCAGCCTCTTCGAATCGTACTCTCTGATCTTCTTCCGCGCCATAATATCTGATCACGGGCCGCAGTCGGGTCGGGTCGGGTCGGGTCTATGGTCACCGAAAGATCGAAGAAGAAGAAGAAGAGTTGAATTAGGAATGACGATGATGCTGGCCGGCAGTGTTTATCCGTGACAGTGTGGGGACCACACAGCATAAAGAAAATTCCGGGGCCCACCGCGCGTCAGCTTATTGGGTGGAATTCATCACTGTGCGCATATACCTGCCACGTGTGTTGTAGATGTGGCGGGAACAAAAAACTAGGAGGATTGTGTTGTGCTACTGGGCCGATATGCAAAATGCAAATTGGGCCTAAACGTTTGGGCTTTCCTTGTCCGACCCGAGCTACTTGCGTATAAGCTCCGACTGAGACAGCCTTCGTCGTCAAAACTCGAATTGCAGCCTAGATTAATCTGGCCAATCACGGCTTGCTGCTCAAACGATCTCAGACCATTTAAATTCGCTGGTAATTTTCAGATCACACATTGAATATTTTTACAGCTCGAATTTCTTTTCTCCTCTGTACTTTCTTTGTTTTCAAGACTCGGGTTTCTAATTGGTTTGGTTTTGGATTATGAATTCGAATCCAGCCTAAAGTTTTTAGGGTTTAGTAGTAAGGTTTCGAATCCTTGTTTCATTTTTTGGGTTAAGAAGGTTGATTATGGATTTACCAGAATATGAATCGTATGTCTTAATGGGTATTGATAATTTGTTGAGGATTGATGTTCGTTCTAATCAAGTAATCATAGCAATGTAGTTGAAAATTAGGTTTCAGCTTTTCTAAAATCTTGACGCGTAGCAATAATGGGTTTGTGTTGGCATGTCGAATTGTGCTGAAAAAGGACGATGGAACTCCATTTAATTCGGCCATTGCTACAAGTAAGCTTTTATTTGTTAGCTACTGCACTTACCATCAACTTTAAATCTTTATTTATTCCTCAAATGCATATTAGAATATCCATTGATCTAATCATCGAACTGCCATTTGAATCACCTGTTGTTTTTAGTGAAATAACCTTATTAACAACTTATAAGTATGAGATTTAATAACCTGATCCGAACAAGATTTGTAAAGTATGCATTTGCTTGTATTGAGTTTTCAGTGTCATGTATGGCACCATTCTTCTGTGCTCAGGAGAGGTAAGGTCAGTTAACAATTGTTTCTATTATGAATTAGGCGACTGTGTAAGTGATCATTTGTGGTAAATCTAAATGAGAACGTAATAAGTACAATCAGTATATAGATTGCCTTAATAAAACTGTAATATATTGAATTCAGTTTGTAGCTATTCTTAGTCTTTTGACAATTTAAAACAGTTTCTATCAAGATTCATCTTGTCATACTCAGTTTACTATCACCTGAAACCATAGGCTCTTAATTATCTGAAATTCAAGCTCTGTTACCTGTTTAAATCTTCATTCCATGATGGGAGTGAAGAAGATGACAATGGACTGACTCTTTCTAATGCTCATCTGTGAACAACTGATTTCAGCATTTTCAACATTCATATATTTGTGTATCTTGGCAAAGTATGGTCTTAGTTCAAATAGACATTCTTTGAGTTTTTAGCCAGTGAGCAATTGCAAGTGATTACAGAAATACAAAGTGGTGAATTACTTGGGCCTAAAACTGTATTTGGGCTCGAGTAGCAGAGTTAAAGTCCAACAAGGCAAAGTGGACTAGCTAATTGGTGAACCACTATAATTCTTGTGTCATTTACTTATCGTCTTTACTTACTAATAATTAGTTAATTTACTTACTATTATTGTCCAACTATCAATAATGTAACTCTTACTGCATGTTATGAAAGTTGTTTAAGTACCTAGACCCCAGGTGGCGGACTACCGCCTAGGTGAGGTATCTGGGTATGTTTTGAAACTTCTCAATCCCCAGGTGGCGGATTACCGCCTAGGTGAGGACCTTGAGATGTTCTCGAGTTAATTTGATTTATTTTATTCATCTTTCTAAGTACTTGGATTCTTTTCTTAGTATTAGAATTTTGTAATCGTTCCTTCTCCTGTTCTTCCTTTTTTCTAAGCCTATTTACCAAACCAAACAGTAAGGCCGGCGTCCAGACAGTAAGGCCCAAGGAGTGGCGTGAGCGGAGCGGCGTGAGCGGAGAGGTGAGTATCTTAGTCTTTAGGTTGTCTGGCCTAGGTTTCCTTTACCAAAATTCTTTTCCTAAGTCAAGTCTTCCTTTTGCTTACTAAAATGAGTAGACTATTCAGATCCAACTCAGTCACCTCTAGTTCATCCAGATCCTCTCTTAGTGCAATCCCCGACATAGTAAACGAGGAACAAGTTGAAATCCAGTCACATAGTAACATTGATAGAAATGATTGGAATATTCCAAAAGTTCCTAGCAATGAAATTTATAAGAAAAAATGGTCAATCACTTCGTTTAGAAGTGAACATCATGTTAAAACAGTTGAACAAATTTATGCTGTAAGCTCACAGCACGAAACCTGTCAATTGTTTAGTCCTGAGTCAATCAGGAAGCATAAGAAAGATGGCCATAATTTCCTTCATATTGGCTTAGTTCAAATTGGCGTAAAACCCCTAACAAGAAAAGGCTTAAACGCCTCAGTCCTCCTTTGTCTTCGGGATGCTCGGTTCACCGACTTCACTGATAGTACACTCGGTATAATTGAGTCAAGCCTCTTTAATGGTCTCATACACTTTGATTGTTACCCAGATTTTACAGTCAGTTTAGGAGATCCTCACATCCTAAAAACCCAAACTTTGAACATCAAAACCTCTGGTTATAACATCCTTGATGGATCAAAACCTCTAGCCTTGATCTATAGAGTTCACTACAAGGTCACAGGCACAAATATTAATTTCCAAGCCATTAGTAAAAGCCCTAAGGACCAAACTCTCTTAATCCAAAGTAGTCATGAAAACGCTAATGTTCGTGTTCCCCATGCTATCAAGTGGTCAGATGTCCAACTCCCTTCAGAATGGGCACTCACCAATGAAAACCAACCGATCAATATACAACATAGCCAAAGTGATTTAAATTGTGTCCACCAATTTAATGATGGCACTGTTAGAATCAACTTTCGAAATAATCCCAGATTCCATGATCTAGGACAATCTTCCAGACAATCCTTTGCTGGTTCCAGTACTGCTGAAACTATGTCAATGAGAGATTGTGACCTAGATAAAGAAATAAAGAACATTAGGATAAAAGAATTAGAAGAAGAATTGAAAAAATTAAAAATTAAAAGTACAAAAACTACTTCTCAAGTCACCTATCTTAGTTATGTTAATCATCAAAGAGACTCTGATGATGAACAAACTTCTCCCACGGCAACAGATTTCGAGGTTGTCAACCCTATTAATCCTCAGTTAAATGTTCTCAACAAATCCTTCACAATCAATTACCCTAAATTAGACCAACATCTTCAAAACGAAGAAAATATTCCCAGAAGAAATGCTTACAGAAATCAATTCCCCACCAAAGAACAGAGAATAGAATTATTCCAGCAATGGAAAAATTTTATGCTCGAAAATGAGTCTGAAATTTATTTCCTTGATTTCATAGAATTAATTAATGACAAAAGTATTCAGATCCTTTCAAAATCAAAATGGAAAACAGCTAAAAACACCCTAATTTCTTCTAGTCATCCCCCAGCTGAAACAATAATTCTAGACCATCTCCAATCTACGATAACAGCTTCTCCTTTCAAGTTACCCCCTACAGATAATCCTGAATTTAAGAAAATAACAGAACAAAGTAATTATACAAATCAAAGCTTAATAACTATAGGGAACCAATTAGATAAAATAGAAACAATAGTTGACAATGTCTTAGAAACAATCCAACCTTCTAAGAAACAAGAGTCACCTTTGGTCTATTTTAAAGACCTAAGTAAAACTACCCTTGAGCCTATCTCTACCACCCAAAAAATAGAACAAATGTTAAGAGAATTAAAACCTGAATCTAGCACAATTACAGTCATCCATACTACCGATTCTTCAGACGATAACTCCAGTACGATTTCCAAAGTAGACCAAAATCTTGAAAAACTCCAGTTAAACAGAATAGGACATCCAACCAGAAAACCTTTCCAGAAATGGAAAGAACGCCATTTACCTATAGATATTCAACCAAGTAATTATGCAGCCTCAAACCAATTTTCTGTTTCGGCCGATAAAACTTATGAATGGAACATTGACAATCTCTCAGAACAAGAAATTCTAAATAAACTTCACCATATGTCAATGACAGCCAATAGTTACGTAACAGCCTACAACTATTCCCAGCCTGAAATTGTTGAAATACTTTCTTCAGGATTCACAGGAATGCTTCATTCCTGGTGGGAAAAACATCTTACAATTGAGGCCAAAGAGTCAATCAAACATGCAGTCATGCATGATGAAGATGGATCCCCAATCTTTGATAGCAATATTGGATTGGGAATTTCAGATGCAGTAAACACCCTATTTTATACAATAATACAACATTTCATTGGTACACCAAGTCACATTACTTCCAGAATACATGACCAGCTCAGTAATCTTAGGTGTCCAACCCTTAGTGATTTTAATTGGTATAAAAATATCTTCATCTCTCGAGTCATGCTTAGGGATGATAGTAACCAACCTTTTTGGAAAGAAAAATTCATAAATGGTCTTCCAAATCTCTTTGCTCACAAAATAAGACAAGTCTTGAGTAATGAATTAGGACAGATAAATTATGACTCCTATACATATGGCCAAATCATTACAATAATCCAAAAAGAAGGCCTCAAAATGTGTATTGATTCCAAAATCAACACTGCCGCTAAAATAGATAAAAAACTAGCTAAATACGAACTAGGAAATTTCTGTGAACAATACGGTCTACCTTCCCTACCTCCCTCCAGGAGAAAGTCAAAACATGTTGAGTCAAACCACTACAAAAAACCCTTCACCAAAAATAGGTTTTTCCCAAAAAACCAATTTGAGCCAAACAAATTTTATTCAAAAAATAAATTTCAACCCAAAAGATATTTTCATCCTAACAAAAACACTACGAAAGGCAATTGTTTTAAGTGTAACAAACCAGGACACTTCGCCAATAAATGCCCTTTAAAGACTACTATCAACCAACTTAAAATAAGTCAAGATGAACGTAACAAACTCATCAATCTGTTAGAACTAAGAAATACAGATTCTGAAAATGAAGACTCTTCAGAACCAAACGATAGTAACTCAGTAAAAACTTCTTCAGATGTTTCTGATAGCAATTCCTCCTCTCATGTCACTTTTGGTTGCAGTGATGTTTTCCAATGTGATAATGATTGCTGTACCAAAACCATTAATGTTTGAACCAAGCAAGAAGAACTCCTAATAGACCTAATCAGCAAAATACACGACCCCGAACTAAAAGCTGATTACCTTAAAAAATTAAGAAAAGTAATTGCTCAGGAAAATACTGTTAATACTCCACAACCAAAAATCTGCCTGACCACAACTTTTCAAAAATTTCAAGACAAAAAGAAAAATATAACGTTACAAGATCTCCAACAAGAGATAAAAACTATTAAGACACAAATCCAGTCCCTCAATCACACTTACCAACAATTAAGTGTTGAACACGAGGAAATGAAACAAGAAATAAATATCATAAAAATTAATAACCAATTTCGTCACTTAGATAATAATGATATCCCTGGTAATTCCGAAAACAACTCTCAGGATGCGATCATAAGTACAATCAAACAAATCCATCTAAAAAAGTGGTACACCACAGTTCAGATCAAAATAAAAGATTTTCAACTAACAACTATAGCCCTAATTGACTCTGGTGCAGATTTAAACTGCATACAAGAAGGGTTAGTACCTTCTAAGTACTTGAAAAAACAAAAGAATCTCTACGAACAGCCAACGGTTCTAAAATGAATATGAATTACGAACTTTCCAAATCACACATTTGTCAGAACAATGTTTGTTACAAAACTTCTTTTGTCCTCATCAAAGATTTAACAGATAAAGTCTAAAACAATTAATTCCATTCAAGCCAAAACAAGACAGATTACCTTCCTCAAAGAAGAAATTAATTTCCAGAGGATAGACAACCAGTTGCAAGATACTTTTTTACAAAGCAAAATAAAAGCTTTTGAAAACAAAATAATTACTGATTTATGTTCAAATATTCCCACCGCTTTTGGCATAGGAAAAAACATATAGTCACTCTCCCTTACATCAAAGATTTTGATGAAAGAAATATTCCTACCAAGGCTCGTCCAATACAAATGAACCATGAAGTCATGGAATTTTGCAAAAAGGAAATAATGTCTGTTATTCACAAGAAAATTATTAGACCAAGTAAATGAACCATGAAGACATTTGTCAGAACAATGTCTGTTACAAAACTTCTTTTGTCCTAGTCAAAGATTTAACAGACAAAGTCATTCTTGGCCTCCCTTTTCTTACCCTAATTTATCCCTTCACTACAGAATACGATGGAATCATCACCTACCCTTTTGATGAACCAGTCAAATTCTCCTTCCTCAGTAACCCAGAAATTCATTCACTAAAAACTTTCCAAGAAAGTTCAATTTCTAAAACAATTAATTCTATTCGAGCCAAAACAAGACAGATTACTTTCCTCAAAGAAGAAATTAATTTTCAAAGGATAGACAACCAGTTACAAGATACTTCTTTACAAAGCAAAATAAAAGCTTTTGAAAACAAAATAGTTACTGATTTATGTTCTGATATTCCCACTGCCTTTTGGCATAGAAAAAAACATATAGTCACTCTCCCGTACATCAAAGATTTTGATGAAAGAAACATTCCTACCAAAGCTCGTCCAATACAAATGAACCATGAAGTCATGAAATTCTGCAAGAAAGAAATAATGGATCTCCTTCACAAGAAAATTATTAGACCAAGTAAATCACCTTGGTCTTGCCCTGCTTCCTACGTCCAGAAAAACGCTGAACTTGAAAGAGGAACGCCACGTTTAGTAATCAATTACAAACCCCTCAACACTGTCCTTAAATGGATACTTACCCTATTCCCAACAAAAGAGATCTTATAAATAGACTAAACCATTCAGTCATTTTCTCAAAATTTGATTTAAAATCTGGATTTTGGCAAGTGCAAATTCATGAAAATGATAAGTACAAGACTGCCTTTGTAACCCCTTTTGGACATTACGAATGGAATGTAATGCCATTCGGCCTAAAGAACGCCCCCAGTGAATTCCAGAATATTATGAACGAAATTTTCAATGCTTATAGTCACTTCTGCATTGTCTACATTGATGATGTCCTAATCTTCTCTCAGTCAATAGAACAACATTGGAAACACTTACACCTATTTTTTACGATAATCAAAAACAATGGTCTAATAGTCTCTGCTTCCAAAATCAAGCTCTTCCAGACCAATATTAGATTTCTAGGTTTCAACATCCATCATCTACAGATTCACCCAATAGATAGAGTTATCCAATTTGCTGATAAATTCCCTGATATAATCCTAGAAAAAGCCCAATTGCAAAGATTCTTGGGACCCTTGAATTATATTGCAGACTTTTATCAGAACCTACGAAAAAGATGCAAACCACTTTTTGAAAGGTTACAATCCAATCCTCCCCCTTGGTCACCAATTCACACCTCTTTAGTTAAAGAAATTAAAAGGCATGTTAAAACCTTACCATGTCTTGGTATTCCCCTAACCGATTCCTTCAAAATTGTTGAAACAGATGCCTCAGAAATTGGGTATGGAGGTATACTTAAACAACAGGTTTCTCCCAGTCACCCTGAACAAATAGTCATGTTTCATTTAGGAACCTGGAGTCAAGCTCAGAAAAACTATAGTACCATTAAAAAGGAAATTTTATCAATTGTTTTATGTATTAGTAAATTCCAAGATGATTTATTAAATCAAAAATTTTTAATTCGAGTTGATTGCAAAAGCGCAAAAGATGTTTTAGAAAAAGATGTTCAAAACATTGCTAGTAAACAGATTTTTGCCAGATGGCAAGCAATTTTAAGTATTTTTGATTTTGACATTGCATACATCAAAGGCACCGATAACCATATCCCAGATTTCCTAACCAGAGAATTTCTCCAGGGCTCTAATGACGACAAGACAGCTCAGGAGTTCAGTCAAAAAAGAACCAAAACTAGAGTCATCTCCAACACCAGTAGTCAAAACAAAAACACCAGATAATATGATTATCCCAGGTATTTCTCATCCTGTCCCAGTTAGATCTATGACACCAAACCAATTAGTCAACTACAACCCCCTTTTAGGCCCTATTTTAAATTCTCCAAATCAAATTCGCCCCAATTTCCAGTCAGTTCTAGTTACTCAATTTGACCCTTACAAATGTGACCATTCCCCTCAGACAAATTTCCCAAAATTTTCCCCATATTATCTCCAAGTCAGTAAAAATCTGTTTCATGTTGAACCCCCTCATAGTCACCTCAAAAATCTCATGTCTCTAATAAGGGAATATTTCCCTCCAAATTTCCACTTCTCCCCGAGTCATACCTCAACTTCTACAAAGACATTTTAATTAAATCTGGATCAATCTCTATCCGAGCCATTTATGATCAAAGAAACAGTACCAAAATCCTCTATCATTCACTCTACATCCTGAAGGTGGATTCTCTCGCTTGCTGGGGAGATCAACCCTACAATGTCCACAGTTGCAAAGACATAACTTACAGTTACAATGATTATATCAATGCATGGTCAATTATCTTCCTCCATCAAACAGAAGACTTCAGTCACTCCTGGTTCATTAACTTTGACAAAAACTTCAAGAGAAGCCTCCCAATGTGGTTCCTCAGGTGGTGGTCAACGCATGGTTTTCCCTATCATCTTCTTCCCCAACAAGTCCAAGAAGCAGTCACAAGATTCCAGTCAGTCATGAACTTTAGTAAATACGACCAAAACTTCCCGGCCACTTTACACTTTATGGCCAAATATAAATTGCCATGGATATTTAAATGGCATTATGAGCTTAATGATCACATCGTCTCTAGACAGTTTTTGGTCAAGTGGTGGGACAAGTTTAATTTCGACAGAGTCTTATCTCAATTCAATGAAGAATTCCCAGTCATTCACCCTCAAGACAGTCAAATTAAGCATGAAGGATCTTCAGCTCAGGCTCTTCATCTTAACCAGATCAAGACTCCATCCAACAGTCAATTATCATTATTAATGCCCCAGTTACCTCCTTCTTCCTCAAGACAAAGAATACCATCTATATCAAAGTCATCTTCCTCCAAAAGCAAAGGAAAATCATCGGCCCAAAGTAAAGAAAAATCTTCTTCCAAGAGTAAAGCAAAATCTTCCAAATCTGCAGAGTTAAAGGCTCTAGTTGATACCCTTCAGAAACAAAGCGCTGTCGTTGATGCCCTTCTCCAACAAGTCAGCACCTCAGAGTCAGACAAAAATTCAGTTAATGATGAAGACTGTGATTCTTCCCAATCTTCTTCTTCACCCCCCAGTCAATCACAACCACCTGCAAGATGGTATCAAGATAGTCAAGATCCATATGAATAAATCATGCTCCTTTCACCAGTCAAATGCAAGCATTGGATGCCGAAAGTTACTATTCATAAAGTGACTTTTTACTATTCATCAAATAGTAAAATGTTTCTCCCGTGATTTATGGCGCCACAGTAAAAAACAAACAGTAAAAGATTCCTCCGTGATTTATGGCGCCACAGTTCAAATACCTCTCCTATATAAGAAAGGCTCAATTCTCCTCTCAAGCAGGCTTTTCCTTCTCCAAGGCTCTTTTCCCTTCCCCAAAGGCTCCTCTCTTCCCTCTCTCAGTTCCTCTCCAAGTTCAAACAGGTTATTAGATTTATCAGAGCTGCTCATGTGTTGAGCTTAGTTAGCTCTTAGTGTAGCTACCCTGTACCCTTCATGCATTGAGCTCAGAGCTCTTACTTTGTAAGTTTTAATTTTCAAATATGTAGTCATGAAAATGAATGTGTAAGAGTTACATTGCTCTGATACCAGAAACCGCGGAAGTAAAGCATAACATAATTTCATAAATGAAAACAGAGTTACATATTTGAAAATTAAAACTTACAAAGTAAGAGCTCTGAGCTCAATGCATGAAGGGTACAGGGTAGCTACACTAAGAGCTAACTAAGCTTAACACATGAGCAGCTCTGATAAATCTAATAACCTGTTTGAACTTGGAGAGGAACTGAGAGAGGGAAGAGAGGAGCCTTTGGGGAAGGGAAAAGAGCCTTGGAGAAGGAAAAGCTTGCTTGAGAGGAGAATGGAGCATTTCTTATATAGGAGAGGTATTTGAACTGTGGCGCCATAAATCACGGAGGAATCTTTTACTGTTTGCTTTTTACTGTGGCGCCATAAATCCCGGGCGAATCATTTTACTATTTGATGAATAATAAAAAAGTCACTTTATGAATAGTAACTTTCGGCATCCAATGCTTGTTATTGACTGAAGATGGGAGCTGGATTTATTCATATGGATCTTGACTATCTTGGTACCATCTTGTAGGAGGTTGTGTTTGACTGGGGGGTGAAGACGAGGATTGAGAAGAATCACAGTCTTCAATATTATCTGAATTTTTGTCTAATTCTGAGGTGCTGACTTGTTGGAGAAGGGCATCGACGACGGCGCTTTGCTTCTGAAGGGTATCAACTAGAGCTTTTAACTCTGCAGATCTGGAAGATTTTGCTTTACTCTTGGAAGAAGATTTTTCTTTGCTTTTGGAAGAGGATGACTTTGATGTGGATGTTACTCTTTGTCTTGAGGAAGAGGGAGGTAACTGAGGCATTAATAATGATAATTGACTGTTGGATGGAGTCTTGATCTGGTTAAGATGAAGGAGGTTCTTCCTGCTTGATTTGACTGTCCTGAAGGTGAATGACTGGGAATTCTTCATTGAATTGAGATAAGACTCTGTCGAAATTAAACTTGTCCCACCACTTGACCAAAAACTGTCTAAAGACGATGTGATCATTAAGCTCATAATGCCATTTAAATATCCATGGCAATTTATATTTGGCCATAAAGTGTAAAGTGGCCGGGAAGTTTTGGTCGTATTTACTAAAGTTCATGACCGACTGGAATCTTGTTACTGCATTTTGGACTTGTTGGGGAAGAAGATGATAGGGAAAGCCATGCGTTGACCACCACCTGAGGAACCACATTGGGAGGCTTCTCTTGAAGTTTTTGTCAAAGTTAATGAACCAGGAGTAACTGAAGTCTTCTGTTTGGTGGAGGAAGATAGTTGACCATGCATTGATGTAGTCATTGTAGCTGTAAGATATGTCTTTGTAACTGTGGACATTGTAGGGTTGATCTCCCCAGCTAGCGAGAGAATCCACTTTCAGGATGTAGAGTGAATGATAGAGGATTTTGGTACTGTTTCTCTGATCATAAATGGCTCGGATAGAGATTGAGCCAGATTTAATTAAAATGTCTTTGTAGAAGTTGAGGGATGACTCGGGAAGAAGTGGAAATTTGGAGGGAAATATTCCCTTATTAAAGACATAGGATTTTTGAGGTGACTATGAGGGGGTTCTACATAGAATAGATTTTTACTGACTTGGAGATAATATGGGGAGGATTTTGGGAAATTTGTCTGAGGGGGAGAGTCACATTTGTAAGGGTCAAATTGAGTAACTAGGACTGACTGAAAATTGGGGCGTATTTGGTTTGGAGAATTTAAATATGGCCCAGAAGGGGGTTGTAGTTAACTAATTGGTTTGGTGTCATAGATCTAACTGGGGTAGGATGAGTAGTTCCTGGGATTATCATGTTATCTGGTGTTTCTGTTTTGACTACTGGTGTTGGAGATGACTCTAGTTTCGGTTCTTTTTTGACTGAACTCCTGAGCTGCCTTGTCGTCATTAGAGCCCTGGAGAAATTCTCTGGTTAGGAAATCTGGGATATGGTTATCGGTGCCTTTGATGTATGCAATGTCAAAATAAAAAATACTTAAAATTGCTTGCCATCTGGCAAAAATCTGTTTACTAGCAATGTTTTGAACATATTTTGCAATCAACTCGAATTAAAAATTTCTGATTTAATAAATCGTCTTGAAATTTACTAATACATAAAACAATTGATAAAATTTCCTTTTTAATAGTGCTATAGTTTTTCTGAGCTTGACTCCAGGTTCCTGAATGAAACCTGACTATTTGTTCAGGGTGACTGGGAGAAACCTGTTGTTTAAGTATACCTCCATACCCTATTTCTGAGGCATCTGTTTCAACTATTTTGAAGGAATCGGTTAGGGAAATACCAAGGCATGGTAAGGTTTTAACATGCCTTTTAATTTCTTTAACTAAAGAGGTGTGAATTGGTGACCAAGGGGGAGGATTGAATTGTAACCTTTCAAAAAGTGGTTTGCATCGTTTTCGTAGGTTCTGGTAAAAGTCTGCAATATAATTCAGGGATCCCAAGAATCTTTGCAATTGGGTTCTTTCTAGGATTATATCAGGGAATTTATCAGCAAATTGGATAACTCTATCTATTGGGTGAATTTGTAGGTGATGGATGTTGAAACCTAAGAATCTAATATTGGTCTGGAAGAGCTTGATTTTTGAAGCAGAGACAACAAGACCATTGTTTTTGATTATCGAAAAAAAAAGGTGTAAGTGTTTCTAATGTTGTTCTATTGACTGAGAGAAGATTATGACATCATCAATGCAGAAGTGACTATAAGCATTGAAAATTTCATTCATGATATTCTGGAATTCACTGGGGGCGTTTTTTAGGCCGAAAGGCATTACATTCCATTCGTAATGTCCAAAAGGGGTTACAAAGGCAGTTTTGTACTTATCATTTTCATGAATTTGTACTTGCCAAAATCCAGATTTTAAGTCAAATTTTGAGAAAATGACTGAATGGTTTAGTCTATTTATGAGATCTCTTTTGTTGGGAATAGGGTAACGTATCCATTTAAGGACAGTGTTGAGGGGTTTGTAATTGATTACTAAACGTTGAGGGGTTTGTACTTATCAAGTTCAGCGTTTTTCTGGACATAGAAAGCAGGGCAAGACCAAGGTGATTTACTTGGTCTAATAATTTTCTTGTGAATGAGATCCATTATTTCTTTCTTGCAGAATTCCATGACTTCATGGTTCATTTGTATTGGACGAGCTTTGGTAGGAATGTTTCTTTCATCAAAATCTTTGATGTAAGGGAGAGTGACTATATGTTTTTTTCTATGCCAAAAGGCAGTGGGAATATCAGAACATAAATCAGTAACTATTTTGTTTTCAAAAGCTTTTATTTTGCTTTGTAAAGAAGTATCTTGTAACTGGTTGTCTATCCTTTGGAAATTAATTTCTTCTTTGAGGAAAGTAATCTGTCTTGTTTTGGCTTGAATAGAATTAATTGTTTTAGAAATTGAACTTTCTTGGAAAGTTTTTAGTGAATGAATTTCTGGGTTACTAAAGAAGGAGAATTTGACTGGTTCATCAAAAGGGTAGGTGATGATTCCATCGTATTCTGTAGTGAAGGGATAAATTAGGGTAAGAAAAGGGAGGCCAAGAATGACTTTGTCTGTTAAATCTTTGACTAGGACAAAAGAAGTTTTGTAACAGACATTGTTCTGACAAATGTGTGCTTTAAGTAATTCATATTCATTTTAGAACCATTGGCTGATCTTAGAGATTCTTTAGTTTTTTCAAAATATTTAGAAGGTACTAATCCTTCTTGTATGCAGTTTAAGTCAGCACCAGAGTCGATTAGGGCTATAGCCGTTAATTGGAAATCCTTTATTTTGATTTGGATTGTGGCGTACCATTTTTTCAAATGGATTTGTTTGATCGTACTTATGATTGCATCCTGAGAATTTTCTTCGAAATTATCAGAGGTGTTAGGATTATCTAAGTGACTAAATTGATTATTAATTTTCAAGATGTTTATCTCTTGTTTCATTTCCTCATGTTCATTATTTAATTGTTGATGGGCCTGGTTGAGGGACTGGATCTGTGTTTTAATGGTTTTTATCTCGTGCTGGAGATCTTGTATTGTTATGTTTTTTCTTTTGTCTTGAAACTTCTGGAAGGTTGAAGTTAGACAGATTTTTTGTTGGGGAATGTTAACTATCTCTTCCTGGGTAATTACCTTTCTTAATTTCTTAAGATAATCAGCTTTTAAATCGGGATCATGTATTTTACTGATGAGATCAATAAGAAGTTCTTCTTGTTCTTCCTGTTTGGTAAGAACATTAATGGTTTTGGTGCAGCAATCTTTATTGCATTGAGAAGCATCATTGCAACCAAAAGTGATTCGGGGAGAGGAATTACTATCAGAATTATCTGAAGAGATTTATGTCGAGTTACTGTCGTTTGATTCTGAAGAGTTGTCATCTTCAGAATCAGTATTTCTCAGTTCTAAGATGTTGATAAGTTTGTCACGTTCTTCTTGACTTATTTTTAACTGGTTGATAGTGGTCTTTAGAGGACATTTATTGGCAAAATGTCCTGGTTTATTGCATTTGAAACAATTTCCTTTTGCAACATTTTTGTTAGGAGGAAAAGGTCTTTTGGGTTGGAACTTGTTTTTTGAATAGAATCTGTTTGGCTCAAAATGGCTTCTGGGGGGAAACTTATTTTTGGTAAAGGGTCTTTTGTAGTGATTGGACTCGGTGTGTTTTGATTTTCTTCTGGAGGGTGGTAAGGAAGGTAGACCGTATTGTTCACAAAAATTTCCTAATTCGTACTTAGCTAATTTTTTATCCGTTTTTGCTGCTGAGTTGATTTTAGAATCAATACACATTTTGAGGCCTTCTTTTTGGATTATAGTAATGATTTGGCCATAAGTATAAGAGTCATAATCTATTTGTCCTAGTTCATAACTCAGGACTTATCTTATTTTGTGAGCAAAAAAGGTTTGGAAGACCATTGATGAACTTTTCTTTCCAGAAAGGTTGGTTATTATCGTCTCTAAGCATGACTCTGTAAATAAAAACATTTTTGTACCAGTTGAAATCACTAAGGGTTGGACATCTAAGGTTACTGAGTTGATCATGAATTCTAGAGGTAATATGACTTGGTGTTCCAATGAAGTGTTGGATTATTGTGTAAAATAAGGTGTTGACAGCGTCAGAAATTCCCAATCCAATATTTGCATCAAAGATTGGGGATCCATCTTCGTCATGCATGACTGCATGTTTGATTGATTCTTTGGACTCAATTGTAAGATGTTTTTCCCACCAGGAATGGAGCATTCCTGTGAATCCGGAAGAGAGGATTTCAACAATTTCAGGTTGGGAATAGTTGTAAGCTGTAACGTAACTATTGGCTGTCATTGACATATGGTGGAGTTTGTTCAGAATCTCTTGTTCTGAAAGATTATCAATATTCCATTCATAAGTTTTATCTGCAGAAACGGAAAATTGATTTGAGGTAGTATTACTATTTGGCTGGATGTCTATTGGTAAAGGACGTTCTGTCCAATTTTTAAAAGGTTTCCTAGTTGAATGTCCTAACCTGTTTAACTGGAGTCCTTCAAATTTGTGGTTTACTTTGGATATTGTACTAGTGTTATCGTCAGACGAATCTGTGGTATGGATGACTGTAATTGTGCTAGACTCAGGTTTTAACTCTTTCAACATTTGCTCTATTTTTTGGGTGGTAGAAATAGGTCTAAGGGTGTTCTTACTTAAGTCTTTGAAATGGACTAAAGGTGACTCTTGTTTTTTTGAAGGCTGGATTGTATTGAAGATATTGTCTACAGTCGTTTCTATTTTGTCGAGTTGGTTTCCTATGGTGATTAGGCTTTGGTTTGTATAATTATTTTGTTCTGTTATTTTTTTTATTTCAGGATTATCTGTAGGTGGTAACTTAAAAGGAGAAGCTGTTATTGTAGACTAGAAATGGTCTAAAACTATTGTTTCAGCTGGGGGATGACTAGAAGAAATTAGGGTTTTTTTAGCTGTTCTCCATTTTGATTTTGAAAGGGTGTGGATGCTTTTGTCGTTAACTAGATCTATAAAATCAAGGAAGTAAATTTCAGACTTTGTTTCGAGCATAAAATTTTTCCAGTCATGAAATAATTCTATCCTCTGTTCTTTATTGGGGAATTGACTTCTGTAGGCATCACGCCGAGAAATATTTTCAAGACTTTGAAGGTGGTGGTCTAGTTTAGGATAATTAATCGTAAAAGACCTATTAAGAACATTTAATTGGGGGTTGATGGGGTTGACCACTTCAAAGTCAGTGGCAGTGGGGGAAGTTTGTTCATCATCAGAATCCCTTTGATGATTAATATAACTAGGGTAGGTGACCTGAGAGGCAGTTTTTGTGCTTTTAAATTTTAATTTTTTTAATTCTTCTTCTAATTCCTTTATCCTAATACTTTTTATTTCTTTATCTAGATCACAATCTCTCCTTGACATAGTTTTAGCAGTACTGGAACCAGCAAAGGATTGTCTGGAAGATTGTCCTAGATCATGGAATCTGGGATTATTTCGAAAGTTGATTCTAACAGTGCCATCATTAAATTTGTGGACACAATTTAAATCACTTTGGCTATGTTGTATATTGATCGGTTGGTTTTCATTGGTGAGTGCCCATTCTGAAGGGAGTTGGACATCTGACCACTTGATAGCATGGGGAACACGAACATTAGCGGTTTTTTCAAACTTACATATTCATAAATCCCGATATGGAATGATAGTAATTAAATTAACTAATTATTAGTAAGTAAAGACGATAAGTAAACGACACAAAAATTATAGTGGTTCACCAATTAGCTAGTCCACTTTGCCTCGTTGGACTTTAACTATGCTACTCGAGCCCAATCATCTATTATTGTCTGATTGTGTCATTAATCCTAGGGAGCATTTAGCCACATTCTTGCACTCAGCTGTTCATACAATTTGCTTCAAACAACATGAAAAGCCAGTTTCTAATTACTTGCTTTTTTATTGAATAACTCACAATCAGTGTTTATTTAATTGGATTATAGGGAAACAGCTGATGCTTCGACTTACCGAGTTGGTTCCTAGACACCCTGGTAGGACCAAAAAGCAGGAGGCAGCATCCACAGCTGCTGCTGGGCCGTCCAAATCTGGGAAGCACGGAAAGAAGAAGAGATAGATTACATTGGATGGAAGGATCCTCGGTTTCATGTGTTCACTAATTTCAGCTTAGACATTCAGATGGTATAGCTAGTTTATGTTGGAAATACAACATGTCACATTTGTTAATGATGTGAGTGCAAAGACGGCGACGGTGAACTCAGCGGTGAACTCAGTGCACCGGCGTACGGTGAGGGAGCCAAGCTTGAGCTACGACGACGGCTTAAGCTTGCGAGTTGCGGCTTCAGGCTGCAACAATGGCTTTAGGTGTTGCGAGGTGCGATGGCGGCCGGGAAATGGGTCCGGGATGCTACGATGGCGGAGCAATTTTGCAATAGTAGTGAATCGAGAGAGAGTATTAAAAAATCTCTATTAATTAAAAAAACCGTGCTTACGGCATAAGGTGAATTTTAAAAAACTCAAAAATCACCATTTTTATAACTTTAAAATAATATAAAATAATTTCTCTTTTAATCAAAGAAAAAAACAATATTTACAGCAGTTATTAGGTAAAATTTTGAAAAACTTAAAAAATATCTTTTTTTTATAGCTTTAAACTAATATAAAATAATAAAATAGTTACATTGTATCAGTTTTATCCTCTCATTTTCTTGTAATTTTTTTTAACAAAGAAATTAATTAAACAAAGACAAAAATTAACAGTAAATATCAGATTTTAGATCCATTACATTACACAAAGTAAATAATACGTTCGGAGGAGACATTAGCTTAACCATGGCAGAAGCTCGATAGAATCATCTTCCTCCGCCATTTTTCACTCTATTAAAACGTGGCGTCTCAGGAAAACATCCCCAGGAGAAATGACCGTACGCCCTCCGGGTGCGTGTCTTGGTAGTCTTAAGACACGAAGCTAACGAACCCCACTTACCTCGAACGAACCGACACAACAACCAACTCGCTCTTGCTCGATTCGATTCGAGTTTTGAGTTGGATTGAACCTCCAGTATGGGAGGAGACACCGCGACGCAGCAGCAAGCCTACGGCGAACCATGGTACTGGGACGAACGCTACGCCAACGAATCGGGACCCTTCGATTGGTACCAAAAGTACCAGTCTTTAGCTCCCATCGTCAACCTCTACGTCCCTCGCCGCCGCCGCCACCACCACATCCTCGTCGTCGGCTGCGGCAACTCCGGTACGTACTCTACTCTACACCCGCACCCACCTGATCCTTAGACCGATCTCGTGATCATCCTTATATATACTGATTACATTACATTTGGTTTGTGTGTTAGCGTTCAGCGAAGGAATGGCGGACGATGGACACGAGGACGTGGTTAGTATCGACATTTCCTCCGTGGTGATCCAAGCTATGCAAACCAAGTACTCTAATCGAACCGACCTCAAATGTACATCTTACCGTACTGTTTCTTTGTTTCCTTCTTGTTACAAATTTGTATGTTTTTTTTTGTTTGATTTGGTTTGGTTGATGGGGTTGTTGTTTGCTGTTGGTAGTTTTGCAAATGGATGTGAGAGATATGAGTGATTTCCAGACTGCTTCCTTTGATGCTGTTATTGATAAAGGTACTACTTCATTTCGATCTAACTCAGTTTGTGAATTACTCAAGTAGACAGATTGGATCAAGGTTAGGACTTGGGATCTAGCTGCTAAGTTTGCTAGCTTTTACAATGTACATTCTAAGTATGCTTGATAAGAAATTCAATAGCTCATGAAGATGTGTTCCGTGAGCTACAAATAGTGACACAATACACAACAAATTTGAAGCTTTCATAAAAAGAGAATTTCTCAAAAGCTTCTAACCAGCTTACTTACTAATAGAAGTAGATATGAATTGAATCACTCTTGTTATTACTTGAAACTAGCGATATGGTTTTGTCAGTGTCGTCTTATTAAATTTACATTCTTGATTCTTTGAGTTGCATACATTCTTGAATTGTATTTCTCAGTTTTCTCTGTTGAAGAAAATTGATTGTGTTTCATGCATATTATGATTTTTTTTCAGGAACGCTAGATTCTCTATTGGTAAGTTGGGGGCTTATCTATGTAGTCCATTGCTGCTTGTATCATTCTTGGTAAGGCTATTTTTAATATCCGAAACTTTGTGTATAGTGTGGAAGTAATTCCAAACAAAATGCTGCACAGATGCTCGATGAAGTTTGGAGGTACATTTAAACTATCAATAGCTAAATGTACTTGCTTCCAAGCTTTACATTTTGTTTACTTTCTTGATTTTTCCATCATATATTGAAGTAGTTAAATAACAAACTATAGGGTCCTTAAGGATAAAGGAGTCTATATTCTGGTAAGTGTTACTTATTCATTTGTTTCTGCATTTGAATTATATTTTCACAACCCCTTCTCTCTCTTCTTCATGTAGATGGAATATGGTTCTGTGTTTCACATTTTGCCATAATTATTCTGACAACATGCTACTGCAGGTCACATATGGAGCCCCATTATATCGTTTAAGATTGCTAAAAGAATCGAGCTCGTGGGTTATAAAACTCCATGTGATAGGTCTGTTCGATTCATATTTCACTAATATTATGTATAGAAGTATATTGGTTTTGGTTTTTGCTAGTTTGGATTGCAGTTTATCAGTTCCTCCGTGAATTTTCTGTTCAAGTCATAATGAGAAGTCCATTACCAGCTTTAAAACTTTGATTTTATATATCTATATCCTTTTCCACAATGTAGATATTCGACACCAGTTCCTCCGTGAATTTTCTGTTCAAGTCATAATGAGAAGTCCATTACCAGCTTTAAAACTTTGATTTTATATATCTATATCCTTTTCCACAATGTAGATATTCGACACCAGGTTTTCTCTTTGAGTGTCCATTATATCACAATTGGAATTGTGAATGGCTTGACTGATGTTTTAAATAGTGATGACATTATCACTTGGCTTTCCTAAATTATCACACACCAAATTAAGAGCTAACATACAGACATACTTGTACACACCTCTTAATTTGCTGTCTGTCACCATGGTTGCAGATAAACTTAGGGCTGAGCATGGGACGGGATGGGACGGGATTGAGGTCATCCCACGTCCCGTCCCGGTTGTTACATGCGGGACGGGATCGGGACGGGCCTTGCATTTTGAGAGTAAATCCCGCCGGGCCCAATCCCACATGGGACGGGACGGGATCGGGACGGAATGGGTCCAATCCCACCACAAAATTGGAAACAAAAAAGAAGAAAAATTTGCTTACATTCATAAATCACAACATGTATCTATGATCTAATTACAATTACACAACTTGCTTACATTCATAAGTCACAATCCATAACCTAATAATATCAAACATAACAAGAATAACATCCATAATCTGTTACACAAGTTCACATATCATAAGTTTAACAAGAAAAGAAGAAAATTAAAAACATAGCAATACAAGATTAAAAATATAGCAATACAAGATTAAAAACATAGCAATACAAAATTAAAATCAACGGTCAAGATCAATTTAAATTTATATATGGGACGGGACGGGCCTAACGGGATGAGAAATTTCAGTCCCGCATCCCGTCCCGTTGTTTTTCTAATGGGACGGGACGGGACGGGATAAACATTTTTAGTTTCAAATCTCGCCGGGATCGGGATCGGGACGGGACCGGGACGGGACCGAGATTTGCGGGATTTGTGCCCAGCCCTAATTTTGTGAATTGAGTTTCACACTAGGAGGCTCAGTCACTGCATCGCTGCTTGTAGTGGTTAAATGAGCAGGGGAGTCTCGCGGAGAAAGAGATACTGATCACACACTATGTCTTGTGACGAAATGGCCTGTTCGCTTTCGCATTATTATTTATTGTAACCTGTGTAATTGTTTTTCTCGTAATTTGCAAACCAGCGAGTATCCGTTGTTTCATATCTTCTTTTTTTACGCTTAAAACGCGAGGTAATGTATTGATCAGTATAATAATGCAGTATACAATGATACACAGTAGACACCACCCAGAGGGTACGAGAGAAAAGACTACGGTTAAGCTAACTTAGAGGTAAACCTTATACTAGTTTACGAACATTGTACTAAAAACTAAGCACAAAAGTAACCGAAAAATTGTCACGCGAACAAGACAAACACCAACACGAGTAAACCAAAGTAATATTTGTCTAACTTACTGTACCACCTATCGAGACACTATATGAACCGATATCTCACTATTCGAAGCCCAAAAATAAACCTAGCCATCCTCGAACAAACAAGTTGGACCATATCCAGTCAAGGATGGTCAAAAGGACTTGGGCCCGTTCAAAGAATCTTGACCCAGCAGCAAACCTAAGTTGGGCAAACCTATGAGAGATACACACAAGACCATGTGTCTCCTCCTTCATCGTCGCCGACACCCTAAGTAAAGCACTCCTCTGCATCCAAATTGACTCCACTGTCCCCGGAGCGAGCACTGTCGCCCAGAGATTCAAGAGCTACCCACTCATGGGGAACCCACAAGAAGACGCCGAGACCGACCCCAATGTCTTGCTTTAGATCCGCCTTCTTCCCACTGCCTCCTTAAAGTAGTCGACCACTTGGTCCTGGAATGAGCTAGACGCAAACAACTGCAACCACTATCTCCCCATCCAGAAAAAAAAAACATCCGACGCCGGTCAGAAATGTCTCGTTCAATCGTGAGACAAGGGTACCGACCATGTGTTGGCCGAGGTGCCACGCCAAGGAGAGGCATTGAGAGTGCTCTGTCTGGCAAGAGAGCAAGCCAGGGTAGTGTAGCTGTCGCTGCCGCCACCCAAACCCTACAGTTGGGGAGAGCGAAAGCGAGAGCTCTCATGATTTAGTCAATATATAATTGGCCGAGAAACTAAGCCAAAAACATTTTTTGTTGTTTCATATCTAAGCATGGGCAATTTGAAAAGAAACGTGTCACTTTATAAGTTTGTAAATTGAGGAGATTTTTAGGTTCGGAGGTCTGCATATTTTAATATATGCGGATTTATTAATTTGACTAACTTTTAGGTTATATATTCACATCTACATCATTCAGATTTTAGGTCATAGTGTATAGATCATTTATGCAAGGTTTCATTCAAATTAAGAAGTGTACAGAAATCAGTAAAACTGGAACCGTTCGTGTATATAAGTGGTATAATACAATTATGAGAACCTAAATGATCATCAAATTGAATAAAACTTTGCAAGGTTGATTTATACATATATATATATAAAAACTTAACGATTGAGATGTGATTATGTGACCAAAACATTAGGCAAATCAAGAAAATTCGCATATATGCAGAGATCCGTATCACCCAATAATGAAACTTTGTCCTTAGAGATTATATGAATACTGACATTAGTATAAGGCCAAAAAATCTTAACTTTGATTGGTTTTCATATCCGTATGGAAAATATGGGAAGAATATAGTTTTTTTTTGTTAGGAAAAGAAAATTACAAAAGGAGGCTAGGCATCCTACACCCGAAATATGGTTAAGCATAAAGATCTGTAAAGAAATGCGCGTATGAAATGTTAGGCAACAAAGTGTTAGCAAGTACATGTGTTTGTTGTATCAAAAAAAGTACATGTGTTTGTTACGAGGATTTTGAGTAGTTGGTGGGTTGTTGAGCCCATGATCTCAACAGTCCCAACTCCCAAGCAACCTAGTAATATTGAGAGTTGTTGAGCTAACTAATGGAGATGTGGATAGATTGGAAGGTATGGAACCAGCCTACCCCTTTGGAAGGTATGGAACCAGCCTACCCCTTCTATTAAAAATACTAGTCAACATTGTTGCTTCAAGCTTCAAAAAGATGGTAAACATTATAGATGCAATTAAGCAGGCACATGGATTTTCCATACAAGAATTGAACTTTTGGATCCAAAACTCCAATCCACACTTGAACTAGTGTAAAAGTTTAAACTTTATTCATAGTAACTCTATGTAATTCTTGAGGGTGTTAAATACATTACAGTTTCATTTATTTAACTCTAAATTCATCTGCTAACAAATTAAAACTAGATACTTTTTCTGTAAATGAATGAACAATGTGTTTATACGATGTAACTATACGATGTAAGAATGAATGAATGGTACTGGAATTGAAAGTAAAATGTATAACTTCTGATCACTCTTTAGGAAGAGTGCAAGGTTTTAGAAACCAGAAAACATCCAAGGTTTTTGCCTCTTTTCCATCAGCAATGCAAACGTTTTTTGCTTTGTCTGTGAAATCATCCTTGATGACCACGGGTTTGGAATCATCATCGGCGAGCAATAGTCTGTTGTTGTTGTTCTGCTCTTGAAGAGTTCCCTCCTTTTCCTATATATTCAGTTAACCAAGTCAATCAGGGAAAGATGAATATGGTGGACTTATAAAAATAGCACCTTGCATTACAATTGGAATCTACAAAACTGGCACGTATAACATATGAGTTCTTAGCAGTTTGGAACAGGAAATAGCACCTTGCATTACAATTGGAATCTACAAAACTGGCACGTATAACATATGAGTTCTTAGCAGTTTGGAACAGGAAAAACATGTCAAACCCAGAATTGTACACTAAAAAGCATTGTCAACAGAAAGAACCGGGCGATAGATCGATAAGAAAATCTCAAGTGCTGTTGTGCATCAAGGTGCATCTACAAGCAAGTGATTTACAGAGATACCAATATCGGATTCTACCTATACGAGCAAGCAAAAGAATAAACACAGAGGAAATAGAAGAAATTGACTTAAAAGTTCTGCGCTCTACTAGAAGGAAACAGAAGTGTTCCTTCTTCTGGATGTTCTGAGTGTGATAAAGTATTGCCCAGAAACTAGGGTATTGTTACCAAAGGCACAAAACTTAGCTATTTTTATTGAAGGATCTAAGTGTCCATTGCCTGCGCAACCGAACCACCGTCTTGCATAACTGTGTCATGTTGAAGGTAGACTCAACAGGACCAAAGAGCTTATTTTTGCAATTTGTTTCTTCACGTTGTCATCTATTGATCTAAAGGTTCATTATGGCAATGAAAATAAATTGTACTTTCATTCACGAGGTTACAATCCCTCAGCTACTTCTATATTAGTCATGCCATTCTTTGTTATCTATTGTAAATCACTGATAGCGCAAGGGTCAGAACCATAGTTTAGTTCTTTGTTATGTTACTCAACCAGAAATTTACTATATGAAGCAGAAGGATGCAGCTAGTTACGTACCATCAGTTTGGAAGCTTTTGAAGGTGTGATTTTGCTAGGGGGTCTTGCAGCAGAAAAGCATTGAGGAGACGGAGGGTTGGTCCGGATCTGCAACAAGTCTTCTCCTCCTTTATGCTTTACATTCTCCAAACTTAAAGACACGGGGATGTTCTCTGCATCGTCAACTCGTCTGCAGAAGGTGGTCATCAAAATCAAACAATGCATACAATCATCAAAGAACAGAAAATCAATATACCATATGAAATTAGAGGTGGTCATCAAAATCAAACAATTGTTACAATCATCAAAGAACAGAAAACCGATATACCATATAAAACTAAAGGTGGTCATCAAAAATCAAACAATGCTTACAATCATGAAAGGAAAGAAAGTCAATCTATGATATAAAATCCCTGCATTTACCGGACTACCACAAAGACCACGATTATTGCCAAATTAAAAGGTCTACAACCATTACATCATTCTGTTTGTGCATTCAATAGTGAAATAAAATTTATGGACCTCATTAACTGAGCTCACTGTCCTGGATCATAGTCAATAACTATCTTTCCATTCATGCATGGGAGTTTTATTAATTTCATGGATCATAATTACTATGCTCAATGTCCTAAATCAGTCAAAAACTAGATAACTTGTGAACATTCTATCCAGATGGGAATTCCTTGCCTAAATGCCAACTGCACCGACTGGTCTTACTATCTCGACTAAATATGGCAAGTTCACTCAGACTAAAACACAAGACAGATATACAAGCATGGCTATATATATACTTGCAAAATAAATAACAGTGGTTATACTCAGAAAAAACTTACTTCTTAATCCTCTTTCCCTCCTTTAAAATTCTCCCCTCGATTCCCTCGTTCTTCACTCTACTCGCAGCAAGCAATGGCATTCTTTCTCTTTGCTTCCCATTTACCTCACCCAAATCCTCATCATCATTACTCCCCCCCTTCTTCACCATTCTTTCATTTTTCGCATTACCAATTTCACGAAACGGCATTCTCTCTCTTCCCCTCCCATTCACCTCACCCAACATTTCACCATTAGACTCCACCTTCTCATTCATTTCATTGTCCTCCTCTTCCTCCCTCTCCTTTGCCCTCATCGCCATTCTCTTCAACTCGCTGCAGAAATCCGTGATCTGATTCAGTATATCCTTCCCCGCAAACAAGCTCCTCGCCGACAGCGTTCTTTTCAGCCGCGGAAAAACCTCATAGTTGTTCTGCGGTGAACTCTTCGCAGCTGTCTGCTGCTGCTGCTTCTTCTCTGCACTTGATTTGATTGCTTCCTTCATGGCCTTGGCTTGATAGTTTGGAGGTGTAGTAGACAAGTTAGGGTTCTGATTTTCGCTATCCTCATTGAATCTTGAATTATAAGCCGGATAAACTGTAGACTGAGTTTGGCCTCCTCTTCTCTTCAACTTGACATCTCTAAAATCACAACAAAAACAAACATAAACACTGAAATCAAAATCCCACACCAAAATTGAATCAAAATAATGCTACTATGAATTATGAGATTTTCTGGGTTTACCTTTGGATTTTATCACCAGACACATGACATGGGCTAGGAAGCTTTTACCCAAATCAAACATAACACAAAATGTCAGAAAAACTAGAACTTGAAATGAACCCAAAAACTAGAACTTTGAAATAAGCTGAGTTAAAAGATGAAACCTTGGAAGGTGATGATCTGAGAAAGTCTTCAGCTGTTTTTGGGTGATTGCATTCTGTACATAACAAAGCTAAAGATTACTTTTTTGGGTCATCAAGAAACTAAAGAAAACCAAAGTTAATGAATAAAGGTAGGATTTTTAAAATACCGGGTCGGCAAAACCAGGAGTGATCATCGATGGAGTTGTCGTTGGGATTCAAGAAATCGAACCATTTGGGAGCGTTGATTTGCTCGTAGGCTTTGTCTTCCACAAATCTCCATTCTAGGTTTTTCCAGTCGATTTTTGCAGGCTCCATGTCTAAGACAAAACACACCCACAAAGAAAGCGGAAGCTGTACAGAGAAAACAGAGAGAGATTGGAGTTGGAGTTGGAGTTGGAGTTGGAAGAAGAAACCGTTATAGGAGAGAGTGAACGTTTGGTGCAGACTGTTGTACTATCTCAGTTTTTTATGACCGTTGCAGGTCTCTCTCTTTGGCATTTTCTTGGATCTGGTTTAAGGAGTAGTCCCACATGGACTTCTCATCATGTGAGAACGTATTGGAATTATAATGTGATTATGAGGCAAGAAATAAAGATTGAAATATTCGCATTAGGAAGTAGACTGTGTCTTTCTCTTCAGCCTAAACTCTCTTCTTCGATTAGCTGAGCTTTTTTTATTAGGTGAAATGATAGAATACATTGAAAATCTTAAATAGTATAATGAATATCCAGGGACTTATGAAAAAAGAAGGCAATGAGGGAAAAGCGGCACAAAAATGGGTATTGCAGAACGCCCACTTGGCTAACTGATGAGCTACTACATTGGCCATCTTACTCAAATTCTAGAATTTGAAAAACTGTTTAAAATCCTGGTACAAGTGTTTGAACATAGTAAAGGATGACATAAAGTCTGGCACTCCCGAACCGGCTCGCGTGAGGTGAGGGGTTTTGTAGCTTATGTCCTTGTAACTATTTTCCGACCGGCCTCAAGTTTTGGCGTAGCTCGATGTTGCCGGAATCGAGATTCAAAGTTCTCCAGCGAAATGTTGTCTACCGCCTTTCACAGCGTTTCTTGGGCAGTTCCAACACGAATTGGTTGTGGGTGTAGTTAGGCATATTGATGGGCTAGGTGAGAGCTTTCGATTGGTGTATCAACTGTCACCATCGGCAGTGGTCGCCGGTGGCGCATGGGCGATGTGTCTGACTGAAAAAAGTTTTGAAAATTTGTCGTGTTATATATAGTTAGATTCGTATCGACGTGATGAGCATAATCGTGAGGTTAAAAATGCGATTAGGCTTCGTCATCCCAATGCGTGGGCGGTGATGACTACTGTTGCCGCCAGTGGCGGTGCGGGCGACGGAGAATTAGATTTACCTTGTGTCGTTTAGTCTGTTTTTACCCTATTGGATTGTCGATGAATTTTTTGACTTTTAACGGTTGAGTTTAATTTAGTCGAGGATTAATTTACTATAATTATTAGAAAATTTTGTCATTTTGACGATTTTCGATAAGAGTCGGGTCATTACAGTAAACATCATAGGCAGAACTTATTCACCAAACATCAACACACAATTTTCTATGTTTGACGGTGTAAAGATCTGCCTGTGGAGCTCGATCCCAGAGATCCTTCATTAGGATGTTGCACGACGCCAAGGCTTTTGATAATGACTGCTACCACATTTTGGTTCTGTTTAGGATTTTTGTTTTATAAATAAGGGTAATTTGGTCATTTTAATCTGTTTAACGGGTTATGCTTTTGATACAACATTTTGGGCCTGAGCTCGTGTCCTTAGTTAACTAAATACTAAGCTGGTTAAGTTTTTTGTATTATTGATACTATAATTTTCCTTTGTTATCGTTTTCTATTTTAATAAAGCTCTACTAACCTCTTGCTTTAAGAAAAATGACCACACGAGATTATATGGTCTTTAGTGAAATTAGACGAACTTAGAACTGGAGAGAGTTTACTCGAATCATGTTATCTCTCATTCTAGGGTTGCACCGCTGGCATCCCTCTCTTTTATTCTTGTGCTCCGTCGCCTCCTCGAGGTTGGAGATTGTGCCGATGTCGTTCCAGCTAGGCCTTAGGTTTGCTAAGCACGACGACGATTCCAATTTATCCATCGCCTCATTCTCTCGACCTCACGATGGAATACGCGAGATTATGAAGTTTTCAATGAGACATTGGCTCCTCGCTGACAGCGAAGGCGACTACAGGTCAGCCTCGGTAAGCAGACAGAGATTGAGGAGACCTTGTGCTTCTGTTGAGTGTCATTGTCTGAAGGATGGAGCGGCGGTGGCTAGGATCCCGGCGGTATCGAAATCAGATTGCAGAGTGGTTGGCTCTGCTGGGATCTCAGTGGATCTCACGGAAGTGCGAGCGGTGGTTGAAGAAATAAGACGACTTGGTTCATTGGTTTCGTCACTCGATTTTGGGTGGTGGTGTCGCCATGTTTCAGGGCAGTGGGGTCGGGAGGATGTCTACAAGGACTGCGGGCCGACGTCAGGATTTTCCAACGATCTGCACAAGGTCGACGGCGCACCTCAGACCTCCAGCCCCCTTATATTAATAATCTGAAAAGGAAAACGAAAAGGTGGGATGAGTAATTTGCTTTATTGGCTGGACTATCCTACAATTTTAGGCTTCACACTGAAAAAGTACATTGGTATGGAATGTGATCACAATATTGGTGTACATGTGATACTTGAAATATGTTTATGGTGTACTACATTCATCCCAACATATGGTATATATAGAAGAATACAAAGTAATTCCTAACTAGGAAAGGTATTCCCAACAAAGACTAAGATGAATCCTAAACAATTTTGGACTACATATTTACCATAATTATCAATAATCAAACACCCTCCCTCACGTGCAACCTAACTACTAGGTTCACACGTGGAATCACTACCACTGGAAACACTATAGCCGACGATTTTTTTTAAAACTATAGCCGACGAGATAAAAATCTCGTCGGCTATAGTGAAAAATGATTTTTTTTATTTTTTTTTATTTTTTTTAAAACTATAGCCGACGAGATAAAAAAATCTCGTCGACTATAGTGGAAAAAATGATTTTTTTTTATTTTTTTAATTTTTTTTTAAAACTATAACCGACGAGATAAAAAATCTCGTCAGCTATAGTTTTAAAAAAATATATTTTTTTTAATTTTTTTTTTAAAATGATTTTTTTTATTTTTAAAATGTTTTTTTAAAAATTATAGCCGACGAGATAAAACATCTCGTCGGCTATAGTTTTAAAAAAATGATTTTTTTTTAATTTTTTTAATTTTTTTTTTTAAACTCGTCGGCTATAGTACTATAGCCGACGATAATGGGTAAAAACCTCGTCGGCTATACTATTACCGACAGATTTTAGCCAACGACTTTAGCCGACGACCCTTAAAAATCGTTGGCTATAATCTCGTCGGCTATAGTGTGTCGGCTATACTATAGCCAACGATGTTTTTGCCCCTTTTTTGTCGGCTATACTATAGCCGACGATTTTTTGTTGATTTGTCGTCGGCTATAGTGGAAATTGTCCACTATAGCCGACGACAAAAAATCTCGTCGATTTTTTTTTTTTTTCGTCAGCTATAGTGAAAATGCTGGTAGTGAATAATTCAGAATTCGCTTCGAATCTTGATGAGTGTCATCGTCTATCATGATGCCGGGATGGAGATTTGCAGCAAAACTTGTGGTTTGTGCGTGTGCGTGTGCGTGTGCGTGTGTTTGTGCTTGTGCTTGTGCAGGTCTTAGAACTTGAGTGTGGTGTATGCAGGGGTGTGCCATCATCTTCCATTTGTCGAGGATGTAAATTTGCAGCGAAATTTGTAATTTGAGATGTGGTGGTGTGCGACACCCACACCTTCTTTCGAATGAGGTATGGATGTGATATGCAGGTCTCAAGATTTGGCTCTGATATCATCTAAAAAAGTATATTGGTGTGGAATGTAATCACAATATTGGTTTACTTGTGATACTTGTATTATGCTTGTGGTGTGTTATATTCATCCTAACATAGGGTATATATAGAAGAATACAAAGTAATTCCTAACTAGGAAAGGTAATCCCAACAAAGACTAAGTTGAATTCTAAACAATTACGGATTACATATTTACCATAATTATTAATAATCCAACAATAACAAGATAAACATTGGTATGTTAAGATAGATAAATAGCACCTCAGTCAATGGGGTTGGATCTTCTAGTTGACACATGAAGAGTACGTAGTTAGACTGGCTTTCAACATGTTGCAGCAGCAGTTAGCTGACCAAATGTCATTGAAAATCTGTTGCATATATATTTTCTTTGCTGTACATCCTTTCCAATGACATTGGCTATTAGGTGTAAGTTTTGAAATAAGCTGTACTATTTATCTAGTTTGGGTCGGGCAAGGTTTTTTTTCGAAAAATTGAAACTCACGGACCTCTCACGGGCTTTTTAGGCCGGGTTAGATTTTTTCTTGAAACAAATTAGAAATTAATAGTGTCTAATTATCAAATATATCAATAGTTATATACACTAAATAAGCCTAAATAAAGTAATAATAATTAGTATATAAATGAATAACATTAAGGTAAATAGAGTGTTTAGAGGTTTATATTGATAAAATAATATATAATATATGCAATAAATGACCTACGGGAGGGCCTCACCGGGTCTTGACGGGCCGGGTTTCTTTGGGCCCGCGGACTTTGGGACCTCCGTCAAACCACGGCCATAAGCCCATAAGGTCGGACTCTTTCGGGCCTAAATTTGGACCGAGCTGGGCTTCAACTTTTTAGGTATCGGGCTGCCCGTAGACTTTTCGGGCCTATGAACCAAATGATGACCCATATTTTAAGTTACGCTACTCAATGAGGTACCCAAATTGGTAAAGTTTATTGATCTTACTCTTTTGGTTTCGGAAAAGGTTCGAGGCTAAAGGATAGAGCTGCATATCGACAATTCAAGGCACATGATCACCCTCGAATGCAACACATTTGTCATCTCAAGTATGCACTGTGATCGATCAAGATTAAAACCTGCATGTTTTGAGATTTAAACTTGTTTAGTAACTTCTTTACACTGTTGGCTTGGACTAGTATATATTATCAGCTTTTTTGCTCACAAACAGATTAAGGGTGGTTACATTGCACAAAGAACTTGGGTGAACTTAACCAACTAATTGTCGTTAGTTCGAATATACAATAAACTCCAGCGTTGCTCCATTTCAAACTCCACAAAGCATCTCATATATAGGTTTTTAGCATTTCTAATGCTTGAAATACAGTTACTGGTACATTAGGGATTCTGGTAAATAATATTAATTCCAAAGAAGAGATGATAAAAGCAAATAGAAAAATGAAACTGAAGAAATCTGTTTTCCAGCTCTCAAAAGTACTACTAGACAGTGCAGTTATCAGAAACAAAATCGGATTCTGCACATTTCCTACAATGTTTGTGATCAAACTTCAACCAATATGCCAAAGGTATTAAGATTACTATTTAATAATACATCCCACCAATCCGAAACGATACTTTCTCTAAATACATAAGTTCTCATAAGTTATTGGATGCAGGTAACCCTCTACCATTACAAGTACAAAGCTCTACCAGACCTGGCTCCAAATGTGTATGTCATAAATCATACTACAAGAAGCTAAACCAGGAGTTAATGACTGATAAGCCAATATCAGCAGTTCATCCTCAAACTAAAATAAAATAAAAATAAAAGCCTAAATCAGCAGTTGGAAGTTACAAATGTCGATTCTGAATCTCATATTCACTTACAGGAGGTTGAATTATATGATCCTTTCTTTGCACTCCAGCAGGATGTAGTTAAAGAAGAAGAAAAAAAATTAAGAGGGGAAGACCACATAGCCTAGTCTACGTATATGAAGGGATCCGAGCCAAAAATAAGATGAGAGGAAACTAAAATTTTGAAGGAACTGACACCAATTTTCTAAACCAATTCGCCAAACGATGCTTTAATGCATTCATTCTCCACCAAATACCTCGAGATTGCAAACTGGGCATGTCTAAAAAAAGAAAAAGAAATAAAAGACAGTATGAGTGAGTCATCCAAAGTGGAGTCATCAACTGGATTGAGAAAACAAAGATGTTGGCTGACCTTGTTGATGCCGAGCCATTTGCTGATGCATTGACTATGGTAAACATGATTGCATGGCAATCTCATTTGTCGAGCCCCTCGTTTGTACCTTGCCTGACAAATTACACACCTGCTAAATCCAAACACAGTATTACTACATTTTCAATAAGTAAGAATAAATACTAGTGAGATATTGCCAAAACCTTAATGGATACCAATTGGAAACAATAGGTCATAAAATAAAGCAGAAGAACTTAGGGGTGATAGTAGTGTAATTTCTGACTCGTCGAACTTTTTGAAGAGCCTCAAAGCAAAAGGCAACACCAGGTTATTGCATCTTAGATGTTCAGAGGACTTCGTATGGATAAATTACATTTGCATTAGTTTATCAGTTCGCAAAGAGAATGGTGAAGGGAAGTTCTGATGACATTATATATCTACAGTGATACGACATGATGTCCAAATTTATGAGACGAAAAGGAGAGGCAATCGTGGTTACTTCTGAGATGAGGATACAGGCAAAGGAACAGATGAGATCTAAAAATAGGCTCACTTCTTTTGGTATATAAAAGACTGCATTACTTGAATATTACCTCTCTCCAGATTTCTTTCTTGAGAAAAAGTTTCCACACTTGTATTTGGTTGTAGGAAGCAAGCTGATAAGTTCTTCAGAAAGACCTCGGCTTTGAGTACCAACAGCCTCACCCAAATCAACTAATTCCTGGGACCATTATATAACGCATATCAATCACATAGAAAGATAAAGAAACAAAGCAAGAAGAAAAAGAAGATGACGGTACTATGCCATAACTGTTTGCAATTTTCAGCCATAAACCACAAAATATTCTAACACATGTGGTTTAACTGCAGTTATATTAAGTTTCTGTAAAGAAGAAATAAGCAGCCGTAGATGCATTTAAATTCTATCAGGCATAAATAAAATTGAAAGCAGCCAAGCATAGCTTTTCGTGGCCATGAATGTGCAATTACTCAGTTTTGTGCTATGCATAATCTCCCTTATTTGAAAACAAAATGGTCTAGCTCAAATTCCAGCAATATTTACTTCATCTGAAGGAGCCAAGCGACAGTAGCAATACAGTATAGTAGCACAAGGTAATATACACAACAAACCTCGTAGGTCATGTTGTCAGGATCTATGTTCTCTTCCCATTCAACCTGCAAACATACAGAGAACAAAAGCCAAAAACTTAACACATGATTTGAAGGTGGCATAGGTCTTATACATAATGCTTATCCATATGCATAACACCCACAACATAGCACAAGGAAATCACGTTAGTAACCATGTAATTTACAAACATCGAAGCAAAAACCCGCACCTCAGAAGCATTTGCATTTTGTTCATTTGGAATAGCTGAAAAGGTAAAAAGGACATTCCATCTGGTTAGAGACAACCGACTTTCCGGTAAATGGTTATGCAACTATTGACAATACATGAACAAAGATTAATAGTATTCAAGAAAAGATGAAAGAAAGGGAAAAAAACATGAAGAACCAATTGCAATGCAAAAAATTCCTTGGTTTTTGGACATAATGATAACTGATTTTAAAACTAGTTCTATTATCTTATATCATGAAGAAATGGCAGACTATTATACTCCAACAAGCTAGCAGCATTGTACAGAACTAAACTTAAATCTGATATGAAGCACAAGAGAAAATCAGAATACACAGAAATTAAATGAAGCGACAAAAACAAGGCATCAAGTAGTAAAGTGTGCAAACAGTCATAGCCAATATGCAGTACAGGACACAGATAAACCGAAGTTGTTTGACTAACTTTCTTCAGGTAAATCTTCAGGTTCCTCAACTACAGCTTCTTCTGGCTGCAAATCATTGGTTGGCGGCTCCATAGAATTTGTCATTAGAGGATATTCCCAAGATCTCCTGCTCATGTCCATTCTCTGAAAATTAGTATTTACTTCATAATGACCGTAATAAGAAGCACTCTCTGGACCAAAGTGTCCGAATTTGTTCATATTCATATTCATCGACCAGTATGCAGCTTCCTGAAACACACATTATAACCATGAGTACAATTCCAGTTCAAAGAAGTGAAGAAAAAAATAGTATTTCGTTCAGCAACGCTGACAGTAGACAATATGGTGACATCTTGAACACAGAATGATCTGAGCTTCCCTTTTTTTTTTTAAATTAATTGCTACAAGATATAAGATCATGCACCATAAAAAAACCTCAGATAAATCACAGTATCATAATACCATCTTTACACCATAAGCAGACTTGACCTTGTTTCTTGGTAACACCAGATACAATAGCACCACATTCCAAATTTTAATCAATTTATCAATGAGAAATCAGAAACATGTGTTGGAACAAAAAATGGCTTTAATTTCCAAATTTACAAGCAATGGATCTAAAACAATATCTAGCCAGAAAGAAAAGCAATGACAACAGATTAGGACAGTTCGGAAAATATATGACACAATCAAAACAGCAAACTTTATATCAAACAATAAAAACATGCCTGATCATGCATGGGCATGGAGTGACCATAGTTGAGAGGAGCATGAGTAAGACCATCAAAGAAGTCCATGAAGCTATCAGTAGGCGTGTACGAAAAGCCGGTGTCTATGTAATGCACTTCCATTTGTCCATCCCCGTTCATTTTTGGACACCAAAACTCAGATTTGCATAACAATTAAGCTACACAAGTAAAATAAATAAATAAACCATTCAAAAATTTCACATGACAAAAAAGAAACATCAGACAATGAGAGAGCCAACTACAAATCAGTAAATAATTAAAGACACAATCTTTTCAACTGGTTCTTTGGATATTTGAAGTGGTTTAAAGAAAGCAGAACACTTGCACCAAATGTAGATCAAAAGAAGACATACTCACAAAGCAAGAGAGTTAAAAACCCTGTTCTTTCACCAATTACCATCCTTTTTTTTGTAAAAAAATCAAATTTTTTTACAGTAATATATATATACATAAACAAAAAAAACATATAACTCCCACATTCCGCTACAAAATGCAAGAAGATATATATTTTGAAGAAGACTTCATGGAAAAAAAATAATTCTCTTTTTTTGTTTGGAAGACATGAAAAAGAAGGTGGTTCCTAATTTGAGAGACCCTCCATGGAGAGAGAGAGAGAGAGAGAGAGAGAGAGAGAGAGAGAGAACTTACAGTGATGAGAATTGAGAGAGAGATAATGTGAAAGGAGGAAATGGGCAAATGGGTTTTTGGCTAGCTACTCAGTTCTAACTATAACCAGAGAGAGAGAGAGAGAGAATTCAGCTCAGTTCTGCTTCTATGTTCCTTCTTCGTCTTCTCTCTCTAGAAAGTAGAAAGTATGAGAGAAGAGAGAAGAGAGCAGAGACAGAGAGAGTGTAAGTAAGAGAGGAGAAGAGAGTAGTGTGTGAAAGAGTGTTGGAGGCTTTCTTTCTTTTTTTTCTGTGGCAGATTTCGTTTCACGAACACGCTTCCTGCTTCCCACGCCAACTTCAACTTAAACAAAACAACAACAACAACAACAACAACAACAACAACAATATCCATCTCTGTCTTACTCTCACTTCCCACTCTTACTTACTTTATGTGATCATGTTTTTTTTTAAATTAATTACACTTTGTTCTTGGACGGCTCTGATCATTATGTTTGTCTTTAGGGAGATTAACCCTGCTCTGCTCTGTTAAGACATAAACCTACAATTTTCGTATTATTTAGCTCCCTTCTGTACGTTAACGCATAATTCGTAACTTATAATTCAGGTTGGTATGTTGTAAGCACTTGTGTGTCTTTAGGGACATTAACCATGCTCCGCTCTGTTAAGACATGAACCTACGATGTTTCTGTATCATTTAGCTCCTCTTATGTACGTTAACGCATAATTAGTAAATTATAATTCAAGTTGGCATGTTGTAAGAACTTGTATCGTGACTTCACTGAAGTCACGTTTTCAAAATTTATCAAACAACATCAACAATTAACCTTATCGTTGTTTAATATGAGGCAACAACTTACAAAAGTTAACCAAGAACAAAATTTTATTTTAAATCGCCAATTAACGAGACAAAAAAAAATCCACATGTTTTTTATATATATACAATCATAATTCCAATGTCGTTTGTACCATTTCGTGACACAAATCAGTGAAATCACCACATGAAGGAAATTCTATGTACTTCAAAATCATAAAATTGCCAAGTTTGATCTTCATATTTCATATTTGAAATTTTCACATGAATGAAGATGCATGTTGCTATGTTAGAGATCTATTGATCATTACTAGGTTTACACCAATATGGATGAAAGATAAAGAGCCAAGGCGAAAGGTGAGAATTGTTGTAAATGAAAGAAGAAGAAGAAGAAGAAGAAGATGATAAGAAAGATGACACAGAGCTATATTGGCATGGAGTTAAAAGCCGTTTCCTTAGCCGGTGAGTGTTGTTGGTCAAGCCGCACCACTCACCAGAAAACAAAAACGAATTCACTTTCACTCTCCAAATTTTAAATCTTTTGACCTACAGCTCAGCTAAGAGCCTAAGACCCAAAAAAAAAAGATTAGACCAACCAGTAAACCAATTTGCAAAAGGATTTTCCTTCTCTAGCTATAAGAAGGTTTCTGATCCCTACATTTGTTGAACCAAAATATAAAAAGATGGTTTTGCTCTCTTCCCCCAAACAACTTTAAAAAGGGCCGGGAGGAGAAGATAATGTTAAATAATGTTCAAAGTAAATAACTTTTTGGTCTCAAGTCGAGAACTCAACTCAACTCTTTTGATGTTGAAGATAACAACCCAAAAAACATTATGTAATCGAAATAAACATTACCATATGTTCTTATAGTATTAGAGTCCCATCAAACACCATGTTCAATGTCAAGTTAGGTGAAAATTGTGAGCTTCAAGTTTTTCAATATTAATAGACGGGAGGAGTAGTAAGTATATGCCGAAAAACCTTCTTGTTAAGCAAAAAAAAGGATTGTCAACGTTTTTTGGCAAGCTGACATTTTATCTTTTTCTTTCGTTCTCTTCTTCTTCGAAAACCCTAGCTGACATTCACCATTTCACCACCGATCTCCCTCCCTACTTCACTTTTTTCCAATCAGTTATCACCACCACACTTCTTATCCAAAGCCGGCCACCACTATTTCCTTGCATGTCGAATCTGAGCCAAGAGGAACCCTTCCCTCCTTAACCGGAAGCCAACCTAGAACCGCATAATCTAGATGCAGCGTTCGGCGTGGTGGACCTCGCCGTGTCAAACGAGGAGGAGGAGGATGAGTAGCGGTATATTGTGATGAGACTCTTCTCCTTGGCTCTTTGTCACCGGACTAGGTCCAAGGATTCAAGATGCGTATGATGGGTCTTTGGCGCAATATCTCGGGCTCTGGCAACGTCGGGTTTGAAAGGATTGCGGAAAACCGCTTTTTTTGTAAGTTCCGATCGGAAGCCGATCGCCGAAGGGTTGTCATGCACGGTCCATGGTATCACCACGCGATAACATTGGTGGTTGAGAGCTTCGATGGCATGGAAGATCCATTTCTCATCCCGCCGGCCAAATGCACTGCATGGGTGTTTTTTCTGCAGACAATCACAGATCGGTTCGCAGCGAGTGTGTTGCAGGTCAAGTGGTTGAAGAGGATGGGTAATGCTCTCGGTGGTTATTAGGAACATGACCGTCTACTTTTGACTCAACGATCGGAGATCAAGGTTCAAATCGATCTGGATTTTCGGCGACCTCTTGTGGTAAGCACAACTATTCTATGGATGTTGTTGTGGAATATGAGCCCTTGAAGAGCTTTTGTGGTGATTGAGGTGCATTCAAGCATGGAGAATCAGGTTGCCCACGCCCAGAGGTGGTGTTGAATCCGAGGGCGGTGAGCTTACATGGTGTGGTGAGCAATCAACCTGGACTGGCAAGTCATGGCATCTTGCCCACCGTGGGATGTCGGCCCAATACCAAGAGTTCATCAGGTTGTTTTTGGTGGTTTGTCGAACCTGAAGCCGTCTAGTGTGCCGGCTCAGAAACCTAAGGAAGAGTAGGTTTTCTAGGCCGAAAGGGTCAACCACTAACAATGATGTTGTTTTGTAGATGCTAGTTCCGGCTTCTGAACATACTGATCAGGCAAAACAGGCGGCGGCCCAGACCGATGTCATTAGTAATGTTCAACCATCTCATTTCAAGAACCTTGCAGGGTGTTACTACCATGTCTACAGGTGTTACTATTGTCTGTGGGTGCTACTATCATGTCAGCTGAGGATCAAGGGTATGGTGGATGTTCCACCGTTCCATTTCATGAACCTTGTCAGAATATGGTGGTAGATCTACCAGGTAGTTATGTACGTGCAGGTACCAGTGCACGTCGTCCCAACAACAACAACAACAACAACAACAAGAGGGACAAATCCAACATTGGCCCCTGAACTAGGAAGGTATCTCCCAAGAAGACTACGGTCATGCTTCTAGTGAATATGAACGCTGAAAAACTTTGTCAGAATGCAGCGCAGGGGGTTCCTAACTAATTAAGGAGCGGTGTGCCATAAGTTTGACAATCACTAGCGCTACTTTGTTTTGTTAGTCTAGGGCATATGTTACACCATGTTATCTCGTGTAGTGGTGCAATAGAATTTCTCTTTGTCAAGACGGGTAATCTAGTGAAGTCATGTATTACTATCATTTTTTTCTATAGTAGATTTTGATCGACCCCTCAAAAAATAAAAAAGATGGAAGTAGCAAATAAGGATGAAATAAGATCCCGCAGGTGCGGGTTTGAGTATCCGCCCAAATCCGTCTCGAGTGGGTTGGATTTCAAAGGCAAGTGGCGAGCGGCAGGAATTTACAGAGGAAGACTAGAATGAAGTAACACAAGTCATGCGTCGATTTATAAATTGATCTACAAAAATTATAAGATTAGTATTTGTCATGCGTTGATTTATAAATTGATCGACAAAAATTATAAGATTAGTATTTCTTCTTGTAAATTTTAGTTTATTAGTAGTAATTATTCAATCGAAAGTATTTTACAACTTTTACAATATTACAAGTTGAAAGACTCATTTTACAACTTTGAGTACCAATTGACAAGCTAGTTGATGCATGTCATGTGTTAACACGTACTAGAAGTCACTCATTTACTAAACTTGAACTCATGTTCGATTGACATATAAGTATGCGCGCATCTATTGAACCAAAACTTGATTCGATATATTTTAAATATTTTTAAAAAAATCTATAATTCTATGGATAGCAATACGAAAAATGTTCACCCACATAATCAAAACTCTTTTGGTCATGTCATTTGACCCCCGACTTTCAATATATATCAATAAGAAATCCAAACTTCAAAAACTATATGTACATTCGTGGTGCCTCATCAATTCATGCCACGTTCGTGTTTTTTTTATGATGTGACACTAATATAGATGGGATTTGATGCTTACATGTGAGGTTTAAAAAGTCAATTTTTTTTCTCGTCGTCAAAATCACCATCGTCATTACAGTGGTTGTCAACGGTTGTTGGAGGCGAGATAAGGGGCTCTTCCTCTTGGCTCGATAGCCACCAGCCTCGAGCCCCGTCATGACTTGATGACTCCGGAGCGAGCCTGGGCTAGTTAGGTTTCAAGGATGATTCTGGCAGTTAAAGTGAGAGGTGGATGGGTTCATTGTCGTCGTCGATGATAGCGAGTCTAGCGATATTTTTTTTTAGTTTTCAGCCAAGATTCGTGTCATTGGATTCGTAATGATATAACTACCATATTGTAAAGGCAATGAGTCAATTTGAGAAAAGTGTGGTTTGAAATACAAAATTTCAAATTGGGGTCACGGTGTTACAAGTGTTGGATGGAGATTTTTTTTTTCTTCCCTAGTATATATCTAAAGAGTTAAAATAAGAATATTGGAAATACTCTTACAATCTTACGAACCTTCGAACTTCACCGTTAGCCATATACAATATTTCAATAACTTGTTAACCTCTTATAGTGAATTATAAATTGATGTGTTATAAATAAACTGTAGGGGTTGTAAACTAAGGTGTGTCATCATTGACAACAAACATAGTGTATATCTATTGGGTTGAAGAGTAGACATGTAGAAATAGAAAGGATGTGTATAACTCTTGGGGTAAAGGAGTTTTCTTGAGAATTTAATGAGTGATTGTACAAGAAAATACGAGTTTTGGTTTTGGGTTAAGGTATATAGATTAGTCGTGTCTATAATTCTCATAGCGAAAAAATAATCTCTTAAAAGACATGGTACGGATAAGGGAAATAGGTCTAACTTAAACCTTTATATTTTTATACACAAACTAGGTGGGGGCCGTCCTATAAAAAAAATGGTAAATTACACATAAGGTCACTTACGTATAAGGTCACCTGATTTAACAAAAAACCCTTACATTCAATTTATTTACGTTTAATGCCATCTATATGAACCTGCTCTCTCTCTCTCTCTCTGATTTCAGACCAAAATCAGACTCAAATTCTCAAAATCAAATCTCGTCGTCTCTCTCCATCGCCGTCTCTCTCCCAACACCTCCACAGTTTGATTTATATGTTTACTGATCTTGAAGGATATGAAGCACCAAACTTAAGGTAACAATTCTGTTTGAGGACCCCGACGCCTTCGGCCCCTTCATGTTTCTCCAGAACTATCTGCAAAACCTAAGAGCCCGCGGCTCCAATGTTCAGTTCGTGATTGACAGCACCGGTGGCGACGCTGGAGGGGATCCTTTCCGGCCTCGAGCAATTGATTCAGCAACTAGATTCGTGAGCGGTGCTCCGGATGTACATGGTGAATGGTGAGAGCGAACAAGTGTAATTCAGTTTGGTGTTCCACTCCAACCAAACCAACGAGATTCGTAAGCCTCCATCTATCTTTCCCTAAACCCATTTAGTTTGAACTATGTTTTGGTTGTTACGTACGTAGTAGTGTCTATAATAATCTGTGGTAGTACATATGTTACTCTGTAGTAGTATGTACAGACTGTAGTGTGCTTTGGTTGTTAGGCAGATTGTTGTGTTTTGGTTGTTACGTACGTAGTAGTGTCTATAATAATCTGTGGTAGTACATATGTAACTCTGTAGTAGTATGTACAGACTGTAGTGTGCTTTGGTTGTTAGGCAGATTGTTGTGTTTTGGTTGTTACGTACGTAGTAGTGTCTATAATAATCTGTGGTAGTACATATGTAACTCTGTAGTAGTATGTACAGACTGTAGTGTGCTTTGGTTGTTAGGCAGATTGTTGTGTTTTGGTTGTTACGTACGTAGTAGTGTCTATAATAATCTGTGGTAGTACATATGTTACTTTGTAATAGTATGTACAGACTGTAGTGTGCTTTGGTTGTTGGTTGTGCATAGTATGTAGTGTGTAGTACTGTCCTGAGTAGTTTGTTGTTTGTTCTGAACTAGTTTGTACTTATGTCTGTGAGTAGTGTGTAGACTTGTTGTGTGTAGTGTGTAGTGCTGTCCTGAGTAGTTTGTTGTTTGCTCTGAACTAGTTTGTACTGTTGGCCTGAGTAGTGTGCACTGCTGTCTGTGAGTAGTGTGTAGACCTGTTGTGTGTAGTGTGTAGTGCTGTCTTGAGTAGTTTGTTGTTTGCTCTGAACTAGTTTGTAATGTTGTCCTGAGTAGTGTGCACTGCTGTCTGTGAGTAGTGTGTAGACCTGTTATGTGTAGTGTGTAGTGTTGTCATGAGTAGTTTGTTGTTTGCTCTGAACTAGTTTGTACTGCTGTCCTGAGTAGTGTGCACTGCTGTCTGTGAGTAGTGTGTAGACCTGTTGTGTGTAGTGTGTAGTGCTGTCTGTGAGTAGTGTGTACTGCTGTATGTGAGTAGTATATAGAATTTATGTAAGTGGTATGTAGTGTTTTGATGGTCTGTCTTATTGTTTTGCAGAAATTGCACAAATGGAGGACCCTAAGAAACCCAAGGTCCAAATAAGATCGTCATTGAGAGGCTTCTGCAATATCATGGGTGAACTTCATATAAAATTGCCTCCAAAAACAGTGAAGACGTTGCAAAAAACACCATTTGGCAATTTCATGAAAAGCACTACAACAATTTGTTGAATGTACTATTGTAGTTTTTAGAAAATACTACTCTAGTTGTTGGATAGTACTACTCTACTGGGACTTATGCATTTTAACTAAAACTTTGTTGAAAATACTACTGTAGTTTTCAGAAAATACTACTCTAGTTGTTGGATAATACTACTCTACTGGGACTTTATGCATTCTAACTAAAACTTTGTTGAAAATACTACTGTAGTTTTCAGAAAGTACTACTCTAGTTGTTGGATAGTACTACTTTACTGGAACTTTATGCATAAAAAATATGGATAAAAAAAGTGACCTTAATTAGGATAAAAAATATAAAATGACCTGAAAAGTTAATATAAAGAGGCAAAATTTGAAAGACAAAAAATATAGATAAAAAATGACCTTAATTAAGATAAAAATATAAATGATCTTCAAAATAAATATAAAAGGACAAAATTGGAAAGACAGAAAATATGAATTAAAAAAGTGACCATAATTATGATAAAAAGTTTAAATAACCTTATGTGTAAAGTATGGTCTCTAAATGACCTTATGTGTAATTGTCTATAAAAAAAATAGACCTCCCCTGTTTTGTTTGTGAAAATGGGTAAGTTCAAGCCGAACCTGATATGAAAAAGGAACACAATTCCTGACAAATTCATCATGATTTTGTGTTAACTTGGTAAGAATCCATAGATCCACCATGATTTAGTGTTAACTTATGATTTAGTGTTAACTCGGTGTAGAGATTCGAAGCCTCTTTATAAAGTTGTGACCTAATGCCTCCTCGTGTTTTGACCTAAATGGAGTTGTTGGAGTTGGAATTTGATCCTAGTCGGCACCGTTGAAAAAAGCCTAGCACGGGAGATTGTTTCTCAATTATGTGATTGGCATTCATGCATTATGAAAAGAAAAGGCATAGTTTAGTTCAGGTGAGATCCTCTCCAATAATCAAACATATATGACCAATATATATTATGGGTCCATTTGAAAGCTTTGCTTGTACGCAATGAACTACCTAGCCTGTCCCGACCATTCAAACTACAGAAAGTAGGGGAGGTAATTAAACATGTCCATTCGCAACCATGGAAAGAAAGATTCTCAAAGCCTCATTAAAAGATTTTCCATAATTTTCAAGTCAAGACCACTTTGTGGTCAAGTTGGTAATAATAGGATGCAACCCACAATTTTTTAGGTTTAAATTCCTCCGATGTTGATTTTGATTAGTGAAGTTTCCTCTTTTATACATAAAATAGGTGAGTCTATTTTTTTTCTTCATGCGGACCTCATTTATTTGTGTAAAAAAGACCTAGTTCATCAAATATTAACAGGAAGATTGTTGATTTTGTTACTCGTAAATGAGACGATTTAGTCATTCATATTTGACGAATATCGTTTGAAAAAAAACCACCACTAGTGTCTGGGGTTTGCAAGTTGTATCAATGTGATACCTAAAGTTTAAAAACTATCAAAGTGATGCTCAGAGTTTGCAGACGACATCAAAGTGGTGCCTGAATTGATTTTTTGTCCATCAAAGGTTAAGTGTGCTAACATTCGAGGGATGTTAACGTCATTTCGCCCTCTTTATTAACTTTTTTTATTTCTTTTCAGTTTCTCTCTCTCTCTCTCTCTCTCTCTCTCTCTCTCTCTCTCTCTCTCTCTCTCTCTCTCTCTCTCTGTACTAACCCGCCGAAAACTTCACCTTCCGGCCACCATTTGCAGCGATTCATGTATGAAAATGAACCTCCTCTCTTCCCTGAACTTATTGGTGTAAGATTTTGAGGCATGCAGGTACACCGAAGAGTGAATCGACACGGTTTCTCTCCACGTAGCATTGTCGCCGGGTCTGGCGGTGTTCCGGCTAAATTGGGGGCTTTGGGTATAAGAGTTTTGTAGCTTAGAGTGGTAGGAGTATGACTTGATGTGGCTTGAGGCACGAGGAGGCTCAACGACGCTGAAATCGAGCTCGAAAGCTTTCCGACGATTTTGAGGCCGTTGGCTTTCGGGCTGAATTACGGCCATGTCAAGCAGAATTAGGTTTGGTGGTAATGAGAGAAATGTTTGGATTTGGAGAGAGGAAGATTTTGCAGGGTCGAGCACTGCCATTGGTGGCGGTTGCAAAAATCAGAGATTCACAGTTGTGGCAGTGTTTTCGGCCACAACGCCGCTGAATTTCTCTCAGGCAATGAAGAATAAGTAGCTTGGCTTGAGGAGAGGAAGCTAAGCATGGAAGTTTCGGGGTCGCCAGAGTTGGTCGTCGGCGACAGCGCTTGGCCACCACACTCCTCGAGCTCCAATCTCCATCTTCTCTGTTGAGAGATTGAGAGATTGAGAGAGAGAGAGAGAGAGAGAGAGAGAGAGAGAGAGAGAAAAGGTCATTTTCTCTCAACTGACAATGACACGTTAGCACACTTAACCTCCGATGGACGAAAAATCAATTCAGGCACCACTTTGATGTTGTTTGCAAACTCTGGGTATCACTTTGATAGTTTTTAAACTTTAGGCATCACATTGATACCATTTGCAAACCCCAGGCACCAGTGGTGATAATTTTTCATATCGTTTTATTCATCCATGTTTTACTTTGTTATTCAGAATGGTCACTTTCTTCATTTTGGATGTTAAAAACTAGGGGTAGGACATTGGAACCGAAAACCAAAAAAAACCCGATCCAAACCGAGTCACAACCGAAAAAAACCACACCAAATAAAAACTAAACCGAAAAAAAAACTGAAATATTTGGTTCGGTTATGGTTTTTAATTTATAAAAACCGAACCAAACTGAAAAACCGAAGTATGTATAAAAATATATCGTTTTGAAATTTTTTTAATATATTATATAAATATATGCAAAACAAAAACCTTAAACTCCTAAAATCCTAATTTCTTTATGCATAATTCTTCTCAATTTCTCTCATAAAATCTAATTAAAATGTTAGACAACTCAAAAAAGAAATTTTATAGACAATTTTTTAGTTATTTATTCAAAAGTTTTTTTTATGCATTATGTAAAAAAACCGAAAGAAACCGAAAAAATCCGGAAAAAAAAAACCGAACCAAATTGAACCGAATAATCACGGTTTTTCTTTTAAAAACTGAAAAACCGAACCGAACCGAACTGAAAAACATATTTCGGTTTGTTTATGATTTTTAGCAAAAACCAAATCAAACCGCCCGAATCTCACCCTTATTAAAAACTACATATGTGACACACACATGCTTTACTTAAATTGATATTTTTGTGATTGCTAAGCTAATAAACATGCTTATATATACTGTACAAAATAAATATTTTTAAGTAATTTGATATTTATCAAACATGAGTGACCAATCTGATATTTATCAAACATGAGTGACCAATCTGATATTTGTCAAACACGAGTGACCAATTCGTCTCAACTGTCAAACACGAGTAACCAAACCAACAATTTTGTCAATGCTAATTGTTCTTCACTCATAGTCAGTCATAGTCCAATAAGCTAGTAATTATGATTTACGAATATGAAGATCACATTTCACCTTTAGGGGTAAAAGACATAACAGGAGAGAATTAGAACCATAGGGAGTTAGGAACGCAGTCCCTACTATAACTGACCCCAAAATGATAAAAAGAAGAGAAACCTGTATTCTCCAATGTATTCTATGTAGCTACATTATGAGTCATATATTGTTTCCACTTTAGTTTTATTAGATTCTTCCATTGGACCCATAAAGCTTATTCAATGTGGATAATTAAGCATTATATAATACCCTAGAGAAATCAAATGCCAATGTCATGGGACCATACTAAGCACATAGAAGACAAGGCCCTGTGCTAGAAGCAAAGAATTATCCAGCTCATAAGGAAAAGCTGGTCAAAAATGAGCATGGAAAGAATTACATGAATGTTATCAAGTGTGTGTTCTGTCGTATGGAACAGTAGAACACTATTTAGTCCAAAGTGACATGCTGACTAGACTTCACAAGTGATAACTGATTACTTCGATTAAAATTAAAATTGCATCTAAATTACACAGAAAAATAGGAAAGAACCGAACTTTCCAAGTGCCAAAAGATTCATGGAGCATTTTACACATCAGCAAAGCGAAGTTTGGAAACACATTAGGCAACAATGTATCACCAAATATGATCAGACCCGTACAGCATTTCTGGCACAATTATAATGTTTCACTTCCAAACTAATGTGGCATTTCACTCCTCGGACAACACATCAACCAACAATGCTTTCAAGAATTGTTCGGGGGAGAACATCAATTAAATACACGAGTCAACAAATATTAGGAAAAAGATTCATCAGACTACGATGAAACAAGAATAGAAGGCACACAAAATAACCTGCATATCATACATCCTGAATAAAATCCAAAGATGTGTGGTATTATATACCACTCAACAGTAAAAATCTGGCTTATGAGAACAAAAATTGATCCCACTATTAAAAATGTGTTTGGGATTGTCTCCCCTATAGCTGAATTATTCAAGGAAAATTTTGCCGAAAATTCAAGTTCTTCAGACTCAAAAAAAAAAGAGATTTTCATCACCATCTAAAAGCTATCTGGCTTGAGAGAAGAGACTTTTCTTAACCAGATCCACCTCCATACTTCTTGCCGAAAACGATCAGCTGCAACTTGTCATAACCAGAAAGAACACCAGCACCAGCAATGGCACGAAGGATGTTAGCACCAGCACCCTTGAAGAGAGACTTGGCACCCTCGTTCTTCAAGATCTGTTGGAAGGCATCGAAGGAGCTCTTGTACTTGACAGCTTCACCGGAGGTCATCATCATTCTTCTGCGGACTGTGTCAATAGGGTAGGAAGCAAGACCAGCACCATTTGTGATGACCCAACCAAGAGCAAAACTAGCAAAGAAACTATCCTGTGGAACATGAAACAATAAAAGAATGTCAAGCTAGAGGCCCTGGCAAATAGGTGTTGCAAGTAATGAGCTAAACAACATAATACTGAATAAAAACCAACACGAAATACAGTCTTTAAACATACTGATGCTTTAAGCTGGAGGATTTGATAACCAATTGCAAGTTACACGAGTTACACTAACTAGTACAGAATGAAAACAGACTCCAAATACAGAATTACAACATATTGATGTATATATTTTCTGAAGAACCTCATACTAATCACATTCAAAGTAGCACAAACTCATTTTATACCAAAAAAAAGTCTGGCCAAATGATACCACAATAGGACAAAAAGAGGTAGGCTAAACATCAAGGTCAAAGTCATAATCCGAGGGTTAAAGAAACAAGTGAAGTTTAAACTGACCTGCAAACCTCCAGTAAGGACCACAGGCTTCAATGAATCGTACAGTCCAAAGTAGAGACCACGGTAGACAATGATACCAGCACATGATATGTTGAATCCACGGTAAAGACCAGCAATACCATCAGTTTTCAATGTCTTCTTGTAAACATCAACCAGACCATTGAACTGTCTTTCACCTCCCTTCTTTGCAGACTTGGAGTCATTAGCCAAACGGGTACGAGCGTAGTCCAAAGAGTAGACGAAAAGAAGAGAAGAAGCACCAGCAGCACCTCCAGAAGCCAAGTTACCAGCAAACCACTTCCAGTAACCATCCCTGTCTTTCTTGAAGTTGAAAAGCCTCTTAAAGTAATCCTTGAATGCAAAGTTCAGGGCCTGCCATGAATAACAAACAGCAAACATTAGCACAGCTCAGTAGTCAGTACACACACAAGTGTTACAACAGAGATAAAGTAGGGGGGAAACCATCACAAACCTGAGTGGGGAAGTAACGGATGACGTTGGCTGTGTTTCCTCTCCACAATGAACCGAATCCTTCATCCTTGATAGTTCTGCTGAAGCACTCACCAATTCCCTTGTAGGGTTCAAATAAACGACCAGCCTTGAGCATTTCATCCTGGTTCTGAATCAAAAGCTTGAAACGCTCGATGGGAGCAGCAGCTGTCTTAGACACAGCAGCAGAGACACCACCCATAAGGAAATCAATGGCAAAGTGGCTTTTCTCAGCAGGGGCTTGCACAAAGATAGGTGAAGCGGTTGAAGGAATCATAGATAGATCGGTGGTTGCTCTACAGGCTGGCATCTTGGAATACTGCAATGCAGGGTTAGAGTAACCATAAGCAGGACGTCTCTGGTACACTGCCTGTCTCTGGAATCCACCATCATAACTCTGGAGGGATTGCTGCATGAGTTGGCCAGCAACCTTTTGCATGACAGTAGGGTGTTGAGTCTGATCAACCATTGTGTCTTACCTTGAAATGAAGGAATACAAACAAAATTTAGACACAGATGATGTCAGACTCAATAAAGAACATTACCTATATAACAGATATGGGTTTCCTGTTCATAAGCCCTGTTCACTATTCATCCGCGTGCTAGGCGTGTGAAATTTTGTTGACCCATATCTCGCTCCTCTTTCAACTCTTCTCGGTCTCAGTTTTCTCTCACTCTCTCATCCGTTTCTTTCGCTTTCCTCTCTAATCTCCGATCTGGACCTTCGATCATTTTCTCCCTATCGATCTGATACCTTCCTCTCTCTCAATTTCGTTTACCAGCTATTCATCTATTCTTCCTGTCATTGTCTCTTCTAATTCTCACTCCACTCTCACCATCATCTCCGACGTCGATCATTTGCTTCGGCCTCTCCGGCGCAATCTCTATCAATCTGTCCCCCTCAAATCTCATCGGTTTTGGGATTTCTCTCCACCAGTCCATTCCTCTTTGCCTTGCTCGATTTCTGATGCTCTAACTTTACCTATGGACGCGGCAGCACTCTATTCCATCGGCTTATACAAAGTGCAAGGAAACCCTCCACCTTTGTAATCGATCTCTGGTACTTCCAGGTACCGCTGTTAAACTTTCAATCAATGTTTTTCGCTGTTTTGATACTTGGGTATGGTCAGTTCGTCAAACTCCATCATTCTATTACTGTATCTTAGGCTGATTTGAATTGTGTTGTATGGGTTCAACTTTTCAAGGAGATAAATTTGAGTTCCGTTCAATTTTTGAGGATCTGCTGAATGTTTTAATTTATTGAGATCAGTAAGGCATTGATCATGTAGATTGGATTTTTGTATAGCAATAGTTTGTGCCGATATTGTAAGACTAAGAGTTTCATGTGTACACTGACCTGAAAGCTCAAAGAGTTTTTAGTTTTCAGTTCAAGTTTGGATTTTGTCTTAGAATTGGTTTTATGATCACTACGAAAGTGTTGGCTTTATGGTAAATGGCTTTTGTACAACTTGAGACTTCTTGAATCGATTCGTATTCGTTGTTTATAGTTGATGAAGTGTTTCCCTTTCCACGTTGTTTGTCTCCTATATATGAAGCTTTGGTTTGTTCCAACTGCAAAAAAAAATTTCAAACATGACAACTTTAAGTTCTCTGGTTTTTATGGGTATAATAAAGTAAAGCTCTTTAGAAAGCATTGAGTTTGCTATTAGCTGTCCAGACAGTAGCTGTGAAACTCTAAGCATGATGTAGAACCATAACTAAGAGTTTGACAATTAAGAGTTTAACATTTGTGATACCGATGAATGATAATTTCAAAATATAAGTTTGTGAGCAGGATTTAGAATTTAGAATTTGCTGATTTATGTGAAAAATAATGATTTCCCTTTACAAGGCCTGAGATTAAAAATTGTAGTTTTTTTTCCTCGCTCTATTCTTCTTCATGATTTTTATGGCTTTGGGATATGGAATGGTGTTTATTTGATTCCATGACATATTTTTTTGTTTGTTTGTTTGGAAATCAGTGGCATGCTGTTCAGGAGTGACACAACATGAGCAACCTTATAAGCAAACAGAATTTGCAGTTCAGTTGTTAGTATTTGGGTTAATCTTATAACAAATAACATGTCATTTATTTTGCAAGAATTGAGATTTGAAGCATCTGAGATCTGTAGGACTATTGACATTGGGGGTTTGTAGACTACATAAATGCTTGCATGTATCATAGAAATTGAAAGTAGTTAAAGATGTAAAAAATAAATTGTAAATTGTGACTCTGTCGTATGATGGATGCTTTTGCGTTCTGCTCTCCATCTCGACAGAGTTCTTAGGCGGTAAAATTCTTACACGGTGTCAAGAAGAGAATCTGCATATATTTTTGATACATGGAGAAGCTTGAAAAAAACATGCAGAAGCTTGAAAAAGCATATCAAAAGTTTATTCTTTTGATACATGGATTTTTTTAGGTTTTGTTAGTTTTGTAATTTGATAGATACCCATATGACGTTTTGCTTTGTTTTAATTGATTATGAGATGTTTGGTAGGGAGATGTAATGAGGGAATCACACTTTAAGGATGAATGATAGTTTCTTATTTTAGGGAGACATGAGGAGGGAATTTTACTTTCTTGCATCTGTGTGTATGTTAGCTGTTTTGTATTTTTCTTTCTTTTTGCTCTCAATTTGATTTAGGATTTGACTTTTGCAGATTTGATTATTGAGATATTTTGCTGAAATAAATGATTTTGGTTTCTTTCTTTATAGTTCTCAGCCGATTGCACTCTCGGCGTCTCTTATCCAAGTCAATCACTCTGATTTGATCAGCCTCTCAGCCTCTAAATTGGTCTGTCTCTCTCTCACACACGCATTCAATTCAGGTTAATTCCTTTTTTTTTCTTTCTTTCTTTTGCGACTTTTGCTCGCGTTCTCTTTTTGATTCAGCGAAACTCTTTTGAATTGATTTGGTGTTATATTGGGTTTGTAGGTGCCTTATTTGTATCGTCTTTGGTTTTTTTGGTAAAACCATTCTTTCTTTCGTTCCGTCTTCTTTTCCGACACCGTTGGCGACTGTATTGTATTCAGGTTTGAATCTTAATCCATGTGTTTTTTTGTTTGTGGGGATTAGTACTCTATGGATTGTGCTTTAAGCTTTTGTGATTGGAAATTGAGAGATGGTGGGTTCGTGAATGGTTTTTTTTATGCTGACATGGATTGTGCTTTTGTGGTTCAAGCTTCTGCATGTATTTTTCTTTTAAAATCGATATGCTTCTAGACACCTATGTTTGCTGCAGTGTATGGTCTGCTACGGCTGTTAACTTATGTTTGCAGTGTGCGGCCAATTATGATGGGCAATTGATAACAAGACAATTATGATGGTCAATGATTTGTGTAAATTATATGCTAAAAAGAGTCATTAATGTTGGCTTAATCTGTTTCTTAAGTGTATGCTTTGTATATTAATGTGTTTCTGGTATAGTTCTGGATACTTATGGTTGGAATCGATCTGGTATTATATTGGGTCTGTGTGTGCGTTATTTGTATCGTCTTTGGGTTTGTTGGTAAGACTCTTCTTTGTTTGATTTCGTCTTCTCTTCCGACATTGTTGGCGTCTATACATTCAGCTTCGAATCTTAATCTGGCTGCTTTTTAATTTGTGGGGATTAATACTCTTTGGAATGTGGTTCAGGCTTCTGTGATCGGAAATTGAGAGATGGTTAGGTTCAAGAACATTTTTGTCTATGTTGAAGTGAAACTGTGGTTTTGTGCTTCGAGCTTTTGCGTGTGTTTTTTTTAAGCTGGTATGCTTATAGACACCTATGTTTGCTGTGATGAATGGTCTGCTACAACTATTAGCTTATGTTTGTTATGTGCGGACAATTATGGTATGCAATTGATAACAAGACAATTATGTGGTCAATTATTTCTGTACATAATTTGCTAAAACCATTGATTAATGTTGGCTCAATCTGTTTCTTGAGTGTGTGCTTTGTATATTGATGTGGTTCTGGTATAGTTATGGACATCTATGGTTGCAATTGATGTCGTATTATATTGGATTTGTGGGTGTCTTATTTGTGTCGCCTTTCGATTTGTCGGTAAAACTCTTCTTTCTTTCATTCCATCTTCTCCTGTGACGTTATTGGTCTCTGTATTCTGTTCAGATTTGAATCTTAATCCATGTGCTTTTTTGTTTGTGAGGATTGGTGCTGTTCGGGATTTTGGTTTTGTGCTTCAAGCTTCTGTGTGTGCTTATTTTAAGCTGTTGTATTTCTAGGCGGCTATGTTTGCTGTAGTTTATGGCCTGCTACAGTTATTACCTTATGTTTGCAATGTAAGGACAATTATGATTGAGCAACTGATTACAAAACAATTCGGTGGTTGATGATTTGTGTAAAGAATTTGTTTGACAACTTTACCTCTTTGTCTTTGATTTTAGATAAAGGTCTTTCTTTTGTATGATTCTGGTTGGTGGGTCAGTGTTATTTTTTCTTGGAGGTTTGAAATATTTTGTTATGTTGCTTCAGAGAATTTGTGGATTGAATTTGGATCAGTTTGGATCATAGTGACTTGGTGCCAAGTTTGGAATAGAGGTGTGATTTTTTTTGGTTGAAATGCTGAATGATGTAAAAGTATGCAACCTTAGACAACTAAACTTGACTTAGTATTTGAAATTTTGTTTGTAACTGCATAAAGTTTTTCATATATTTTTGAGGCAGTATTCGTCATAATGGGAATTCATCGTTTTTGATATTTCTACATTTTCATAATTGTCTCATCTGAATTTGCCAACGAGGAAGAGGTTGCAAACTGTTTGTTGAGGCTTTTGATTATAGTGGTAAGAAAATTGCATCCTTGGAAAGGGGTAGAGCTAGATTGTATATTATGGATACAATGCATAGACAATGTGGACGAATGTGGTGATGATGCTATCCTATATTTTGTTCTTTCTTTACTTATTTGCTATTGGAAGTAGTCACCTTTAAATTTTTGTACTTTTTTCCTGCATTGTGTATGTTTAAAATGATTAAAAATGCCAAATTCATTTTGGCTCCTCTTATTTTGGGCATTTCCTGGAAACAGAATATGGCGTGATGTGGACTTAGCATGTTCTATTCTGTGAATCTACTTGATTTGATTTTCTTATCTTATTTGGTTTCAGTTTGTGGGTTACTGGATACTATCAATTGTGTTAGCCAATTTCATTGATTTTTCATACTTTGATTAAGGACAGTCCTCGCTGATCCCCACTAAGTGATGCATTCCTGACTTTCATTCTTTTTTTCCTCTTTTTGTTTATACTGGTTGAATTTTGTTGTTTGCATTTTTATATATTATTATGTTCATTCTCAGCTAAATCTAATTGTTCATCATTGTAGTTCACTAGGTTTTTTTTTGGCTTCTATTTTAGTGAAATATGGTCTTTGGAATTCTATTTTTTGTTATTTCTAATTCTGATGCTTCCAATTTGTTGGTTTTTTTTTGTTCTATTTTTATGAAACATGGTCTTTTACAATTTTGCTTATGATGCAACATGCCCTTTCAAAATTTCCATTATACTGGGATGGAAATGTTGTTTCAAATATTTGATATCATTTTGCATGTGCATTCCTTCATGTAATATGATTGTTTGAGACTCAGCAAGTATGTTATCAGCTTCTTTAATTAGTTCACTTTAGTAGATTTGAAACGATTTAATCATATTTAGTTCGCTTTGTTTATACAGGTTTTATGCGAAAAGCTATTGGCTGTGTGATTTTGTTATTGTCTCTGTGGTTGTTGTCAAGCGTTGTTGAGATTGCTCATTACAAATTTTCAGGTATGTATATTAATATATCCATCAATAATAATGGGACACAAGTTTATTTGCAAAGAGTAGTTGATGAGCATGCATGCCTTTATACCCTTCAAAGCAAATGGTCTTTTGAAATTCTACTTAGGATAATACACTACACAAAATAGGAGTTGCAAGCAATTGAAAGGATGAAATTGACTTTCAGACTTGAATCTGTTAATTTGTGGATTCCATTAGTAATTAAAAAATGCGTTTTCATAATAGTAAGGGTTTTGTTTCATACTGGTATACTTTTGTTTTTCTTTTTGTTTCAAATCTATTTTTTATCATTGTTGTGTTCTTTGCTTTCATATGCTGTATAATGACTAATTGTTGTGTAGTCTATACAGTTTATCGATTGATGTCTGCATTATTTGCAATTCCATGGTTGATTGTTTGATTGTTAGCTTTTATGTTTTTTTCACTATCCAGTTATGAGGCCAAAAAAGAATCAAAATAAGAGGAAGTAGTTCTTTGAAAACACAGAAAATTTTGAAGGAGGCTTGGCAAACCATGAGACAACAGCATCGTCACACTATTTGGAGGGTGAATGTTCAAGTGGATCTAATCCAGTGCAAAGATCAAGCAAGAGAAACTCTTTCTTTCGAGGATCTCATAATCTTAGCCGTGTCGAGGAGAATCAACCAGGTAACCTAATTGTGTGATGCATTAATAGAAAATTTTCCTTCGCACTTTATAGGTTTGTATACAATATAATTCTGTGAATTGTTCTTGGTTTAAAATGTATACCACAAATATGTTTTATCTATATCCTTTTACAGTTGATAATTCTATTGATGATTTTCTTAGATTAGAGTCATTCTACTTTATATGAATATCAGATTTAGTGATGCACGTGGTTTATTTGATTACCTGCATTCTTTTTTGTTGCTTTCCAGCATGTCAAGGCAGGTTGGCAGAGGACAGTAATGAAGATGTTGATCAACTAATATCTGGTATCATATGCATATAGTAGCTTATACTACTAAATAATCATTTCGGCATTGATTAATCCATGTTAGGACTATCTGTGCAACTGTTTTCAAGAATGAGATAACTGATGTAATTCGTTAGTGATATAGTGGTTTCGTTTCAAATGTACTTTGGATCTGTAAATCCTGAGCAATGTTTGTCGGGATTTTATCATATGTTTTGATATGTAGTCAATTTTTGATATGTTGTTTCTATGATGAGAGTTGTATGTTCAAGCATGTGAGTTCTATGTTCAACTGTTTGGCATGTGTTTTCAGTTTTAAGTTTTTTTTTTTTTTAGAAGAAGGCTTTTTGCACCTATAATTGTTTGTATAATATTGATTCATGCAAATAACAAGAAAATGTTGCATATGTGCAGGCTGGTGGGGATACTTGATGTCGTAGGTATTCTGAGATTTTCAGGGTCGAAACCTTCAGAATTCCTGTGGATCAATTGTTCCCATCAATTATAATATATCCAAATCTTCTCAAGCGTATAACCATTTTCTGTCATGAGTATTGATTGCTAGGATTCTATTATATATATTACTACATGATTAATTTTTGAGTTTTATGTTCATGTGATGAGCTGAAAATTTTCTTATCAAATGTAGGTCTCGAAGGAACTATTTTTGGGCAGGCATCATATCAGAGAAGCCATGAAGGTCAGAGACACTATTTTCAATTACTAATCATCAATCAATTATTCATCCATCTATCATATCTTCGTTATTAGTTATTAAGAATCTAACACAGATTTTGATAACTGTAATTGCAGGTCGCATTGTGTATTATAATGATGCTGGCGATGATGCTTACTCATGCAGTCATTGCACTGTTTTATTTTGGTCAGCAGAAGCATTGAAAAAAAAAGAAAAAAATCATTTGATATATACTCATTGTTGTGAAAAAGGCAAAGTCCAACTTCCAATGTCATATCCAACTCCTGTTTTTCTTGATGAATTGTTGAATCCGAATAATGGTCGAAAAAGTATATTATTTCGTGATAATATCAGAGTTTATAATTCAATGTTTGCTTTTACTTCTATGGGAGCAAAGATTGAGCATAGCATAAACAATGGAGGCGCTCCTTATGTCTTTAAAATATGTGGACAAATACATCATTTGATGGGTTCTGTTTTGCCCACTGAAGGAGAATGTCCTAAATATGCTCAGTTATATGTATACGATACTCAAAATGAGGTTTCAAATCGAATAACTGCTATTGATCCAAATAAAGCAAATAACAAGATTGATATTGATATTGTTAAAGGATTGGTGAAATTGTTTGATGAGTGTAATGAATTAACTAGAGTATATCGATCTGTAAGAGATGATTTTGAGAATCAATCATTGTCCAATTTTGATGTGACTATACTTGATCGTGAAAAGACTGACAATAAACAATATGAATTACCTTCTGCTTTTGAAATTGGTGGATTGATTGTTGGTGACATAGGTGAATTTAATTCTAATAGAGATATAATCATTCGATCAAACGAAGGGCCCCTTAAACGAATATCTAAAATTCATCCTAAGTTAATGTCATTACAGTATCCTCTTCTTTTTCCATATGGAGAGGATGGATTTAAAATTAATATGAAATTAAAACCAATTGCAAACAAAAGTGATGATAAAGATAGAAAATTAACAATGAATAAATTTGTATGTTATCAAATTCATGATAGAGCAAACCAATGCAGCACTTTGTTAAAATGTGGAAGATTATTTCAACAATATTTAGTAGATACATATGCAACTGTTGAAGAAAATCGTTTGGATTATATAAGACATCACCAACCAGAACTAAGGTGTGAAACATGGAATAATATATCAACATTTGTTTCGAGTGGAATTGTCCAAGGTTCTGATATCGGCAAAAGAATTTTTCTTCCTGGTTCTCACACAGGCAGCCCAAGGGATATGATAAATAATTATCAAGATGCGATGGCAATTTGTAGAGAATACTGTAATCCCGATTTGTTCATTACTTTTACATGCAATGTGAAATTGCCAGAAATTTTGAGATATTTTGAAAAGAAACCAGGCTACAAACCAGAAGATCGTCCTGATATAGTTTGTCGAATATTTAAAATAAAAGTTGATGATATGATTACATATATTAATGATGGTGAACCCTTTGGAGAAGTCATTGCTCATGTGTGTACAATTGAATTTCAAAAGCGAGGGCTACCACATGCACATTTGTTATTTTGGCTTAAAAATAAATACAAATGTTATACAGCAAACGATGTAGATTCTATAATTTCAGCGGAATTGCCGGATAAAAATATTAATCCGGAGTTGTTTGATATAGTTGGCCAGTTTATGATTCATGACCCTTGCGGTAAAATTAATCCATCTTCTTCATGTATGCGAGAAAAAATATGCACAAAACATTTTCCAAAATCATTTATTCCTCACACAATTTTTCAAGCAATTACATCTCCTCAATATAGACGCCGTGATGATGATTCACGTTTTGTAATTAAAAAAGGAGTTCATGTTGGTAATAATTATGTTGTTCCATACAATGCTAATTTGTTATTAAGGTATAAAGCTCATATAAATGTCGAATCATGTTCTCAGTCTATGTTGATAAAATATTTATTCAAGTACATAAATAAAGGACCTGATAGAGCACGTGTATTGGTCCATGATAATATAAATGATGAAATCCAAAATTATCTCAATTGTCGATATTTGACTCATGAGTCTGTTTGGCGTTTATTTGAATTTTCCATTCATTCTAGATATCCGGCAGTTCAATATTTAAAGATTCGTTTACCCAGTGAACAAAATGTTTGTTTTCATCAAGCTAATTCGCTTGAAAATGTGTTACAAAATCCGAGTATAGAAACTACAATGTTGACGGCTTGGTTTACTGCAAACAAGACTCATAAGAAGGCAAAAAAATTAACATATACTCAATTTCCTACAAAATTTGTGTGGAATGCTAATCAAAAGTTATGGACCCCAAGGAAACAATATTGTGTTCTCGGTAGAATAGCATATGTGCCACCAAATGCGGGTGAATTGTACTATCTTAGAATGCTTTTAAATATTCAAAAAGGATGTATCAATTTTAAGGCAATAAGAACAGTGGATGGAATGATATATTCTACTTATCAAGAGGCATGTCGAGCTTTGGGATTATTAGGTGATGATAAAGAATGGTTCGAAGCATTATTGGAATCTACATTTACCGCCACTTCTTCTCAAATTCGTTATCTATTTGTTACGATTATTCTATTTTCTAATGTCTCAGATCCTCGAGCTTTATTTGATGCATATTAGATTAAGATGTCTGATGACATATCGCACAAGATGAAATTAAATTTTAATATGCCAAATCTTGCCATACCTGATGACGAACAAATTAAAGAATGTTGTTCTGCATGAACTTGAAAAATTGTTTAACATGTCATCAAGTAGTTTAAAAGACTATAAATTACCAATGCCAAAGATACAACAAATACATCAACTCGACAATAGGCTCATCAGAGAAGAATTAGATTTTGATTGTGAAATATTAAAACAAGAACATTCTGAGTTGATCACCAAACTAAATAATAATCAAAGAAATATATACGATAAGGTGATCAAAGCCGTACAACAGAAGAACCCAAGATTATTTTTTGTTTATGGTAGCGGAGGTACAGGCAAAACTTTTTAATGGAATACTATAATTTCAAGATTAAGATCTGAAGGCAAAGTTGTTTTAGCAGTTGCTTCGTCAGGCATTACTTCATTGTTACTTCCGATAGGCAGAACAGCTCATTCACGTTTCAAAATAAAGCCAATTATAGACAAAGATTCAAATTGTAATATAAATAAACAAACTCATCTTTCTGCTTTGATTGAAAAAGCTGAATTAATAGTTTGGGATGAAGCTCCTATGTGCAATAAATGGTGTATTGAATCAGTGGACAGAACACTGCGTGATATTTTGTCAAACAAAGAAGAGCCATTTGGAGGAAAAATAATTTTATTCGGTGGAGATTTTAGACAAACATTGCCGGTTATACAAGGTGGTAGTAAAGAACAAATCATTCAAGCATCATTTAATAATTCATATTTGTGGCCTAACATTACAGTATTTCATCTAATTGAAAATATGAGGTTGGCGACGATTGGTTTAACTCCTCTTGAAAAAATTGAAATTAAAGATTTTGCTGAATGGATGTTACAGATAGGTGAAGGTCGATTAGAATCTAAATTGCCTATGGATGATCCTGATGTGAGTTGGATTGAAATACCGAAAGATTTGCTCACTGATGCCACAGTTGAACCCATAAAATTGATTTTTGATGCAACCTATCCCAATTTTGATACCAAATACAATGATACAAATTATTTGAGAGAACGTGCTATTGTAACTCCCAAAAATGTGACTGTTCATGAAATCAATAATTATGTGATTAAATTAGTACCCGGAGATAATAAATCATATTTTAGTTCAGATTCTATTTCATATAATTCAGGTAATAGCGATAATATTAATCTTTTGTATCCCATGGAATTTTTGAATAAACTTGAGTTTAACGGTTTGCCTACATACGAACTTATGTTGAAAATTGGTATGCCCATTATGTTATTAAGAAATATAGATCAAATACGTGGTTTGTGTAATGGCACAAGGTTAATTGTGACAAAATTGTTCGATAGATTGATAGAAGCAAAAATACTTACTGGATGTAACGTTGGAGAAAAAGTACATATTCCGAGAATAGTACTATATGCAACTGAAACTAAATGGCCTTTTACATTTAAAAGACGTCAGTTTCCTGTTAGACCCTGTTATGCAATGACAATCAATAAGAGTCAAGGTCAATCATTAAATCAAGTCGGAATATATTTGTCGGAACCGATTTTCACCCACGGACAATTATATGTAGCAATGTCGAGGGTAACGTCAAAAAAAGGTCTTAAGATAGTGATAAAAAATGGTGATGATGTGCCTAATAACTATACGAAAAATATTGTCTACAGAGATGTATTACAAAAAATATGACACAATATATAACACACAAGATAATGCATACAAAATATATATTTTCGCTATGTATCAATAAAAAAACAAAGGATTCATTTTAATTTGATAATTCATTATTTGGGCTACGACTTGAGATAGCCAGTCAAGGCTTCATTGACATGAGCCACAGCCTTATCATGGCTCATTTCCTATATAAGATAGGGTGCATGCTTCGATCGGCTCGCAGTCGAAGTACACAAATATTAATTTTGGGTCACGATCGGAAGCACATGATTCCCAACCTCTTGACCAAGAAGAAGAGATCGTGGTGAGAAAGGTGAGTATTTGATTTATGGAGTTAGGTTTTTAGTTCTGCAGTTGTGATCAATTTTGGGTTCAATATTGTAGGGGATTTCTGGGTTGGTTTTGATCTATGATTGATGAGAGAAATTGAGTGCATGCAGATAAAAAAATTGTGGGGTTGATCTGGAAAGAACTAGAAGCAAACGAACTACAGTTTTTGTCACAAAAAATCATTTCCGTTATCAGCATTCCATAGCCAAAATCTAAATGATAGAATTTGCGGTTGCACTCAGTGTTTTCGTGAAAGTTTCTCAGAACTGTGTCGTCTATGCCATACTCAAATTTTGTGATGATCCAACAGTGCAATCGATCCAAATAAAGGTAAATCTGAATACTATTTGTTAGAATTTTTGTTTTGGGTAAACATTGAATTCGCTCGAATTTGAGTTCTTTGTCGTTTTCTTCTATCAATTTCCCTGAACTTTAGTTGTATGTCGTTTCTATATAAAGTATGACAGCTTACACTACCTTTTGGTAGATGACCAAGTGACTAAAATATCATCAATCTGTCAATAGTTCTCCACGGTTCATGATGGCGTGGTTATTGATTATTTCTTCGATGATTCTACTGTGGATAGCTTATCTATTCAAAATTCTCCGCGATTCATATTCACCTTTCAAGAGCACTTTCTTGAGTTCAGGTACCACATATCATTTCTCTGTTTCATTTTCACTTCTTCAAGAGCAATAAGACAAACTTCTTCATCACACCCTCAAATTTGCCAGCCATAAACCCTCTCTGGAACAAGTTTTTGATGAAATTGAAGACCAACAAGACCTCCAATGTTGAACAGATGCCACTGAAAGCAACTGACCAAGATGTGATGTGCTGCCCATGTTTTGCGACTACTGCGCATACTAGATAATTGTCTAATTCCTGATTTTCAAGAACGTTATTCAGGACAAATGTAATGTGTGTAATATATAAGTGATTTCTGTATTTTAAGAACACTAGATAATCGGTTAATTTCTGCTTTTCAATAACGCTATCCGTGATTAATGTAATGTCTGTAGGAGAAATACGTATTAGAAAAGAGTCGTTCACTTATTTAAGGGTGCTTTTTAACACTACTGGAGGAGAAATTCGAGGCGACGAAGAAAGGTGGTCGCCTCGTCTGAATTTCTCGTCGCCTCGATTTGTTGTAACCAAATCTTCGTCGCCTCGATGATTTCACGCGACGTAAACAAATTTACGTCGCTTCAATTTTTCGCTCACTGAAGCGACGTAGATTGATCAATCTACGTCACTTCATTTTATTTATTTTTTATTTATTTTTTCTTTTTCGCTCAATAAAGCGACGTAGATTGATCAATCTACGTCACTTCATTGTATTTAATTTTTATATTTCTTTCTTTTTGAATAAATAAAGCGACGTAGATTGATCAATCTACGTCGCTTCATTGTATACATAAATTATTTTTTTTTCTTTTTGAATAAATGAAGCGACGTAGATTGATCAATCTACGTCGCTTTATTGTATTTTATTTTTATTTTTTTCTTTTTTAATAAATGAAGCGACGTAGATTGATCAATCTACGTCGCTTCATTGTATTTAATTTTTATTTTTTTTCTTTTTGAATAAATGAGGCGACGTAGATTGCTCAATCTACGTCGCTTCATTGTATTTAATTTTTTTTTTTTTTGAATAAATGAGGCGACGTAGATTGAGCAATCTACGTCGCCTCAATGTATTTAATTTTTATTTTTTTTCTTTATTTACACAATGAGGCGACGTAGATTGATCAATCTACATCGCCTAATTTATTCAAAAAGAAAAAAAATAAAAATTAAATATTATTGTACCAAGTCACGACCTATTGCAATTTACAAACACAAAAACTCATTCATCAAATCAAGTTATATAGAAAAATATTCCACAACTCAAAACGTTATACAAAGCGTTGATACAAAGCGACCTATCACACAGTAGACTAATGCTGGGGGATGGCAATGCAGCTCGATTACGAGCCAGGAGGTGGTGGAGGGGCTTGAGGTTGTTGACTCCCAGCTTGGATTGATCGCAGTAGGGACTCCATTTGTTGGACCCTTTGGGCGAGCTCACTATAATCATCTCTGGCTTTCTGTGCCACCTCGGCCGATCTGCGCGCCTCCTCGCTCGATATACGCGCCGCCTCGCTCGATCTGCGCGCCTCGTCTCTGGCTTCAGCCACCTCCCTTTTCAGGGCTTCGGTTTCCTGTCCTCGGGCCCCACCTCTCGGTTTGGGGTCGCGTGTGAGAGCGCGCCCCACCCCTGTCAAGTCGAACAAGAACAAATATTAGTAATGGAATAGTAAACAAAAATAAAGCAAAACGTAAATCGAGATGAACGACGGTGGTTTGTTAGAGTATTACCTCTTATAGAGGTCCCGGGCCTTGAACCCACATCTTCCTCTATGATATTTATTTGTGTATCAAGAGGAAGAGACTGGGCTTGGGAAACCGAATCGCCGTCAGCTGGGCCCGCAACACTATCTTGTTGCGACAAGACTTCATCGAGTCGACGCTTCACTGCTGCCTGCTCAATTAAAATATATCAAATAAATAATATTACAATATAGTAAACAAAAATAATTGAAATAACGTAACGTGAACCTATTTTCGCTTACCACTTTCTCAGCCGCATTCTTGTCCGGCTGGTATACATTAATCCACGTCTGGACGGCGGGTGCTCTATGACCCTCCTTCTCCAACACCTCGCTTCGGTACGAGAGGGCGAGAGATCCCGAATGGTGGTTGAGCTGCTGCTCCTTGTTCTTGTTTCGGTTTCCTCGATTCCGTTCGCACAATCGCTGCCACACACACACAAAAATCATTTTAAAATAAGAATAGATAAACATGCATATTTTCAGAATGTTGGCTACCAAAACTGTGCGGATAGTTTATGAAGCTCACCAAGTAAGCAGGGTCTTCAAGGTGGGCTTTTAACCACGCCCATTGGTCTTCCCTCCCGAGAAACTCGGCCGGAGTCTCCTGGCTGACGTGGAGATAATGTTGATGGCAATCGTACTTCCAATCCTTGTAGATTGTTTGCGCCGTCGCATCAATGAAGTTCCACATCTCCACATCAGTCGCCGGGATGTCGTAGTTCGTCTAGCACAAGACATTTAAATTCCGTTATGTAAAAGTTATATTTACATAAACCATAAAGTAGGTAAGTAAGCTAAGGCCAGTAAGTATACCTCAATATTTGTATTGACGATATCGCGATGCAAATCGCTAAGTCCCAAAAAGCTAGGTGAAAGCATTGGAACTTTTCCGCGGATGATGCTACCGATGTCTCTGCACATCAGACTCCTCATTTCCCTCCTCGCAGGCCCCCGATGCCTCGTAGAGTAAGCGACTTATAGTCGCCTATTGTTGTTCATCCGGACGAGGTACTCCGTCTTCGTCCCGACAACGACTCCGCGCTGTTGCGTCGTCGGATCTCCGGTTGCCATGTCCACCATGTCGGGGAGTTTGGTCTTCTTGCACCGGATGCTGAGGGCGGGAAGGTGCTGTAACGCCGTAGTGGCGTCGCTGTCATCCACTTGAGGAATCGTATCCTCAAGGTTTGGGGCGGGCGTTAAAACCCCGCCTGCTGGGGTCGCAGATTATCCCATGGGGCAACCCGACCCGGAAGCCCCCTCTCTGCTGAATGGTCACCACGCCGCCTCCGCAGCTGCCGCCGCCGCTTCAAGACGCTGGATCGCCACTTTCTTCCTTTGGTGACTTGTATTTCCCGGAGCCATTCTGTTAAAACTAATAATCTATTAAAATTAAGTGAATTAAGTGAGTTAACCCAACTTGACTAAACCAAATTAAGTGAATTAACTCAATTAACTCAATTAAGTGAGTTAATTGACTCCATAAATGTGAGTTAACCGGGTGCCAAATTGAGAGTATAAACCATATTTTTATAGCATAGTTGCGATAGATATGGGATAAACTCTCTCAAATGATTATAGACATGACAACCTAAACATGAACAGCAACTAAACATGAACATTCGGCAACTAAACAATCAAAATGAACAGCAACTACACAATCAAAATGAACAGCAACTACACATGAACAGCAACTTCGTCATTTATCGCATATAGCTTATCAACTACACATGAACAACAACTACACATGAACAGCAACTTCGTCATTTATCAGATGAAAAATGAGATGATTTATTACGTGATTGAAACCAAATTCAAATGATTCTTTGATGCATTAGAATAGACACAGTATAAAGCATTGATGCAGCATACCTTCTCGAGTTTCCTCACTTCGTTTGCTTTAGCTACACGGAATTGGAATGCTTCTTCTTTCTGAAATCTGGTTCAAGTATTGAAGAAATTAACGAAGACCATTTTACCAAACTCAAAGCAAATCCGGACTAAAACAACACAAAGTAATGAAACAATGTCCATATGTACTATTCTCAAATCATATGTACTATTCTCAAACCATAACAATGGCCAGCATTCACACAAAGTAATTTTGAAAGCTCATATCACTGAACAGTAGAGATAAACTAAGGAAAAACAACTACATCACTGAAATTCACAGTAGCATTCACACAAAGTACTATGTCAGTTACCAGGAACATCACTAACAGTAGAGATAAACTAAACTCCTACAACTACATCACTGAAATTCAAAATAGTAGAGATAAACTAAATTGCTACAAACCTCAATTTGTACACAGGATCCAAACAAACTGTAGAGATAAACAAACTGTAGAGATAAACTAAATTGCTACAAACCTCAATTACTACACAGGATCACAGTTGCAAATAAAAAGATAAACATTCAGATTAACACACAAGTAAAGACATGCACAGAAGACTACCTTATTGATCAATATGTAAGCCTCACTTTCAGAATTAAGATCACCATTCTGGGTGTAGTATCCAATAATCGAATTGCAAAACTCACAGTTGCAAAGGTTAAACAGTCTCCAACAATCATCAAAGAAATGCAATAACAAACCAGAAAGGATAAACTGATATGCAACATTCCCATATAGTCTCTTTAAAACCCATAAACATGATGATAAAAGATTAAAACTTTGGAATCAAACAAGCTTGATTCCTCTGCTTATCTGAAGGTGTTTCTTTTTTACCTCTTGAGAATGTTGAAGAAGAAATGAAAATCCTCTGCTCATCCAAATCCTCAACACAAACTTGTTTGATTGTAGCTTTCTGTTGCCTTTTGCTTCGAATTCGTTTAGGGTTCGGCTTCGAATTCGTTTAGGGTTCGACACCGTGTTTAGGGATTCGAAAGGGTTTTGGTGCAGGGGAGGGAGGGGGTTTAGGGTTGAGGTCGACGGGGATTTAGGGTGTTTAGGGTTCGGGTTTCTGGAATTGAATCTGGGTTTTTTGTGTTTTGGGGCTCGAAGATGATTAGAGACGAAATGAACCAAACGAAATGGAAAGAAGAAGAAAGAAACTGTGAACCTGGAATTATAAATCCAACGAGGCGACGTATGTTGACATCCTCGTCGCTTCGTCTACATACGAGGCGACGTATGTTGACATCTTCGTCGCTTCCTCTACATACGAGGTTACGTATATTGCCATCTTCGTCGCTTCCTTTACATACGAGGCGACGTATATTGCCATTCTTCGTCGCCTCGTAGCTAGTCATTTTGTGTTATTTTTTACAAATTCAAAAGTTATTTAATTTTTTAACGCTTACATAAATTATGCTTTAAAGAAAATACGAATTTAGGTTTCTATGTCATTAATAATATTAGTTTAGTCCTCCTCGTCCTCGTCCTCGTCCTCGTCCCTTGTCTTTGCCTCTTATGATCATCACCTGCAAATGTGATTGGAACACAGTTGATTTACTATTATAGAAAAAGATAACAGGCAGAGAAGGAAAATCTAAATGGCCCTCACATTGTCTCCTCTAAGAATCTTCCAGTGCCTAATAAGTTTCTCAGCAGCTTTCCAACCCATTTGATATGAAATCTACTATCTGCAGAATCCATGCACAAATATTAACACCAAAACAATGTAATATCTCATAGTTGATTAGCTTCACTTCAATTGCCATAGATAATTGAAGTGAATCTACTATCTGCTCAAATAATTGAAATGAATCTACCATCTTCACCTCACTTCTTTTCAAAGTTGAAATGAAATATAATATCTACAGAATCCATGCACAAACATTAAGACAAAAAAGAAGAAAAAAGTAACAATGTATTATATCATAGTCGATTAACTTAAATTCAATTCTCATAGATATTAACAGCTAACAAGCCTAAATACTTGCTTAATTTTCTATCCAGTAATAAAGCCATTATATCATATCAATACAGGGGTTCACCATATCGTAAGTGAGATACACAATAGCTATCACATCCGGATGTGGTGCAAAAGGTGTATGTCATTTCAGTCTGTAGGGAATTTGTGTTTTCTTACTTGATACTATCAAGACTTGCCTCATAATGGTAACAACAGCAACCATTGAACTTTAGTGAATGAATCATAAAAATAAAAAAATATGTTATGGGAATAAGCAAACCAGTAACCAAATGTGCTCTATGGCAATGTGCTCATAGTCGAGAGGCACCTCACACTGAAATTTAAAAATGGGACATTCCTAAAACCAAAAACTCACAAATGAGATTCCCATAATCTCATACTCCAGATGCACCTCATCTCACGAATAGAAGTACCTAAAAACCCTAAACCTAATTGACAAAGGGCATCCCCACATGCTTGCAACAAAACTTTAACTGATTCTCAACCAAGAAACAAAATTTTAAGACTATTTAGTTGGGGTTTACTAACCAGTAATGGTTTACTCTCATAAAACATAGTTGGGCTTCAGAACTTTTTATGTCGCCCCTATATATGTAAGCGGGAGTGCCTCGAAAGCATTTCATCCCGAGTTTCTTATATCTTTCAGATGATATATCTGACATTGTTTTAGATATGTCATGGGCCTCCTCCATTTGAGCAACCAATAAATCAACTATGAACTAATAAGCATAACCATACAAGATCGTAATGTTTTTCAGCCTTTACTACACAATCGCCTAATCTAACAACCATATATGCAATAGAAGCTAGAAACTTCAAGACTACGCGCGAATTAACCATAAGAAACTCCACAGCACCATTTCACAAAACTAGATAGATAAAATTGTAATGGCCTAAACAGAGATGATTGAATTTCTACACTTTACATTCCCTTTAACAATGAAAAATACTACCTACTACTCGTAAAAATTGAAACTTTGACCTTCTTTGATAAAATCCCAAATTAATTAGTGTTTAAAGACTAAGTTAATCAATCTTCCTACTGAAGATAGGTACTATCATTCAGTTCCAAAAATTCACATTTAAACAGTAATCGAAAAATTAGTTTCTCCAATTTTACTGAAAAGCAAGACTGCAAACCAGTAACTTCATTATTTTGGTGACTAGTGCATTACCGAGAGAAAGAAAGGCAAGGGAGAGATACCAGGTGGGCCGTTATAAGTGAGCTTCTGGTTGTGGGCGGAGAGAAGAGAGAGTCGGAGGCACAGAGTGTGAGGTGATGTGGGCTGTGAATGAGTGAGTGATGAGGAGAACTGCTACCTCCGAGAGCGATGAGAGTCTCAAAAGAAAGTAGAGACTAGAGACCCGATTAGGTTTTTCTTTTTTTCGTCTTATTTGGACTATATATCTTAGAAATGCGAAATTATAAAACTGTCCTCTTTAGGCTTTTCTTGCAAATGGACTGCAACCAATACGGTCGGAGGACAGTTTTATAATTTCGCATTTCTAGGATATATAGTCCAAATAAGACGAAAAAAAGAAAAACCTAACAGTCTCTGGTCTCTACTTCCTTTTGACTCTCATCGCTCTCGGAGGTAGCAGTTCTCCTCATCACTCACTCATTCACAGCCCACATCACCTCACACTCTGTGCCTCCGACTCTCTCTTCTCTCCGCCCACAAACAGAAGCTCACTTATAACGGCCCACCTAGTATCTCTCCCTTGCCTCTCTATATCTCGGTAAATTTCTATTTGATTTATCTTGTTCACCTTATTGGGTGGATATGCACTAGTCACCAAGATAATGAAGTTACTGGTTTACAGTCTTGCTTTTCAGTAAAATTGGAGAAACTAATTGTCCGATTACTGTTTAAATGTGAATTTTTGGAACTGAATGATAATACCTATCTTCAGTAGGAAGATTAGATTGATTAACTTGCACCCTTTAAACAGTAATTAATTTGGAATTTCATCAAAGGTCAAAGTTTCAATTTTTACTAGCAAGTAGTATTTTTCATTGTTAAAGGGACTGTAGAGTGTAGAAATTCAATCATCTCTGTTTAGGCCATTACAATTTTATCTATCTAGTTTTGTGAAATGGTGCTGTTGAGTTTCTTATGGTTAATTCGTGTAGTCTTGAAGTTTCTAGCTTCTATTGCATATATGGTTGTTAGATTAGGCGATTGTGTAGTAAAGGCTAAAAAACATTACAATCTTGTATGGTGATGCTTATTAAACTTTTCAATTTCATGGCATCCAATGCAACCTTAAACATAGTAAATTCAGAATAAGCAACGAATGAAGCATAGATATTCATCAAGCAACTAATAACACAACAAGATGTATGATAATACACACCAGAAAATATCTAAGTTGAAGATGCAAAAATTGCTAAAAAACCATTAACTAATGTAGCAATTGCCCGATCTTGATCTGATGGGACATCTAAATTACAAGATCGTGATTCATTCAATTTTATAGCATACCTATTCAAAGGCCCTCTGTACTTTATAGCTACTTCCAAAAGTTCATAAGTAGAATTCCATCTATGAGGCACATCATTATCAATATTTTTTTTAGGTAATTGCAAATCAATACAACAACGCACCCACAACTCATGTCTCTCATACGAAGAATTCATGCTTCGAACAACATTCACAATTTTATCAATAGATGAACCTAAAATAGATGAACCATCTTGCACAATCAAATTCAAAATATGTGCACAACAACGAACATGAAACAACTTTTTAGGCACAGAATCGATCATTAGATAATCCGGAAGAATACATGCTAGCACTTCATTATTTGACGCATTATCTAAAGAAATAGCAAATATTTTATCATGAATATGCCAAGCTAACAACTCTTCATATATATGACTTGCAAGTGACTCTCCTGTGTGCGGGTATTCAATCATCTTAAAGCATATTATTCTTTTATTCAAAACCCTTTCAGTATCAATAAAATGTGCACTAAGTGACATATAACCCATTTTTTTACGGGAAGACCAAACATCACTAGTCAAACTAATTTTTCCAGGAAAATTTCAAAATATCTCACAAGCTCTTCTTTATTCTCATTAAACTGAGCCATTACATCTCTTTTACATGTTGACGCTGAAATTCCTCGAAATTGGGGACAAAATGCTCGATTAATCATTCCATTAAAATCATGTTTTTCAACTAAGGTAAAAGGTGATTCAGATCTTATAACATAATCAACAATTATTTAGGATTTGGGTTATGCAAGTGAGGATTTCGTTTTCATGTCACTTTCATAGCTTGAATTATTGGTGCTCTGTTTCATTATCTTTATATTGCAGTACTACCCTTCAAATTTGATCTTCTATTTGGTGACTACTCGAGTAGAGTACCTTAACACGTCTGTCCCTTTTGTCTCTGTCTTTCTTCTTTCCGGGGAGGGAAAGTTCGAACTTCAAATCTCTTCTAAACTTGTGTCAACTCTGGGAAGAAGTTAGAACATCATTTTCCAATTGTCGAATTGTATCCAGCTTGCTAACCCAGGAGTTCAAGACTTTATTAGGGTCTATTACCTAACCATGAGGGTGACTGCTCTCGGACTGCTCTCGGTGATTGCTCTCGGTGAGATGGTGGTATCTTCGGTGAGCTAAAATCCAGCCCAATAGAAGCTTCCAAAATCTGGGCCGAAGCCCATAAACATGCAATCGTCACGGCGCCGTCCACTTTGACAGTTCAGAATTATACCACGCGCAAATGACAGCCGTTGATTTGAGCCATCGAACGATGCTTTCCCATTTCCAAGGGTCAGGTCACCTCAATATAAAGGCAACTTTGTTTACCCTCAAGAGTCGTCTCCACCACTCAAACCCTCACTCGTTCGCTTCGTTCTTCACTGGTCTTTGTCTTTCAGCATTTTCTGCCTAGAGCTCAAGGCGGAAACCCCCTCGCATCCATCATAACACTTTCAAAGCTTTCTTGATTGAACCATCAACTGTATAATAACTTTTCGTGTTATTATAACTCATAACACTCTCACACTCACCCTATCGATCTCACGCTTAGCCTCTCTCCCTCTCCGCCTCTCACACTCACCCTCGGGATTCACCATCTCACCGAGAGCAATCACCGAGAGCAGTCCGAGAGCAGTCACCCTCATGGTTAGGTAATAGACCCTAATAAAGTCTTGAACTCCTTGGTTAGCAAGCTGGATACAATTCGACAATTGGAAAATGATGTTCTAACTTCTTCCCAGAGTTGACACAAGTTTAGAAGAGATTTGAAGTTCGAACTTTCCCTCCCCGGAAAGAAGAAAGACAGAGACAAAAGGGACAGACGTGTTAAGGTACTCTACTCGAGTAGTCACCAAATAGAAGATCAAATTTGAAGGGTAGTACTGCAATATAAAGATAATGAAACAGAGCACCAATAATTCAAGCATGAAAACAAAATCCTCACTTGCATAACCCAAATCCTAAATAGTTAATGAGAAAGATAGCAGTATTGAATTGAGAAAACAATGAGAAGTTGTAACACATTATCCCTCCTGTGATTCATATTCAGTTAGAACATGCGTAGAAAACACGAGATACGCCAATTTTCCAGGAGTTCAAGACTTTATATGTGCTAAAATGCTAAATTGAGGACCCAGCAATCATAACATGGAATTTTTATATGCATGTGTCTAAGACAATGTGTATTGGTCAAAATATGCCAGTTAGTACTTAGTATCTCACGTCATTTCCTACATGAAAAGTTAGTACTTAGTATATACTTTCGTTTCCTTGTTAGCTAATTTACTTATTCATTCATGCAAAGAGCTGGAAAAAAATATCAATAGCTTCTGGGTGTGATACTATATCATGCTCAACCCAGAAATTTGACTGAGAAAATAAAGATCATGTGCCTTCGACACTTTGAAACCAGACAAGTCTTCAATTAAGCAGTTCATATCCATTTCAAATCAGTTTCAGAATTCCAGAACGCTTCATATACTCACAACAGATTATCATGAAAAACTAACAGCGGGGTTATAAAAAGCCATTGAGGATTGAGGATTTCATAAACTTCATATATATGCAGTCACAAACAGCCTTTTCCTGTAAACAATATAAAAATTGAGCATGACAGATGACTAACCTTATTTTCTTGGTTACAATCAAGCTTCAAAAATATGACAGTTCTTGATATTTTGGAGCTATAATCTTGCAAGGACCACACCTGCAGATCAAGATCAAACGATGAAATGAGCAATCAATAGTAAGAAAGTTTAAACCTCCAAAAATCAGAGCTAACATAACAATGAAATGATTTTAGGTGCTGTACTATCATGCATTACTTCTAATCTAGCCACTCCAAGATGTCAAACAGATATCCAACTTGCTTAGTATCACATATACTATGATACAGTTTCATGATTGGGGACTAATAGAGTCTCAATTATTCCAAAAGTGTATCCATTCTCTCTGATTCAGGCTAAGATAGATATCCCCTGTATCAAATACCTAACAAACTCAATCAAACCACTCGAAATCAAAGGCGTTTTCCAGAAGTTCACACAGCACAAGCAAATATCAAGTAGAACTGTAGAAGAAGCTGCCAGTCAAAAGTAACGAGGATAAGAGAGCAGAATTATTGTAATACTGATCAACTAACAAAGAGTCCAAGACCTCAACTACTTAAAAACCAAAGCTCTAATACTTCTGTCTTCCTATCTTTCATACAAAGAACAAACTACAGCACAAACTGACATACAGAGGTCCATGGCCTCCCAAGCTTAGATCCATGGCCACCCAACTCTTGGCTACAACCCAAAACACTACTAAGTACTAACTCTCACACCCAATTCTTCTCGAATTCAAAAACCCAATTCTTGTTTATTCAGAAATTCGAACTTAAAAGCAAAACCCCAAATTTTGCTGCTATATATTTGTTGTATGTTGATTGACGGAGGTAGAGAGAAAACAGCATGCAGCCTTACGTACGTAGCAGTCAATACAGTGCAATATGAGATTCCTCTTCGACCATATCAGTATTAGAGTTTGCTTCATCTTTTTTGGCATTATACTTTGTATTAGTTGTTTTAGTCTCTCCTTCATTTAGACAAATAATACATTCGTATCATTGTATATCGTAGACTCTTTGATCAGTGAGCGTATTTGAATATAATTAAGTTTTGGATTTGAGTGTGAAACACCTTGTAATCTCTTTTTATTATTTAGTGGAATCTCCTCACCGTTTTCATCCGTGGATGTAAGCTGATTTGAGTGAACCACGTAAATCTGTATTTATTATAAATTTTTTGTTTATCTATTCGTTAACATTTTGTATTATTCGAACCTTTTGCACGACAATTTCATGATTCAAGATCAAATTAGACCATCATTTTAACACAGATGACCGATTGTTGGTCATCACTTATACTTGTAATAACGAAGTCACTTCTTTGAAGAATTAAGATATTCACAAATAGTTTACTCAATCAATAGTTTAGCGAAAGCTAGTGATATACTAAACGAAATTAAAGTAAAAACGAACGAACTATCCACTGATCCACTGGAGCCAAATCTTCAAGAGCCAAAATCAATCAAGTCACTTGGTCAGAAAACAGTGACCCAAAACCAAATCTGGCAAAAACCTGAGGACCATAATGCAATTAACTCTATGAATACTTGAACCGGAGTCTGTGATGCCCAGCAGCATGGTTTCCAGCAACTGCCTTAGACCACCATGACCGCCGCCTCCACCCCCTCATGGAACACCCGCTTACGACAGCTGGCAAAACAACGCCTCTTCTCCGAATCCCTCACCGTTTACCGCCAGATGCTCCGCTCCGGACACCCACCCGACGCCTTCACTTTCCCCTTCGCCCTCACCCTCCCTCTCTCCGGGTCACTCCTCCACTGCCACGTCATCAAAACCGTCTGCGAGCCCGAACCGTTTGTCCAGACTTCTCTGATTTCCATGTACTGCAAGTGCCGATTGACTGACTATGCACGCCAGGTGTTCGACGAAAATCCCCACTCGAGGAAACTCACTGTTTGCTACAATGCCTTGATATCTGGGCACACATCGAATGCCAAGTTTCACGAGGCTGTTTCTTTGTTACTACGGATGAGGGAGGCCGATGTGGAGGTTGGTTTGGTGACAATGTTGGGATTGATTCCGGTGTGTGTGGCGCCGGAGCATTTGAGACTTGGGAAGTGTTTACATGGGTGGTGTGTGAAGTGTGGTTTGGACGATGATTTGGCTGTGGGAAATTGTTTTCTTACGATGTATGTGAAATGTGGGTCGGTGGAGGATGCGAGGAGAGTGTTTGATGCAATACCGGAAAAGGGTTTGATTACTTGGAACGCGATGATCTCCGGGTATGCGCAGCACGGCCTTGCTACTGAGGTTTTGAGTCTGTATAGGGAGATGGAATCTTGTGGTGTTTCACCTGACTCAGTGACACTTGTTGGTGTTCTTTCATCTTGCACGCATCTTGGCGTTCGCGGCGTTGGACATGAGGTTGAGAGGAGGATAGAGTCTTGTGGATTCGGTTCCAATCCCTTTGTGAAAAATGCGCTGATCAATGTGTATGCCAGATGTGGTAATCTGGTGAAGGCTCGTTCTATATTTGATGACATGCATGAGAAAAGTTTGATTTCTTGGACTGTGATTATCAGCGGGTATGGGATGCATGGTCATGGAGAGATTGCAGTGGAGCTCTTTAACAAAATGATCGCGACTGGAATCAGACCTGACAAGCCCATGTTTGTAACTGTTTTGTCTGCCTGTAGTCATGTTGGATTGACTGATGAGGGGTTGGAGTATTTCGCTGCAATGGAGAGAGATTATATGTTGCAGCCTGGTCCGGAGCATTATTCTTGTATCGTGGATCTTTTAGGCCGCACTGGTCGACTCAATGAAGCAAAGGAGCTTATTGATTCAATGCAGGTAAAGCCTGATGCAGGAGTATGGGGAGCTCTCTTGGGTGCCTATAAAATTCATAAAAATGTTGAACTAGCCGAGATAGCTTTTCAAAATGTCATTGAGCTCGAACCAACTAAAAGTGGTTATTATGTGTTGATGTCGAATATATACTCTGATGCAAATAATTTAGAGGGGGTTCTAAAGATTAGAGTAATGATGAAAGAGAAGCAGCTTAAAAAGGAGCCAGGGTGTAGCTATGTTGAGTGTAGAGGAAGGGTTCATGTTTTCTTGGCTGGAGATAGAAGGCATTCTCAGACAGGAGAAATATATTGCATACTGGATGAATTAGAAAGCATAGTGATGAAATCTGGTCTGCCCATTGAGAATGATGGAGGAAGAAAGAAAGAGCCACTGGTTGGTGTTGGTGTTCACAGTGAAAAATTGGCAATTGCATGTGGGCTCTTGAACACTGAACCTGGGACTGAGATTGTAGTGATAAAGAACCTGAGGGTTTGTGGAGCCTGTCACTTGTTTCTGAAGTCGATAAGCAAGATCGTGAATCGTCAGTTTGTTGTCAGAGATATGTTCTTGTAAAGACTACTGGTGATGCTGATTCCAGGGTTTTTCCAATCCACAAGTTCTGGCGAAAAAAGGTATTTCCAAGTCTTCTCCAGCCTGCTGCAAATTTTGCATAAGACTTCAGTGGGAATATTTAGGAAACTGATTCTGAAGCAAGGAAACAGTTGGTGAAACCCGGTTACTGAAAACCGAGCACAGGAGTTGCTGTAGGCTCCTTTGCATCTAATCCCCATTGGTTTTGTCTTTGGCATTTTCTACAGGGCTTCTAGCTCCTCTTTGGCGGGAGACGACGAACTCCTACTTCCATCAGATTGGCAGAAAGCATCTTTTTGTGCAGCTTTAATTATCAATGAATTATTCTTTCACACTTGCCAAAGCAAGTTTATACTCGCAAATGTTTAGACTGTTGTAAAATCTTGAAGATGTTTTTCATAATCTGAGACTTTGCATTGTGTTTAAGAAGGGAAAAAAGGCGCTATTCTACATTTCTTCATCATACAAGACAACAATATGGGTGCACTGCCCTAAAGAAAAAGAATTTTCCTATGAATTGATTATATATGGCCTGATCTCATATCTTGTTCCAAATGAATGATATTACAAACATTTACAATCAATAATATGCCAATCCACCTATTGGTACAACTTGCTTAGTTCCTAAAACAGATTCATCTTCAACTAGCGGAATGGTTCTTTGTGCAGTCAATTTTATGGGAACATCTTTATTGCCTGCAAATAATAAAATATAACTATGACCACTTTAGAGACCATTTCACGATATATAGTAACAAGCTTTTTTTTTTTGGTTTCACCCTCTGATGTATTTTGTTTCTCCATCGAAAAAATTAACAAGTTCTCAAAGGACAAAATATCATAAAAGATTGAACAACAGATTATATAAAGATAAAGAAGGCTACCATCAAGGGTGTTATGGTTTTCCATGCAAATTGCTGCATAATGGGAACCAGCCAACTCTAAAAGCAAAAATCGGCAATTGCTTGTAATATTCTTGGAGCCAAGAGAGTCGACACTTATTTCGGAAATCTAGCACAAAAAGGAAATTAGAGGGCATCCAAAATATCTCGTTTGACAATGTCCAATGGCATATTGATCTACAGTCTACCATGGTACCTATACATCAAAATTCTTGCTCATCTCAAAGCCAAATTATAGCCAACTAAACAAGCATCAGTTGTGTTTAACTGTTCAGTCCATGTCAAGTATTATTAGTCCATACCTCAGATTCAATGTCCCCAGAAATGCCCCTCTTAGCTGCAGTATTCAATCGAATGGTAAAGGTTTTAAAAGGTGAACCAGAGAAGCCCCTCCCTAATGCTTTTACATATGCCTCCTGAAATTGAGATCCATGTTAATAACAGATAGAACTTCAAAATGCCATAAACACACAATCACAGAGTTCAATTAAGAGAGGTGCTTTTCCCATGCATTATAGACATTTTTTCTCAAAGAACACCTCTTTATTTAAAGGATATAGAGCGCGAACATGCTTGCACACTTCTTTTCTGGATCATTAGAAAATTATCAGTAATCAAGTCAAACTTCTAAAATGCAAAACCTCCATTTTATCTATGCATATAATCATATTCAATTGCAAGGTTAATACAACAACTTTAAGTAGCATCAATCTATCTAAAGAAACTCAAAAAAAATATAGGTAGGGTCTGACTCTTACAGTTCAGAACTTTGCATATTCACCCACAAAATTGCATAAATTATGTGGTCAAGTGATATTGGACTTCATAAAACTCTTCAGATCTATTAAAGACTAACTTGATGCATTATCAAGGTTCAAGTAAAAAAACACACCTTAAGAGTCCATAGTTTTATGAACTGTTGACGCTGAATTTCAACATCTGTTATAGAGGTTAAATGTTCCACTTCATGAGAAGAGAAGTACCGTCTGGCAAAAGCTAAAATATGATGCTTCAACTTTCGTTGCTTCTCTTCCACATCAATACCAATCTGAAAATAGAGAATTCAAATCACATCAGCTTAAACTGTTATCTCTACACCAACAATACTTGCATATCGTATATGTATTTACATTATCCACACATAAGAGTCAATGAGCCTCAAGGATACTTACTGGTGAATCAACAGTCACTCCACAAGCTATCAAGTTAGAAGTGTGTGAGATGTTGAAATGCAATGCTGGTGGCTCCCAGTCATCTATAATTTGCCAATCTACCTACTCAAACATGTTTTAGGAAAGATTAACATTTGCGCTTAAAAGATGCAAAGAACTCCAAAAACATAAAGACAACAAAAGTCACGGATCAAACATACCTCAGGTTTCCCATAACCGTTCTTCTTGAAGTTCAATGCTCTTGGTGAAACTCTATTGTTCGTCTGCTCTAGTATTAAACAATAGAGCTTAGATATCTACATAAGTCTTAAACCACATAGACAACAAGATAATATTTTCATGTTTAACTTGCAAATTTCAAAACGAGAAGCACCTACATATCTAGCAACAGTGGTCCGAACCAACGCTCGGGCAAGCAAGGCTCTTTTCTGGAGCTCATCACCGCGCATTCGGAACACATTTTGCTTCTCACAGGGTGACAGAAGCTCATAATACCGTTTCAAAAGAGTTTCACTCTTCACTTCCTCAGGTAAAACATACCACAAATGACTTTCCCTACAAAACCCAATATTTCTTACATGAAAATCCAATATCAAATTCATCTAAAATACTAGATGAACTTGTGATGCAGTTAGATCCATACATTCGAGTGGGAAGTTGAACAGGTAGCATGGTTGAGGAGGCAGAGCATATATATCTTTGAAGGCCATGAATATTCATTCTCAAATAGGGTCTGGATCGGAATAAAAACATGCATACTACCAATCTACGACCACTTTTACGCAATTCTGTCAATGGAAAGCATCAAGATTTTTGAGACAAACTCCATAAAGCTACAGACTTAAACATGAAAAGGAAGAAATTCCGAACATGGGAGATTTCAAATTTTCGATTGGGAACTGAAACTCAAGCTTCACAGTGAATCAGAACATGACCTGTAATGTTTACAAACTAGATAAGCTCGGAAGCCTAGAAAGAAGAGAACTGAGTACGAAAAAAGAAGCAAGATTCTACCTTTAGAACTAACGAGAGAGAGTAGCTCCGTCGATAAAAGCAATACGGAGGAAGCTGGAAGTTGTAAACTTGGAACTGTCAAAACGCTTTGCCTGTCAGATTAGAGTTTACTTATATCGTCTATCTATTTAAGTCTAAATAAAGTGATAATTAATATATAAATAAACAATATTAAAATAAATTATTGTTTAAAAATTTATATTAATAAAATAATATATAATATATACACTAAATAATTTACCTCTTGAGAATGTTGAAGAAGAAATGAAAATCCTCTGCTCATCCAAATCCTCAACACAAACTTGTTTGATTGTAGCTTTCTGTTGCCTTTTGCTTCGAATTCGTTTAGGGTTCGACACCGTGTTTAGGGATTTGAAAGGGTTTTGGTGCAGGGGAGGGAGGGGGTTTAGGGTTGAGGTCGACGGGGATTTAGGGTGTTTAGGGTTCGGGTTTCTGGAATTGAATCTGGGTTTTTTGTGTTTTGGGGCTCGAAGATGATTAGAGACGAAATGAACCAAACGAAATGGAAAGAAGAAGAAAGAAACTGTGAACCTGGAATTATAAATCCAACGAGGCGATGTATGTTGACATCCTCATCGCTTCGTCTACATACGAGGCGACGTATGTTGACATCTTCGTTGCTTCCTCTACATACGAGGTGACGCATATTGCCATCTTCGTCGCTTCCTTTACATACGAGGCGACGTATATTGCCATTCTTCGTCGCCTCGTAGCTAGTCATTTTGTGTTATTTTTTACAAATTCAAAAGTTATTTAATTTTTTAACGCTTACATAAATTATGCTTTAAAGAAAATACGAATTTAGGTTTCTATGTCATTAATAATATTAGTTTAATCGTCCTCGTCCTCGTCCTCGTCCTCGTCCTCGTCTCCTTCTTCGTCCAAAAGTAGTTGAAAATCTGGGTAAAATTGTATCACCGTCGGAGTGTCCTCTTGGTAAGGCTCGAATATACGATCTCCTGTACGCGATATGTTTTCATCTATGGCAAGTACGTCAGCGCTGTAGACATTGCGGTGCGACATTTCTTGTACTACCTTCCAAGAACCACCAGCCTTTGGATCGTCTATGTAGAATACCTGTTTTGCTTTGGTTGCAATTATGAAGGGTGAATCCTCATAGTAACTGTTGTTTGTATTCACTGATATCAGTCCATGATCTTTTATAACGGTGTCAAGATCTTCAGGGTCCTCGGAGTTGTGCCATGTGCACTTAAACAACACCACTGGCATACGGCCTGCATATAATACTTCGACCACGTAGTTAACATGGCCGTAGAACTTGGATGAACCCATGTCTATCATGACACCGCTGTTTTGAGTCACGGTTGTTTGATCTCTATCAAACGATGTGAACTTGACACCGTTCACATAACACGACTTATAAACCCGACATTGCTGAGGTCCTTGAGCTAATGACTTTATTCCTGCAACCAAGCTCGGGTCCGAGTTTTTTTCTTTAAGGGACACCTGAGAGATAAGTGTTAAGAGAAGTTAAAGATAAGTGTTATAAACCCTCAAAGAACCTTACAAGAATTAATAGGCATATGTACCCATGTTAAGAACCATCGAAGAAAACTCCTCCGACGACGAAGCTCGTCGAAATCTTCACCATTTTTAGCCTCGAACCTTCTGAGATGTTCTTCTAGGTAAGGTTTGACTTCGTCTGTTTCCACCAAGACTTGCCAGTGAGCCTCAGCAGTCTCTGCCTGAGTCAACCTGAACTGGCAACGAGTCTCGATAATATCTGGTCTTACTAAGAGTGAAACACAGCTGATATTCCACCCAGCTATGGAAGTGTCGATATCTTCGTTGTCCATCCGTCTGAGATAAGACTTACAATACGTCACCGACTCATGTACGAGGTACTGTTCAGCAATACTACCTTCCGGGTAACGTGTATTCCTCATTGACTTTTTATATTTTCCTAATTGCCTGCAAAAACACCACTCAAGATTAGTACAATATTTTCCTAATTGCCGACATATTACATAACGAACATAATATTAGCAAGAACAAAACATTTTACCTTTCAATTGGATACATCCATGTATAGTGTACTGGACCTGTAAGGAATACTTGTTCGGGCAGATGAACCATGAGATGAACCATAGATGTAAAAAAATGTGGAGGAAATATGAGCTCCAAATTGCAGAGAATCATCACTATCTCAGTTTCCATGTCACGCACAACCTCCTTCTTAAGCTCCCTACTGCATAGTTGACGAAACCAATTTGACAGTGCTATCAATGGCTTCACAACGTTTTCTGGCAGGAACCCTCTGATAACCACAGGAAGAAGACGTTGAAGCAAGACATGGCAATCATGTGTCTTCAATCCATAAAACTGTGACGGGAAACTTACTTTCACCTTACTTCTCAAACTACCTGCATAACCAAGAGGATACTTAACATCCCTGAACCACTGGAACACATCTTCTAGATCATCCTTTTTAACTAAAAATGGTGCATGAGGAACTTTCGCCGTACCCAAGTCACCCGCTCTTTGCCACTGGTTTTTTCGCACATTCCTCTTCTTCAAAGCAGCGCGAGCTTTTGGACCATCCTTAGACTTCTTATCAATCGCAAAAATGGTTCCAAGGATGTTGTCACACACATTTTTTTTCAATGTGCATGACATCTAAGCAATGTCTGATCTTCAATGATGACCAATACGGCAGCTTCCAAAATATGTTTTCGTGAGTCCAACACTGTCTGTTATTCGGATTGTACGGCACCTTCAAGTCTTCATGTTGGCTAAGAATAGGGTAAACGTGTGACCTAACGTCCTCCAAAATTTCATCTCCACTCTTACGATAGGGTCTTCCGCCAAACTCCTCATTCCCGTTAAATGCCTTGCTCAATCTCCAAGGGTGATCTTGGTGGAGCCATTTTCGATGACCTTCATAAACTATCCTCCCACATATATGCTCTGAAGTTAGCTCATCTAGACAGATTGGACATGCCTTGTACGCTTTCACAGTTGACCCCGCAAGCATCCCTAAACCTGGAAAGTCGCTAATAGTCCATATTACCGCTGCCTTCATCAAGAATACCTCATTGTCTACTCGATCAAAAGTATGGACTCCAACGACCCATAAATGTATTAGCTCCTCGATCATCGGCTCAATGAGTACACTAAGGCACTTTCCGGGAGATTTAGGGCCTGGAATCAACACTGATAACATGTTATATTCCTTCTTCATGCACATTGATGGTGGTAGATTGTACGGCATCACAACAACGGGCCATGTACTATGCAAAGTTCCCATTGTTCCGAATGGATTGAAACCGTCTGTTGCTACTCCAAGGCGCACATTCCTGCAGTCCCGTGCAAAACCTGGAAAAGTTTTGTCAAAATGTTGAAACGCTTCTCCATCAGCTGGGTGGCTGAGGCTACCAGCCACGCATATCCGCTCCCCCAGCCATCGCATATGCTTGGCAGTGTGTGGGGACATAAACAAACGCTTCAACCTTGGTGTTAGAGGGAAGTTACGAATTATTTTTTTGGGAATATCATTTGTATATGGCTTATATCTTTCAGAATAACACACTGGACAAATCGTCTCGTTTACAAGCGCCCCCCCTGAACAACACACAGTTAAACTCACACGCATCAATTCTTTCGTAACCCAGTGAAAGATCACTCAAGATTTTTTTTATTCTCGAGTATGAACAGGGGAATGTGTGCCCTTTAGGAAGAAGTTTATTAATGTAAATACATAAAGAGTCAACACTTGTGTCCGACCATCCATTTTCATTTTTCATTTCCATTGCATCTAATATGGCACTCAAAACAGTTTCCTCACTGCCTTCATATAATGGGGTCTGTGACTCCTTCAATAATCTATCGTACTTTTCATAATCATCGTCTACCATGTCATTGAAGTTCATGCCCGAATTATCTTCCACTAATTGTTGGGGTGCATCTGCATGGTATCCAGGATAATAGGGATATGCATCATGTAGAATCTCTAACTGCGGGTTCACTGAAGGACCGGCACCACTAGAAGGACCGACTCTGGATTGAAGCCACTATCTTCGTTGACTGAGCATTGTCGGTTCAGCAGAAACTTCCCCGTGAAGGTGCCAGACAGTATAATCCGGACTCAAACCACTGTGTGATAAGTGATGATACATGACATCCATAGTAACTTTGAACGGACCGTTCTTACAACGTTTGCACGGGCAGAAGTGATAATCGGCTCTGTTACTATGTCGCCGGGCAAAATTCATGAACTCGAATATGCCTATGATGTACCTTGGATCAGCATGATGATATGTCATCCAAGTTTTGTCTGGGCGTCCGTCCATGTTTCCTGTCAACATAAACAATCAATATAAACAAAGTTACCACGCCACAGTTGCGATTCAACCAAAACTCCACACTTCTTCGCCTTATGCCTCCGGGTTGGGTCCTATCCCCTTCAGGGGAACACGACATTTGTCAACGCTTTTGCACCCATGCGTTTCACCTCCAGTTTAGGGAAATTTCGGCAGCATCTCCCTACAGTTCCCCGAGTGCACACATATCTAAACAACCTAATTTGTACTCGGGGAACATTGAAAGGAGACACTGTCGAAACCATATCCCAAAACTGAAACTGAAATCACACGAATAGCAAAAGGATCAACAAAGTCATGTTCACCTAAAGTGTCCAAAAATGGGACAATTCGAGAATCAACAACTCAACTCGATCAACTAGATGAGTTGTTGATTCTCAAATGGGAGTTCTAAGTTGATAAACACCACAATTATATATAACCATACGCTCGATTTCATGATTAACACTAATAACACTACTAATTAAAGCTCGAATACACCTAATCTACACTAATCATCAATTAATTTCACTAAATTTAACCAAATTTCAAACATTAATCATGAACCCATAACATGATTTATCACAATTCAATGATTCAAACACTAAAACTACAACATAAGACCAAATTCAATTCAATTTCAAAATTTCACATCACCTTCAATTTCACTTCTAATCATCAATAAATTTCACTAAACTTAACCAAATTTCAAACATTATTCATGAACCCATAACATGATTTACCACAATTCAATGATTCAAACACTAAAACTACAACATAACACCAAATTCAATTCAACTTCAAACATTTCACCAAAACTTCAATTTCACTTCTAATTTAACATATTATGGTCATAAAGAGGGTTAAAGAGATACAAATCAAACTAATCTTACTCAAGAATCAAATCAATGGCAAGAACAACCTTCTTTCTCAATTTCCTCAAATTTCTCCCAAAATCGCACAAGAACAGCTCCAGAACGCGAATGAACTGTTTTTCTAAAATTCTAACTTTATGAACGGTTTGACTTTAAGAAGAATAGTAGATCCAGATTTAAAAAAAAACGAGGCGACGTAGATTCGCCTCGATTTTCTTCGAAGCGACCAAACTCATCTTCGTCGCTTCGAATAAAATCAAGACGACGTATATTGATCAATCTACGTCGCCTCGATTTTATTCGAAGCGACGAAGATTAGTTTGGTCGCTTCGAATGAAAAAGTAGTCGCCTTATTTTATTGAAGCGACTAAGATCAATCTACGTCGCCTCAGTTTGTTGAAGCGACGTACTTTTTATCAAAGGCAATATACGTCGCCTCATTGAAAATCGGAGCGACGTAGAAATGTAACTACGTCGCCCCGATTCTCTCCTCCAGTAGTGTAACCCTAGTTACACCGGAAGACACGTACATATTTACATTCCCATCGCTCATGCATAGTCATAGAACCGAGTACCCCCCTTAATTTACATTAGTGTTATTAGCAACCTCAAAACTGCACTGCACCAGTCACTTGCGCCATTCTTCACCTTCCACACAAACCCTCAGCTTATTACTAAACCACTGACCACAATCGACCCTGGTGGTTTGGTCCCTCCACCAAAAACTCGCTGTCTTGCTTCTTAAAGATGCGGTCAACATCTCTCACCGGAACACCGAACGCCAGCTCTTTGGCCTCCCTCTCGAACTGACTCACCACATTGTTCTTCCCTGTCAGAGGGAACCTCACATTGTCTTTCGCATTCACCTCGAAACAAACCACCAGTAGGTTACTGTTCTTCGAAGCAATCACCGCCAGCGGATGACCGGCCGGCGCAACAAAAACGGTACCACTTCTCAGGTCTCCTCTCACATTCTGGTAACTAGGGCTGCTAGTCCTCTGCTGCTGCTGCTGTTGTTGTTGTTGGGACGCAATGTGGGGACATGCCATCTCGAAACAGCCTTCACCGTCCAAGACGAAGGCGATCTTGGTGGCCCTGGAGTTGAAGAAAGGTGCTGTCATGGACCCTCGGGTGATGTTGGCAAAGGAAATTTGGAGGTTGAGGTCCTCGAGCTGCCTGTAGTCTTTGAACTCAGTTTCGAAGAGGCGGCCGTGGCGGTTGGACTGAGAAGGGCGCTTCTTGAAGAGGTTAAACGGAGACAATGATCTGGATGATAACATTGGATGGTCGCCCTGGAAAGGCCAGAATGTTTCGCGGTCCTCGCCGGTCTGGTGGCTCATCTTATCAATTTGGTCTCTGGAGGCTCTTATTATGCTGCCTTGCTTTTGCTGCCCGAATAGCCTCCTCAGCTCCTCTGAATCGGTCTTGAAAGCCGCTTGAAGTACCTCAGGACTAAATGATTTGAAGAATGATTCCGGGTACTCACCGCCTCCCTGGTAAAAGGTCTGCAACAAAAGTAGAACAACATTTATAGTGTTACACATTGACCCGATTGTTGTAAAAGGAAGGGCGCGCAGCAAGCGTATGTACCTCAAATTGATCAGGAAGAGAAACTGGGCGGAGGAGTTTGATAATAAAGAGCTTCTCATTCTCGTCTCTGTTAATCATATAAACAGGGGTACCTGCTGGAATCCTCATAATATCTCCACGTTCAAGGTTATGGCTCTCTCGCTTCTCCCCTATCACCATTGTAATGGTTGGTCTTCCTTCATGAATTTTCAAAAATAGTGAAGTTAATTAAACAGAGCAAAGAGTATTTTGGAGAAAATGAAAAGATAAGTTGAAAACAGAGCAAAGGGGATGAAAATTAGTTACCTTGGAAGACGAAGAGAACAGTGTCAGCATCAAAATGGTGTGGAGCTACGAAAGAGTGAGGCTTGGTGGTAAGAACGCCAATCCGGAAGTTCTCAATGCCGCGGAGAAGTTTGGATTTGTCAGTGAACTTCTGCAGCACCTGAGCTCTGCCTTGCTCTGTTTCAACTATGGTATCGAAATCCTCATCTTCGAACCAAGTAGGGATTCTGGTTCTGCTGTTGCTCTTGATCTTGATCATACCTATAGAAACTGGTGCCTCCTTCTCCACTACCTTCTCTCCTTTGTTGCCTCTCTCTATCCCTCTTCTGTTTGATGTAGTCGTCGCATCGCTGCTCGCAGCGTTGCCTATCTTGATCGCCGAATCCTCGCTGGTGTTTACACTGGTGCTTGCACTGCCTCAGCTCCAGGTCTTTCTCAGTGTAGTCCTGAGTCGCACTCACAGCTATAACAACACAGAAGAGCAGTAATGCCAAACCAAGCTTGCTTTTCAACTCCATGGTTTTCTGTTTCTACTCAATTGCTTGACGAAGATGATGATCATGGAGACGCTCCGTTATATACTTGGGCCAAATGTGGATGAGGAGGAGGGTTGAAGCCATGCACGGTGACGAGTGACCAATTCACGTGTCACTCTTCGGTGTTTGACGATGAACATTATCGTCTCCAATATTCCATTGCCTGCTGCCAAACCAGAGACAGCTTCACATAAAAGATATGTCATTTTGGCTTTTACATTAGTTGTCTAGTAGCTACTTAATTGGGAAGGACAAACTCAAAGGTAGGCGTTTGCGGTTTTGATCAGCATGCTTAAAGGGTTGGGAGAGCTGTGTCTATCTCATAAGAGTTCGCAATGTACGGATAGTGAGCAGTGAAAGTACGTATAGTACGGACTAGCAAACAATTCCCATGTTGGCGGTACACTATTACAAAAGAGAAAAAGTTCAGTAAATATAATTTCCATTAATTGGCGTAAGATGAGTCATGACGATGAATCTTACATAGTAGTGATAGTAGTGATAGTACACAAACTACGAAGAATCTGGATGAAACAAATTGAAGCGCCTGAACCACGTATTCACATTGAAACCAAAAAAATCAAAACCCTTCGCACTATTATTGATGCGTGAACAGAGTAAATCACTCTGGTTGTAACTCGTAACTCGCAAGTGAATTATGGCATTCAAATTAAGACATTACCAGGGCAACTTAGCTATCGAGCCATGTGGTTTTTACAATAGTCCAAAGACATAACGAACTAAAGCAAAAATTCATTACAAAATAAATTTTCGCCAAAACTAATATGCCTCACCCCCTTTTCCTTTTCATGCAAAATTATTCGTCTGACCTCCCATGACATCAAAGCTGTCTCAAAGTTCAGGCATTCCCTTCCCTGTTTTGGCATCATAAGTCTTCTCCAGCACAAAATTCATAGGAGTATCCTTGGGGCCAGCTGAACCAAAGTTGAGCACAGAAATTTCAGCACAGAAGTAGCCGAGATTTTAATGTTTTCAAGTACCAACATAACATTAAAGTTTTTTTTTTTGAACTGACATTAAAGATTTAAGATCACAGGAGTGCAGATAAGTACCAACAGTAGGTCTTGGAGTAGTCCTTATCTTTAAGATCTCCGGACGAGGGATTATAGATCCTGATGCTCCTGTACCTCTTGCTACTCTAACTTTGGTTCCATCCTCGAGATATTTAACCCCGACCTTGCAAGGCCTCCTGTGGAAAAATAAAAAAAATAAAAATCACCACACTGATATTAGGTGTAAAGCAAGGAAAAAAACCGCTCAACAGTTTCCATACCCTGTTACTGGATCAACAACTTGCACATTTGAGGCATGAAGTGGGGCTTCAACAGTAAATATCCCACCTTCATGACCTTGGCCTTGCTTGATATGTTTCTTTACCTGCAAAGGCAAAGTACGTGTTCATGAACACATAGGATTCATAGGTATACCCACACTAGCATTGGAACAAAATAGCTTAAAATCGTATGGTTTCAAATACTGGATGGTAAAGTTCCTGTTTTTATCGTTTCCTATATTTAAAACTACATTGTTCCCACCCTAGTTGGAATGGTCTTAGACCTGAAGTCTAAACCTTTGGATACTTTCATCAAGATGGGTCTAAGATAAGAATCAAATAGACGATCCACATACATTTCATTAGTAAAATGAAAGTTCGAAGAGTTAAACAATATTACACATGCGACAGATAACCAATGATATATATAGACTATCAAGTATCAACCAATCAGAATGACTGATTCCTGTTGCTGAATGGAATAATAAAAATGATTGAATTCCAAACTCTCCCATCATATACTGTTATGATAGTGAAACAGAATTTGAGTTGCTCCAAAACAGCTGTAAGACAATATAAAATTAAATCAAGAATATACCAATAATAAAGTAAGACTGATACCAGATTTTTGCCCTCCACAATTACACGATTCTGAGAGCGAACAACTCGCTTAATGATTCCTGTCTCGCCCTTGTCTTTGCCTCTTATGATCATCACCTGCAAATGTGATTGGAACACAGTTGATTTACTATTATAGAAAAAGATAACAGGCAGAGAAGGAAAATCTAAATGGCCCTCACATTGTCTCCTCTAAGAATCTTCCAGTGCCTAATAAGTTTCTCAGCAGCTTTCCAACCCATTTGATATGAAATCTACTATCTGCAGAATCCATGCACAAATATTAACACCAAAACAATGTAATATCTCATAGTTGATTAGCTTCACTTCAATTGCCATAGATAATTGAAGTGAATCTACTATCTGCTCAAATAATTGAAATGAATCTACCATCTTCACCTCACTTCTTTTCAAAGTTGAAATGAAATATAATATCTACAGAATCCATGCACAAACATTAAGACAAAAAAGAAGAAAAAAGTAACAATGTATTATATCATAGTCGATTAACTTAAATTCAATTCTCATAGATATTAACAGCTAACAAGCCTAAATACTTGCTTAATTTTCTATCCAGTAATAAAGCCATTATATCATATCAATACAGGGGTTCACCATATCGTAAGTGAGATACACAATAGCTATCACATCCGGATGTGGTGCAAAAGGTGTATGTCATTTCAGTCTGTAGGGAATTTGTGTTTTCTTACTTGATACTATCAAGACTTGCCTCATAATGGTAACAACAGCAACCATTGAACTTTAGTGAATGAATCATAAAAATAAAAAAATATGTTATGGGAATAAGCAAACCAGTAACCAAATGTGCTCTATGGCAATGTGCTCATAGTCGAGAGGCACCTCACACTGAAATTTAAAAATGGGACATTCCTAAAACCAAAAACTCACAAATGAGATTCCCATAATCTCATACTCCAGATGCACCTCATCTCACGAATAGAAGTACCTAAAAACCCTAAACCTAATTGACAAAGGGCATCCCCACATGCTTGCAACAAAACTTTAACTGATTCTCAACCAAGAAACAAAATTTTAAGACTATTTAGTTGGGGTTTACTAACCAGTAATGGTTTACTCTCATAAAACATAGTTGGGCTTCAGAACTTTTTATGTCGCCCCTATATATGTAAGCGGGAGTGCCTCGAAAGCATTTCATCCCGAGTTTCTTATATCTTTCAGATGATATATCTGACATTGTTTTAGATATGTCATGGGCCTCCTCCATTTGAGCAACCAATAAATCAACTATGAACTAATAAGCATAACCATACAAGATCGTAATGTTTTTCAGCCTTTACTACACAATCGCCTAATCTAACAACCATATATGCAATAGAAGCTAGAAACTTCAAGACTACGCGCGAATTAACCATAAGAAACTCCACAGCACCATTTCACAAAACTAGATAGATAAAATTGTAATGGCCTAAACAGAGATGATTGAATTTCTACACTTTACATTCCCTTTAACAATGAAAAATACTACCTACTACTCGTAAAAATTGAAACTTTGACCTTCTTTGATAAAATCCCAAATTAATTAGTGTTTAAAGACTAAGTTAATCAATCTTCCTACTGAAGATAGGTACTATCATTCAGTTCCAAAAATTCACATTTAAACAGTAATCGAAAAATTAGTTTCTCCAATTTTACTGAAAAGCAAGACTGCAAACCAGTAACTTCATTATTTTGGTGACTAGTGCATTACCGAGAGAAAGAAAGGCAAGGGAGAGATACCAGGTGGGCCGTTATAAGTGAGCTTCTGGTTGTGGGCGGAGAGAAGAGAGAGTCGGAGGCACAGAGTGTGAGGTGATGTGGGCTGTGAATGAGTGAGTGATGAGGAGAACTGCTACCTCCGAGAGCGATGAGAGTCTCAAAAGAAAGTAGAGACTAGAGACCCGATTAGGTTTTTCTTTTTTTCGTCTTATTTGGACTATATATCTTAGAAATGCGAAATTATAAAACTGTCCTCTTTAGGCTTTTCTTGCAAATGGACTGCAACCAATACGGTCGGAGGACAGTTTTATAATTTCGCATTTCTAGGATATATAGTCCAAATAAGACGAAAAAAAGAAAAACCTAACAGTCTCTGGTCTCTACTTCCTTTTGACTCTCATCGCTCTCGGAGGTAGCAGTTCTCCTCATCACTCACTCATTCACAGCCCACATCACCTCACACTCTGTGCCTCCGACTCTCTCTTCTCTCCGCCCACAAACAGAAGCTCACTTATAACGGCCCACCTAGTATCTCTCCCTTGCCTCTCTATATCTCGGTAAATTTCTATTTGATTTATCTTGTTCACCTTATTGGGTGGATATGCACTAGTCACCAAGATAATGAAGTTACTGGTTTACAGTCTTGCTTTTCAGTAAAATTGGAGAAACTAATTGTCCGATTACTGTTTAAATGTGAATTTTTGGAACTGAATGATAATACCTATCTTCAGTAGGAAGATTAGATTGATTAACTTGCACCCTTTAAACAGTAATTAATTTGGAATTTCATCAAAGGTCAAAGTTTCAATTTTTACTAGCAAGTAGTATTTTTCATTGTTAAAGGGACTGTAGAGTGTAGAAATTCAATCATCTCTGTTTAGGCCATTACAATTTTATCTATCTAGTTTTGTGAAATGGTGCTGTTGAGTTTCTTATGGTTAATTCGTGTAGTCTTGAAGTTTCTAGCTTCTATTGCATATATGGTTGTTAGATTAGGCGATTGTGTAGTAAAGGCTAAAAAACATTACAATCTTGTATGGTGATGCTTATTAAACTTTTCAATTTCATGGCATCCAATGCAACCTTAAACATAGTAAATTCAGAATAAGCAACGAATGAAGCATAGATATTCATCAAGCAACTAATAACACAACAAGATGTATGATAATACACACCAGAAAATATCTAAGTTGAAGATGCAAAAATTGCTAAAAAACCATTAACTAATGTAGCAATTGCCCGATCTTGATCTGATGGGACATCTAAATTACAAGATCGTGATTCATTCAATTTTATAGCATACCTATTCAAAGGCCCTCTGTACTTTATAGCTACTTCCAAAAGTTCATAAGTAGAATTCCATCTATGAGGCACATCATTATCAATATTTTTTTTAGGTAATTGCAAATCAATACAACAACGCACCCACAACTCATGTCTCTCATACGAAGAATTCATGCTTCGAACAACATTCACAATTTTATCAATAGATGAACCTAAAATAGATGAACCATCTTGCACAATCAAATTCAAAATATGTGCACAACAACGAACATGAAACAACTTTTTAGGCACAGAATCGATCATTAGATAATCCGGAAGAATACATGCTAGCACTTCATTATTTGACGCATTATCTAAAGAAATAGCAAATATTTTATCATGAATATGCCAAGCTAACAACTCTTCATATATATGACTTGCAAGTGACTCTCCTGTGTGCGGGTATTCAATCATCTTAAAGCATATTATTCTTTTATTCAAAACCCTTTCAGTATCAATAAAATGTGCACTAAGTGACATATAACCCATTTTTTTACGGGAAGACCAAACATCACTAGTCAAACTAATTTTTCCAGGAAAATTTTCAAAATATCTCACAAGCTCTTCTTTATTCTCATTAAACTGAGCCATTACATCTCTTTTACATGTTGACGCTGAAATTCCTCGAAATTGGGGACAAAATGCTCGATTAATCATTCCATTAAAATCATGTTTTTCAACTAAGGTAAAAGGTGATTCAGATCTTATAACATAATCAACAATTATTTAGGATTTGGGTTATGCAAGTGAGGATTTCGTTTTCATGTCACTTTCATAGCTTGAATTATTGGTGCTCTGTTTCATTATCTTTATATTGCAGTACTACCCTTCAAATTTGATCTTCTATTTGGTGACTACTCGAGTAGAGTACCTTAACACGTCTGTCCCTTTTGTCTCTGTCTTTCTTCTTTCCGGGGAGGGAAAGTTCGAACTTCAAATCTCTTCTAAACTTGTGTCAACTCTGGGAAGAAGTTAGAACATCATTTTCCAATTGTCGAATTGTATCCAGCTTGCTAACCCAGGAGTTCAAGACTTTATTAGGGTCTATTACCTAACCATGAGGGTGACTGCTCTCGGACTGCTCTCGGTGATTGCTCTCGGTGAGATGGTGGTATCTTCGGTGAGCTAAAATCCAGCCCAATAGAAGCTTCCAAAATCTGGGCCGAAGCCCATAAACATGCAATCGTCACGGCGCCGTCCACTTTGACAGTTCAGAATTATACCACGCGCAAATGACAGCCGTTGATTTGAGCCATCGAACGATGCTTTCCCATTTCCAAGGGTCAGGTCACCTCAATATAAAGGCAACTTTGTTTACCCTCAAGAGTCGTCTCCACCACTCAAACCCTCACTCGTTCGCTTCGTTCTTCACTGGTCTTTGTCTTTCAGCATTTTCTGCCTAGAGCTCAAGGCGGAAACCCCCTCGCATCCATCATAACACTTTCAAAGCTTTCTTGATTGAACCATCAACTGTATAATAACTTTTCGTGTTATTATAACTCATAACACTCTCACACTCACCCTATTGATCTCACGCTTAGCCTCTCTCCCTCTCCGCCTCTCACACTCACCCTCGGGATTCACCATCTCACCGAGAGCAATCACCGAGAGCAGTCCGAGAGCAGTCACCCTCATGGTTAGGTAATAGACCCTAATAAAGTCTTGAACTCTTGGGTTAGCAAGCTGGATACAATTCGACAATTGGAAAATGATGTTCTAACTTCTTCCCAGAGTTGACACAAGTTTAGAAGAGATTTGAAGTTCGAACTTTCCCTCCCCGGAAAGAAGAAAGACAGAGACAAAAGGGACAGACGTGTTAAGGTACTCTACTCGAGTAGTCACCAAATAGAAGATCAAATTTGAAGGGTAGTACTGCAATTTTGCAATAGATGAACCTAAAATAGATGAACCATCTTGCACAATCAAATTCAAAATATGTGCACAACAACGAACATGAAACAACTTTTTAGGCACATAATCGATCATTAGATAATCCGGAAGAATACATTCTAGCACTTCATTATTTGACGCATTATCTAAAGAAATAGCAAATATTTTATCATTAATATGCCAAGCTAACAACTCTTCATATATATGACTTGCAAGTGACTCTCCTGTGTGCGGGTATTCAATCATCTTAAAGCATATTATTCTTTTATTCAAAACCCTTTCAGTATCAATAAAATGTGCACTAAGTGACATATAACCCATTTTTTTACGGGAAGACCAAACATCACTAGTCAAACTAATTTTTCCAGGAAAATTTTCAAAATATCTCACAAGCTCTTCTTTATTCTCATTAAACTGAGCCATTACATCTCTTTTACATGTTGACGCTGAAATTCCTCGAAATTGGGGACAAAATGCTTGATTAATCATTCAAGTAAAATCATGTTTTTCAACTAAGGTAAAAGGTGATTCAGATCTTATAACATAATCAACAATTTCTTTACGTGCAACATTCTTATCATAAGCAAAAACATTCAAATTTCCAGAAATATCAGCATTTAATGTTTTCTGATTTTTTTGATGAGTGAGTAAATGTCTTCTTAAATGACTAGTACCAGCACTAGGACCACCTCTAAGTTTATCACTACAAATCAAGCATTTATTTTTCAGTACCGAAATTCCATCCTTTTTAACTTCAATTCTTTCAAAATACTCCCAAACATCACTTGTAAACCTAGACTTTTTAGAGGATGCAGTATTTTCATTATCATTAGTTGCACGTTCCATTTATAAGCTTAAAAAGAAGGTTCAGAATATGATACTTAAGTTGCAAGCTTTCCTTTCCTCTGCTTAGTGCTAGACTGCTAGTGCATCAATATCATTTCCTCATTGCTCCTGCATCATGATGTATGGAAATGATTAACATTTAGTATTCATCAACAGCTAAGAAAAATGCTAACAACAACTCAAAAACAGGTCTACAGCTACGAAAAATGAATCTGTTTCAGAATAAAAAAGTCAAACACTACGAGCTGAAATAATGAAATATCAGATATTTGGCTTCTCGGAACATGGCACAGAGTCATATCAGTCTCAGATATGGATCATATTGGCTCATACAATATCAAGTCGTACGTAGATGACATAGAGTCAGAAAGCAATAGCATATCCATGAAGCCTGAGCATTAATTAACATTTAACCACTGATGTATCCGTAGCTATTCATATACAGCAGTGTGGCAAATTGAAGACCGATGGATATGTTTATGATCCATACAGGACTAAAACCCTATTCAGTTTAGGCACATCAAATCTTATCTGACATAAATATGAGTTTGTTTGCTATAAAGCTTAAAATAACATAAGTCTATAGCTAGATTACATTTCTGTGAATCTGTGAAAGATGAGTCATGAGCCATCAACCCCATTCAGTTGTCATGTTCCCATGAATCCCATCCTAGGCCACCGGCAAGAAAAATAAACAAATAAATCTGCAGAAGCTACAGATGGCCAGATGGGTTTATCATTATCCTTTTGCCACTCTCACTATAAATAATTATAGAAACTCTTTCTATTTTTGTTTGGTTCCACAGTTTTGGCTAAAAGTGAGCAGAACTAGATCACCAGATCCATAACAGCCGTGCTGCACTAAAATTTCTACAAATACAGATAAGGTATGCTAGCGTTTATTACCTAACCAACTGCTCTCGGTGACTGCTCTGTGAGATGGTGAATCTGTGAGGGATGAGATGCTGAATCTGTGAGGCTGAGTCACCTGAGTGTGACTGCTCTCGGTGACTGCTCTGTGAGATGGTGAATCTGTGAGGGATGAGATGCTGAATCTGTGAGGCTGAGTCACCTGAGTGTGAGTCTGTGAGATCTGTGAGGGTGAGGTGAGGCCGTCGAGATCGAGAGGGTTAGCCGGTGAGGTCGAGATCGAGAGGGTTAGCCGGTGAGGTCGAGACTCGAGAGGGTGAGATGAGATCGAGAGTCGAGACTGAGGGAGAGGCCGAGAGGGAGAGAGAGCTGTGAGATGAGATCGAAAACTGAGACGGAGAGAGAGCTGAGAGGGCAGAGAGGGGCTGTGAGCCTGTGACTGTGAGAGACTGAGAGTGAGGCTGTGAGAGTCCTTAACGGCTCTAAGTTATAAGTTTATATACGTGACTGTGTGAGAGGCTGAGAGCTAGGGTTAGCTTAGAATGTTAGGATTAATCAACACCGTTGAATATTTATCAAAAATTAAATCTGAACCGTTAGATCGTATATTAGTTTATTTAATTATATCATTTATATATAATCTATACTCTACATTGTCTACAAGTCTACATGTTTCTATTTAATTATACACAAAAATAAATTCAAAAAATCATATTTTACGATTATAATTAAATCTATACTTTTTATTTGGATAAATGATTAAGAAGATTATATTATTGAGTTATGTCATATATTATTGGGGACTCACACCTTAGTGCTTAATGAAATATCTTTGTGAAACTTAATCAGTCATGTTTAATTATTTTATAAAATTGACCGTCAGATTGATTGGTTAGAATATTCTTACAATGCCTTTAAACTTTTATAAATTTTGGACTTGATTTAGATCTCGATCTATGCATTTCGCCAAATGTGACTGTAGTACTCTTACAACTGAAACGTAAATTACCCCTCCAGAAAATAATTTTTTGACATCAAATTTTGGACACATATTCTTATGGATTACATATCTATCTCATAGTGTCAAAAAAATTTACATAAAAAAACAATTTACATACTCCCCCCATAGGAAAATAAGGAAAATAAAATGAGTGTATTTTAGTTATTTCACAAATTTTGTTTAACTATATTGATCGACGTCTAAACTTACTTCGATTAGTCTAATTTTTACGTAAGGTATCTTTTATTACAAAGTGAACTATTATATATGGCCTTCTTTATTTTCTAAAACATTTTAAATTCTTATATTGTTTGAATTCTCTATATCCACACTAATGTTCTTACATTTATTCCTTAGTTATATGGAATCGGTGAAAGATTTTTGTGAAACGTAATCGATCATGTGTCATCATTTTACAAAATTGACTGTCGGATTGGTTGTTCATAATATTCTAAGTAGACCGTCCCTAATTTCTATGAATTTTGGACCTAAACCCTAAACCCAAACCCTAAACCCTAAACCCTAAACCCTCAAATTCCTAAACCTTAACTTACCATAAATCTTAATCTCCTAAACCCTAACTTACCCTAAACCTAAACCCTAACTTATGCTAAAGTGCTAAACTTTAAATAATGACTTAATAGTAACATAGATACACAAATTTAATTATATATGGAATTCAAATATTCAATCTATACACAATACAATAAATACATGTATATGACTATACGTAATATATTAATATATATATGTCAATATGTGTGTAGGTAAACTTTAACTAGGTATAAATTGTATAATGATTAAAATCATTAATTAAATGATTTAATGATATATTGATATATGTCAATATGTGTGTGGGCTTTGACGGGCCGGGCCTAACGGGCTTTGACGGGCCGGGCCTAACGGGCCTTGACGGGCCGGGCTCGCGGGCCGGGTCGGGCTTTAGCTCTCTAAACCATGGTCGGCCCACCAACAACCTTGGCGGGCTTTTGCGGGCTTTTTGGCGGGTCGGGCCGGACTTTTAGCCCACGAGGCCCACGGGCCAAATGATGACCCCTATGCAAAGAGCTGGAAAAAAATATCAATAGCTTCTGGGTGTGATACTATATCATGCTCAACCCAGAAATTTGACTGAGAAAATAAAGATCATGTGCCTTCGACACTTTGAAACCAGACAAGTCTTCAATTAAGCAGTTCATATCCATTTCAAATCAGTTTCAGAATTCCAGAACGCTTCATATACTCACAATAGATTATCATGAAAAACTAACAGCGGGGTTATAAAAAGCCATTGAGGATTGAGGATTTCATAAACTTCATATATATGCAGTCACAAACAGCCTTTTCCTGTAAACAATATAAAAATTGAGCATGACAGATGACTAACCTTATTTTCTTGGTTACAATCAAGCTTCAAAAATATGACAGTTCTTGATATTTTGGAGCTATAATCTTGCAAGGACCACACCTGCAGATCAAGATCAAACGATGAAATGAGCAATCAATAGTAAGAAAGTTTAAACCTCCAAAAATCAGAGCTAACATAACAATGAAATGATTTTAGGTGCTGTACTATCATGCATTACTTCTAATCTAGCCACTCCAAGATGTCAAACAGATATCCAACTTGCTTAGTATCACATATACTATGATACAGTTTCATGATTGGGGACTAATAGAGTCTCAATTATTCCAAAAGTGTATCCATTCTCTCTGATTCAGGCTAAGATAGATATCCCCTGTATCAAATACCTAACAAACTCAATCAAACCACTCGAAATCAAAGGCGTTTTCCAGAAGTTCACACAGCACAAGCAAATATCAAGTAGAACTGTAGAAGAAGCTGCCAGTCAAAAGTAACGAGGATAAGAGAGCAGAATTATTGTAATAGTGATCAACTAACATAGAGTCCAAGACCTCAACTACTTAAAAACCAAAGCTCTAATACTTCTGTCTTCCTATCTTTCATACAAAGAACAAACTACAGCACAAACTGACATACAGAGGTCCATGGCCTCCCAAGCTTAGATCCATGGCCACCCAACTCTTGGCTACAACCCAAAACACTACTAAGTACTAACTCTCACACCCAATTCTTCTCGAATTCAAAAACCCAATTCTTGTTTATTCAGAAATTTGAACTTAAAAGCAAAACCCCAAATTTTGCTGGACGGGAGAGAGAGAGAGAGAGAGAGAGAGAGAGAATTACAGTTGAAGGCGGCTGCAGATCTGTGACTCTGTGCAGTCTGTGGTGTTGAAGAGTGAAGGCTGTGAAGTGTGAAGCACAAAGAGTGAAAGAGGAGTTCGAGAGGAGGCTGGGCACAGTGGGGAGTTTCAAAAGTTTTGCAGTTTTGCAATCTGTTGGGGTTGGTTAGTATTAGCCTATTAGGGTTGAAATCAACGGTGGAGATGAAGAAATCAACGGTCAAGATTAATTTAAATTTATATGCGGGACGGGACGGGCCTAACGGGACGAAAAATTTCAGTCCCGCGTCCCGTCCCATTGTTTTACTGACGGGACGGGACGAACATTTTTGGTTTCAAATCCCACCGGGATCGGGACGGGACCAGGACGGGACCGGGATTTGCGGGATTTGTGCCCAACCCTAGATAAACTTGTCTCCGAAGATAAATCAGAAAGTCCAATATGGGAGCTGACAAATCCTGTTCCCTTGAATGATGATGGAAGCTCGGTAGAGGCATCGCTAGGAAACAATCCTGATGTCCATTTTATTTACATCTGTACAAAGGTTGGTGATAAAAGATTCCAATTTTACAATAATTATGCTTCTTTTTTTTTCAGATGTTATTTCTCTAGTTTAAATAGCTTGGCTTTCCAGAACTATTTGGTGAGAGTTTGGTCTTTTTAGGTGTCTATGGTGACTAATGACAATGAACTGATCCTGAAACTTGATATTTCTTTTTCTTGGGTCAGGATGATTCTTTGAAGTCATGTCTCGTGCGTGAAGTGTCGGTTGATTGAGTAAAGAAATCTTCAACCTCCTGCAAATTCTATCGCAGTGAATTGGTGTCAGCATGATTGCTTGTGCTGAAACTAATAATTATACAGCTTTTACCTATGCTGTCTGTATAATGCTTGATCATAAACTGAGCATCTAATTGGCCGTAATCTTCAGCTTTTATGTGCCGAAGTGAATAGATGCATCACATAACCGATTGCAATCCACTAGTGAAGTTCGACATGGCTTTGACAATGGCCTGTCCCAAATTTGATGTTTCTATGTAGAATCTGATAAACTTGTATGTCTAGTATACCAAATTATGTTCCTGTTTCCTCTCATATCCAATATGCTTCATAATTTGTGTTAATGGCCTCTTAGATCACTTTTGTTATACAGCTTTCGCGGGTCTATGTCTAGACTGTAGTGATGCACTTCCAGCTAATATGCTTGGTGGTTTTTTTAATAGTTTGAAACACTTGACTTAGACTTGGCAGGAAAGGTGAAACAGTAAAACCTGATGAGGAAGTATGCCCAAATTTGGGCTAGTCTACACCGAGGCCCATGGCATTGACTGCTTCATTCAATGTGACATTTCTACTAGGGACACGAATCCCTCAAATTTAAATTCGATTCGATCCAAAACACAAAGACGGAAATTATTTTTTTCATTATTCCGTTCTGTTTCAACCCGTCTCGCATAATATATTTTGTCTATTTTATCATTGTTTTACTAATAGTTGACATATTAAATTATCAAACAATTAACAATTCAATCAATAAAATTTACTCTACAACAATTAAAGTATTACAATACAAAACTAAATGTATTAATTAAATATGAAATAAAATTGCTTATAGTTTTATTGCTCTTAATTAAATTTTAAGTATAATAAAACAATATACGTTGTATAGTTGTAGACTTATAGGTCTTATGCTTATCTTGTATTAAATCCAAAATTCAGTTCATCCCGTTACATTTATTGTTTTTGTTGTTAAATACTTAAATATTTTATTAAATATTTATTTTAAATTAGATACGAAATTAGACTCGTCCTGTTCCGTTTGAGTTTCAGGATAATTAAAATGGGCTTTTAGAATACTCATCCCATTCCGTTTGGGATAGGAGTAAGAACGGCCTCTAATTTCTACAATTACGGAGGACCTGAGATTTTACCTGAAAAGATTGTAGGTTCCAAAACAAGCATTGGAAAAGCAAAAAGTCGAAAACCCATGTAGACACAAGCTGGCCTTGGAGGCCCACAACCTCTTTTAATTTTGAAAAGAACATTATACCCTCGGATTTGAATACAAATCCATTTCGTTTTTCCTAATTTGTCATGAAAATTACACAATGAGGGGATTGGATCCTTTTCCTAGTTTTATACATTGCCAGAGACGAGATGACAAGCTTTAAGTGCAGTGTTGAGGAGCTTAGTTAGTAAAAATTGGTATGCGAGTTATATATATATAAATATTAAAAATACGTATATGTATAAGTCGGTAGTTTTATATAAATAATATTTGTAAAAATTTGATTATATTTTTTATTATTTTTTTAGAGGGAGAGTTCTAGGGAACTCTAATAAACAAATATTTTTTTTAATTCGCATTTTTTATTAAAAAAAGTAAAATTTGCGAATAATTCTGCTTGGTTAAAAAAATGAGTTTTTTTTTTCATAATATTTGCCAATAATTGGGGAAACGGACGTTTTTTTCTTTCAAAAATTCGTCAATTCGCGAATAACTTGCGAGTTTACTAACAGAGTTGAGGAGAAAAGAGAATAAGGGAACAATATTAGAAAAGGGAAAACTAAGACCACCTTGTAAAAGTTTGAAACTTTCGTAACGGAAATAATATGTTTTTTTTGCAAAAATATTGCAAGGTTTCCAGAGTGTAGCTCACGAAATGTTGAAAGCATGTGTTTGACAAACGTTACTATAAAAAAGAAAACGCATACACAAAAAAGTAATATGTCATTTTTAATACGTTATTACTAGATTATCAAAGAGTATTACGTATCCACTATATAATATTATTTTTATACATTTTTTTTACAAAAAAGTTTTTATACGTTACTTATAGTAAAATATATGGTTTTCATCATTTCGTATACAACATAGTATATGATACTTCATAGTTCATACAGTTTCTAGTAAATTATCTTCTGTATTATTATTTAAAGAAAGCTAAATTGTTTCTCAAAATTGATTGATTCTTCTTATTTTACCCTTTTATTATTAGTGTAGTAAAATAAATGAAGGCTATAATCGAAATTGACAAATAATATTTTATTGTACAAATCTTTTTTTTGCTCTCTTTAATTTTCAAGGGGAGTGATTTTCATACTCCCCTTTTCTTTCTCTTCCTTATTCTTACACTCCATTTTTTCTCTCTTCTTTATTTCAATATTTTTTATTTAATTTTAATTTTTTGTTTACTAAAATGAGCAAATGTTAATGATAGTTTGGTAAATAATTGATAAAGAAATAGTACAATAAAATGGAGATTAAACAAAATAACTTTAAAAAAAACTGTAAACAAATTAACTGTTTTTTAATAATAGTTTGTACATCTAATTATCACACATATCTCTTGTATATTTTTAATCTGGGTGGAGGAGTATAAACACAAAGCCAATATTCACATTTGGCATTTATTACTAGTTTTTGTCATTTCTTTTCTTTTAGTGCCTTTGTTCGTTACGCTCTCTCTCTCTCTCTCTCTCTCTCTCTCCTACGAGCTCCATCTCCTCCATTTCATTTCTCCCAGTTACGTCCGCTCTCTCTCTCTCTCTCTCTCTCTGAAGACCCACCTGAAAGCATTACGTAGTTTCCTTCCTTTTTTAGATAAGATTGTTTGCTTCATAAGAAACCATAGGAATCTTGATCGTTGATTTTCTCGGAGCTGTAACTTCCGGCGACCACAGTACGTGGCTGATGAAATCTAGGGTTTCTGTGAGCTCTGCATTTCGTCGCACATGGCTGACACGAAAAAGTGCCTCCCCAATCAGCAACTAGGTCAGCTCTTCCATCTCCTTGTCTTTTGTCTTTTCTATTTCCTAAAGAACCAGCCTTTGATTTTTGTTGCTTCTTGTATTGGAATTTGATATCTTTAACGAATATGATTGTAAATTACCATCACATAAATGTAAGAATTTGATTTAAATGCATCAACTCCTGAACGTAATTTAAGTTGTATTAGTAATTCAATCGCAGGGTCTTGCATATCTGCATTGTAAAGTGTGTAAATTTACTGTAGAAAACACATTTTATATGTTCTTGACTGATATATGGTATTTGTCTACGAATTAGGATGGTAAAAGTGTTGATTCGAGGTCGTATCTCACTTGCTAATGCTCCCTTATATCAAACTTTTGATTATTTTAAGTCAAAGATTTTAACCCTTTTCACTACTGTTTTGATTTTGACAGACATTGTCCAGATATTGCAAGAATCACAGCAGCGTTGGCTAAGGCCATCTGAAATTTGTGAAATACTTCGTAACTATCAAAGGTTTCAGTTAACTCCAGATCCGCCAGTCAGGCCTTCAGGTTGTCCTTGACATATTTGTCTTGTATGAATACATTTGGATTATATGTGCTTGATGACTTTGTATACTGCCTGAATTTTTCATCTTCAGTTAGTTAGTTGGAATATCGTATTTTATCTCTTTTTTAATTTATTAGGTTACCTGTTTTTGATACTTTTTACTGTTATTGTTCCTTAAATCCATATAATCTTTTGCAAATTGCAATCTTAGAACAGTGTTATCCTTTCAATAGAGATGGATCGGTAGTACATAGCTGTCTTTCCCATTCGTGAAAAGGAAAGCGTTCATAAATTTTGTCGTAAATAAAGTAGCATATATACCGTCTGAATGTTTAGGCTCCCCCACAGGTAAAAGGCGAAATAAATAAGGAGGTGTAAGCAATTGAGCCATATTTCTTAAGGAATCTTCAGGATGACAAACTTAGGTGATAGTAAGGAGGCTGTCAATATGAAATTGACTATTAGTCATTTCAGCAAAGTAGAAATAACAAATCTAAAATGAAAGCAGCCTTTTTCATTTCAACTGTTAGTTTCCCCACGGTTAAACAAGAGAAATAAAAGAGCATAACTGCCAATCATATGCCAAAGTGTAACATATATTAGCATTGGGATAAAAGAGATTGTATTTACTAGTACACTGCTATTCTTCCTCCATACATGCAAACATTGCAAACTCAAACAAAATGTTTTCATTTTCCAGCTGGCTCCTTGTTCCTCTTTGATCGTAAAGCACTTCGATATTTTCGTAAAGATGGTCACCGCTGGAGGAAGAAAAAGGATGGAAAGACCATCAAAGAAGCACATGAAAAGTTGAAGGTGTGCAGTTCAATCTATTATTAGTAAGTTCACTTTTTTGTTGGTCCTAGATAGAGTTTTTTTGTTGCCTGGCACCCGGTCCTCTGTCCGTAGGCTATAGGTTTCCAGGCAACACAGGATTCATGCAGGACTGGGATTTTTATGCTTTAAAGGAAACTTCTACTTTGGTGACGCTTTTAAACTGCATAATTGAATTTCTTAATCAAAATTGTATATGTTACACTGTAAAAAGATAAAAGAGTTTAATACCATAAGCTCTTTTGCAATGTCAGATAGTTTATTTAATTAATCATGTTAGATAGTCTGTTTGATTGAATCTTTCTATTTTAGTTAAGGTATCATTAAGAATGTCTTTCTGCTCCTAAAATCCTTTAACTTTTAAGAACAACATTGTCTACTATCTATTTCTGTTTCATGCACTAGATATTTCATAGGTCAAGTGAAGTCATTTGAATTTTGTTAGCGCTATGGTCATTGCTAGAGCTTGATAGATATAGCTATTGGTTATTGTCATGATGTAGGCTGGCAGTGTAGACGTTCTTCACTGTTATTATGCCCACGGGGAGGACAATGAAAATTTTCAACGGAGGAGTTATTGGATGCTTGATATGTGAGTTTTCTGTTCCAGTTCGTGGTCCTAAGGATGCTACAACAACTATTGTTTCTTACCTATGTGAGACACATTCCTCATCATTTTCTAATTTTCAGGCACTTACAACACATTGTTCTTGTGCATTACAGATTGGTGGAGGTAATGTGTCTCTGTTCCATATTTTGACTCGCTGTCATTTTTAGAGGAATAACTGAACTCATGTGTATATGATATGCTTATTTTATCGTTTTATGTAATGCTTTGCAGGGGAACAAGTCTGGTGTCTCCCGTTTGCTGGCAGATCCAGCATCACAGGTTGGCAGCCCTCAAAGTGCTTCAGCACCTTGCTCTGCACAAGAAAACTCACCTGCCCCTACAGTTCAAACATCCTTTGCTTCTAGTCCAATCAAAGTCAACTGGAATGGACAGACATTATCTACAGAATTTGAGGATGTTGATTCCCGGGGTGATGCAGGAGCTTCGTCTCTTGCCCAACCTATGCCTGGTTCTGTCTTGACCAATGCTTATTCACCAGAAGTTGGAGGTATGCAGTGCAGTATGTTATTTCATTAGTGCATCTAAACAGCTCACAGTAACTTTAAATCAATGACCTTTTTTCTTTTCGTTCAACTTGATAATTCGGTTGATGTTTGGGTTGTCCAAGGGACAGTTTACTCTGTCTCTTTTCTCATTAGAGGAATGAGGAATCTGTACCTTTCATTTCAGCTATCTGTGTTTTAGTCCTTTGTGGTTTTTTTTTTAATTATTTTCTTCTCTCAGTATATGTATGATTGTGTTTGTATCAGTAGAAATTTTTTGCCAAAGTAATTTTAAAAGTAAAATTTCTGACCAGGTGCCTCTCTGGCGCTTTTCAGGATTTTCTGACTCGTTTAGGAATAATCCGGCTACATGGTATACTGGGCCTAAAGCTTACCAAAGTGCTGGCTCATCCGACTGGGCTGGAATGCACAGCTCCACAACAAATGAGTGCAGCCTGCATAACCAAAATCTTTTTGTTGACGACATAAAGAAAAATCTCTTTGTTGAAGAACATATTGGATCTGACTTTGTAGCTCAAAAGCTAACAGATGCTGGATTGGATGGTAATAGTGTACCCAAAGATGCAACTTGTAAAGATAGATTGACCACTAACATAGTTGTGCAGAAAGTCACACCACCTTCTCAGGTCTGTGTCAATATCCTAGTTTCTATTTTCATTCTTGATTTCATTTTTCAGATACTTATTTTATTTATGTTCACTTTTTGTGGTGTAATGCTTTGTGCATGATGTAAACATAATCATCTTCATCCCAAAATAATAATGTTGAGCTGATTCTGTGAAGAATTTTTATGAATATGTGAATTTGAGCACTTAGACACAAAAGCACATAGACAAAACAGAATAAATATTCATTTTCATTTTTCATCTCTGAGCTCCTTTCGTTTTAATTTCTTGGCTTTTTTGTTTTTTGTTTTCGTGCTTATTTTAGTATCCCGATCTGTTCTTGTGACTTAAATCTGTTTCACTGCAGGGTTATTCTGATCCTCCAACATCTTCCGCCCAAGCTGAAAAGAGTTATAGAGATACTGGTGTGCCTAGAGGTGAATCAGTAGAACTGAAGAAACTTGACAGCTTTGGTAGGTGGATGGATAAAGAAATTGGTGTGGATTGTGATGATTCATTGATGGCTTCAGACTCTGGCAATTACTGGAATACACTTGAGACTGAGAATGGTGACAGGGAAGTTTCCAGTTTATCAGGCCATATGCAGTTAGATGTTGATTCAGTTGGCCCTTCTCTTTCCCAAGAACAACTGTTTAGTATCTTTGATTTCTCACCTGATTGGGCTTATTCAGGATCTGAAACAAAGGTGTATATATAACATTATATTAGAATTTTCTTTTCTATTTTCCATACTACATGTTTTATATAGAGAAAAGGAACAATCATGCACATTAACACATGCATCAATCCTGTTAACTATTGATGCATGACTATTTGGTGCTCTTCAGCTACTTCATTTTTTCCCCAATTTTCAGGTTTTAATTGTTGGAAAATTTTTGGGAGGCAAGAAAAATTCTGCTGAAACTAAGTGGGGATGCATGTTTGGTGAAGTAGAGGTTTCCGCTGAAATTCTTACAGATAATGTTATGCGATGCCAAGCTCCTTTACATGCTCCTGGATGTGTTCCATTCTATGTGACCTGCAGAAATAGGCAAGCCTGCAGTGAGGTGAGGGAGTTTGAATATAGAGAAAATCCCATTGGTATAAACAGCTCTAGAGAAGATGAACTGTGCTTTCAGATACGTCTAGCAAAATTGTTGAACTTGGGATCAGATAGGCAGTGGTTGGAATGTTTTGCTCTAGATTGTGATAAATGTAACCTTAGAAGTTGCATATGCTCAATGAGAAGCAAAAGCGGGAGTGACTGGGTGATAGCTGATGGAGCTTCCATGGCATGTAAAAACAATCATTTGAGCCACAGAGATATATTGATTCAGAACTTACTGAAGGATAGACTTTTTGAGTGGCTAGTCTGCAAAGTTCATGAAGAAGGTAAAGGACCATATGCTCTGGATAAGGAGGGCCAAGGTGTTCTACATTTGACTGCTGCTCTTGGCTATGAGTGGGCGATGGGCCTGATAGTTGCAGCTGGCGTCAGCCCCAATTTTAGAGATGCGCATGGAAGAACCGCACTTCACTGGGCATCTTCTTTTGGAAGGTAAAGTTGCCATTATAGATTACTACTTTAGTTCTCCATCTGTAGGCTTATTCATCTTATATTTACTACTGGCATGAATTTCGTTTTGCACAAATGCTCTGTATTGATATAAAGGTTTATTATCTCCATCTTTATAAAATGCATATAAATGTGTTGAGAAGACTCTTTTGATTCTATTCCATGTGTAAATCCTATGATTTATAGCTAAACTCATTCACTTCACAAAAGATGCCTCTGTATCCATCAAGCACGGATGGCCCAACATACTTTGTAACACTTCTATCATTTCTATGAATTAAATTTGCAAGGTGAATACCGGCTTGTTAACCATAGTCTATTGTTTCCAATTCTTTTCCAGAGAGGAAACAGTCATCACATTACTTAGATTGGGTGCTGCTCCAGGTGCTGTTGATGACCCAACACCAGCATTTCCCGGAGGAAAAACAGCCGCTGATCTCGCCTCAAGTAGAGGTCACAAAGGGATTGCTGGATATTTGGCAGAAGCTGATCTGACCAGTCACCTGTCATTATTGACCGTCAGTGAGAATACAGTGAACAATGCTTCTGCAACTACTGCTGCTGAAAAAGATTTTGAGACCGTTCAAGCTGTTACTTCCGATGTGGCAGTGGATGATCAAAACTCTGTGAAAGGTTCTCTAGAAGCAGTTAGGAAATCAGCCCATGCTGCTGCTCTCATCCAAGCAACTTTCCGGGCTCGTTCATTCCGCCAGAGACAATTAACTCAGAGCAGCAGTGATATTCCTGAAGCTTCTCTTGACCCAGTTGCACTTGGTTCCTTGAAGAGAGTTCAAAAGTTTAGTCACTATGAAGATTATCTGCATTCTACAGCTGCTCTGAAGATACAACAAAAGTATCGTGGTTGGAAAGGAAGAAAGGAGTTTTTTAAGCTACGTACCCGTATTGTTAAACTTCAGGTACCTTCATTTATTAATTTCTTCATGATGCATGAGTCAAGTGTATGTCACTTTCCAGGAATGTGGTCACAGTACATTGCATCATTGTTATCAATTATTTTCTTTGATGGCTATTATTATTATAATTTGCCATGTATACCAAACTATAGGTAGATAACTCCTTTAATTGTCATATTTAGGCTCATGTGAGGGGACATCAGGTTCGTAAGAACTACAAAAAGCTTGTTTGGTGTGTTGGTATTATGGAGAAAGTAATACTGCGTTGGAGGCGAAAACGGCCTGGTTTGCGAGGATTTCGGGCGGAAAAAGCTATTGAAGATGCATCTTCAGATGATAAAAGAAGTGATGACTATGATTATCTGAGTGTTGGGAGGAAGCAAAAATTTGCTGGAGTTGAGAAAGCTCTTGCAAGGGTACAGTCCATGTCACGTCATCCAGAAGCACGTGAACAGTATATGCGGCTACAGTCAAAATTTGAGAAGCTCAAGGTAATTTACTCTCAATTTGCATCTGTTTCTTTGAACATAACATTGAGCATCTTCCCTGTTTAGGGTTTAGCATTGAGCATCTGTTTCTTCCCTAAACCCTTCCCTATTGGGTGAATCTGTCATGATATAGTGGATTCTCGTGCATCAACTTGAGATATCTTATGTCAGCTGATCTTGGATGCTCTAATGTTGAAAAATATTTTCCTCTTCCCTTTGCAAACAGTCTGACTACTTTTGATAAGTCATGTTGCAGAAGTTTTTGTTCTTTTTTTTTTGGGAGTCTGAAGTTTTCTGTATTATCAACAGATGGTTGACAGTTCAGTAAAGACGATAGAAGAGGAAGACCCCCATCAGTGAAGGTCATTGATGGCCTCCATTCTGATGAGTAGAATGGAATTGAACTTTAACCCTGCCCTTCATATTATTGGCCTGTAAATTCTGTCTTGTGCTTTGCGAGATTGTCAACTGCTGAAAGGAAATGAATAGGGCATGACAAAATTCTTACTACCCGGTTTTAACTTCTCTTAGTACATCAGATACATAGTTTATCTGACATAGGTTGAAATGGAGCAGCTATGAGAATAACATTCAAATATAACATAATTTTTAGTTGGAAGACTTCACTTGTCTTTTGCTGGTTAGTTGGTCCTTTCCGTGATCCATTGTCACAAAACTATTACCAACCAAGGACAAGAAATTCCTATATGAATAATTTTACACAGCTGGGAGCTAATTGTTGTGTGAAATCAATTCTACTAACAACGTCATAACCATAGCTTCCCAGAGAAAGGCAGTCACCCAAGAATTATTACGTAGAAAATCTTCAATTAACCGGAGGAGTTCTGCAGCAATTTGTTATACTCGATCTAAACTCAAGTTCCTCTGCGTTCTGTTGACCAACATTATGGAATTACGAAAATGAAGAATGTCGAATGTACTGGAATTCAATAGCATCATACATGTTAATTACTCACCTATAATCTGTCTCTGACCCATGCCCCAAATGTTTTTCTCGTGGCTGACCATTACCGGATTTGAAATACTGAGAAAGTTCACCGTTAACGCGAGAGAGATGCTTCTCAGTCTGTTCCAGTCTTCTGGTGAAATCACAAGATGGTGATTTCAATGCGCAGTTCTGCTCCATCAGGAAGATCATGGTACAATGTTAGTTTATTAGTCAAAAGTTAATAATGTGGTAAAACCAACCGAAGGTCATGTGAAACATGCCTTGCTTGTGGATGGTTGATAACTTAGACGCCGGGTACTTGGTGTTCCAAGGATTCTTTTTACCATATCGTCCAATTCCGAAACCCTCCGCTTTAGATTGGTCTTGTCCATCTAGAAACAAAGGTAGCAGAAAGATTTTAAAGAACTTTCTTTTGAATTAAAAATTCACCGACTCCATAGTAGTGAACCAGTGTAAAAAGTTTCAGAAATATACCTTCAACATTTCATTCTCTGCAGAAAGCAACTGATCCCTATTTTGGAGTTCTTGTATGGACATCTGAGTAGACAGTATATCCGCTTCTCTTTTCTCTATTTCGGAGATGCAACTGATTGATAAAGAAAAAGAAAATTATGTGAGTGGACATCAATTTGTATTTTGTAGTCATGAAAGTTACCATGTCACTGAAAAGTACCCAAGGAAATATAGGGGTATAATGGGTATTGGGTATTGGGAATTGTCTCGAGCTTTTCCAATCTCGTCCCTTCTTTTCACAATTTTTTCCGTTGTTTCATTTTAGTTACAATTTTCTAGTCAAAGGTTACTCTTTGTTTATTGATTGTCATACATTCAAGTATCTTCTTCTTTTTTGGTCAAAACGTCAGCATTCAAACAAGAACTAACTCAACTTATCGAGTATAATTAGTGCTCATATGAGACCTACCTTTGTCTTTCCTCCATTAGATCACTTAACTGCTTTTTCAAATTGAGGATTTCTTGCTCCTACAATGATGGCAAAATCAATGAGTTAGGATCAAGTCCTCTGTTTAGAGAGCGAGAGAGAGAGAGAGAGAGAGAGAGAGAGAGAGAGAGAGAGAGAGAGAGAGAGAGAGAGTACCTTTGCCATGAAGTCTTCTGTCTGCTGGTGAGCATCTTCTACTATTTTTTTAACTTGGCACTTGTCTATCAAGTCCTAGATGAGACCAAAGAAAAGACAAGTGAGTGTTGATTGACAAAAATACTAATTCTTAAAGGACAAGTGATGGTCTGAAACTTACTGCATAGTTTGTCATGTCCAATTTGACACTAAGTAAATCTCGAATGACATCATGTGTCATGCTTTCTGCTGCTGCTAGCCTCGTATTCAGCAAACATATCTGAGTTTAACAAAATTGATATTGGTTAATGATTGTTTAATGCTTTTTAAAAAGGAACTGAAGCGCCTTGCATGTAAAATAATATTTAGTGGTCTATACATATAGGGGGTGGTACAATGGTATACAAGTTTGAGATAGAGACTTAGAGAGAAAAATATGGTGCATATATACGATAGACTGCGAGAGAAATAGAGAGAGAAAATATGACAATAAGCATTCCAGAAAGTTCAATTCAGCAAAAAGGCACTTCACCTCTTTTTGCCTACTAGCTGCCAGTGCCTCAAGTTCCTCAATCCGAAGCCTCGCTGAAGATAATTCCTGATTCTTCTCCACATTCACTTGCTGAACCAAAGTTGATATACACCTGAAGGGTGAACCGGAGCCCCTTGTCCTGATCGAGTTCCTCTCAGATTTGTCTGATGTTGCAACTGTGGATGTTGAAGATGCCTTATCTGCCTTTACTTCAGTGACCATGGCCTCAAGAGTCTTGTACTGTTCATTAAAGTCGTGCAACAGCATAAGTAAACCGGAAAAGTATAGAATTAGACGGCAAGCTTAAACTTGATCTCAGATTAAAACAGAATATACTCAGACGGCAAGTAGGCAACACTATGAACAGTACCTTCTGTTGGTACTGTGACGCCTGGGCCTCCCCATGTAACAGAAGTTCAGAGATGTATTCCTTGCATTGTTTGATCTTCAGGATATGTACAACTTGTCAAAATTTGATTTATAAAAATAATTGTCACAAGTTTAAGATTAATAGTCATCAGAAGGAGGGTAAGATCTCACCTCTTTATAACATTCTTCTCTTTCCTCTTCAAGAAGCTTTATCCTGTTATGAGCCTCATGAAGTTCCAATAGCTTATTCTTGAGTTGCCTGTACCAGGACTATTTCTTTAAATTTCATGTAAAGTAAATATTAGGCAATAATTCAATCAAGAAAGCAAGTAATACCTAGATATCAGATCTTCAACTTGTTCGGCTTTGTTGTCATCTGAATCCGCATTTTCAGTGAACTTTCCAACAGTTGACAATCTTTGTCTTAAAGCTTGGAGTTCCAGTTCTAATGCCTCTCTGATCAATCGATGTCTTTCTACCTCATCATCCATCGCATACACCTAAAGAAGGAACATGCCCACCAAAATTCAATTGTTAAATTCAATAGCTAAAAGACATAGCAGACTCCAACTGCACATAAGATAATTGCAAATGTTCTTACGTACAAAATTGACTAAAATTGAAACCCGAATGCATCAAGAAGCTTGTTCATACTAAAACTACGATGTGTTCATATGTTATACCTTGAGACAAAAAGCATGGGGAGCTAACCTTTTCTTCCAGTACATTGATGGTGCATTCAAGCTCCTCAACAGAGCGTTCTAAGATCTTAACTTCCTCTTCTTTCTGTTCGGCATACTGTTTACTTGTTTCAGCTTCCTATAAATAGTAACCCATTATAAGAAAATTTGCCTTTGGTATCATTGAACAAGGAAAGACTAAGAAGAGCATACCTGACGAGCTTCAATAGAGATGGCTTCATTTTCTTCAGCTATTGAACATGCCATCTCAAGTCTATCATTCAAGGAATGCACTTCTTCAAGGAGTTTATCTCTCTCGCTAAGGGCCCCTCTCAAATCACCTTGAATACCTTCAACTGTACTGAGTACTTTTTCTTCCATCGAAGAATTCAAATGAAGAATTTCTTTTTCCAAACCTTTCACCACCTCCTTCTGCTCTTCCAGTTGTTCTTCAGCTTCAACTTTGTTGAGATAGAGATCTTTCAGAAGCACTTTCAACTCAATGTTTTTCTCTGAAAGACTTTCAACTGTTTCATTGGATTGCTGTAGATTAGAATTTGAAGAAAGCAGAGCCTTTTCAGTATCAGTTAAATGATCCTCGAGCTCTCTCTGTTGAACCAGTATGCCATCAAGCTGGCATGTTTTCATTTCTAGCTCAAGCTGAATTTGGCTTAAAGACTGCATGAGCTTTTCAGTTTCATCCTTCAAATATTTCGTGTTGGTTGCCGACTCCTGCAACATTCTAAAATCAAAATGCATTCCCTCAAGTAGAGCTTCTTTCCTTTTCAATTCTTCCTTCATTGCTACATTCTCATGTATCAAAGTATCATGAGAGAGACTGCACTCACCATCTTTAGAGTGTGTGAACACTTCATGTCGATCGCCATTACCTATGCAGTGGTTGCTAATAAGCCTGCTGCTCGTCTCACCACTAGACCAAATCCTAGCCAGTCCATTCAACTTCGAACATTCTTCTTGCTGTTTGAATGGAAGAAAACCAGTTTCTAACTTAACCTGTGACACATTTTGGACAAGCCCATCTATCAGACACTGGTGAAGCACAAATCTGGCAAAATCATTCTTCAATGTCTCAGAGAATGTTTCTTCAAGTAATGATCTATTAATAGAAATAATCTGGTGCATCATCCTCCCAATGGAAACGACTTCAGCATATAATATATTGAACCCATCCTCCACATCATTTTTTATTTGCATGAAACACTCTTCCACCGAAGACACTGATATTGCTATCTCTGCCAAATTATAATGAGATTGATCTTCCAGCAATTTGTTCTCTTTCTCTTTCAAAAGTACTGAAGATTTGAGATGTTCCACTTCTTCAATAAAGCTTGCTTTCTCTAGCATTAGTTCCTGACCAGTTTGTTTCCACATCCCAGTCAACTGTTTTGAATTTTCATTCGCTTCCAGCAAGGCATTTAACATGATATCAGCCTCCTTTAATGTGGTATGTGCTTCTTCGAATTTCATTAAGAAGCTACAAGCATAGTCACTTTTCTCCCCAGCAACTAACTGCACATCACGAAGTGACGAAAGTATTGAATATGTACGCTCCATTATTTATTAGATCTTAACATGTAGTTGCCTCAAGATTAAGATTTCTATTAATTAGGTGATAACTTATTGTACCTTGTATGGTAATTATTTTCTAATATGATTAATTTGATCTTGACATGAACTCATGTCGTAATAGAAACCAGATAAAACTTGTGTACCTTTTCTGTAGTATCGCAATCTGCATAAGCACTCTCCCTCTTCAGCTTAAAGGGTGGAACAAGTTGTTTCAGATCTGCAGGAAATATGAGCTAATCAATCAGTTCACGTTTATCTTTCTGGATTGTTTTCAGAAGTATTAGTTACTTGGAAAATAAGCTACCTTCTGGTTGAGAATGATTTTCAACGATCATGTCACTAACAAGTGTAGCTAACCGAACATGTAGAGCATTGAAAGCGTCAAGTGCCATCTCTAATTCTTTCTTAAGGCAGAATGTTGCTTCGTCAGAGTGACTGCTAAACATCTTATTCTTCTTTTCTGCATCTTTATAGGCAGACTGACGGATTGAGCCTTCTACGACTTTCTGGTCCTCTAAATGCTTTTCCATTGTACACAATCTATGTCCAGAAGAAAAAATTTCAGATGAAGTATCAGAGCTTGACGAAGAACTCTCAGTACTCCAGTCATCTTCATCTCCTAATACTGTGTCTCCTGATGGGCACACATAAACGAAATCTTCAATAACTTTCAGTCTGGAATTTGCTATAATAAGCTCATTTTTTATTTCATATATCACGTGATGGAGATCTTTAGACTTCATTTTTTCATCATTATCCACATGCTCACTCAAAGCCATAGTTGCCCCCTTCAAGGAATTTAACTTCTGTCCCATTTCTGTTACCATCTTTTGTGCATCTTCCAAGCTCTTTTGTAGTAATTCAACTGTTTCTTCCTTTTCCATGCAAACTTTGGCAGCCCTCTGAACATTTTCACTAATACAAACATTATCTTGAGGAAATGAACCGGCGATACTTTCTATATGGCTGGAGGCATTTTTGAGGGATCTAGAACCATCAAGAAGGAATCTTGTTAATTCTAAGGTTGCCTTTTCCCAGTCCATTCTCAGCGTCCTTATTTCATCCTCCTTCAATGCTACTGTGCTTTTCAGTATTGTATTTTCCAGACTTACTTTATGCAATTTATCATCAAGTTCAAACTGAAGGGCAGCAACCTCTTCCTGTAATTGAAGAATTGTTCTCGCCGTTTCCATCTCTACCTCTTCGCAGACAATTTCACTTTGTCTCTGGCAAGACAATTGTAACAGCTGATCCTGTTGAAAGTGGCTATTCAACAATTTGACCTCCTCCAAGTCCTTTCCCATTTTGTCCAGCTTGGCTTGTAGCGCTTTCCTCTCAACATCTTCACTGCTCTCCATAAGCAAGCCTATGTTATTCTGTACATCATCTGATTTCAAATGAGTCATCTCAGACACCCTAGCCTCAGTCAACAATTTTGCATCCATCCACTTTTCCAAAGTATTATCACCATTTTGGTTTACATGATTCTGTAAAACCTCATAATCTACTTGGGAATAATATGCAATCTCATCTCCAGAGTCACTTTGCATAGACAATGTTTCAACCTGAAAAATGATCAAAGGAAAGGATTGGTACATGCTAGCCATATATAGCCTGGTTCTCTGTAGAATAATTTACTTTCAAGCTCATAAGAATTGAATCAAAATAAGCTTTTTTCTGTATTGTTTTTATGATTTGTAGCACGATGTGGACAATATTCTAATTGCAAGTTTGAACATCATTTGGACATTCAAATTTAATTGTTTTCTCCTGCATGATGTTCACCTTGGTAAACTCCTTTTGGACATTAGTTTGAGTACCTTAAGTAGTTACATTGCTTACCATTGAATATTTATCTGACTGTCTGACCTCCTCAGCAGCCTTGGAGAATGAATCTTTTAGCTGCACATATACGAAGATTGCTACTTGTCTTCAGACAACTAGACAAGTGTTGTTGGATAATTTAAATAATATTTACTTGTAGGCTAGCCATCTTACAGAGTCGGATGTAGTCTGACTGGACCTCATGTACTTTGTCATTTCTAGTCGTAGTTCATCTACTTCCCTGCAGAAAATCATCCATACGACACTGAGCAACATGTAGCGGAAAAAGAAAAAACATCATGGGCTTTGTAACATCTCAATATGGAAATGGAGATCCTACAAAGAATTTATATTATCCGGTATATATATAGATAGAGATATAAAGCTGTCAAATAGTGACAATCCATGTTGTTTATCATGTTAAATATACATACGGAAATAATTAGAGAATGTAAGTATCTCAATGAGTTTAGATGATAATGATAATAATAAAATCAACTACTACCACTCCAAACTTGAGGTCAGTTTAATGCAGTAAGTAATAAACAATCACTTGAAAAGTGGATATTGGTAAAGAAGAATACTTAATCAGTCTAGAATTCAAGTTTCTGCAATCTTCCAATTCCTTTCTGGTATCACTATTCTGCGTATTTGAAAATATTTGAATTAGGATCGGAGGTTTCTCAAAGTGAATATGTAATATTACCTTAGAAAAAGAAATGGCCAGTGACCTAATATATAACAGCAAAAGAAATCGTTTTCCTACCTGATTTTCATATTCTTTTGCGACTGGAAGCTTTATTTGAACGATATCCAGAAGCTGCACATGAGCCATGCATAAGATAACCGGCATAAACTACATCAAAATATTTCTTTTGAAATTGTGGAGAGTCATACGGTGATACGGACCTGATTACGTAATTCAGATACTTCAGCTAGCAAAGTTTCTCGCTCTCCGAGTTCGTAAAATTGTTGATACCTGGCATGAAAAATAATGCAATATAAGTCACTGGCATCCAGAAAGGTGGACAGAGAGCAACTATGTACAGCGTTGTAGTTCATATGGAAATTACATTTGAACTTGCTGAAGAAGTCTTTTGTTCTCCACAGCATATTGGATCAATTCTGGATTTTCACCAGGCCTTGCTTGAAGCATCTGGATCTCTTCGTGTAAAGCTTTGTTCTCCTCCACGAGATACTTCTCTGCAGACAACATTCCATCCACCAACAACTCAAGTCTTTTAATTTTTTCATCACGAGACCTTAGCATCATTTTTGCATGTCTAGCATCCTCTTCTCTTTTGGAAGCCTGCAGAGAGTTTAGAGATTCCAAAGCAGTAAGATTTGTGATAATAATAAAACAGAAAGAAAAAAATAACTAATATAAAAAATCATACACAAAAAAAACTATATATCTACTACTTGTAATATAACGCACCAATCGGTTCAAGTGTTCGATATCAGCAGCCAAATTCTGGAGACCATTCTCTGCCATCTTTTCCCTTCTCAAAGCACCAACCAAAATGGCTTCCATGCTTTTCAACTGTTAAATTAGTGTTACAACAAAGACACTTGCATCATACGACTTCCAAGTTGGCAGAAACAACTCTTGTGTGGGAATTCACATTACCTTCTTGTTTCGGACACTTGGTATGATAGGACTATCAGTTTCAATTTTATCTCCTATGAAGTCGTCTTCCTCAGGCAAAGGGTCTTCAATACTTGGCACACCACTTGAAGACCATGAGACATTATGATGCTTCATTAGGAAGGACAACTGGCCCTGTTATAGTTGAATAAATTCTTCAGTTCTATAACCTATTAAATGTTTAACTCAAAAATTTCAAAAAAATTAAGCAACTATATTCCATGCCTTTAGCTGTTGGATGTGCCGCTGAAGAGCAGTTATATCACCTGAAGCATCTTCATTCACTTTAGCCTGGCAAAAAATGTGATAGAAAGTCAATACAATGCGATACTGTCCATGTCTGTGTGTCAGTGTACAAAGTAAGTACATTGTTCTGAATAAGTTTGGCACGCTGGGCAAACTTCAAAGTGCTTAATGTCTCATTGGCAGAACTGCAAAGAAACGAAATTTTTTTAAGGGAAGTACAGATTATAAATAAAAAATATTAATTTAATAAAACGGAAGCAGATATCAAGTTAGAACTTTGAGGAAGAATCAGCACATACCAACTAGATGGGCTGACATTTGCAATTATAGTTGTTTTAGAGTTCCCGCCCAGAGAATCCTACACCCGAAAGATGTGCATCAGTTAACTTTGGTTTGAAGAAGAACTAACATGTAATATCATAATTACAAGAAAGATACAGGATTCCAAAGCTTCTGACATCCAACCTGCAGCAGAAACGTAAGCCTCGAATCTCTATATGGAACATGTCTATGCTTCCCTTGTGCTAAATCTACCAGAGACATTATCACCAACCTATAAAAAAACGTGAATACAAAAAGAACACTAAGTGGAACAGTGCATGCAAATTATAGATAAATTGCAGTACGAAAGCAAGTTAACAGATAAATTAGCCTCGAGAGGTTACCCAAGAGTTGATAATGACTTGTTTATATTTGCAGCTTCTTTCAAACGATCTCCCTCTGCACCTGAGCCTTTCTGCCTATATAATTAAGCATGTTATCTAGCATACAGGCATCGACTAAATTATGGGGAGATAAAAACGATTAAAGCGATTGTATACCTTTCCGAACCAGCTAGATCTACTAAATTCAACCTTGCAAATCTAAAGTGGGTCACGGAATCTTTTCCCCAACGACTTTCAATGATACAAGTGAAAACACTATGTGAGCGGCTGCTCTCGCTGTTCATGTGTGTTGCTGCCATTTTTCTATTTGAAGCACCCTAACAACATACGTACAAAACAATTAGTTCACATTATGACTTGCAAGTTGTTGTAGATGAGCAATAGTTATCAAAAACACCTGTAACAGAAGTTTGACAACATCATTAACATCTGTCACACTGTATTCTGTAAGGTTTTCAACATATACCCCTTTCTTCAAGTCCTCCCTGAGCTGCAATAGGGAAGTAGGATTTACTAGTGCTCAAAAACAAAACAAAAATCTAGGTGGACCATTGAACATGAACATTTGACTACATATTATTTACTTGTAGATTAGTGGAAGAAGGTTCCAAGAGATCTGTTATCTGCTCATTGTAGATCTCTAGAAAAGAACATTTGCAGTTGTACTTCAACTGTTCCTCTTTCCTGCTCTCCTCTTCCTGCATATATGAATTATAGTAAGATAGCTACCGAAAAGTGAGTAACAAAACAAATGCAGAATAAAATAATGGACTCAAAAAAGTAGCCAAGGAAGATCAGCAATGTGACAGCGCACCATTCTAATCCTCTTGAACAGATATTCAAAAATGCGTGGAGTAATCCCACAATCTTCATTGAGGTGCCCTTCAATCTCATATAACTCACCCATCATTGTGTACGTTTTGCCACTACCTGTCTGCAAGCACAAATTTTTACTTCAAATTATGCACCGCAAGACATCATAACCACACATCAACTTATCAAAGTCTTAACTTCAAGCAAAGATTACCTGACCGTAAGCGAACATACAACTATTATAGCCAGACAAGCAATTCTCCACCATGGGCAACCCAGCAACCTTGAACAGCTTTTCCTACAGCAAATCTCAGGTAAACAATAAATAAATACCCTCTTAATTGTGGTTAGATATTGCTTCATAAAAACCAATAAATGAAGCCATCTCTGCTCGTGTGTTTATATCAGCCTAATGAAGCCATAACCGCCATGTGTATTCAATTTCTCTCCATAATTGGAAGCTATTACATCGGGGGGGGGGGGGGGGGTGGGAATTAGACATATTGCTCCCATTTTTAAACCATAAATTGAGATCATTACCTGTGATATTGTCTCGCATGCAATATGATCAAATGTGAATCTGGTTTCAGGATGACCATGCCACACCAAAGTCTTTGAGCTCTCTTGCTTCAAACACCTACCGCACCCTTGCAAAGCCCACTCCATACTACTCAATGGCCGAATTCGAATCAGTACCTGAAACTCAAATCCACCTACCTTAATACCACATCAGAAAATAGTCCAAAAATCATCAGAAATAGTCTACAAACCTGCACATTGTGATCGGTCCAAAACGTAGAGTCTTCAGCAAGCTCAAAATGCGGTACTTGAGTCGATATCTCCAAATTCGCCACCGAAATCTCTTTACAGATTCTAGAAGAACTACCTGCTCTGCCTCCATTGTACACCGGAGCCTTGGTCACTGCACAAGCTCCCACAGCTCCGCCAATTGAAGCTCTCCAATTCCTCGCCGGACTGCTATGCGCCGAGTTAGGCTCCGAGTGCGTCTTACCGCCGCGTCCCGAAACCCTAGGAGTTCCGAAGCCGATACCGACATTTCCGGAAGCTTCAAGCCTCTTCTCCGATAACGAAAACCTACCGGATCTAACGGCCTCGATCTTCGGCTGCGAATCGAAATCGAGCTCGTGAAACTCCTTCTGCAGGAGCTGAGCCGGATCCGGAATGCTGTTCAGCGGCGTCCGCGGCGGCGGAAATTGAATTGAACTCGCCGGCGTTTCCAACTCATTCTCGTTCGGTTCCGGCGGCGCAGTTCTCGAAGCGTTTCGAGCTTGGAATCGAGAATTTGAGTTCTCTTTCGACATTGCTGAGCTCAACGAAAGCTTTTGGAGTAGGTCGATCTGATTAGGTTTTGGTTAACTGGAATTAGAAACTGAGTTTTGAATCCATCGGAGGAAGAGAAACGACGACGTTTTAGTTTGGTAGGGAGAAATGGAGAGAGCTATTGAGATTTGAGGGTGGAGGAGAAAGTATCGGTCCGTTTGAGTTTGAATTATGAAGCTCTAGCTAGGCTAGGCCCGCTTCTTTTAGCAGCTTGAATTGTTTACGGTGGTAGTCCTCCACTAAGTATTTTTAATAATTCGACCCCACTGGTATAGGCTAATGTTACATACACCCCTGAGGTTTTCGAAATCATATGAATACATTGAAGTTTCAATGTTGTTACACATAACTCCTACATATATTGTTATGATTCTAAGTTCAATAAATTGTGTCACTTATTTCCAAATACAATGAGAGAGTTAAAGAAATTGATCTTTAAATTTCTAACATATCGATAAGTGAAAATACATATAAACAAAACTTACAAGTTACAACGAATAAAATAAATGCTAATTTTTTCTTTTTTAAAGTTCGAATTATAGAATTCAATTTAATGGTGATTCGAAGTCCTGATTTCCTCTTCGATTTAACGCATATTAACTTTCTGAAAGAATTATTTCTTAGAATCAAAATATTATATATGTCCCTTTCAAAAAAAAAATTATATATGTACTCTTTTGGTAGAACTAACATCATGAGCAAAAGGTTGATCAAAATAATATAGAATGCATGCAGATTATAAGGCTTGATAGCCTTGATTTGAGGGCACTATGCCGCTGCATGCCGTTGCTTGAATTATGTTTACAGAAAAAAAAATGTGGGAATTTGAATTCAAACAATGATAACTGCATGCATCAAGTAAAATATTAGGAAATCAAAATGAGAGTGGGAGCAGGTAAGTGGGGGAAGCGGGAAATAAAAGAGAGACGTGTGTAAGAAACAGCTCCAAAAGGCTATTAACATGCCAGTTGCAATCTATTTGGTCTGCAGAACATTATAAGTATTCCACAATTTCAACTTAGAACGACTCCAACACAATTTGATTTCCTAATTATACATAGGTTGAGCCACGTCTCTCTTATCTTTTAAACAAATTATACATGGTTAATATGTGTTGACCATATATTTAGACCATCTTCAAAGTTTATAAATAAAGGAAGACTTTCCCATGATTTACCCGGTTGTTTTGTTTTATATTTTGCTCGATTGTGAAAATGTAGAAACTATCATAACATAGTTTCTTTGTTGAGTCTTGGTTTGTTTATATAGTGTTTTACTCTAAGTCTTCCTTTTGTGATTGTAAAACTTAGAGTTTCATAAAACTTCTTTTCATACTCATTGCATCTTTGCATTCATGAGATCGAATTGGTAGTGCAAGCAACCCAATAAGTGTTCTAAAGAACCAACTTTGTGATAGTTTTATTCTGAAAATAAAGCTTCTAATATCTTTGTATAAGAAAACGAAGAAACAACACCGAGTGTGTTTCAGACTAGTGGGCAGACTAGATAGGGATAACATTGTGTCATTTCATCCTCAGAAACCTTCGCATGTATAAACACATAGAAACAAGACCGAATACAGTTCTTAGTCTAGCGTATGAGTCTAGATAGGATAGCACTGTTACTTGTTATTATCGAAGTTGTAGTATTGTAAGGAGTGTCTTAACATGTATTCTTGGGATTTGGGAATCAACTGTGGGAGTTGAATTCCTGGTATAAACTTTTGTAACCTTTGTTTGTAAACACTTAGAAACAAGATGGAGTATGGGCTAGTGCATGAGGCTAGATATGATAACACCGTTTTGCTATTATCAGAACTATAATCTTGTAAGAAGTGATTTTACATAGTGGAAATGTTTGGCTTTCATGAATAAGGGCCACGCAGTTTTTATCCTAGATTGCAGGGTGTTTGCGAGTAAAAAATGTTCTAGTGTTACGTGTCTATTTACTTCCTTGCATATTTTTTTATATCGTTATGTATTTGTTATTCTAGATAGCTGCATATCGTGCTCTCTGATAATGAACTTTGACGAAAAAGTTGATAAAAACTTATTCACCCCCTCTAGGACCTTCAAAGTTGAAAGAACTGAACCCGATTTAGTTGCCTAAACCGGAATTAAGCCTTAACGACTCTGCTAACCTTAGTTACTACTTACTAATTGATATCCAATGTGGAGATCCAAAACTCAAAAATCACGAAATAAAGAAATTTTCTACATATAGGTTCACTACTAAAATATACAATATATACAATTATTTTTTACATCATAGCAACTAGACAAATTAAACTGAGTATGTAAAGTAAAATACTAACTCAAGGATCAACCTTAGATCCTACGGTAAATACTGTTATGTCATGAACTGCGTGCGCGCTCATCCTCAAACGAACTTTGCAAACTGGGCAATTAAACCGAAAAGCCCAGGGAAATGTACATAAAATAATAAAATTTTTAGAGTGAGTGGACGAAAATAATATTTCATTTTAAACTAAAAACTGTAAATAATATGCCTTTCAATATAAATGTACATAAAAATGATGTGAGTCTAAACATATGATCATTCAGGTACTCTTGGGTACTATAAAATATGTGGAGGCTACGACTCGGGTCATCCAACCTCAAGTCCTAATACTGCCCAGGTCAGGTGGGCCCTCCTGGGTGCTTTATAAATCCTTGGGTCAGATCTCTAGCCCTCAGGGCCCGTCTCGGGGATCAACCGAGAAGCAGTGCATCGATGCATCAACTATACCATGCTCTGTGTAAAATCAAATCATATATGTCTCCAAATGCAAATGCATAATCGTAAATGCATAACTGTACACTGTATAACTGAAAATTCACAAAACAATAGTAAAAATAAAGTGTCCACTCACAATACTGTGCTGTGATTTCCACCAAGCTGAAGCCATCCTGTCGGCGTATCTATACATCTACCACTGGCTATTAATATGTCATCCTGGAACAACGATTTATATTTAACAACTAATCGTTGAGAATAATACTGAATAACTAAGCTCGTTCACTTAACGAGTTATACCATCGAGAATATCACATTCTCGAATATCGTACTTTCTGAACTTCTCACAAGCTCATCTAATTCAATAATCTAATAAAATTCTCAAACGTTACGCGACCCAAGGTCGAATCGACTTTCGATTCAATCGTTACTTAAAATCGTTAAATCAATTCATTAATGTCCGATTAACAACACGTCTTAATCAATAATGTTCAAATCAATTTAATAACCTCTTCACTACAATCGGTACAAAATTATAAGCAAAACGACATAAAATTTACATAAAAAATTCCTTTGACGAAACGCCTCCGGTGAAATTTTTCGGCTAACCAAGGCCAAACCTGCTCAAAATCAACCCAACAACACAATTGTCTTCTACCACAAAGTCTAATTCATCCTCTACCTAGACCAATTTAACTAAAATCGAAACCTCACACAAATTTCAATTCATCGATTCTCCACGCTCAAGTGGAATTGAAGTGCCATACCTATATGGTTAGCTTCGTGGTGATGAGGGCTTCAAAGCCCAGTATGTCTTGCCGATCGATTTACACTCAAGACCACCGTCCCTAAAGCTTGAATTCTGGCGAGCTATCGAATTTCATCACAGCTTCATCTTTACATAATAGAGGCCAAGATCATGGGGGTTTGAAAGAGGGAAGCGAGACGAAACTTTTGATACAAACCTCGCTGATTTTGGTGGCTGGACGAGGAATGACGTCGGCAAAGCCGACGAGGAGAGAGAGAGCCGCAGGAGAGAGAAAGGAAAGATAAAATCTGATCCAAAATGGAAAGTGTTGACTTTCCACTTTGGGTATGTCGCTTTTATACTCGCGAGTAATTCACCTCGCAAATTCGTTTTAAAAACTTTCGCTGATAATAACTTCTTCATCGTAACTTCGATTTTAACACTTGACGTGACTACGAATTCATCTCGATAAACTCTACGATTTTCCTCAATATAAATTTTTGAAATAGAAAGTCACATTATACTTGTCCAATTACGACTATTACATTTCCGATAAACTTCTGCTAATCATAACTTTCTGGTCGTAACTCCGTTTTCGGCATTCTTCGCATCTACAGACTTTGCTTGAGAATTTCTACGACTTCCACCCGAAGTCAACCAACTTCGACAATATGATAAAAAATTCAACTAAAAAGCTCACAATAAATTGGCACCATACAAATAATGTCTCCAGATTTTGGCTCGAAAACTATTGCTACCAACTCCATATCATGAGTGAGGTAATTTGCCACATGGGGTTTCAACTGGCGTGAGTCATACGCGACAACTCTACCATGCTGCATCAGCACGCACCCCAAGCCTAACTTAAAGGCGTCACTAAAAACTGTAAACTCCCCACTATCATCTGGTAACGTCAACACTGGAGCTGTGGTCAACCTTGTCTTCAGAGTCTGGAAACTCTCCTCACAAACTTCCGACCATTCAAAATTAACTCCCTTCCTCGTGAGTTTCGTAAGAGGTGCTGCAATGCGTGAAAAATCCTGAACAAATCGACGGTAGTAACAGGCTAAACCCAAAAAACTTCTAATATTTGGCACGCTCACAGGTCAGTTCCAATTCAACACAGCCTCAATCTTGTCTGGATCAACACTAACTCCTTTTGCTACAATCACATGGCCAAGAAATTTTACATTATCCAATCAGAACTCGCATTTACTGAACTTGGCATACAATTGAGATTCCCTCAAAGTCTTCAGAACAATATGTAAATGTCTCGCATGCTGCCTCACATCCTTTGAGTAAATCGGGATATCATCAATAAACACTATGATGAATTTATCAAGAAAAGCCCGAAATATCTGATTCATTAAAGCCATGAAGGTAGCAGGTGCATTCGTTAAACCGAACGGCATTACCCGAAACTCATAGTGCCCATAACACGATCGTAATGCGGTCTTAGAGAGATCAGACTCTCTAATCCGCAACTGATGATATCCCAATCAGAGATCAATCTTAGAGAACATTATAACTCCGTTCAACTGATCAAACAAATCGTCAATATGAGGCAAATGATACTTGTTCTTCACAGTCACCTGATTCAATTTTCGGTAGTCAATACATAACCGCAAAGAACCATCCTTCTTTTTCACAAACAAAACTGGAGCTTCCCATGGTTATATACAAGGATGGATCAAACCTTTATCGATCAATTCCTAAAGCTAAACCTGCAACTCCTTTAACTCAGCTGGAGCCATACGGTACGACACCTGAGCTATGGATCCTGTACCCAGAAGAAGCTCAATCGTGAAATCAATTTCCCTTTCTGGAGGGAGACAGGTAATTCCTCAGGAAACAAATAAGGGTAATCCCTGACCACTGCAATCTCCTCAAGGTTAGTAGTGAAAACACGAGTGTTTACAACATGCGCCAAGTTTGCGGTACACCCTTTTTGTAATAATTTCTCGGCTCGCACAGCTGAAATCCAGCACTAAGAAAGAACATTTCTTTCTCCATAGAATAAAATTGTGACGACCTAAATCAAAATTAGTATGTTAACCAGCTTGGTTTGCATATTTTACGAGTAATCACAGTTGTCGTAATTGAGCAGTTTTAGCGGGTTCATTCACGACTAATTTATCGGGCGAGAATTTGAGATGAGTCTCTTCACGAGAATTGTAGTATGCATGATTTCGAGTTCGTGGGCGATTTCAGATAATTGTTTTGATAACCGAGGAATATGTTATGAATATTTGAAATCCCGTGATTTAGTCGTGTTTATCCGTTTGAGTTTGAGTTATCCGAAACGTGGATGTGATTCGATTTGGACCGTCGATCGGATCGAGCTGCGAGTATAAATATCGGAATAGTTGTAAATTTTTTGAAAATCACTGTTTTTGGAAGTTTGACCGTCGTTTCACTTGTTTGACCAAAAATGGACCGTTGACTCTCGTTGACTGAGGGAGAACTGCACCACCGATCGATTTTCCATTTCCGGCCACCTTAGACCAAATCGTTGGAATGGTTAGCTTCCTCTCATGATTTTCTACTGTTTTGCAATTGATTTAAGTTGAATTGGTTGAGATTTGGAGGAGAACGAGCTCGGTATATTTCGTGGGTTTTGTCGGAATCGGGTGGCCATTTCCGGCCACTTTTGGGGTCGGAGGGTTTGGGGTTTTGCTCCCCTCAACCCAAGGAAGTTTTTGGGTGAAGAGTTTTTAATGTTGGTCGCCGTTTGGAGCTCGCCGGAAAACTCACCGGAATCCATGGATACCGTGGGTTTCGAGGTGAATTCCGGCCGGTGGACTTGGAATTGGGGCTTGGTGTAGAAGAGAGATGTGTTGGGCTTAAGGAGCACTTGTGATATGGAAAGTTTGGCCGAAATCCGCCACTATTGTCGCCGCGCCGCCGCCGCCGCCGCCGCTCCGGCGAATGGTTGACTTTTTGGAATTTGACAAGTTTTATGCCGTTTTGCTCATAATCGTGCCCCGAGTGTATCCTTGAGGTTTTCGAGTTGTTTTGGATACCAGATTTTAAGTCGAGGGTTTATGTGGAGTAGTTGGGGGTTTTCGACGATTATTTTGTATCCGAGTTATATGTTTTCAGAAATTGTTGGTTTCCGAGGTGTGGTACAGAGTAATAAATTGTGATTTTGATCCGTGATATTTTGTGATTATTCCGGGGATCGAGATCGTACGCTTTGCGAGGGATCTTCCGCCGGATCTCGGGATTAGCGCATTTGCGCGCTATGCTTGTCTATGAGTGGACATTTCTTTTCATTGATTGGTTACGAGTCTTTATATTACGTTTTACGAGTATGAGCATGCATATGAGATTATGATTTATATGAGCATGTGTTTTACGAATATGCATCGACGAATATACTTTCATAAATATATATTACAAATATGTATTTACATTATGCTCACTATATTTGCATGAAACGATTTATGATTTGGTTTACACAGAGTACAATCACAGTATATATTGTTGTATCGATACACTTGCATCCCAGTTGATCCCCGAGGATGTTTATCGGGGGAGGCTGTGACCCCTGACCCGAGGCCTTTACCGGGGAAGGCAGACCTCTGACCTGAGGCCTTTCTGGCTAGAATCAGGTGTGAGTCTGGTATCTCGTGATTCGAACTGTACTAGCGCGGACGTGTCCATGAGTGACCCCGCGAGATTTTACGATGCATGCTCTGTACGCGTGAGGAGTTAGAGTCTCCCTCGTATACTATACCATATTCATTCATTTAGACTCGCATATGTTTTTATAACATATATTATTCGGCGAAAGACATTTATTTTCGTCCACTCACTCTAACAGTTTATATGTCTTTCCTTGGGCTCTTTGTTTTCAATTCCCAGTTTGCAGTTCGGATTCTGGTGTCACACGTCGCAGTCGGAGGCTTAGTATTCGAGCTACTTTTCTTTTCCAGTAGGTTTCTTGTTTAGCCTATTGTTGTATATTGATGTATATATACTAGAGGTCGCTCTGAATACTCTGACGTTTATATTTTCATATGATTTCTCCGGATTTCTGTAAAGTTACAGCTTTTGTTTATTACTTTACATTATGTTATGATATTGAGAAATCCGGATGGGATTGGTGCCCACGGTTTGGCTTTTGTGGCATAGGATGAAGTGTGTTTTCAGGAGCAGGTTAATGGCAATTCCGCGTTATAGTGAAACTCTGCCGAAATTTCTTTGGTTTTTGCAAGTTCGTGTTTTCAGAAAGGGTTTGATTCCGGTTTAGGAAACTAAATCGGGGTTGGGTCCTTTCAGCTTGGTATCAGAGCATTAGGTTTCAGGTTTTGTAGACTTCTGTAGTTTAGGATATTTGAGTATGTACAACATGTCTGGAGCGATGATCCGACTGGCCAGCGGTTACTCATCAATGCTTCGGGTGTTGTATATTTTCAAATGTCTGGAGTTTCATGATTACGTTCCTTGTGCCTTGTGACTAATACTTTTCTCTTATCATTAGGATGCCTCCTAGACGTGGTTCCCGTGTCAATAGGGATGTGGATCCTGATGAGGATCGCCAGACGCATGACTTGCTTATATAAGTATTGCGTTTGGAAGAGCGTTTTGACCCTGTGGTCAAAGCTCGAACTGCTGGAGCGACTGTTTTCTCGGGTTCAGCTGATCCAGAGATGTGTGAGGCATGGTTGGTTCAGGTTGAACGAGTTTGTGAGTGTCTACGTTTCACTCCTGAGCAGATGACAGTGGCAGCAGTTGGTTTACTTGAGTCTGATGCATACTTTTGGTGGGTTAGCACTAATAGAGTTCCGGTTGATACTCCGTGGACACTGTGCAGGGATTTGTTTATGCGAAGGTATTTCAACCAGGCTACACAACAACGGAAGTATGAGGAGTTCACCAACTTGAGACAGGGTAGCATGTCAGTGCTTAAGTACCGGGACAGATTTACTCTTTTATCTCAGTTTGCTCGTGACATGGTGGCCTCAGAGGAAGCCAAATGCCGGAGATTTGAGTTGGGCTTGAACCTGAACATCAAGGGGACATTGACTACGATGCCTCGAAACAACTTTGATGAGTTTGTGAGTGTTGCGCTTCAAGGCGAGGACATAGAGAAGGAAAGGCAGATGGGATTCCAGTCTCGACGATTTGAGGAGGGTGGACCGAGTCAGAGACATTCCAAGAGGCTGAGTTCTGACACTTCCGGATCGGCATCATCATCTGGCAGTGGATCATATAGATCATCGAGTAGTACAGCTAGACAGAGACAGAGATGAAGGAGGGATCGACCACAGAGACCACAGTCCAGTGGGAGTACTAGCGGATCCAGCTATCCTCGACGTACCGGTGGCACTTTTTCTATACCAAGGGAGTATCCATTGTGCTACTTCTGCAACAGGCATCATTATGGTCCTTGTCAGCAAGGCACTACCAGTGGCTATCGATGTGGCCAGGAGGGTCACTTTGCGAGGGAGTGTCTCCAGCAGGTGGGTGTTGGAGGACAGGCAGCTCAGAGTTCAAGAGGAGAGTGAGGTACCACTTCTGGGGCTCGACCAGTACAGTCTTCTGGCCAGAGCGGATAGCAGAGTCACCATCAGCGTGGACGACCAGCTGGGCAGACCAGGGTTCATGCTATGTCATTGCGTAAGGGCAGAGCATCACCGGAGGTTGTTATTAGTACGTTGCATGTTTTTGGCTCTCCAGTACTTACTTTGCTAGATCCAGGTGCTACGCATTCATTCATATCATATAGATTGTCATCTTTAGCTACTATGCATGCATCTCCACTTCCGGGGTTGTGGAGAGTGTTGTATCCATCCGGTGAGGTTGTGAGTATTGGTTGGGTGTATAGGGATTGTGAGATCTTTGTTAGAGGTTATGGGTTAGCCGCGGATTTGTTATTGCTGGATATCATCGATTTTGATGTGATTTTGGGTATGGACTTCTTGGAGACACATTGAGCTATGTTTGACTGTCACAAGAAGGAGGTTGTGTTTCGACGCCCAGGTTTTCCAGAGATACTGTTTCGCGGTGAGGAGAATACTTCATTGCCATGTGTGATTTCAGCGATGAAGGCCGAGCGGATGATGAAGAAGGGTTGTGTTGCATATTTGGCTCATGTGGTGGATACTACGGCTGCTGTACCAGACATTGGTGATATTGAGGTGGTTTCTGAGTTTTCAGATGTGTTTCCGGAGGAATTACCAAGTGTTCCTCTAGTTCGAGAAATCGATTTCACCATTAAGCTTTTACCAGGCACTGGACCCATATCACATGCACCGTATCGTATGGCGCCAGCGGAGCTGAATGAGCTACAGATTCAACTTCAAGAATTGCTGGAGAAAGGTTTCATACGACCCAATATATCACCATGGGATGCTCCTGTACTATTTGTGCGGAAGAAGGATGGTTCCATGCGGTTGTGTATTGATTACCGGAAGCTGAATCAGGTCACTGTGAAGAACAAGTATCCGTTGTCGCGGATTGATGACTTGTTTGATCAGCTCAAGGGAGCTTCAGTCTTTTCGAAGATTGATCTCAGGTCTGGATACCACCAGTTGAGGATCAGAGAGTCAGATGTGGCCAAGACAGCTTTCAGATCACAATATGGGCATTATGAGTTTTTGGTTATGCCATTTGGGTTGACCAATGCCCCCGCAGCTTTCATGGACTTGATGAACCAGGTGTTTAGGCGATTTCTAGACAAGTTTGTGATCGTGTTCATCGACGACATCCTGATTTACTCCAGGAGTGTGGGCCAGCACAAGAAGCATTTGTGAGCTGTTTTGCGGACTTTGCGAGATAATCAGCTGTTTGCAAAGTTCAGCAAGTGTGAGTTTTGGTTGAATAGCGTGAATTTTTTGGGTCACGTGATATCTGCTGAGGGAGTCAGCGTGGATCCTGAGAAGATTGAAGCCGTGTTGAATTAGTGTAGACCTACCACCGTACCAGAGATCAGGATTTTCTTGGGTTTGGCAGGCTACTATCCGCGTTTTGTGCAGAATTTTTCACGGATTGCCACTCTGCTTACCAGATTGACGAAGAAAGGCGTCAAGTTCGAGTGGTCCGATGCATGTGAGGAGAGTTACTTGCTCTTGAAGGAGAAGTTGACTACTGCACCGGTTTTGACTCTACCTGATGACAATGTAGAGTTTGTGGTTTACAGCGATGCATCAAAATTGGGACTTGGTTGTGTTTTGATGCAGCATGGCAGAGTGGTGGCTTACGGTTCCAAACAGCTAAAACCACATGAAGTCAACTATCCTACATACGATTTGGAGTTAGCCGTCATTGTATTAGCCTTGAAGAGTTGGAGACACTACTTGTACGGAGCTCAATGCAAGATATATACAGATCACAAGAGTCTCACTTATTTGCGCACGCAGCCAGACTTGAATATGAGACAGCGCAAATGGATGGAGTTGATCAATTATTATGATTGCACATTTGAGTATCATCTAGGGAAGGCTAATGTCGTTGCTGATGCACTCAGTTAGAAATCTAGAGCTTCATTGTTTCATGTGTGCGTAGCCAGAGTATCCATGTTAGCAGAGTTACGGGCTACGGGAGCTGAGTTTGAGTGGGATGACGATGGAGCCTTGTTGGCTAGCTTCCAGGTTCGACCGGTATTGGTTGATCAGGTTTGTGAAGCTCAGGATGCGGATTCCTATCTGTTGGACAAGAAGACCATAATTCGGAATGGTGTGCCAACAGAGTTCCGGTTGAGTGATGATGGTACATTACTATTTAGAAGCATATTATGTGTACCCAGAGACGAGGGTTTGAAGAAAGAGATTTTGGACGATGCTCATTGTTCATCTTACGCGATGCATCCCGGCGGTATGAAGATGTTTCGTACACTTCGAGCTTATTACTGGTGGCAAAATATGAAGAGGGAGATTGCCACATATGTGAGCAGATATCTTATTTGTCAGCAGGTTAAAGCAGAGAGATATAAACCTACGGGAAAGCTACAGCCCTTAGAGATTCCGGTTTGGAAGTGGGATTACATCACCATGGATTTCGTGTATCAGTTACCGCGTACCTCGGCTGGTAACACGGGTATTTGGGTTATTGTTGACCGAATGACGAAATCCACTCATTTCCTTGCACTTCCAGGGAAGATTTCAGTTGGTAGATTGGCAAAGCTGTATTTGGCTGAGATTGTTTGATTGCATGGTGTGCATGTATCTATTGTTTCTGACCGAAACAGTCAGTTTACTTCAGAGTTCTGGCAGGCATTGCAGCGAGCCTTGGGAACTAGATTGCGTTTCAGTACAGCTTTCCATCCTCAGACTGATGGGCAATATGAGAGGACTATTCAAACCCTCGAGGATATGTTGCGATCATGTGTATTGCAGTTTAGAGGAAATTGGGACCAGCAACTGCATTTGATTGAGTTTGCTTACAACAACAGCTATCAGGCCAGTATTGACATGGCATCGTATGAGGCTTTATATGGAAAGCAGTGTCGTACTCCATTGTGTTGGAGTGAGGTAGGCGAGCGATGGCTCATTGGTCCTGATCTGGTGAAGAGCACTACAGAGGACATTCAGATTATCCGGGACAGACTGAAGATTGCCCAAGACCGACAGAAAAGTTATGCATACGTGAGAAGAAAGAATCTCGAGTTCGAGTTAGGCGATTGAGTCTTTCTGAAACTGTCTCCATAGAGGGGAGTTGTGCGTTTCGGGAAGCATGGCAAGCTTCGACCACTATATATCAGTCCGTACGAGATTACAGAGAGAGTTGGTGCCGTCGCTTATAGATTGGAGTTGCCTTCTGAGATGGCTCGAGTACACGATGTTTTCCATGTTACGATGTTGCGGAAATACATTTCAGATCCATCACGTGTTTTGGCGCCATATCAGCTTCCTATCTGGGAGGATCTGACATATGTGGAGGAGCCAGTACAGATTCTCGATCGGCGTGAGCAGGAGTTGACGCACAGAGTCATACCGCTTGTGAAGGTCTTATGGCAAAATCATTCTGTTGAGGAAGCCACTTGGGAGACCGAGCAGCATATGCGGGAGCAGTATCCTCATCTGTTCACCTAGCAGGTACGTAAATTTCGAGGTAAAATTTTTTTAAGGGGGGTAGATTTGTGACGACCCGAATCAGAATTAGTACGTTAATCGGCTTGGTTTGCATATTTTATGAGTAATCACAGTTGTCGTAATTGAGCAGTTTTAGCGAGGTCATTCACGACTAATTTATTGGGCGAGACTTTGAGATGAGTCTCTTCACGAGAATTGTAGTATGCGTGATTTCGAGTTCGTGGGCGATTTCGGATAATTGTTTCGATAACCGAGGAATATGTTATGAATATTTGAAATCGCATGATTTAGTCGTGTTTATCCGTTTGAGTTATCCGAAACATGGATGTGATTCGATTTGGACCGTCGATCGGATCGAGCCGTGAGTATAAATATTGGAATAGTCGCGAAATTGTCAAAAATCACTGTTTTGGGAAGTTTGACCGTCGTTTGACCAGAAATGGACCGTTGACCGAGGGGGAACCGCACCACCGTTTGACCACCGATCGATTTTCCGTTTTCGGCCACCTTAGACCAAATCATTGGTATGGTTAGCTTCCTCTCATGATTTCCTACTGTTTTGCAATTGATTTGAGTTGAATTGGTTGAGATTTGGAGGAGAACGAGCTCGGTATATTTCGTGGGTTTTGCCGGAATCGGGTGGCCATTTCCGGCTACTTTTGGGGTCGGAGGGTTTGGGGGTTTTGCTCCCCTCAACCCAAGGAAGCTTTTAGGTAAAGCTTTTGGGGGCTATGCTTCTTCGCTTTTGACCCGTAGGATGCCAACCATTAAGTGCGCACCAGTTGCTAACTGGATGTGAGCCTAACATTTCACATTTACACATTTTTTGTTGTGCAGTATATGTACCTATTGCGCCTCCACAGCGCACTAAAATGGGTCTTTAACGAAGATTAGACATTTATGATGGCTATGACGCTCCAACGATAGTACGATATCTTGAACCTTCGACAGCAGATCTCTTTACTGCGTGATTTTCAGATTGTCACATCGATGAGACATAATTCTCGACAGTAGGGGAGAAAGGAATGTATCTATTCCGGTTCAACGTCAGGAATTGGCGTGGTCTACCACTTTGTCTCATCATGATCCCTGCACATCTCAGAGTGAGATTGAAGTACAACGAATATTTGATCTTCAGAAAGTAGCAGACTCTAAGCCTGACTCCTTTATTGATATTGCTAAAGTGATGAGATCGGATATAGCTGCTGCAAACGTTCCTACAAGGTTTGAAATCCCAAAAAAATGATCGATTGATACCAACACTAAGCAAGAAAATGTTCCTCTTACCCACGTGGAAGATGTTGCGTCGGCCTCAGCTCCTACCAGGAAAAAGGGGAGACCAAGAAAATTCATTGATTAGCCGCCGGTTAAAAGGCAGGTCATCGAGGCACAAAATGATCCATTCATCATCAACATTGTGAATCCTTCACATGAGATTGTCTCTGACTACATTATGTCCTTGAATCACAATTGACATGTCTAGAGGACGGCTCATAACCTCTTGTGATGTCAGAGAACAAAGAAATCGCGCTTAAAACAAATGTTGCGCGTGTTCTTAGGGATAAATCTTCCATGTTAGTTGATGATGCATTTGATTATTCCGTCGCTCAAGAGATCATAGGCGACGATGAAGTGGAACCTCGCTCTGCGGCTGATTGCGAACGAAGAGCGAATTGGCCGAATTGGAAGGTAACAATCTAGGCTGAACTAGACTCTCTCAATAAAAGGCAGTTTTTCAGTCTGGTAGTGTTATTCCCATTGAATATTAAGCTGGTAAAACATAAATGAGTCTTTGTTCGGAAGCATAATGAGAAGAATGAGGTCTTGCGTTATAAAGCTAGACTTGTTGCGCATGGTTTCTCTCAACGCCCTGGGATTGATTATGAGGAGACGTATTCTCCGGTGATGAACATCATCACCTTCCGCTACCTGGTAAGTTTGGTAGTGTCCGAGAAATTAAACATTTAGCTTTTGAATGTGGTTACTGCATATCTCTATGGGGATCTTGATTCAGAGATATATATGAGAGTGTTGGATGACATTGCTATACCCAAGTAACTTTAAACCACAGAGTGCTCATATAATCAAATTGAGATGTTCATTATATGAATTAAAACAATCAGGTAGGATGTGGTATACACGTGTTAGTGACTACTTGATTGGGAAGGGATACAAGAATGACAACTTATGCCCTTGCATGTTCATTAAAAGAACAAGTTCAGGATTTGTCGTTGTAGTAGTGTATGTAGATGATATGAACATCATCGAGACTCTTAATGAGATCAATGAGACGGTTGGCTACTTGAAATCTGAACTTGAGATGAAAGACCTTGGTAGGACTCGATTTTGTCTCGGAATAGATCTGAAACATCGAGTTGGTGGAATCCTTATTCACTAGTCTACTTATGTCCAATAGATGTTCAGGAGATTTAATATGGACAAATCACACCATGTTAGCACGCCAATGGTTGTTCGTAGTCTGGACTCTAAGAATGATCCATTTCGTCTGATAGATGACGATGAGGAGATCTTGGGAGCTGAAATTCCATATCTTAGTGTTATTGGAGCTTTGTTGTATCTAGCTCAGTGCACACGTCCAGATATTGCCTTCGCAGTGAACTCGTTGGCTAGATTCAACTTTGTGTCTACGCAATGTCATTGGAATAGAGTAAAACAAATCTTCTGGTACTTGAAGGGTTCTATTGACTTGAGTTTATTCTTCCCTTACAAAGAGTATAGAGAGAAGCTTGAAAGTCCCAAAAAATGAATGGTTGAATCGCAGCATGCAGATTCTGGAGCCTTCGATCCATCGAGAATTTCTCTTAATCCTTCGAAGGATGCTCACGGGTCGGACCAGAGTCATGCCTTCAATCCATCGAAGGAGTTGTTCTTCGATCCATCGAAGGTTAAACTTGGTGCAAGAATTTTTATTTTTGTCCCCTATTTTGAAACACCGGGTGATGTGTTGGTCGGATTTACTGATGTTGAGTACCTCTCTGACTCACATAAAGATCGTTCACAGACTGGTTATGTTTTCACTATGGGAAACAAGGTGATTTCTTAGAGATCAACTAAGCAAATTTTTGTTGCTACTTCCTCGAATCATTCAGAAATCATTGTTTTGCATGAAGCGGTTAGAGAATGTTTCTGGCTTAGGACAGTCATTCATCATATTCGAGGGTCTAGTGGATTACCATTTACTACGACAGCTCCTACTTACATCTTTGCGGATAATGCAGCATACATTGAACATATGAAGTTGGGTTACATTAAGGGTGACAATACAAAGCATATATCGCGAAATTCTTCTTTAAGCAGCAACACCAACAGATGTTGAATATCCATGTGAACCAGGTGGGTTCGGCGGATAATGCTATGGACTTTTTTACCAAGTCAATACCTAAATCTACACTCGTGAAACATGTGAGACGCATTGGTATGCGCAGGTTGTCCGAACTCCATGACTGAATTTACAATCAAGGGGAGTTACATTTATGTCATCAGGGGGAGTCTACGTCACATGTTGTAGCATTTGCCGTTGATGCGTTGTACTCTTTTTTTCTCAAGTAGACCAAACTTTTGTTTTACCCATGAAGTTTTTGTTTGCTTGGCGAGGTTTTTAGTGAGACAACATGTTATGCATCATTCATTAGGCCATCGACACAAGGGGGAGTGTTTAAGGAGATTTATTTTCCATAACTTCCGGTGTGTGTCTTGTCCTAATTAAATACGGATTAGTATAGATAGAGATACAGAGAATCTCTGTTATATCGGGACATTTATTGTAACAGATTGTATCAGCCTATAAATAAGACATTCTATCAATGAAAGAGTAACCATTTTCAGTCTAACAATTATTCATCTACAACAGTTCATTATATTTTAAACAATTAATGGAAAACCATATGCCGGATTAGTGGAACCCGCAACCTCAAGACAGACCATCACTTGAGTAGCCCAGAGGACGCGAAGAGCTATGCATGTTTCATTTTTTCATGTTTCAATTTTAGAGAAATCTTTCCCACTAAGACAGAGAAGAAGGAAGCAAATACGGATTCAATAGTATCTGACATGATTGCTCGACAAGGTCGACTAGTTTGGGTGCTAGGGTTTTTCTCAATGAGAGAAAACTAGATTTTTGTTTTGGCACATAAAGTGTGATTATTCAAGTTCATTTCTAAAAATACGTTTTTATTTATATAATTAAATCTTAAATGCTCATGTACTTTTTAACCGATAACTGATGGTATAGATTACAATCAAATCACACAAGAGATAATATTGTTTCATTTTATATATTTTACATATTCCATGGCCAACCAAAGAGTTATTTGTCCCTGTTTATTTTTATTTTTAATTTTTTTCCTTCTTCTCGCTCCAAATCGAAAAACTAAAGAATTATATCAATCAATAATATGTCATTGCAAAATGATGTTTGTCTATCATTTTTTTACAAGAATTGAAAGGGTTAAATTTTGTATGGGAATTCAACAATTATGCATAATGGAATCGCTTTTTGAGAAAATGAAATAATCATCGTATGATTTTTTTTAATCCAAATTGAAACCAGAAATAATAAGAAAAAATTGATATAATTTAAATCTTGTTTTAAATAGAGAAAATATATAAGTTTTTTAAAAAAAAATTCATAGCCCTTAGATATAAAAAAAAGATATAATTTTTTTTAATATTTGATCAATTATATTTTAAATAATTATATGACATGATAATTATGTAGTTTGACACATCATTTTAGAGCTTCCACAATCATTTGCCTTAAATTTAAACGAAATAAAATGAAATTGTCTTCATGAATAAATCTAAAGTAGAAAACAGCTGCATATTTCCAATTCAATCGAATGAACGATATATCAACAATGTCCAGGGAAAACCGATTCAAAGTCTGAAAGCAACAAGCTGCTGCATATTAAGAATCACTATGATTCTTTCTTGACAAGAAATACATCAGTGAGAACTGTTTTTGAATGCCCCAGTACTGCCTTCATTATTTCGATCCCCTCTTCCATGCCTACATCAACCACTTTGGTTTGAAGGTCCGAAGATTTTGATTTTTCGAGCAGAAAGGATACGGATGATATGAGAGACGTTAAGGGTTTCACTTCCAGGTCATCCATGATTGTGTAGGTATAATTACCCTTAACATACCCTGCATAGCTTGAAATGATTCTAGTCGGCGCAGGTGGAGAAACCAAGGTCCTGCTAGAGTTCAAACAGTAGTTATTGCACCCGGGACATCTGGCACCAGAATCGGTCGTCACGTAGTTGCAATGACTTGAACTTGAACACGCGTAAACGTTCCGAGGTAGTGGGAGCAGTTTGACTTCGTTAAAGGACAAACAGAGGATGTTATTAGCTCCGGTGACTGGTTTGTTGGATTTGAGGAGGATGTCCTTGTCGAAATTGGGTTGCATGTAATTCACGTCAAGGTTTTTGACGCTATCGGAGATTTTGCTTACACTTTCGAGAACGTCATTGCCATTCTTGGACGCGAGGTTTGCAAGGGTGGCAATTGGCAAAGACACAAGTGTGAAGAGGAAATCGACAAAGTCCTTACCTGATTCCGCATACACAACTTTCCTAGTCTTATTGTCGTATAGGAGCTTCAGGGTAACCTTGTCGGGGGTGGTAGATGCCATTGTAAAGATGGATGAGTAGAGATGGATCTAGGGGTCGGCTGGATGAAAATGAGGGTGAAGTATATATATACTAGAGGCCGGTTAACGTACAGTTACATAACTCTAACCTTGAAAAGAAGTGCATGAGATGATGCAGAAGATCATATAAAAATATATAATGGAATTTGAAAATGACATGCGCAATATACCATAATTAAGCATGTCGATCTTTTGATCTTCTCGATTAAGATTGAGCAAATCGAGAACAAGGCCATGATACTAAAAATCTAATCGCTGTTTATTTGACTGTATTGATCTTGTAGAAGCCGAGGAATACAGACCGATGTCGCATATGCATGCATCCTAGCTAGCTTCTTCAATTCTAATATATTTTTCTTCTTCTTAATTTTACGTTGAGATTAAGAGGGTTTAGTAAAGTGCGATAAATGAACAATGAAAAGTTTAAACATGGATGGAGTGTATTCCAGTAATTAACACATTAAAATTAGGGATCTTGACCATACACAAAAATGTGCTACACTACGTTGAACATTTTATACAACATAAACACAATCACAAAGAATCCTCGAAAGCTTAAGCTACTCGTTGTGCAGTTCACGCCGGCCGTCACACTGCCTACAGCTGAAACCAAACATCAAGTAATGAATTCGTAAATCGACACCAAACTTATATCACGTACACATCAAAACTTTGCTTACAAAGAGATTAAAATGCAGTATTGCATCTGTAATCATATACTTAAGATGGATCGGCCATTTTACTCACCACATTCTCTAGTATAATTCGATGAACTCGAGCAGATACACAACGCCCCTTCAGTCTCGGTATCAAACCCGCACGTACCACCAGACGCCGCACACCTCTCGCAACCGGACTCCGGCACCGCGAAGCTCATCTTGATCCCATAAACCCAATCCGACGGCCCAACTCCCCTCAACTCGTCCGTGTTCGTCACCGTCGTGTAATGCGTGCAGTCCAACACATTCATGCTCATGAACTTCACGGTGTCGTAGCCGGTGAAGCAGCATGGCGGCGAGGTCGTGTTGGCTTCCAGGTGGAAAACCCTGAACGCGTTACACGTGGCGTAGAGCTCGTCGCAGGAGTGAGAGGAGAAGTTGAAGCAGAGGTAGCTGTAGTGGTTGAGGACAGGGGAGTCGATGGAGCAGTTGAGGAGGGCGAAGACGGTGTCCGAGGTCGGAGGGATTAGGGCTGACTGGATGTCAGTCATTACGAAGTCGTGGTGGGGCTGGAGGATGGAGCAGGTCGACATGGCGGGATCGTAAACCACGACGGTTTTCTTGTCGTAGTTGATGGACTCGACCTTGTAGGAGCCGGAGGGCGTGAGGAAGAAAAGGTCGGTGGAGCAGTTGAACATGCGGCGGAACTGCGGCGCGCCGCAGCCGTCGTCTATGGCAAAAGGGTAGTTTATGAGGATGTCGCCGCAGGAGTCGCGGCATTGTGCTAGAGTGAGGGTTGGTAGGAGGAGGGAGATGAGTAGTAAGTTGATGATGATGGTGAGTGGTTTTGACAGGATCAGCATCATTATTTTGGTGTGAGCAGAGTTACAGAGTGAAGAAGAATAAGCTAGATCGAGCTACTAAGGTTGGCTGGAGAAGATGAAGAAAAGTAAGGTAAAAATAATGGACCGGGATTGACTCCACAAATTATGCAATCGGCGCCTTTCTCAGATACCAAAGAAGAATTTACGATGTCCTTTTTGGAGTTTTGGAAAGTTTGGACAGGCTGTGATGGGATCCACGATTTCACGGGTTGAAAAGGTTGTAAGAGCTAGCAGAAGGCTAGTTGCATGTATGGCTATGGCAAGGATGAGCGGTGTGAACTCTGAAAGTGTGATGGATTTGCAATTTCGCATTGCAATTCTGCAGCTGCAGAAGTTTCTGACCGAGTTTGAATTGAATATTTATTGGCTTCACACGGTTTCCTGATGGGATTCAATTGATTTTGGGTGATGATAGATCGATAGTTTGTCAAGAAAGCCTTGAACAGTCGTACGTAGGTGATAATTTACCCTCAGTCGGTCAAAATACATTTACGTATAATCGCATAAACTATCTATAAATGAATGAAGAATCCGTATCGATTTTATTATGAGCTTCTGTTTGAAATAGCTAGCCCCATTTATTTAGCAAAATGCATCACAATCACAAAATGCGGTGAAGGTGGATCGAACACCTGACCTTCAGATCTTCAGTCTGACGCTCTCCCAACTGAGCTATCCCCGCAATTGATAATCATTCCTGGGAAATCTACTAATTGTTGGTTTTTTTCAGCCTAATTCGAATCACCCACCTCGATCCTAGACTACTCGAAGAGGAAAAGGGAAACCACGAGCACCTTCAATCACAGGAAGGTGATATTCGAATTCAATATTGACACGAACGGAAGGCGCGCGCACACATATACGTACGTATATTTCTACCATTAATATACTTCTAAATCATTTCTTGATCCCCCAATTATATATAAAGGATTTATTCTTATGACCTGAAAGTCGAGGATAAATATATAGTTGGACATTTATAAGATGTTAACCAACGAACACATTACAAACTACTACTTTCCAACTTCATTACACAATACACACAACCTAGCTACTAATTAGGAAAAGTTCATACATAAAGCTACATGAGGATAACACATAATTAGCTCGATCATCTGCATGTGCTCAAACTTTAGTAAAACGCAGGTACTCTTTCTTCGACGGGAGGTCCTTGGTCTTGTATCCCTGTGGGAACAACACCTTGGCATCCCCCTGTGACACACTGGGAGATATCACCACCTCACCACCGGGCTTCCAGTTCGCCGGGGTCGCAATCCTGTGCTTCTTTGCCCTCTGCAGCGACTCAAACACCCTCACTACCTCGTCCATGTTCCGACCAGTCGTCCCCGGATACAAAAAGCTCAGCACCACCTATATATATATATTTGATCAACCAAAATTAACACATTAGCCGAGCACAAACTCTCACAAAATTAACCTTGAAACTATGTGATCGATCGAATTGGACAACGGGTAACATGCAATTGATTGATTGAAGTATACAGTACCCTCTTGTCAGGGCCAACTATATGGAGAGCGCGGGAAGGCAAGTTGTTGCCGGAGGAGTCCTTCTCATCAGGATCCACCATGTTGAGCAGCTGGATGATCTCTCGCTTCGGATCGGCGAGAATTGGATAGTCCACCTTGCACCCAGCCTACACAAATATGTATATATATATATGCATGCTCTTATGACAACAACGTTAACAATTCAGATCAAAACGACATCAAGGTCGACAGAAGTAGCTAGTGAAACTCACAGTATAAGCTTCAATGTCCTTGATCCACTCTAGATGAGACGACACGTCGTCGCAGGACAAGCCGATCAGCTTCACTCCTTTCTCCTTGAACAACATGGAATACTCGGCCATCTTCCCCAGCTCCGTGGTGCACACCGGTGTGAAATCACCTAAATGGAAAATCCACAGTAAATTCCTTGCTAGCTATGCACATCGTATATAGAAGTAAGGTTAATATGAACTCCACTAAATTATTTACCCGGGTGAGAGAAAATGATGGCCCAACTATCGCCGATGTAGTCATGGAGCTTGATCTTTCCGACGGTGCTTTCAGCCTCGAAGTCAGGGATGGTGTCTCCGATGGTTAGCCCTGGCATCTTTCACACTCAAATCAGCAGCAACTACGTACTAAGGAGTAAACCTTCACGATGTGTTTGCGATTTCAGAAAGCAAGAGTTATATGAAGAGTTGTGGACTTGTGGGCTGTTGCATGAAGAGAGAGTGTCTGTATAGTTGAAGGAGTACTGGCTACATGTCACTCGGGATAGGCTTCCACTTCTTCCACGTGTCCCACCATCTCCTCTCCTCTCAAAATTCATCGTCAGAAGTCTAATAGAAGAAGTGCACTTTACATAAAGTGCGGACAATCTCATTGCTTTGTTTGATTAGGTCGGTCCCGAGAAATTTGAGGTCTCAAATTTTTTTGGGACCTGAATTTTTTAGAAAATATACATATTATTTAATAAAATAACGATATATCGAAAAATATTTGAATAGATACTACAGTATAGCAATTGAGCAATGGATTGAATATATTTCAATCAAAATAAATAGATATTGTTATGGACATGATCAAAATATTTTAATAAAATTTGAACTTTCCAAGTAAATATGTAAGAGAGAACGTACAAAAGACTAACATATAAACACATTAACATATAACAAGAAAAGAAAGTAGTGAACTGATCGAAAATTATGAGTGAACTGAGTAACCACTACAAGAAAAGGAGACATTACCGGCGACGGGAGGTCGCCGGCCTTGTCTTTTTTTTTCGCCGGAAATGTCATTCCCGGCGACAAGTCGCCGGCAATGACGTCGCCGAAAATCTCCCGCCGGTGTTAACATTGCCGGCGACGCCGTCGCCGGCAATGCTTCCGCCGCCGTGGCCGGAATTTGTGACATTGCCGGCGACTGAGGTCCATGTCGCCGGCAATGTCTGAAAAAATTTTGAAAAAAAAACGCGGTTCTGGATTGGGCCCAATTCCAGAACCTGCATTGAAAGACATAAACCGCACAATCATACAAGTTTAACAGTACACATAAATGTCCAACGTACAGTACAAATAGCAACGACGATACGAAAATTAACTACAACTACAGGTCAGGGTCGAGGAACTTGCGGGTCAGGGTCGAAGTAATCCATGTACTCATTTGAATTCCGGTGGCTTCCTTGGTCTTGCTCTGGCGTTGACTGGTGCGGTGGTGGTGGTGGATAGCTAGGGAACGGAGGGACCGGGACCGGTGGAGGTGTGGGGAACGGTTGTCCGGTAGTGTGAGCCTCGTACATCGTCCGCATCCATGTGTACATCTGAGCCTGCACCTGTGTCTGCTGCATTTGGTACTCGGCCATCTGCCTCTTTTGCTCCTCCAACTCTCTCTGCGTCCTCTGAAGCTCCGATGCGAGGTTACGACTAGAATTTGAACTTCTTGACCCGGTAGAGTATTGTGAAGTGGTTTTCAATACTCCTTCGCCCGCCGAGCCCATTCCCCTACAGTAGTAGGTATTCTTTCCAGTCCCGCACGCTTTTGCCATGATCTGAGCCGCTATCGGGGGATCAAGCGGATCGATCTGAGAGGCATACTGGGTGACTTCTTCCTCGGAGCAGTCAGGATGGTTAGTCCGAGCTATACTCATGGTCACTTCTGCGGTCGCCTCCTCCACTCTCGCCTAATTGAAAAGCGAAACTGAACAACGTATTAACTAACAACATCTATTAATATCGAAAAATAGTTTTATTAACACATGGAGAGGCGAAAGACTTACCGCTTCGTCAGGGCACTGCGGATAGAACTTCTGATGAATATACACCAAGGGGTTCACTTCTTGTTGTAGCTGCGCCTTAGTCGACCAACCCATGTAGTTGAGTGAACCTGCATGATGGGCCCTGGTGTTTTTCAATCTATTCGCCCGGTTCGTCTTCGAAATCGCCTTGTTTGATAAACATATGGAAAAAAATTAGATCTCACACTATTTCAATCTGATACGATACATTAGGCTTGTAAGATATATTAAGGATGCATACCTGAGATTTGGGGTGCTCGAAGTGGGCTATCAGCCACAGCCACTCGTACTCCCTAAACCGGAATTCGCTAGGGGTAGAACCTCGGCCTAGCTCCTTGTATACAGTGTAATGGGAAGAAAGCTCGTTCTTCCACTCTTTATACCTATATTAAAACAAGGAAAAAAAGTTAGAGATATTAAAACAGTTGATAAACAAAAATCTAACTCGATATATATTCAAATAAGTCGAAGCACATCACCGATTATGTAGTTGACGCTCTACCCACGTGTGAATAAGAACTTCATCCACGTCAAACCACACCTGCAATATGAATATATAAAAGGTAAAATTATATATTTAAGTGGACTTAATTAATAAATGTAAAATTTACGTAATGAAAATACGATTTTACTCACACTGAGTGCATTATGCACTTACATCTTCACGTAGATAGGCACAGATTCCCAATCTGGCCAAAGCATTGGGACCTTGTCCCGTACGATCGCACCGGCCATGCTGACATATTTGCGCGTGGTGTCGAATGCCTCGATCACCTCGCCATCCTCATTGGCCCTTATGGGCGTTTTCCTTCCGCCGGTGGCCTGCTCAAGTCTCTTCCCGGTGCAGGTGCCTCTAGCCCCTTTCCGTTTTCCAGTCCCATTAACGAAATTGCCTAATAAAACAATGTCAACAAATTGATATCATTAATTGAACCAATCGCAAGTCTTAAGTAATAATTAAGTAATCAATCTGATGTTAAATAAAATTTACCTGCATCGTCCGTTTGTTGGTTGGTGCACCTCACACTCCAAAGATACACGGGGTCGAAAGGGAGGAAGTTATACGCTTCCTCCACGGTCAGGAAATCCGGCCGTCCTTCAATATAAACAGGCATCCCCCTATCATCGAATTCAGGGATGACAGGAATCTCGTCGGGTAGGAAGAGACCGGACGGCGGAGATAGACGAGGCCTGGACGATGAGGCGCCAGCACCACCATGTGCCTCAGATGATTCCCGTGAAACGGGAGTAGGCACCATCCGAATATGGGGCATTCGGATTGAGGGAGTTTCTGATGCCCCCGTTGACTGTCGCTCGTCTGAGGCTCTGCCACCGGAGGGACGTCTGCTGATTGAGCGTCTAGAGACTGAGGCTCGAGCCTCGAATTCCGGTTCCACGGCTCTTGATCGTGCAGCTTCCTCCTCAGCTCGCGCCTCTAGCAAGGCTCTCGTGCGAGCAGTCATCATTGGCCCACTGGGCGTGTTGCTAACTGCGGGCGAGGAGGAAGCTTGACTACTGTTCCCTCCACTATTTCGGGAACCTCTCCGAAGCCAATTAGCCGTAAAACCTCCTGGACATCGTAATAGTCATGGATTCGGTTCAATAACAAATCGGAACCGGAACGGTGTGGAACCGGAACCGTTTGAAACCGGAACCGTTTCTAACATAACGGTTCCGGTTACAAACAGTTCCGGTTCCAAACCGTTCCGGTTCCAAACCGTTCCGGTTCAATAACAAATCGGAACCGGAACGGTGTGGAACCGGAACCGTTTGAAACCGGAACAGTTTGGACAGGGAACCGTTTGTTTTGGAACGGTTCCAGTTACAATAAGTTTCGGTTCCAAACCGTTTCGGTTCTATAACAAATCGGAACCGGAACGATTTGGAACCGGAACCGTTTGAAACCGGAACAGTTTGAAACCGGAACCGTTTCTAACATAACGGTTCCGGTTCCAAACCGTTCCGGTTCCACACCGTTTCGGTTCTATAACAAATCGGAACGGGAACGGTTTGGAACCGGAACCGTTTAAAACCGGAACTGTTTGGAACCGGAACCGTTTGTAACATAACGGTTCCAGTTACAATAAGTTCCGGTTCCAAACCGTTTCGGTTCTATAACAAATCGGAACCGGAACGGTTTGGAACCGGAACCGTTTGAAACCGGAACCGTTTCTAACATAACGATTCCGGTTACAAACAGTTCCGGTTCCAAACCGTTCCGGTTCCAAACCGTTTCGGTTCAATAACAAATCGGAACCGGAACCGTTTGAAACCGGAACAGTTTGGACAGGGAACCGTTTGTTTTGGAACGGTTCCAGTTACAATAAGTTCCGGTTCCAAACCGTTTCGGTTCTATAACAAATCGGAACCGGAACGGTTTGGAACCGGAACCGTTTGAAACCGGAACTGTTTGTAACCGGAACCGTTTCTAACATAACGGTTCCAGTTACAATAAGTTCCGGTTCCAAACCGTTCCGGTTCCAAACCGTTCAAGTTTTAAAACCGTTCTGGTTCTAAACCGTCCCGATCCCGATTTCCACCTTCATTTATACGATTAATTAACAACTATATCACCTAAATTAACGACTATACATATTCGATGTGTATATATATATACATCATGCATCTTAATTAAATTTATCCATCACATATTCATCCAAATCACAAACCCTAATTAATTTTCCACATTTTTCACACATATATATATCATGCATCTTAATTAGGTTTAATTTCCACATATATATACATCACATATTCATCCAAACCACATTTATACATAATTTTCACATATATATATATACATCACTTCATATTCACATACCTAAATATATATATACATCACATATATACATACATGCTAATTTAGAACTTATCACCCTAATTAATTTACACATACACATACACATACACATACACATGCACATACACATACACATACACATACACATACACATACACATACACATACACATGCAAAAAAATAATTAAAAATTGAGAGAGAGAGAGAGAGGGAGAGAGAGAGGATCGGACCTGCCATGAATTTCCACCTACAATGGTGAGGGGAGGAGAGGAGGGGAGGAGGGGAGGAGGAGATTTTCGGAGGAGGAGAGGAGAGGGGATCGGTGGAGAGGAGGAGAGGGAGAGGAGGAGTAGAGGATAAGGAGGAGGAGTGGGAGAGGAGGAGGAGGAGCACATACACTCACCAGACCGATTTGGGAGGAGGAGAGGGAGAGGAGAGGGAGAGGAGGAGGAGAGGGAGAGGAGGAGAAATGAAAGGCTCGGGCTCGATATGGGGGAAACCAGAAAACATTACCGGCGAGTTGCTTATAACTCGTTGGTAATGTCATTACCAACGACTTCAAGTCGTTGGTAATGACATTACCAACGAGTTATAAGCAACTCGTTGGTAATGACATTACCAACGACGAGTTAACTCGTGGGTAATGTCATTACCAACGAGTTGCTTATAACTCGTTGGTAATGTCATTACCAACGACTTCAACTCGTTGGTAATGTCATTATTTCCCGAAGAATATCCGACAACATTTTCCGTTCCGGCTACATTTTCCGACTACAATTTCGATTATCAATTTCCGTATCCGTACGATTAATGACTACATTTTCCGTCTACATTTTCGATTAATGATTTCCGTATACGTACGATTAACGACTGCATTTTCCATCTACGTACGATTAACGACTACATTTTCCGTATACGTACGATTAACGACTACGATTAACGACTACGATTTCCGTATACGTACGATTAACGACTACATTTTCCGTCTACGATTTCCGGCTACATTTTCCGACTAAAATTTCGATTATCAATTTCCGTATACGTACGATTAACGACTACATTTTCCGACTACATTTTCGATTATCAATTTTCGTATCCGTACGATTAATGACTACATTTTCCGTCTACATTTTCGATTAATGATTTCCGTATACGTACGATTAACGACTACATTTTCCGTATACGTACGATTAACGACTACATTTTCCGTATACGTACGATTAACGACTACGATTAACGACTACGATTTCCGTATACGTACGATTAACGACTACGATTTCCGTATACGTACGATTAACGACTACATTTTCCGTCTACGATTTCCGGCTACATTTTCCGACTAAAATTTCGATTATCAATTTCGGTATACGTACGATTAACGACTACATTTTCCGACTACATTTTCGATTATCAATTTTCGTATCCGTACGATTAATGACTACATTTTCCGTCTACATTTTCGATTAATGATTTCCGTATACGTACGATTAACGACTACATTTTCCGTATACGTACGATTAACGACTACATTTTCCGTATACGTACGATTAACGACTACGATTTCCGTATACGTACGATTAACGACTACGATTTCCGTATACGTACGATTAACGACTACATTTTCCGTCTACGATTTCCGGCTACACATATATATATACCACATATACATATATATACACCTACGTACCTATATATATAGCTTCCCGAGTGATCGAGTTTTCGACGCCCGCCTTAATTTTGACAATATACCGAATGATCGATTTCAGAGCGTACGTTTTCCTTCTTTCGATTTCTCTGGATTTTTTTCGCTCAAAATGATTGAATGATCGAGCTGCCCGATCCGGCATCTAATATAAGACACATTGCCGGCGACGGAGTAAGTCGCCGGAAATGAAGACATTACCGGCGACTTTACGCCGGAATCTCGCCGGTAATGTTGCAAAACATTACCGGCGACTCCAACCGTCGCCGGCAATGTCTAGGGAGACATTTCCGGCGAAATTCCCGCCGGAAAATCGCCGGAAATGTCTCCCTAGACATTGCCGGCGACGGTTGGAGTCGCCGGTAATGTTTTGCAACATTACCGGCGAGATTCCGGCGACATTACCGGCGACGGGCTAAGTCGCCGGTAATGTTGAACATTACCGGCGACTTTTCCGGTCTCCGGCCTTGTCTCCGGTGATCTCGCCGGTAATGGGCAAAAATGTTGTAGTGAACTGACAAAAAAAAACAAAAAAACAAAACTAATATGGTGAGAGGAGTTGTCGATCGACAACCTTAATTAATTGAATGAAGGAGTATTATCATTATCTCATTCATCTGGTATAGAAGTATGATAGGAACGATCAAATGAGTTGGAATTGACCTATTTTGAAGCAAATACTTGTCATCTCAAGCTCTGTCACAGAGTTTGGATTATTTTTGTTTGAAGGTGAAAATAAATCACAAGTTCATGTTGAATTTTGATTTTTTTTTTAGGTTTGTCTTGGATAGCGTGATTGACTAACGTAATTAATAGTCTTTCTATGCAGACGTTGATAGTTAAGAAGTGTTTGAGCCGGTTTGATTTTTCTTCTTCTTATAAATATACATATATGAGTTTAGATTTTGAGGACCTTTTGAATTTAAAGGCCCTAGGCATGGGCTAACTCGCCTCGTTTAATCTAATGATCTTAACATGTGTCACCACATTAATATTTGGCAAATTGGGAATTTTAGCCAAATTGATGTCAACATCGTTAACTCTCCCCCTCCTTACACAAATGTACATCAACAAAAAAAAAATTGCATGATCGAATCTGAGGGAAGAAGAAAACAAAATCGTCTGGGTGTATTATATATGTAGGGCAATGAAGAAACTAAAAATGAATTCCAAGAATAATGTTCGCTCTATATTTGCGTGAACGTTTGATGCATACATTTGAGTTTCAGTATGATATTAGTTATGATTATGATGATTACAGTCGCGAACAAACTTCAAATCTGGGCTGGTTAGCAATCTTCAACAATTAACAATGTTCCTAGAGCGTCAATCTTATATAGAGGCAACATCTGTCAATACCAACGTTCACAAAACTTTATTTCTTAATTTTCACAAATTTAGATTGTCGCTCTTCCATGATAATCCCCCAAATTAGATATTTCTAGGTTTAACTTACGAGCAGTTCATATCAAAGTAAATTGTGCAGAAGTCTTGAGGGGTTGAAACCTTAAATATGTTTCATTAGAGAAGATAGCCAAATGAATCGTCAAAGAGAGAAAAGATTATAATTAGAAAAATAGAGATTTCTAGGAATTAATCTGTGCATTGTTCAAGTGAAAGATGAAGAATCGATGCTTGATTTGAGATTAGGGGATTTTTTTTTTGTACGTTTTTGCAAGGGAGAGGGGGTTAACGATGTTAACATCAGTTTGATTAAATTTTCAGTTTGCCACAAATTAATGTGGTGGCATGTGTTAAGACCATTAGATCAAACAAAACAATGAGATTATCCACATTGTACGTAAATTGCACATCAGAGGAGCCGAATTCGTCATGGAGTATGGATAAACTAGTCAAATTTTGAACCGAATTTCACATCATAGATGAAGCTCGCATGGTTCGCTCCTCTATTTGTCTTGCCCCTCTTATTTTGACGAGGAGTAGTGACAATTCATCGAATAGGATAAGCAACACCTGTTTTTTCTACAGTGGTAGAAAAATAACATCTCTTATTACTATTCATTAATTTTAAATATTTTAATTTTTTCATTCGTGGTAAGATTTTTGACCAATAACTAAACAACACGTGTCTGTCCGTTTCGTCGTGATGCAATTACTGATGATGACGAATTTATCGTAAGTACGAGCTTTTAAAATCAACTATTTCCCATATACGAATATGACTATACTTCGTTCGTGAGAGTTGTAGAGTATTTTATTGCGAGTTCGTAGGAATTTTTGTATAATTTTTCTAACACTCCAACTATTTATCATGAATTTCATATATATATTTTTTAGATTAAAGATATAAATTAATTGGGCTGATAAGTTACAAGGAGAACGTTGATTACCAACTTGTTAGAAAAACTCTCTACAGTAACCTATACTATAACATGCTCGGTACAAACCTATCATAACATAACTAGACGTACGAAAATAACTGGAAAAAAATAATCTGGGCCCCATAACCTATCTAAATATGCACCACAAACTACAAACAATGCTTGTTTCTATTCAGCCTGCTTCTTCGCGGAAGCAGTTGAAGTCAATATCATCTTCTTATGCGGGGACTCATACTTTGCTACCCCTGCTGTACGGTTACTTGCTGCCATGCTAATGACAGTCACCGACGGTGCGGTCTCCTCCTGTGTCCCTTTTTTTTTTCGACCAGCTGAAACTAGAGAATTTAGCGACGATGCCCCATCTGCATGTGCCAAGGCTGCTATATGCAAAGATGATCCAACTGTCTTCGACGCGACTTGGGCCGACGTCGTTTGAACATGAACAATATTGGTCACGACCTTCGAGGGGCATGTGGCTTACTGGGCCGAAGGTGTCGCCCCAAATGAGCCTAATATTGGGCTACCCGATGAACTTGAAACCTATAAAAAAAATAGAATGGGTTAGTGGGTCCCCCTCAAAAAGTGGGATCTGCTGCATGGAGGACATGTGCCCTTGTTCTGCTGTCCTATAGCTTTGCATGTGTGCCATGTGGCTGACGTGATCAGCGATTGAGGGCATCATCCTCTCTACCACCAGTTGCTGCCTCGCCACCGTGCTCGATGGCGCCGCCATTTGACTTGATGGTCCCTTTGGATCCAGGGTTTTGTTTTTCAAACTCTGGCGGCTCATTGGGAGACCTTCGTTCTTTCGCTGCTCCCTCCGCCTGCTTCTCAGCCCAAGCACTCAGTGCCACAGAACCAGTGGCAGATCTAGAGTAAAAAAGTTAGATGAGCGGAAAGAAAATTCATCAAGAATGATTAACCATTCGCAAGTCAAAAATACAATTCTTATATAGTATTCACCGAGAATTCGAAAAAGATACAAGAATTGCAAAATACATACGATAAGATATCACATTACAAATACAATATGCCTATATGAATTGCACTCTACGATCTTCGATAGACTCGAAACGATCAATCACTGCCTCTGGATCAATGCCGCCTACATATTCTTTTTCAATGTGGAGCATCATACAATCCAAAAGGTATCCATCTTCCATCTTGTTTCTAAGCCTAGTCTTTATAATTTTCATCGCTGAAAATGCACGTTCAGTAGTTGCAGTGGAAACAGGAAGTATCAAGACTAAACCAATAATTCTATCAACCAAAGAGAAAAGCTTTGCTACGTCTATTTCGACTAATTATCTACATAGTTGTACAAGGGAAGATAATTTCTGAAAATCTATATCAGAAACTACTTGATACTTATAATGTTCTAACTGTAACCTCAAAGTATTCGATACTCATAATACTGTACTTGAATAAATAAACATGAAATTTAACCCATTAGATTATTCAGATCACAAAAAAATTAACATTGAACAAGTAATTCAAACAAAACTAGCATATCTAACCTTAAAGAATAAAATTTAGTAGATAACAAACTTGAAGAATTGAAGAAGTTGAAAGAATGGAACTTACAGAAGATATCTTCGTTGAACCATTTTCAATTTGAATAATTGAACTTTGAAAACTAAGAATTGTGAGAAGATGAACGAAAATTTGGAAGGAGCCAGTTGAGTAAACTTGGTTGTGAGACTTGTGACGTCTACTAACTTTACTTCCTTGCGTCAAGCAAAAAAGGCGTGCCCAAGAAGACTTCTAGGTTTTTTTTTTAATATTATTGTTGCAAAGTCGTGTGGTCTCAGTTTGGAGAGGATTTTGGGCTGGGGATTGGAAGTGTGGGTGGGATTTCTACCCCAACATACAAATTATATATACATGTTCCTAAATTTCTTTGCCCAACGACTGTTGGGCTTGTGATCACAAGGATCCGCCCTTGCACACAACCTCTATAACTATACACAAACAATCCACATAGAGGGAAAAAACTTCGCATGGCCGGATACTAAATAAAGATTGATTGCACACATGACAGAGCAAAACAAAATTTTTGTCAGACCACTATACCTTGCCGGAGATCCATTCTCACAAACAGCTTGAGAGTACCCGATTTGGCCCAAGTCGGATCTTGAATGAGGTAAACCCCAATGGATTTCCCGATCCATTCAGCCCAATCATCATTCAGTGTTACCTTCAGAACGTTCTTGACAAAGGTCCACACTTTGGTTAGCGCCGCCGGGACCTCCGACGGATCTGAGAACCCGTCAGACTCTTCCACAACCACAATGTAGTCTCGGTAGTACTAAGGCCCACGGGTGGTGCACTTTAGAGCCTCTGGGTTGCTGAACTTGAATAAGAAGTGCTCGAAACTATATCAGTGAAGCACGATCTTGCTCGGCTTGAGAGGGCCATGCCTTAACCTTGCCATCGCCACCTTGAACGACTGTTCACGAACCTCCGGCAAAGTCACCAGTCAAAACACTAGTGTGACTGTGTATTGTACACCGACCTCGCCATTTTTGTCACTCGCATCTTCATCTGAAACTAGATCCATGATTTTCAAGGAGTAAAATATCGGATATCGAGGATATATCGACGTTCCAAAATTTGGATATATCGATGGAAATATCGATGAAATATCGATCTAGTGAAAATTCTGACGGAAATGACAGAAACTAATAAAAATACATGGAAATTTGTAATGAAACTTTTGGAGGTTGTTACATGATCAATTATCTACCTTATGTGTAAAGAAAATATTGATCAAACATCAAGACATATGAATTTGCTATATTACTATATGAATTAGTATGTGTTAAGTGCTGATAATTATTAAAATATAATTTATTAGTTCTATTTTTAGTTTTTGATGGCTAAAACTTATAGGAGGCTAGACCATCACGTCTTTTGTACAATATATTACACATCACACATCACAAAATCAAATATATAAATACTTCAAAATCACGTAGGGGACCTATGAGGTTCGAAATTCACACTATTTTCTTTATCTCCCTGTGCATAATCATGTGTGTATTGTGAAAAATAATCATTAAATGATTGTTCTCCCATGTAATTCTGCATGTATTGGACATGTCACGTGAATGGTGGATTGGACATTGAGCATGTAAAGATTGGACATTTACCAAACTAAATGTTAAATGTGAAAAGTTTACGAAAATTTCAAAAATTTCTGGAAATATCGAAAAATATCGGAAATATCGGGGATATATCGGAAATATCGATAAAAATCGAGAAATTTCGGAAAATTGAGGGATATATTTGAAGATTTTTTAGGTAACTTCAAAAAATCGAAATATCGGCGAAATATAGCCGATAATATCGATTTTACATACATTGATGATTTCCAAATCGTCGTCGTCGCCCTCCTCAAAGCCCACCGCGGCCTCAAATATGTTCCGCCACCTCATCAGCATCGACGACTATGCAGAGGTGGATGGGAGGAGTGACTGAGAGTGAAGGTAGGGAGAGAAAAGAGATTAGGAGAAAAATTAGTAGAAATGAGGTGGAGGAGATCGGCGGTGCCAATAGGTGCTTAAGATTTTTTGGAGGAGAAAACACTCAACAAACTCAACATTACTGAGGGCTTCCTAAGTAGTCAGGGGTTTGAATCACTATAATGAATTTCATATGTTTTAATGTTTATTTCAATTGTTTTAAAATTAAACGTTTTAATTAAATTTGGACCGTATGATCGACTTTTAAATCGAATCAAATGACCGAGATGAATTAAAGAAGATCAAGCCTGCGCGCGCCACATGGCGCAATGCATGGCTTTTATTTATTTTTTAACTTGGCGAGAAAAAGCAGCACGCATGGCTAGTAGGCTTGGGACAAAATGACCGAAAACCAGAAGAACCGGACCGAATTGAACCGAAATAGCCAGCTCGGTTTTTAGAAAATATAATGATAATTGAAGGAGAACCTGGACCAAATGAATAAATGTCGGTTCGGTTCGGTTCGTATGGTTTCTAATATCCTAAAACCGAGAATAACCAAATTTTAGTATTCTTGTACACGTGTCGCTATATTATTGGTTTTCATTTGAATTTACGTGAGATTGAGTGCAACTATTTTCTCACATATACCAAAAATCTCAATCTCTTCTTTGGCCTCTCTCAGTTTCGATCTCTCTCTCTCTCTCTCAGCTCTCTTTCAGAGCATCCGCAGCGGGGATTCCTATTCGTAGGAATTCCTCCCAAAAACGGTGGTCCCCGCCAGTAAATAGGAATTTTGGACCTCTTTTTCCTCTTGTAATTCCTATTTGAGGAATCGGGAGAGGAATTTCTCGAGGAATTCCTTGTCCCCGCTGCGGATGCTCTCACAGTCTCGCTCTCTCAATCTCTTAGCCCTGATCAAAGCCCCAAATTTAACCTTCTTCGATCAATTAAACCCAAATTTCATTTCCTTGAATAAAAACCCTCCATTCCCAACTCCAAATCAATATGTGAAATCTAAAATTTCTTCTTCCCCCAAATGAAAACCCTAAAATGATTAAAGCTTCGATTCACTCAGCAATGAGTTCTGATACCAGTGATATCCCCTTTGTCAAAGCTGGTGCTACTTCAAGGCCTTGAGCAAAGAAGAGTTAGAAGGGAAAGCTCTTTTGCTGCTCCAAAGAGGAAGAGTTGTTCAAAGACCGGTGTACAATGATCTTTGATTTTGAAATACATAGTTTTGATTTTAATTTTGAAATACATAGCAAATATTTGAAAAAATCAGTGGAATCGACTCTAACCGAATCGGTTCAGTTCCAATTCGATTCCAGTGTTTAAATTTACAAAACCGAAACCGATATAAAGTTTGCAAGGTTCAGTTTGATTCCTAACAATTTTTACCTATAACCGAACGGTCTCAGGCGTACGCCTGATTGCTCTTCCTCTTTGTCAATTCCGCTCCAACTTGCACCGTTGTATCACCCAAACAGGCTGCACCTTCTATTTCTGGCGAACCCCAACTGCTGCACGCCTCCACCTCCCACAATTTGCCCGCTCGTTTAGCATTTAACAGGTACCGGGTTCGACACCCTGCATCTCCAATTTTCAATGACTATTTTGGCATCTACCATGCGATTTCAAAATTCGCGGTAAATAATATTATTCAACCTTTTACTTTTTACAGCGATGATAAAATGCGTGTCATTTCTTTCCCGCGCAATGACTTTGACTACGCACTTTTAGTTGCTCTGTCACTCTATTTGGGTAGCTCACCGAAATTAGGGTTTCTGCTAAACAGAGAGAGAGAGAGAGAGAGAGAGAGAGAGAGAGAGAGAGATGGAGGTCGCAGCTCAAATCGGTCAGCTATTAAACGACACTGTCAGCCCCGACTGCACCTCCGTCCGTACGGCCACCGAAGCCCTCGACCGCCTCTCGCAGATCCCCGATTTCCCTTACTACCTACTCTCCATCGCCGCTGGTAAAAGTCAACAACTCAATTCCAATATCTCAGTCTATTTTAGGTTTTAATTAGACTCATAGAGCTGCTCAGATTGTTTTGTTTTCTATGGGAAATGTTTGAGAAATAGTGATTTGCTTAGGAAATTTGATGTGAGTTGGTGAATTTGTTTTTGATTTCAGGAGGTGAAAATCAAGGTCAGAAAATCGCTGCGGCGACGTACCTGAAGAACTTCACTAGGAAAAATGTGGAGGGGGATGTTGCAAGTTCGGGACCAAATGTCAGCAAGGAGTTCAAGGACCAGCTCTTGCGAGCCTTGCTGCAATCCGAACCTGTAGTTGTTAAAGTTTTGGTTGAAGTGGTGAGGGAAATTTTGAATTGTTTTTTTAGTGCTGTAGACGAATTTTACTGTGATTAGTTGCTTTGCGAAATTTAGATGTATGAGCTTTGTCATCGATGTTTTGGCTGGCAGTTCAGGGTTATTGTTGGTGCTGAGTTTGTTAAGCAGAATTGGTGGCCAGAACTTGTACCTGATCTGCGAGCTGCACTTGAAAATAGTAACCTTATTTGTGGAGCAAATTCTCAGTGGAACACTATCAATGCCCTTAGGGTTCTTCACGCTCTTGTTAGGCCTTTCCAGGTAACTGCTACCCCATTTCAAGTTGCTAATTTTCTGTTTACATGATGTGAAAATCTGTTATGAATTTACAATTACAGAAAAGAATATAGGACACTAAGTTATAAATGTCCTTTCTGCAAGTTATGATATTTGAACCTTGTACATCAATTAAAAATAAGAGTAGACTAAAAACCCAATCTCGATGCTACTTTATGATCTTTGTATGCTATGAAATCAATAATGTTTATGTTCTTGCTTATGTTCCTGTTTTTTGGGTTTGATGGCATCATTCGAGTAAGATTTATATTGCTGACTTTATATACTCGTACTCTATCTGTTTTAATTTTTATTTGAAATATGTTTTAAACCTATAGCTGCATGCGACTGATGGTCTACATATTATATTTCCATTTCTCCTTTTTTTTGGTTCCGGTGGAATACTATTGTCTGCATCTGTTGTAAACCACGCCACAACCTTTTAATATATGTTTGTAATAATGTGAGTAAGTGGAATCTCACATGGTAAAGTGGCACATACACCACTATTTTTCTGGCAGTATTTTTTAGAGGCTACTGTTTCGAAGGAGCCAGTCCCGCCACAGTTGGAGCTAATTGCAAAGGATATTCTTGTGCCTTTGTTAACATTATTCCATCAAATAGCTCAAAAGGTTATTATTTCACTTCTTTGTTCTCATTCCACCCCCTTTATGATCTTCCATGAGACATTACAATGACAGTTTCTGTTTATGAAATAGGCATTGGGTACTAGTGCTACAACTGATGGGGAAACAGAAAGTTTCCTATTGACTATTTGCAAATGCATGTATTTCACTGTAAGTAAAGCTCTATGGAATATGCTGTTTCACTCAGTCTTCCATTCACCCCCGTACATCTGTCTATGTGTGTTTATTTTTTTGTTTAAATTGTTATTTGTTGTATTTATTTAGGTTTCTGACCTATTGCTATTTTGATAGGTGAGGTCGCATATGCCATCTGCTTTAGTGCCTCTTTTACCTTCGTTTTGCCATGATCTAATCGGCATTCTTGGTTCTTTGAATTTTGAATGCGGGACAACTCCAGATAATGGGCACCTGATGAGATTGAAATCTGGAAAAAGAAGTCTGCGCATTTTCTGTACTCTCATTACTCGACACCGGAAGTATTCTGATAAGTAAGAAAACAGTGATATAAATAGTTATTTTTTACTCTAATATTATAGTCGTTGTTCTTAGTATTCTTCATGTTCTCTACTCTTTTACTTTTTTAGGTTGATGCCAGACATGATAAAATGTGCTCTCAACATCGTCAAATACAGCAAGAATGTCAGTGTGAGTTTTGTATTGAACTTTGTTGATCTGCATGTAAAGTTCTAATATATCTGATTCTGAATGAAGAAGTTTCTCCTTAACTGGTTTTGATGTCCCCTGAAACCTGTTATTTTCTGTTTTGTTTGTCATGTTGCAACTTGAATTGTAATCTTCTGTACACAGAAGCTTGAATTTTCATCAGAGAGGATTCTATCATTGTCTTTTGACTTGATTTCCCACGTTCTTGAAACAGGGCCTGTAAGTTTCTTTTCCCGGATTCTTTTACTCTTTCATGTATTTTCAAAAGAGAACCTGAAAACTATGAGTTCTTGCTCTAAATTTACTTCCTTTGGTTTGTACTCAGGGATGGAGATTAGTTTCTCCACATTTTTCATATCTTTTGGAATCTGCAATCTTTCCAGCATTGGTAATGAATGAAAAGGTAAAATTTGAGGTCATATACATATCTAGAAATCAGCTTGGAAAAATGCTTCAAGTGAAAAGTTTACTAATCCCCATTTATTCTGGCAATGTATACAAGTAGGATATCTCAGAGTGGGAAGAAGACGCAGACGAGTACATACGAAAGAATCTTCCATCTGACCTTGTACGGAAGCTTATACTTTTGACGATCTTTGATGTTATTCATTCACCAGTCCGAACTTTTTGATCACCACTCTTATATTTCTTTTACAGGAAGAAATTTCTGGCTGGAGGGAGGATTTATTTACAGCCAGGAAAAGTGCTACTAATTTGCTTGGTGTTATTTCAGTGTCAAAGGTTACTACAGTGTTCTCCTAAATAAATATATACACCTGTATTTTTACAGCATGTGATTAAACTCGTCAGTAAATATCTATAGGGACCTCAACTGGGAACTTCTATGATGACCTTATCAGGTTCATCAAAACGCAAAAAGGGTGAAAAGAACAAGCGAAACAATCAAAGTCGTTCAATTGGAGAACTGTTGGTGCTCCCCTTTCTGTCAAAGTTTCCAATTCCTTCTGATGCTAATTCCTCCCAAGCTAGAATAATGAATGAGTGAGTTCATATACACATCCGTACAGAAATAGAATGTGCATAGTGAAATGGTATATATTGCGCAGCAGAATAGTTTTCGTATAACAGCTATTATTTACTATTCTTTTCTGTCCATGGTTCTCTTTTCTTTCTTTTCTAACAGTTATGTACATTTTTTAAGTGTTTTTATTCCTCATTATCATTTTCTCGTTAGTAGATTACTCCTCATTTTCATATTAATTTGTGAACTTTAAGAAAGAGAGAAAACTAAATAATTGTAATTTGACTTTGGCAGTTATTTTGGTGTTCTGATGGCATATGCTGGCTTGCTAGATGTAAGGATTCTCCACTTGTTACTGGTTACTGCTTGATTTTGTAACTTCAGGTCTCAAAAGAGATGCAATTGAGATTTGTAATTGCAATACAGTTTCTAAGGGAGCAGGAACCAACATATGCAGCAACTCTAGTTCAAACTCGGCTGCTACCATTGTATACGTTATCAGGGTGCCAACCGTTGGTTGCCACTGCGAACTGGGTGCTAGGAGAACTGGCATCATGTCTACCTGAGGTGAGAATGTTTCTTACCTTGCCATCTGCTTTGCCTGTGATTAATTAATACCAGAAGTTGATTTGCGCGTCTTTTTCCAAATGATATGCACATTTTTTCGTATGATCATGAAACATCCAAGGATTCTCACCAGATTGGCCAATATACATCTTGAAACTGCATTTACATTTTTGGCAACCTACCTTTTGATTCTCTTATTTTCAGAACATGAGTGCGGATGTGTACTCCTCATTGCTCAAGGGATTGGCTATGCCCGATACAGGCGATATCTCTTGTTATCCGGTCCGGGTATCTGCTGCTGCAGCCATTGTAGCACTTTTAGATGTAAGTCACTAAATCAATGTGGTCCTTTTGGCTTAAATAATGACAGTATGACCTGACTTATCTTATATTTTATATTCAGAATGACTACCCACCACCTGAGTGGCTTCCTCTCCTTCAAGTTGTCATTGGTAGAATTGGCAGTAACGAAGAAGAGAACTCTACCTTATTTCAGCTTCTTAGTTCTGTGGTGGAGGCAGGAAATGAACATGTTGCAGTCCATATCCCGTATATTATATCATCATTGGTTGTTGAAATTTCAAAATGCATTCCCTTGGGTCTGGAGCCATGGCCTCAAGTAAGTTTTTCTGTTGGTCTATATGAGTCTGATGGCTAATTGTTTATTTTATCAGTAACTTGTTAGCCACTTGATGCACCTGATGGCAAAGGAGTAGTTTCCATGTCATACAGAATTTTCTCAAAAGTTGCATATTTTGTTATTATTCGCTTCACTATTTTGACACGAGACATTATACGTTGTCCATCAAATTAGTACAGCTTTCTTTGGATATCTTTGTTTATGCATCATTATAATTTATCATCACTCGCTTGAATATTAACTTGTGTCAATTCCAACTGTCAGTAGAATACTAACAAAGTAACACTGTTTAAATCAGATGGTAGAAAATGGCTTTTCGGCTTTAGCAGTGATGGCTCAAACTTGGGAAAGTGATATGTCTGAGGAACTCGAAGAGAGTGAATCAAGTGAAAAGTTTGTATCTGACCGAGCTACCATTGGCAGAGCTCTCTCTGCACTCTTGCAACAGGCTTGGCTTGCACCAATGCATCGATCTGTTAGTATAATATTTTAGCTATTATATGACAAGCTCACAAATCTCTATTTTCCAGCACTTGTTTTGCGTATAGTGCCTGTGTATAGTTAATACTTAAGTCATACTTCAATTTATCATATAAGCAATGAGTTTTTTTTGTTAAATAAGCATGGGGTTCTCAGATACTCAAATTTGTGGTTTTCTGTAACTTGACCAGGATCAGGAAGGTGAGGCTTTGCCCTCTTCATCTGGCTTAGATTCTGCATCAACATTGCTTCAATCCATCATGCTATCTGTTACTGGAAGTAATGTAATTCTAGAGCTTAAAGTATCAGAGTTATTATTAGTTTGGGCTAATCTGATTGCGGACTGGCATGCTTGGGAGGAGTCAGAGGACATGTCAGTCTTTGAGTGCATCAAGGAGGTTGTCAGTCTACACAACATGTATGGGGTGAAGAATTTTATTGTGGGGCAGATGCCATCCCCTCCGGCTCCACCTGTTCCTAAGCATTCCATAATAGAAGGTATTGCTACTTTTATAAGCGAGGCCACTTTGCAATATCCATCTGCAACATGGAGGGCTTGCTCTTGTATCCATCTGCTCCTACATGTCCCGAGTTACTCACCTGAGACAGAAAGCGTTAAGCAGTCTTTAGCAGCAGCATTTTGTCAGGCAACATTTTCCCATTTCAGAGAAGTCAAGAGCAAGCCTGGCTCCCTGTGGAAGCCTTTGTTGCTTGCTATATCATCATGCTATCTATGTTGTCCTGAAGTTGTAGAGAATATATTGGAAAAGGAAGGAGATGGAGGCTTTGAAACTTGGGTCTCTGCCCTTGGATTGGTTTGCACCGATTCTTTCAAGCCTGGACTATCATCAGAGTCGGAGATAAAGATGATTGGTTAGTATTTCATAGCTCAATCTTTAGGACAAGTTTTCCTTATACCAGTTCTAGGTTCTCTTAGAAATAGTAGCATAGTCCATTAGTGGGAAACTAGAATCTATCATTCAATAATAATGCATATGCACAGAAGTTAACGAATAAATAAAATAATGCCGGTGATGTAATAACCTGACACAACACAACTAATTATTGTCAATGGATACCAGCTGTGGCACTGGCAAAAGTGGTTGAACGGCTACTGATACTTGGAAAGTCATCTGGTGCTCTGTTGCGAGAATGCTTTACTTCTCTGATGGAAGCATCATCACGTTTTAATGAATTTGATGAAGAGGATGATGAAGATGAGATTGAAAACATTGGTGATGAAGATGACGACGGTGAAATAGAAGAAGATGACGATGGTGAGGAGGTAAATTGTTCTATTATGCTAATTATTAGTTCCTGCAAACAGTATGCTCATTCGAATCAGTTTCTAGGGAAACGTAAACAGTATGTTGTGCCTTTTCTCAGGATTCGGAGGATGATGAACATGCAGAAACTGAAGAAGAGTTCCTGAATCGATATGCTGAGGCAGCTCTTGCATTGGAAAATGGTTCAGTTATTGAAGGGGACATTGAAGATGAGGACCAGGCAATGGATTTTGAGAAAGGTGCATATTGTGTGTGCAATCATGAAAAGACTTGACTAATGTCTTTGTGATTTCATAAATTTTGATCCGTTCCGCTGTTTTGTGGTGGTTTGCAGGCTGCCTAGAGGAAACGGATCTGCAAGTAGTTGTAACATCACTCGTGGAGAAGTATCATCCCATTGTTATACAAGGACAGGAGCCATATCCACCAGAGCTCGTTTCAAGATTTGTAGATTTTGTACCGCAATGTAGTATTTTCTTCCAGCAATGTTCTAGGTGAGATGTGTAATGTTACCAACAGGTACAAAAGATGGTTAAAGGTGCTGGCCTGTCCTCCTTTTCCCCTCTGCGTGTTTGTGTCTGGTTTTAATTTATTGTGTGGAAATTCAGCAACACCATGCTGTATTTTTTCTGTTTGTTTGTTGGTTCCTCCCGTTCAAAATTTTGACACCTTTCATCCCGTTACTACTGTAAATAATAAACATTACCATGAATTATCAAGTGTTTTGTTTCTAATTGTTGCTGCCAGCCTGCCACCCACCACACTGCTTGGACCGCCCTCCACGTCAATGTTGCCCGAGCCAAGCACTACCACCGGTGACACAAGGTTTGTGAGTTCCTCCCCATTCCCCGAGCACAACTTCACCCAATCAGAAAGAGAATCGGGAACAAAACCTCGCCATTGAGGTCCCGTCATCGGAGATCAAAACCCTAACGGTGCCACTCTTGATTTTATTTAGACAGGCACCTCCAAGTGCCAAGTGCAGTTCGGATTCTGACCGTTTCAATGCAAATTGGCAAGCAGAAAATTGAAAAACGTAAAGAAAAATATTTTCAGTACTCAAAACTCGCAAGGAGAACCAAAACCAATAAATCAACGTGATCTCTCGTGAGCAAGGAGAGAATGACCTTCAATTGAAGACTGGTTGATGCCAATGGGTACAAGACAACTAACCCATTGGAAAAGAAAGTATGCACCGAAGACAGACCATCAGAAGTGACTAATAGTTCTGAAGAGGAGTGGGACGCAAGGATTCGAACCTTGATCTTCTTGGTGTCTTGAAACTTGCAATGCAAGATCAAGCCCCAGAGCTCTTCCATTATTGAGCTACGTCCCATTAACCTAACCTAGTTATCTAGACCACTACCTAGTGACACATATCAAACCAAACCACAGGATCATACCCAAACATGCCACTTCATCATACTTGATCACAACAAGCCATCAAAACCGACTGAATAAGCAGCAACCCAAACGAAAACAGCAGTACCAGTCGCACACTGATCATCTTATATTATCAAGAAACCAAACCAGGCGCATCACTCTGCATACAGTATATTCATATCTCCGTAATCAATTATTAGACAGATCAACTAAACCACAATGCTTGGATCCACACTCCATAACAAAACAATCGTCAAAACAAGCATCAAAGCACATATCCAATCAGCAGTCTGCAGCCAGACAAAATACAAGCACTCCTTACTCAGAGAAGACAAATATGTAGGCACCACCAAGAGAATGAGATCATCAGGTATATCCAACCAACACTTTGAGCAACAAAGTATCAACAAAAGATGCTTAAACCGCACAGCAGAAACTATGAAATATCAGCACGTAAACAGTCCCTCCAGCCAATTCACAACCATGACGGATACCAAGGTCAGACCGGAAATAATAATCAATCTGGGTAAGAGACATTACAACAAAAAACTCCCATGTCAAAACCCGTGAGAAAACACCAGACATCATACACTGAAAATGAAAAATCACTTTGTTATATTCTTCCTGCAACAAACTTGGATAAAAAGTTAAAAAAAACAAGAGATAAAGAAGATGTCACCGCAGACAGAAAACCAACCAGAGACTGCCAGACTTGAAAGTAGTACCCTATAGACTAGAAACAGTAGATATCCAAGACTTTAGCTCAATCTTCAACACAATATACACAACTGATAAGACGACGGCAAAGTAAAACCCAACAAATTAGATGTAGTGCTTAGAAGAAGATTTAGGGAACCAACAATAATTTTGGAAGTCCTGCTCACAATAACAAAACTGAGGTCACTGCAGGCCAGACAGAGAAACTACTGTGAGGAAGATTAAAGTCAACAAGAGAAGTAAAAGATGAAAGAAAATAATCACAGCACTCACTATAAAACAAGCATTCGATTTCAAAACCCAGTCAAACGCCAAGAACAGAATCCACAGCAAGAATACACCACGGATACCTAAAAGATAAAAATATGTACAATACTCGGAACATAATTTACGCCTGAAAACCTCAAACAGAGCAAAACCATCTTCGACATCAAATTAGATCTCTAATGACGGACTAAAATTAGAAGCACCAGATTAAATAACTGCAACAATAGACATTTTCCCAGAGGGATTTGATAGAAAGAAAACCAATAATGCCAAAGCGCCCAACTCATGCATGGTCACCATGAAAATTCAATAAGAGGGAACAGCAACATGTACAAAGAAGGATATAGATGTAAGGCATTAAACAAAGCAAATTAACCTGAAAACTCAGACTCCTGCATTTGCCAGCAAACCAGAATAAGAAAATTGATTTTCCATAATATAAAACATGAGCAGTTATGTAATTTGAATACATATTAGATGAGATAAGCAGATCACTAACAACAGCTGTACAGTTCAAATTTCCACGCACCGATCACCAGAAACATTTACCCTTAACCAACAGAAACATTTACCCTTAACCAACACCAACATAACTCGATTATGTGGCAGCCAGAAAAGTCAACTTTGAAAACAAATTTAACTAAGAAACAAATTTACTGGCATAACCAAGTAAACCAAACTGCACATCCACTACGTATACCCCTTCCCAAAAATTGTCCCAGCAGTCTGTAATTAGAAAACGTCTTACATTACCAAGTGCAAAAAGATAAGTTTCAAGAAAGAGAAGTAAAAGTAACATTTGAAGGAACATTTCCCAGACACCATAAACGGCTAAGCACAGAGACCTTGTATGTGGCCAGCTCCTGTTACACACCAATAAACGTACTATCAGGCCCAAAAAGAATACCATTGGTAAATATGGAAAGGTAAGTAGAGATGTATTAAATGGGCAAGCAGAAATCAAAACCAAATACGGTGATAACTCCGGACACCAGCTTAAAAACCAAATGTCTGACGACACCAATGAAAACTGCATCTCAAAAAAAAACCATCCAAACAAGAAGTTGCATAAATCATGACATAATGAGTTCAGCAAACTGATACAGCCAAATACCAGTATAAATGTTAACATTCTCCTCACCACGTGCACCTAGCCAATACCACCAAAATTCACAATCAAACCCAAATAATCATGTTGCGATAGATTCAGGGAAAAATGGACATAGCTAAAAACGAGATTGAACACTGAAGAAAAATTCACCAACAGCTCTCCACCACCACAGCCTGTCTACTGGGCATCATCAACCTGCAAATCCCTCAAGCATACCAAAAGAGGCCTTTGAACTTGAGAATAATCAGAATAAATAAAGAGTAGGGAAGGATAAAATTGATCACTGAATCTGGGTAACAGAAGCTCCCAATAGCCCTCATCACTGCAGCAGCCTCTTCCTAATACCAAGACCAACAAAGCTCGTCATGATTACCACAACCACAACCACAACCGTAGAAAGCAACCAAAAACTTGAAAGGTAAGAAGGATTCTGTCAAGAAAATCAATAACCCAAAGTTCTCCTTAGAAGTTCTCCTTAGAGTATGTACAGAAACAGCATAGACGCATCACAATCAAAACCAATTATACACCTAAAAGAGGATGAAATTAATCAAAATGTAGTCCAAACTACTTTGGCCAAGAACCAATCTTCATAAACATTCGGCAGCTACCAACATCGAACCAGCCAAAAACCCAATCCCTAACAACCACAGCAACAAAGACCAATACGCACTGTTACAAACGAATTCATCCTCAAAAAAATTAATGGGAGGTGTGATAATCAAAATTTAACAAAGGGACGATTTCACCGCCATAACCAATTACACTAAATCGCGTCTCCACACCCCAAGTGATGACCAAAGCGAGACTCGAAGCCAATATAAGAGCGGATTTCAAGATCTGAGAAACCAAAGAAATTATAGTGAAAAGGCCTTCACCTGCTTATTACACATACACCAGCAGCACTCAACCATGTTCATCCTAATAATAAATTTAGACCATTATTGAAAATAGCAGGACCATTAATTCAACAGTTTCTAGGAGACCGAACAATCAGAATCAACTTGGTCCATAACTCAACTATGACACAATCAGAAAACTGAACATCACAAGCATATTACTGGAAGGAAGTAGAAGATAGAAAGAATAGATTTCACCGAGGGAACCACTAAACTCGAAGATCTGGCCATTGTGTAAGAATGCAGTCATCACCAGCGAATTATCCCTATCACACATCAATGAACAACCAAAAACATATCACAACCAAAACTAACCGGGCTGGCTTGCAAAATAATAATGAAATATAAAAAAGGAAAGTTCAAAGTCAGTAACTGTGTGATCAAGTACCTACCACCATAAAACCAACAAATCCCTCCTAATAAGAAACCATGACACTTTCAAGTCAATTGAGACCACAAATACCAGACATTTAAATTAAGAAATTAGCTCAGGAACAAGTGCATGCCCTAACCAAGTAAACCATATTGGAAGGTAGCTACATATGACCGTCACTCTTGGCAGATTCTGTAATTAAAAGATCACTGGAGAACATTGCAAACAACAACAAACATTGAGGAAGAGAAGTATAAACCATGTTTGAAGTACAAATCCCAGAAAAGTAAGATGCAAGGAGGCTAGACCCTGTACAAAAAAAATATTAGCCCAAATAAATTTTTGTTCAAAATGAATAAACGAAAGAGAAGTAGAGATGTCACTGAGGGGTGAGCTGGAAAACCAAATAAACCAAGAAAACTCCCAACACCAGCTGAAAAACCAAAGTACCTGACAGCACCAATAACCATAGCTTAACCAAAAGAATTTGCATAACAGATCAAAAAAATACCCCAGGATAAAGAGAGAGTCAGAAAAGGTATACAAGTATACATCCAGGCACCAGTTCAAATGTTAACCATCTCTTCACTACATGAACCTAGTCAAAATACCAGCACAAATAAAAATTACAAATTTACACATGAAATATCAGACATAATCAAGTAAAAATCGATCACACAAAACCAATCCAATTGGCTGAAAGCACTAGAACACAACAGCAGCCCGCGAGCAATTAACAAGGACACCCTAAAACAGACCAGAAGAAAGACTTGATCCTCTAATATTTAGACAATTAAGTAATCATAACAGAAATTAGGATGAGTTGGTAAATGAGTCGTTCACAGAATGATGAAACCAAAAAAGGCCGAAATCTCCCTTTCTCCCATAAGCCATCTTCATCGGCCTTGTCCTAGCACCAATACCAAAAAAACTCCTCGTAACTATAACACAATCATAGAAAGCAACCTAAACCAAGGCCTCAGATAATTTGATAACAAAAGGAAGGATTTTTGACCAGGAAATCAATAACCCAGACTCCTGCTTATCATATGTAGGTGAACAGCATTCTCCATCCGAGTCCTATAACACATGAATCAACCACGGAAGCATCCCAATCCTAAACCGATTCAAACTGGATTTGCAACGAAATAATGAAATTAATTGAAGTACAGTCCAATCAATGTTAACCAAGAACAGATCTACAAGACCGTTTGAACCCAAACTCCGGCATCTATTATATGTACGGAAACAGCTCCAGCCAAATCCAAATCCTATAACACAACAGAAAACCACGGAAGCATCACAATCCAAACCCATTCAGACGGATTTGCGAAGAACTAATTAAATTAATTAGAGAATACTCCGATCTCTGTTTAACCAAGAACCGATCTACACAACAGTTGGTCAGCTACCACCGTCGAACCAGCCGAATCCAAAACCCTAACACATCACACCATCAAAAACCAATGACCGATCTCCGTTACAAATCAATTCATCCAAACCACGAGAAATTCAATCAACGACGAGAAGGATTGTTAAAAACGAATTCAACCGAACTAACCAAAATCGCAGAACCACTCCGGCGTCGAACCCTAATATCGAAGCAGAAAGGGATCGAAGAAGAAGGAACGGTACAGCTCCAAGCGTAGTGAATTCGAATCGTGAAGCACCAGCTTCAAGGGGGTATTTATAGATTGTGAGGGAGGAGATGAAGGGCCAGGATTAAGCGGTGGTGGGGGTGATGGACGGCTGAAGATTAAGTCAATAACGGAGGGTCGGTGATGAGCTGCCGACGCGCTGTGACTTTGGACCCAACGCGCACGCTTTCCGTTTCGGAAAAGGAAATGTAATAATTACCAGGAGTTCTGGCGCCTTCTCGAGGTGTCTGGTCGGCCCACTGGCCCATTGTTTTTTCTTTTTCTTTTATTTGTATTTTTAATTTTAGAGATTAAGAATATTTGGGAAAATTTCTTCGGTGTACCATGACACATGATATAACAGGAATGTTAACGGTCCTCATTTGTATACATGGAAAGATTCTTATATATGGAAGAATCGTGCTTGCATATGTATCTAAAAGATAATTGTCTTTAATTATCGAATTACATTATCATATATATAAATTCAGATGGAAACCCCCAAGTCTTCAAAGAATATACAGGAAGCTTTGTTGTGATTTATTTGGTTTAAGCTGTTTGGATTTGATAACGACTGTAACTTTTGACATAGGTTGTTTGTTGTAAAACAGTGAATTTTTAAGAAAATTTTGATGTGAACTGTATTTGCTGTGAATCTAGATAAAATTTTAAAAAGTAACTAAATAATAAACCATTTGTGTGATCCAGACCATGATAAAAGTGAAAGTTTAGCTTTAGCCTGAAGAGTTCATCAGCGGAGGAGAGAGAATTTAGATCTGAAAAAGAAAGGATTGAGATGAGAATGAAACAGTACACACGAGAAGCTACAAATACAAGTGTAGCTATGTACAGAATGTAGACACGTGCGTACACAGGATAGGGAGAAAGGCAGAGTGCATGACAGCTAAGCATAGAGCTAACACGAGGCTAATCGCTGTTCTTCACTAATTAGTGACACGTAGGTAAAGCTAACAAGAAGCTAGTGAACTTTGGTTCATCCGAATTATATCCGAACTCTGGCAACTCAGTAAAGGAAATAGTGGAGTTCGTTTGGATAGACATGATAGAAATTGAATTTGAATCGAAACTGGTAAAAATAATTGCCTTTAAGTGTCCAATTATTACTAGACTAGAATCACCAGATATGAAATAGACAGCAACTACAACAAGGCTGGTTGCATGTGTAAGCTGACATTATAATATAATATTGTGGGAAATGATTAAAACTCTCTCAATTAGTGAATTACTCGAGGGAGGGAGGAGGGATTCCAAGCATAACACTTTTTGGACTTTGCGGTATAACAAGGCCCACATTCTGATATAGCCCACGGACATGTTTTAGTACATGAGTCCCTTCCCTCGTCATAGATATCGAAATATCCCACTTGTCCTTTGAAGTGAAAGCTACAAAAGAAGAGTGTATTTGTGAATGGGAGAAAAGTCGGGGTAAACGAGAAATCGTATGTTTTCCCCGGAATCAGAAGGTGTTCACCGAGATCATCCTGCTTGGATTTACAATGCACTTTAACATTAACGTGAAGAGTATTGGTGATCACAACCCTCACGCCATCAGCTGGTGTTGTTTGGTAAAAACTTAGCAGCATCATGAGTGCAATAAGAACATGAGTGAACGTTGAGGAGCACATTTTTGTTGTTGGAGATTAGTTGTGATCGATTATTTCTCAAGGATCTCTAGCTCTCTGTTATATATTAATCCCCTTACGTTTGACCTGCCGTATTAATTGGCTAAGCAATTATAACAGTCAACGAATTGGATCATATACTGTTCGTGAAACGTCCATATATATATGAGAGCTTTTACTAACTGTAGTCTCATGAAAACGTTTTATATTGACTAGCTCTACAAATTAATTTATTATCGTCTTAATTTCCTTGACCAACAAAAACAACGTACAATTATTATTACGTTTCAAAATTAAAAGCCAAGAGGATTTCCAACAGCTCTTTTAAAATCTCAAGATTGTTATTAATTTGATGTAGCAAGAGCATCTCCAGAAAGAAGAGATGTAGCAAATTAATTTGATTTAGCTAGGCTCTCCCGGCCACTTGTGGAGACCTTAATTAAGCAAGCACCTTACCTCTTGATCGACCCCGTCCACGTATTAAGTATTAGTTAGCATGGTTGCTGACAATATTTGGAGTGATTATGCTGCAAACAATTTCAGACGGGGTAATACTAAATGTAACAACCCGAATTAAATTCACATATAAATCACCACAAAACAGTATTATCGCGAATTAGTTGTATCGCATGAGTTATTAACAACTTTTTCATCGGGTGAGAATCTGATTTAATTTTCTTTACAAGAGTTGTAGAATATTTAATTTCGACCTCGTAAGAATTTTCGTAGAATTTTTCAGATTTGCGAGCTATTTGTTATGATTTTTAGAAGTTTTTATTTTCGGATAACTATCACGATATTTATCGGAAATTGTCGTAACGGATAACTCGAAAAAAAAACTCGGGCAAATTTTGTTTGTTTGTAGACTCAGGTGTTGTTAGGGCCTAATTCCGATTTAGGCAACTAAATCGGAATTGGGTCATTTCACTAAAAGTTATCCTAAAGTTGTCAAGTGAATGTCTTCTAATCAGAACACTGTCAAGATAAATTTTGATGGCTATGTGAAAACTTGCAATAGACATTCTGCAACTGGTGGTCTTGTGATCAGATAGAGATAATACAGGTAAAATCATTGTAGTAGGGGCTAAAGGTTTTGACAATACAAGTGTTTCAGCTGTTGAAGCCTTAGCCTTGAGGGAAAATCTCCTACAAGCAAAACAGTTTGGCCTCTCCAACATTCATATCGAAGGTGACTTCCTTCTCATCATAAACTGCATTCATGAGAAGTACGTGTAAAGTTTCGTAGAGGCTTAAACCGATTATCCATAACATAAAGAAGATTGCAGAAGACCTCAACATCATTGGTTTCTCCCATATGTTCCGTGAGACTAATTATATTACGGATAGAGTTACAAATACGGGTCATGACTATGAAGTTCAAAGAAGATGGAAGAGTTCCTTACCTCCATACGCAACAAAAATGCATACGTTTGATCTTTCAGATGTCAAAGAGGATCTTTCTTGTGTAGTTTGTTCATTTCCTAGCAATAAAACATACGTACAGCTTAATTTGAGTCTGAGATATCCCGACAAGGGCATATATATATGGATTGATGGAAAGACTACAACATCAGTGGAAGCTATGACTATTTTTATCTTCCAGGGTGTATATATAGTTAGCGTCTGATTTGCACTTGAGAAGTACCATTGTTGAATCTCACTCTAAGGACTTGATGAAGGCTTTACAGAATGATAGTAAGGGAAGCTATGGGAGCTAATTAAGGAGGAAGAGGGCCGACTTTGATAAATATTAGATGAGTATGGCTTCCCAGCAAAGCTAATGGAGTTGTCATGCGGCTTCCAATTATTTAACTAGGAAACCGTATAGCATCCCAACTCCTCTCAAGATAAGTACATCATCTCATCTCTCAAATGAAAGGCACAGGATTTCACTACATCAGAGATTAACAGTTTGTAAACTAAATTTTGAGGGCACCCACAGAGGTGCAAAGTCAATCCCAGCTCTTTGGAGGATCAAGATCCAACAACTCATTTCTCAAATATCCAGTTTACATGGCAAGCTTGTATAAGCAGGACTTCTTCATAAGAGCATCTTCAATATTTTTTGTAAAAATTCTTTATTATACTACATGAAAATACAAAATGTGTAAAATAAAATGACCTTAATTCCAACAGTTCTATTCTACGATATAAAATTAAATATTTTCCTGTATAATTTAATGAATCTATTCAAATATTATATATTGAACCGAAATTTTATATTAAATCTTGCACGAATTATAGTAAGTGAATAATAAATTTTAGAGATTTTGTAATAAATATCACAATTTTAAGAATATATAGAGATTTTCTATTATTTTTTTAATTTTCTATAGAATCAAGATAATTTGTAAAAGTTGTTGGAATTAAAAAGAACTGTTTTTTCGCTAAAATGAACATTTATCGTTTAGTAAAACGCCAAAGAATAGTTAGTTTTGTGCTCTAACACATGGCTCCGTGAACTCAAGTGAGGTGAGCTGTTTGAAGTTTATATTACTTGCACCGCACCCGATATCTATGCTCTCACTTTTGGTGTGGGACTAGCTTGAAGCTCCAGCCACTCATATTTGGTTATAGAGTCGTTTTTGGTTTGAATTCGTTGTATTTCCACAACATGAACAAAGGAGTGATAACAGAGAAGAAGTGAGAGAACTCTAGGTAAAGATAATGCCAGCTGTAAAACAACTTCCGCAACAACACAAGATTGGCTGCTTCACGTACCAGTTGAAAGCCAATGAATTGGAGCATGAAGTGAATCTCATTGTAAGATTCTGGCCAGTCATTCAGAATTTTGGTCCTTTCAGGTGACAAGTATGATGGACAACCAACAATCCAACTAGTCACCCAGTCAATACAACCTCTCGCTTTCGAAAGCTAAGGCGCAACGGGGTTTATGAATCAGAATTGCATCTCTAGTTTTCTTGGACACGGGAGAAATTGTATGCTGTGTTGAAGATGATGATGATGATCGGTGAAATAGAATTTGATGAATGAATTCTTCTATTAACTAATTACTAGTCGTCAGCACACACGCTGTGCGTGTGAACAGTTTTTTTTACCTATTACCAAATGGTTGAAAATAACTTTTGAAAATTTACTTTGCATATAAAAAAATTAAATAAATAAGAAGCTGGAAAAAAAAACAATAGGGTGTACTTTGAGAGAGACGCGTAGGGAGATTGGGGAAGGTGGTTATGTTTTGAATGTTCGAAGTCTTTTCTTTTTTATAATCTTTTCTTTTTTATATTTTTTATTATTAGATTCTTTTGAAAACTACAACATTATCCTTTCATATTAAAACTTATCTATTTTATTTTGGTAATTGAAGGTTAAAAAGGTATAAAAAAATTAGTTATGGTTAACAATGAGTATTTTCTATAAAAGTATAGATAAGTTCCAGTAAAGTTCTGTACGCTAGTTGCATACTGATCAGGGGCGGATCCAGGATTGAAATGTCGCCAGGACTAATTTATGTTTAACAAAATTATGACCGTACGAGATAACTTTATTGACCGTAGACCATAGAAAATATAATTGTTAACCAAAAACTTTGTTATAATTTAAATGGATTTAATTATTATATTTTAGATGTAAAGTAATTGAGGTAAACTAGATTTTGGTAAACAAAATGGAGGGTTGAGATTAAATATGCAAGGAAACCCCAAAAAACATTTTCTCCACTTTTGCTCGAAGTTATATATGTTCTAGAAAGATGCAGATATGGATGACGCCGAGTTGGCGGCGGGTTGGTGTGAGGCGGTGGAATGGTTGTTGAAAGTGAACTCCCATTATCAATTCACAGCTCTAACTGCAATCCTAGCAGTGAACTACTTTGACATATTCATTTGTATCTCTTTCATTTCCAAAGAGACAAACTATGGATGGTTCAACTCATCTGAAGTTGCCATGGTAGAAGACCGAAGTACTTCTTCTAGTTCTTCAACTTAAGTTTCAATATTTTACCCATTTGTTCATCTGAGTTTTCAGATCTGGTCATCTGAGTAATAGCTAATAAGTTTGATCAAACGAGCTACAAGAGACTCAGAGAGCAAGCTCTGGGTATAATAATAATACTTACTAGTAAACTAAACCCCGCGCGTTGCAGCGGGAATTTCGTATCATGTATCATTCAATAGTTCTCATCAGTCTATAATTTCAATAAACCTTGAAATTAAGTTTTTATTTATTCATACACACTTTTTCACCATACAATGATACAATAATAATCCCTACAAAACTACAACCAGTTTAATCTAAATCTTGCAACCACCTAGTTCTCTTTGATCTTCCAAGAAGAGATAAGAGTGGCTTCAGTCCCATGGTCAATTAAATTCCTCCAACATCATATTTCCAAATTGTTGTACAAATGTGCATATAATAGGCTATTGCAAAGATAAAGTTCCCTACCCATAGAACTTGCTAAGGGGAAAAAAATTGGAATATGATAGCTTGAAAGAATTTTAAAACATAAAATAAACTTCCAACCAAATACAATGCAAGTAACAGAAATATTAGTACTCACCTATCATTTCACAATAATATACATTGAGGGCACAAATGATGTCAAAGAAAATAAAAAAAAACATATGCATGGATATATTCAAAAATAGCAGCGCAGTCTAACATAATAGGGGAAAATAATAACGATGTAGAAAGCCAATTGCCTTTGAGTTAGTTTGGTATAGGCCTGGGTACATCAAGTTAACTCCTAAATCATAATGAATCCCATAGTACCATGATCTCCTTATAACAAATGGTGCACTGAACTTGACTGAATTAGTAAAAACAGCAACATTAAGAAACTGTAATCATTTGTAAGTTTGAGTATATACTTCTGTAATCATGTCGGTGAAAATTAATGAATATCGGCTTATCTATTCTGCATGTAGATGACCGATATTCATTAATTTTCACCTTCAAAAGATTAACATACTTTTGCACTACATCTGTTGGAATAAATCTCTCTCAGATGCTATGCATATAAGCTGCTCGTAGAGTGGCAATGTTACACGCATGTCGTATACTTCTCATTCAGGTCCTCATATCTATGAAGTTTCACTTACGCAAATTAAGGAGATGTAATAATATACAAGATCCAAGGCGGCCCAACAATAGATTGATGAAGAACAAAACCGGTTAGTTCTCAGTAATCATCAGTGAATAAAGTAACAGTGGCAATTGGTTCATAACCTCTTATCTATAAATTGTTTTGGCAGGGGTCAGGGGATATGAATTCGTAAAAAGCTATGGACTCGAGTTACCGAAATCATACCCAAACTAAACATAACATGAAACATGCATGAAATCATTCATAAATAAGGAATGTAAGCACATCTCAACTCAATGACAATTAAAAATCGACCTGATTCAATAAGAAATCCCGAGCTTCTTCCCTGCAAGCATATAGGAACCATATATAATATGCATAAGGCTTACAAATATTATCCAGTTCTAATTCAGTTTCCACCTCGTGACTTCTTGGGTTTTAAATTGTAAGATAGAAAAGAAAACATCTTTCAAGAGTCCTGGGTTTTAATTGCTCAGTGAAATCATATCATATATCTTAATTGTTCTCGGTAGAGATTGATTGCCTATTAATTGTTCAAGGAGACCATGAACTGAACTTTAAAGGCAGAGCAATAGACAGCATCAACCTGTAAACCCAAACTTCACATCAAAATGCAGCCCAAAGGCAACACCCAAATCCCGGAACCATAAATGAATAAAAAACACATAGTCGAATACCAACCTGTTACATTAGAAAATCGAAAGCAGAAGATGCAGGATAACCAGATATAGCAAATAGGGAAGCTACAGCAGAAAGCAAAGAGGAGCCGGCGCAAACGAAGTCAGACTTTTTGGGTGAGAGAGAGATAATACGGCGGAGAAGAAAGAAGAGGAGGAGGAGAGAGGACACAGAGGAAATTAATCAAAAGAGAATAAAACATGGAGGTTAAAATCGCAAATCCACTGTTCATAAAACATGCATTTAGCTAAGCAAACTATCCAGTGACCAAATATACAATATATATGTCAGATGACTCAGATAATCTTGAACAGCAAAAGAAGCTGGACATCTCAACACAAAAACTCATAATCACAATTCACTAAAACATAAGATGAATTCCTATGACCGAAATAGACAAATAGATCAATATTAAGATCAACTGAAATTCGATTCCTAAATTCAACACAAAAACTCGCAAAACCAATAATTAGACTTGAGTGGTTTTATTCCCACGTTAGACAATGAAATCAGTGACTCCAACAAAAAAATCACAGATAACAAAGCTCATTTACAACTAAAAACCAAACAAAAAATACTTACCAATTTGATAACTGAAACCGGAACAAGATTGTTAGACAAAGAAGATTGAGATGACAGTAGAATCGAACAAAGAAGATTGAGGTGACAATGGAATCGATACCTAGCATCCAAAGCCCCTGATTGAATCTGAACTGAGTCTGAGAGGAAGACAATTGCGGAGTCATGCTGGATTGCAAATTGATTAAGAAAACAGAGTCCAACTAATATTCAGAGATTGTGGATAAGTGGGTAACCTAAAAATTTGAGGAAGATGATGAACCTAGGGAAGACAGAGGACACCCAGAGAAGATTTGTCGAATGACAGAAGCAAAGGGCAAAACTGACTTTAGGCAAGCAGCTCGATTTTGAGCTGGCACTGTTCATAAATGTGGCAATTGGTAAATAAGCCAACTGGCGCCCTTTAGTATATAGTATAATTTGTTTTACCTGAAAAATCTCACCAAGTCCTTCCCCTACTTTCATCTCTCAGGAATCGCAAGAGCCCAACATCTAATCTGCCCAGGACTCAAAACTTGTAAATCTTCATCCTTGCTACACAGGTCAAAAATACTATGACAATAATGGATTCAAACACAGAAGACCAAAACTAATCGTCAAGAGAAGAGTGTGAAGAGTGTGGGACGCAAGGATTCGAACCTTGATCTTCTCGGAATCTTGAGACAGTGCAATGCAAGTTCAAGTCCCAGAGCTCTACCATTGTTGAGCTACATCCCATTAGCCTAACCTAATTAACTAGACCACTACCTAGTCAATGCATTTAAACCAAACAGAACTACAGGACCCCAAGCAACATGCCACATCATCATTCTTGGACCACAACATGCCATCAAATACCAGACTGAATGCAAAAGCAGCAACCCACAGAAAAGGCAGAATCACACAATCAAACACCCGCTTAACACCAAAATGCTACATCATAATTTATGACCAATCCCAATCTTAACGAGCATTTTCGGGAACCAAGAACTCTACTTCGTTACAAACTCTGAGAAGCAATACCACAACCCCCTAATGAGCTTGAAATCAGTACAACGAAACCACAGAAGCACATACCCAGGCCGAATACTGTATCAAATAAATCACAACAATGCTTGGAGCGACCAATCCATGATATATCAGAGAAGTCAAGTCATGCATCATACACAAATCCAGATTCAGTAGACTGCAGCCACAAAAAATTTGAAAGAGAAGACAAATACGTAGGCACCGAGGACATAAAATCACCAGAAGTATACCAGCACTCTGAGCAACAATCTCCAATGAACATTTAAACCACAAAAGCTATGAAATAAACAGCAAGTAACTCCAGCCAATTTACAACCAATATGATTGATGGATACCAAGGTCAATCCGAATCAATAATAGAACCCAGGTAAGAGAATACCAAACATGATTCCCAGAATATCATAACCCGCTTGAGAAATACAGCAGACGTCAGGCACTGAAACTCTCCACTTCTCTTTCTTCCTGCGACACAAGATTAGATAAAATCCTTAACAGAATAAAAGAATAAAGAGAGGTCGCCCTATATCACAAACCCGACCAGTGTGCAGACCAGAATATAGCCTCCTGCAAGATTGCAGGTATCCCACAACATGGAACTCCAAAACTTCAGTTCATACAAATGAAAAGGCAGCAAAGAAGGCCAACAGTTACTACCAGTCCCGCATTAATATCCCGACTCAAGTAAATCAGAGTTCATGTGAAGTTCAGACGAAGATATCAAGCCTGTGTGCTTGCTGTCCTAACAACAATTTTGGAAACCAACTATCAATAACAGCCAAAATCACTACTGGCCAATAAAATAAGTAATGCGAGGGAACTCATGTCGACAAGGGGAAGCTAATAAACGAGAGCAAATAACCACAGCACCACTCAACACCACCAGTAGTCAATGTCAGAACCAAGCCAGACCATAAGAAGAACCATAACCAGCAATAACCATATCTCAAGCCGCAAAAGTTAAACCAGCAGAGTATTTTAAGCTGTAACCAACAAGGTCAACAATACTGAACAAAATCCACAATACAGAAAAATAAAAGACGATATTCTAAAAAAAATAAAAAAATAATAATAATGGGTATAATCCTTTATCATTTCATTTCCTCCAAGTCAACAAATTTTCTTTAGATACTCTTTTCCTGAATATTATTCAAAATTATTCTGCTTGCCTAATTTTCCATGAGTTAGTAATCCAATATTCAAGTTTTTTTTTTTTAAATGAGATATTCACCAAGAGAAAAATACCAAAGATAAAAGACTACAAGGCATTATGCAAGCGATTTTAATTAGTTTTAAATGAAAATTCACAGGTTAGTTATAAATGTAAAGATAATCAAAACAGTCTGAGAGGGATCTGGAAGAACAAAACCAGGAAACAAGAAAGCAGAAGCGAACAAACTCTTGCCACCACACCCTACACGTGTAAAATAGAGCATGAGCCTAACAGAGATTACAGCATGAGGCAACAGAAACAGATCAACAGATATAAAGGGGGCACAAGTTCAGCACTAAAACCAAACGAGCTGTTGACTCACATCTGCTGGTTATGGATGAACACACACATCGACTCTCCCCCAAACAACACTGAAACTCATCTTCAACAGAATTAAGGTTTAGGAGCAGAAGCTTCAAAAATGAGCACAAAGCAGGGGAAGGGGATGTGAGAAAAGGTTGGACACAAACCAATACATCAGTCCTCTCTACTACCAAAACGTTTCACCTGCCCACAATTCCAAATAAACCAACAAAACTTCTTATACAGTAGCATCATGCAAGGAACTATACAGACCAATAAAGGTGAAAGCACAGACAACTCAATACCACTGCAAACTACCAATGAACAGAGCAAGATGAGACAGAGTAGTAAAATCCTGAAAATGGCCTGGAAACATAAGTCATCACCCCCTTGCGCAATCTTGCTCTAATAAATTACACGACAAATGTGCAAGAAACCAACAAATAAACATTAGTCATAGAAAGAAGATGGCAACCAAACAAAATCAAGAATCACATGTTCATCAACAAAAATGAAGTGGTTTAGAAGACAAATTCCACACACCAGGGATCCGACAAAATAGAACACGTTAAAGCTGCTTGCCCCCCCAACCCTGATATAACACATCAATAAAATGAAATATGAGCCCAAACTCTAAAGATGTATCAAATCACATACATACAAGTTAAATAAAATAGGGAGTTATCAAGAAAAAGTTCTGTTCTCAAACCATATACACCTCCCAAAAACACCTGCGTTACCCATACAGCAGCTAGAGACTCCCAAGTCCCTCCTGAACAACACCATATTACAAGCTGCTTATAAGACCGGCCAACAAGTTTGGTAAATAAATTTTGAAAACAGACAAGAAAAGGATAAACTAGTATAAGAAAATGAAAATTTTTTCCAAATCAAATGAACTCCTGTTTATTGTATGTACAGTAACAGCCTTCTCCAGCCAATCCTACAAGACATTAAGAAAACATGGATGCATCACGATCTTCGCCAACAGGCTCATGAGGAAATAGAGATATTGATTAAAACATAGTCGACTCTATGTTAACCAAGAACCGATCTTGTTTAATAAAGAACACTGAAATCACAAAACAGAGAACATCTCCATGCAAGGATCACCATGCCAGCAACATTTTCCTACCAACACCAACAAAACCCACCCATGACTCAGCTGTATGAGGCAGCATGTAAAATGCATAAATATATTTCTGACAGGAGGAAGTTGAGGAAACCGTTGAACCCCGAGTCTCGGTCATTATATATGAATGCAGCCATCACCAGCATACCTATAACACATCAATAGCCAGCAACTAACTTATCACAATCCAAAACAAACCAGGCAGGCTTGCAAAGAAAATATGAAATTAATGGAAGAATAACCAAAAACTGATTGGGTGATCCAGCAGACACCATGAGCAAGCCAAATCCCATGTACAAATCACAGCACCCAAAAACATGGCACATAAATTCAAATAAAACAAGACCAGAATCCAGCCAACAAATAGAAGCATGTTAAATCTAAATAGATTAGGAACAAATTCACCGCATTGTAAATCCACTTTGTATGACCCTCGCTCTAGAACTGTCTCAGCCGCATCTGTAGTTATAATATCACTAGATTTCATTACAAAGGTAAGAAGAGGAAAGGGAAGAAAAAAATTGTAAACAGAAACAAAGTTGAAGGACCAAATCCTGAAATCAAAGAAGGCAAAGCACACTAAGACCTGGTAGGTAGCCAAACCCTGATGCATACCAAAAAAAAGGTTATAAGCCCAAAAGCATTCTGATAAAACTTGGATAAAACATAGATGAAAAGAAATGTTGAGTAGAGGTAGTCAGCAAACTGATACAGCCAAATACCAAATGTTGGAGCATTTGCACCTAGCCAAAATACCAGCAGATTTCAAAAATTATACCCTAAAAACATATGAAGTAACCATGATGCAATAGATTCTGGGAAAGAACAGATATAACTGAAGTAAAAATCAATCAGAAAACCAACTAAAAGACATCACTCCACCACCACAGCTGCTCGCTAACAATCACCACCACGTCAGGGAGACCCTAAAACAAACCAACAGGAGGACTTATTCTCTAACAAAATCCAATTATGCAATCAGAATGAAAATTGGGGAGAACGAGTTGATCACTGAATGATGGAACCAAGAAATGCCTCAATTACAGAATCTCCCCAAAAGCCATCTGCAGCAGCCTCATCCTAACACCAATACCAACAAGGCAACAATAACAATGAAGATTGTCTTAACCAACCAAAATCAAACCTCATATAAACTAAAATAGAAACAAAAAGGATCTTATTCAGCAAGCCAATAACCCAAACTCCTGATTATGATACGTATGTAAACAGCCTTCTCCAGCCAAATCCTATAACAAATAGAAATCCAGGGAAGCACTACAATCCAGACCAATTCAGATGGATTTGCATATAAATCAATGAGAGAATAGTCCAATCAATGGAAGAATAGTCCAATCTCAGTAACCAAAACCGATGGGGCGATCCAGCAGCCAAGATAACTGAACAAGCGAAATCCCACATACAAACCACAGCACCCAAAACCATGACCTGGTAGGTGGCCAAAACCTGATACATACTAACAAAAATTTTATAAGCCCAAAAGCATTCTCATAAAACTTAAATAAACATAGATGAAAAGAAATGTTGCGTTGAGGTAGTCAGCAAACCGATACAGCCAAAATCCAATTGTTAAAGATTCTTTTGAGCACTTGTACCTAGCCAAAATACCAGCAGATTTCAAAAATTACACCCATAAAATGTATTAAGTAGCCATGATGCAAAAGATTCTGAGTAAGAAGGGGCATAATTGAAGAAAAAACCGATCAGAAAATCAATTTAATGACATCAATCCACCACCACAGCTGCTCCCTAACAATCATTAACAAGGCAGGGACACCCTAAAACAAACCAACATAAAGACTTGATTCCCTAACAAAATCCAATTATGCAATCAAAAATGAAGTGGGAAGAATGAGTTGAACAGTGAATGACGAAACCAAGAAAAGCCTCGATGACGGAATCACCCCAAAAGCCATCTGAAGCAGCTTCATCCTAACACAAATACCAACAAGGCAACAATAACTGATCGTCTTAACCAACCAAAATCAAACCTCACAAATACTTTTTTGGTAACCGAAACGAAAACGAAAGTGATCTTGTCCAGCAAATCCAATAACCCAAACTCCCGCTTATATTATGTATGGAAACAGCTTTCTCCAGCCAAATCCTATAACACACAAATAGAAAACACCAAGGAAGCATCACAATCCAGGCCGATTCTAGATGGATTTGCAAAGAAATCAAGAAATCAATGAAAGAATACTCCAATCTCCATTAACCAATAACCGATCTACACAACAGTTCATCAGCTACCACCATCGAACCAGCCGACTCCAAACCCTAACAAATCACAGCATCAAAAACGAATAACCGATCTCCGTTACAAATTTAATTCATCCAACCAGAAAATCAATCAAATCGAGATTAAGCTAAGGGACGAGGTCACCGCCATAACCGATTAAACAAGATCACAGATCCACACCGACAGAATCAAACCATAATCTCAGAGAGAAGAACCGACATCGAAATCTGAAAAGCCAAAAGAAGGAACGAAAAAGAACCTCTGGACTTGATCAATTCGCATTCTAGCGCCAACGATACGAAACTGTAAAAGCACATTGGGGGAATTTATAGGTGTTGAGAGACGATTTGAAGGGCTAGGATTTGGGGATTGTGGGGTAAATGGACGGTTGAAGATTGAGTCAATAATAGATGGTAAGTGCTGAGCTGGCGACGCGGTGTGCTATGACTTGACCCCAACGCAATTTCTTTCTTATCCATTTCCTTCTAGATAAAGGAAACATTTCCCATTAAAAAAAAAGAAATATATCACCAGCAGTCCAGCAACTTCTCAAGGAATCTGGTCGGCCATAATGTTTTTTATTTATTTTGTATCAAAAACAAAATATTTTTTATTTTTTGTTTTCCTTATAATTTATTCTTAATTGCAGTAGTTCAGATTTTATTAGAGATCGAGAGTTCGAGACCCATCTTTAGTAATTGTATCTATACTTTTTGACGGGGAAATTGAAACTAAAAAAAAACAATGTGCTGGTTAGGATACATGTACTCACAAACTCTGACATAATTAAATTAAGGCAAAAAAATTTATGTGCTACTTAAATTTTGCAAGAACTATAATTGTGCTCGTTGAATTTTAAAATTTATTTATACTAGCCTTCCTGCACGCGCATGTGTCGCGCTCGCGCGTGCGACTTTTCGGTGGCATATTTAAAAGTGTACAATTATATCGACTTCACTTAATTGTCCAAGTTCATTGCTCACGACAGATACTATCGTGCACTTTCAGGCCTATCTCTATTATTCAAATACTGATCTAATTGAGATATCTATTATTCGAACACAGATATAAAGAATTACCAATGAAAGTGCATGATAGTATCTGTCATGAGCAATAAACTTGGGTAATTAAGTGAAGACGATATAATTGCACACTTTTAAGTATGCCACCGAAAAGTCGCACGCGCGAGCGTGACGCCTTTCGCACGCGCATATGCGCGTGCAGGAAGACTATAGTTGAATTAAACAAAGATACACCAATTTAAAGAGTATTTTAGTAATCAAACTAATTTTGATTCTAATTCTTTATGGAAAGTAAACAATATCAATCGTAATCATTATCATTCATATTCAATTTTAATTTATAAGTAAATAGCTCAATGGAATTGAAAAATTTTCATTCCAATTTCTTCTCATTCTGATTCAATTTGCTTAAGTGAAGACGATATAATTGCACATTTTTAAGTATGCCACCGAAAAGTCGCACGCGCGAGTGAATGATAATTATTACTATGAGAAAGTAATAATACCTTATGGCATTATATGCCATAAGAGTATCCTTCAGTGGCATTGTTTACATGAGGTAAAAAGTCATATAATTGCACATTTTTAAGTATCCTCGCATTGCGCGTGCGAAAGGCGTGCATATGCGCGTGCAGGAAGGCTAGTATACATTTAATTAAATCACTCCAAATTATTTGTTTCCAAATCTTCTGTTTGAAAATTGTATGCGAAATTGACATATGAAATGAAGCACGGAATATTCAATAAAGGTATCCAATTGTTTCCACCTTGACTACCCATTCACAAACCACATTTTAGATCGAAGAGGTCTTTATTTAGTTTGTTGCCTGCCCCTAAATGTACGTGTGTCTGGGTTTCCTACTCTTACTCGTCGTCCTTGGGTATCCTAGCTATTAACAAACGCAACCAGGACTTTCCAAAAAAAAAACACAACAAATGAAAACAAAGAAAGAATTACAACCACCTCTCTAGATCTCTATTAATTTGTTTACGAAAAAAAAAGCTGGTAAAATCTGGCTAGTGTTATTCGATAGTGTACATCCTTATACAAACAACATAATCATAATCCATAAGCGGCTAGTTGCTTGTGTGTCACCCTCAAACAAAATAAATAGAATAGCCTAGGTGTTGTCTCGCAGCCAATCACAAAGATGGCCCATAATCTCCTACTGCACAACACCATCATTCCACCATTTTCACCAAAACCTGCATAATCCATTCCCAGTTAGAAACTCCCCATATGTCATGAAATTCAGATATCCCATATTTCAAGTGGGTGGATGGGAGACCAGTAAATTGTTCCCTGCGTTTTGCCACCACAAAAAATATTAGACTCTTAGTTCAGTTGAAAAGAATTTCCATCCATAAGATGACTGTCTCGGCAAACTATTCCTCTGCATTTTATTTCTAGCAGAGGAAGACATCCAACTGTAGCACACTGAATTGTTGCTGGTGACTGGAGGGGCATGACCTGATTTATAGCCCTGAAGATGTTCAAAAAGAAAACCAGAATACATTCTCCTTCTAAACTCGGGCCACGGAACTTAAAACTATATCCTTACTTTGTGCTGGCCATCGCAGGCTGATCTTGCATCCGCGTAACACAATTAAATTGTTTCAATTCCAAATCAAACAAATCAACACCACCTCCGTCTTTCCCGCATAAAAATTCCAACACAAAAAAATACCATATATCGAACAGAAAGCATATAGCATATTTCGTTAAATTCCTTCCCAAATATCGAAGTCTCCGATGATGACATCCCTCGCAATGAAGAACAGAGAAAAAGATAATCAAACACCCAAAATGAGGCAACAAAATGAAAGTATACTTTGGTTCACCTTCAATTTTCGACTAATTATGCTTTTCAGCAAGCCTCAGTAATCGATGTTTTCCTTAACTCTCCCTGTAATTTTACTGTATCGAATCAAGAAGACAACAAAATGTCTCCCAGTTGACAAACCCGATTAAAACTACCAATTTCAATACCAAAATCACAAAGTAAGCGGAAGTACTCCTTAGACTATCCAAGTCCAAGTGGTCGTTTTGTTATTTTTCAACAGGGACCGTCATAATCAAATCCTAGGAAATAAGAATCCCATGAAATCGAATTTCAGAATAACCCGAAAATGGTAGTGTAAAGAATAGATGAACCTTTTACATATACATACCTGGGGTCTCTAGCGTTTCTACTCATTGAGAAGCTTCGCCCTTAAACTCAAACCTTATGCTTGCCTGCAACCCAATGCGAATCATCGAAATCAGACGAAACACAACCCTGAAAAGTTGAAGAAAACAGTTTAGTCAAAAAGTTGAGGAATGAAAATCCAAGTTTTCATTCAACATGCAAAGTAGAAACACAAATGATGAACAAAGATAAAAGAAAGATCTGAGATCCAAAAATTTAAAAGAAAAAAAAATGTGCATGCTCCCTGATAGTGATTCAAGTTGCAAATGTCCAATAAAATCCAGGAGTTCAAACATAATCAAAGCAGTTCTATAAATTACAATCTTACGCAGATGGAGAAGCAAATATTTTTCATTCAACAGGCAAAGTAGAAACACAAATGATGAACAAAGATAAAAGAAAGATCTGAGATCCAAAAATTTAAAAGAAAAAAAAATGTGCATGCTCCCTGATAGTGATTCAAGTTGCAAATGTCCAATAAAATCCAAGAGTTCAAACATGAGCAACCCTATCTTCACTTCACTAAGATCGATTTCTAATCCAAAATAAATGCAAAATTCAAAATCAAATACCTGCTGAGTAGCGCTTTTAATTGGCTTCTCAGGAACAGAGACAATCCCTTCGATGTCGATAATCGACTCGCGGCTGAGCGACGCACTGAACAGTGAAGCCTCTTTCCCTGACGACGATGAACGCCATGTTCTTCCCGACGGATCTGATCGTCTGCGCGCGGCCTCGGATCAGAACCTTCTCGTCCTTCATCGCCTCCGTCAGATGTTCCACCTTCGTCCAGTCGTTGACGTCGGCGATCGTCATCGACTGAATCTCGACCAGCGGCACGTCGCCGTAGTTCGCTGCGAGTGGGTCCACCTCTGTCTCAGCGGACTGAACTTGCGCTGCCGCCGCAGCAGCAGCAGCAGCCTCTTTCTCCTCGCGGAGGCGAAGCTTCTCGATCCTGGCGGCTTCTTTCTTAGCGGCTTTTTTGCTGAGCGAAGCGGCTGACGTGTCTCCGTTCTCGGGCTCGAGGCTGGGCTCGGCGGAGCCGTTAGCGTTGACCTTAGATTCTGACATTGTGGGCGGTGTAGGGGTTACAATTGAGGGAGTGAAGAAACCGTAATGGGGGTTACAATTGGGGAGTGAACGAAATACAATAAACATCAAACTAAACAGCAATTCTGAACCACAGTAAGTAAAGGTATATTCCCAAACAAACATTTCCCTCAGATGCAAAGTGCTTCTCGAGTTCTCTCCTAGTAATCCGAGGTGACAATCCGGTCATATAAAAATTGTTCCCCGGATTCTCCACAGATGGGCTCCTGCAAATCAAATCAAACCGAAACACATAAGCAACCAGATCAAAACGTACACGCGGAGTAGAAAACACAAATTAAGTAATAGATTCAACAACATTAACAAAACAAAAAAGTAGCTTTGGATATAGGCACACACCTGGACCTCGAAATGGACCTGGAGATCGACCTGTATCGCCGTGGGGAAGGAGAAGAATCCCGTTGGTTTCTCTACTCTCTTGTACGTGTCGAGAATCCCTTCATTGTTTCTGCCCATTACCTTTTTGCCCATAGTTTATTAGCTTTATCAAATGTCAAACTATGCTGAAGAGAAAGGGCAAAAAATGGCATTCGAATGTTCTACCATTAACTGCTATCTCAACTGCCCTAAGCACCTTTCCCTTACTTAATAGAGATGATATTTGAATTTTTAAAATTATACATCGGTGGTATCTAAAACTAACTTTTCGTTCAACTACGGTTACGTGTGATGACGTGTGTCAATTACAAAATTCAAATTTAAGAGTCAAAATACCCTTTTGCACTTCTATAACCATTTTGTTTCATTTTTCATTATTTTTTTTTAATTTGGTGGGTTGATCCGACCCAGTTTCACAGACCCGATCGGATTCAAATTTAAGGGTCAAAATATTTTTTCAAATATTTTTTTTTGGATTTGTGGGTCGCTTCGACCCGACTAGATCTGATCCGGTCTTCTTCTTGCGGGCGTCGTCACCAATTCTTCTCGTCGGTCCACGTTTGGCGTCGGTCAAGAGGTTCTCTTCGTCGGTGGGTAATGTTGGTAAGTGACTTTCGGCGAGGTCGGGGTTATGGAAGTTCGGCGATGGCGGGGTTAGCGAGGTTTGGCGATGGCGGAGGAGTGGGAAGGCGATGCAAGGGAGGGATGGGTTCGGGTCTGTGGTTCATGAGGATGACGGAGATCCGCCGTTGGGCTTGTCGATCCATCTCCGGTGTCAGTCATGGGATTCAGCATACAGAGACGGCGGACAACCACATGTTGAAGGAATTTCATCTCGTCAAGGGTTTCGATCGACGCGGGGAGGAGGACAACGCCCAACGTCGTCCAGACCATCTGCGCACCAACGTCATCGGCTTCTCACTCACTGACCTTTACCGTGAGGTTCAGGGGTTTTGTTAAGAGGTTTAGGGGTTTTGTTCGAGACATTTGTATAAAGTATCCTATGTGTGATATTATACCAAGATATCTTCTTGGGCTGGTGGCAAAAATTTCTTATGTTTCGATGAGCTCTAAGGTTTGAACCTCAGGTCTTGCGAAATTTTTTTACATTTGAATAGGAATAGGAATAAGAATTGGCAAAGGACTAGCCTTAGTTTTATGCATTTCTCTCGTCTATCTTACAGAAAAGATATATAAATTATGGTCTCATATTTCTTAGTTCTCTGCAACTCAATGAAGCAAGGTTGAACAGTATATGAGTGGGTAGGTACAAATTATATAATCAATTTAGTATCATTTATCTAGCAATACTGTTATTCTCCATGTAGAAACTGAATGCAGGCATATGCCACACATAGCTAATGAAAACTATGGTGGATTGAAAGCTTGAAGTTATTTTCTTGCAACAAAACGTGCAGTTTTGTGTTGGTTTTGCAGTCACATAGGAAATGAGGATCTTGCATCTATTTATCACACATCCATACTCATTTTAATAAATCCCCTCATATACATGGATTTTGGTTTTAGAACTCACAGTTTTCTTCAACTACTGGATATCTTGATTCAAGCGACGAAGAATGAAAAGGAAAAAATAACTTCGTCTCTTCAACTAATCTAAGCGACGACTATTGATGTCGTCGCTTAAAAAACAGGGAGCGACAAATATTGCTTAATATTCGTCAATTACAAAAGTATTGAAGCGACCAATATTTATAGTTTGTTGCCTCCGTTTATCCCAGAATCATGTTTTGGGACGACATTCAATCTTCGTCGCTAACGAATTATTGAAACGACAAAGGTAAGTGAAGTCGTCGCTCGAGTATAAACGAAGCGACGAACATTGATCAAACATTGGCGGCAGCGATGATGACACCAAAGGCGGCGAGAGACACGCTGGTACCCATCCCGTCATTGGAAGATACCAATCCTTCGCAACTGGGGAATGCTAGAGGTGGTGCTGACAGTGGCACTGGGGAAGGCGATGACAGTCCTTCGATAAGTATTAGGACCAAGAGGGGTCCTATGGAGCCTGGTAAGCTTTTTCAGCGTTATGTGAGTTGTATAAGGTCTGCTAGTAACATTGCTTTATCTTACAACCCGATATGTGTTTTCATATGGCAGAGGTGGTTGATATGAGAATGGGGAAGAAGGTGAATAGGCAGAACCTTGAGAAGCGCGACATCGTAACGAGCATTAAGACTGTATATTTGAAGAATATGAACAACAACCAGCCTTTGAAGGTTGAGTATGCCGAAGAACACAAGGGTCCCAAAGAATTGAAGTAGAGGACTTTGATGTCCTGAGACATCAGGAGTGCCATCCGGATCAAAGTTCCGATGCTTGTGCCTACCTTTGATGAGTTGGATGAGGAGCACCAAGATGTATTGACCACTTATATGGAGGTAAAAAATTGTTTTAGAATAATTTTTGAAAAAATATTTTTCAGTCACATTATATTGAAATATGATAATCAAAGGCTCGTTTGATTTTGTTTGAATTGTTTTTTACTAGATGTTCTATGACCTCCCTCCCACCGAGATAGGCATGTGGAAATCTATCGACGAGACCACCGCAAAGATTTACAAGGATTGGAAACATGACTGCTATACTCATTACGTTGAAGTATTAAAGACGACACCCAAAGAGTTCATCCATCGACCTAAGTAGTGGGAGTACCTCAAAACTCACTTTGAGGACGACGGTTAGAAGGTAATTAAAATTAATTATCGGTTTTTGCAGGCGATGTGTGCTTGGAACGCCACTAACAGGAACAAGGGAGAGGAAAATGGGTATGCAATCAACCATCATTCTGGCAACACTCCCTACAACTACCGGGTCGCTACAAATGAGAAGAAAAGGCATCTAGCGCCTTTATTCCAGACAGTCTGCGATGTTTATCAATAATCTCATACTACGCAGGAGAAAGTGGTGAGTGACATTGTTTTATGCGAATATGTTTTTGACTTGGAATCAAAAAGTATAATAACACAAATTTATTGGACAATTATTTTTTTGCAGGTAGCGGTGAAGAGGAAGATAGATGAGCTGTGTGGTAGTCGAGTGAGTGATAAAGCGGGAGGGAGTCACGTGACTAACGCCGTTACCGTCGATGAGCAGATTGCTGTAATCGAGCAGGAACTGGGTGGGAAGCCGATGACGAGGGTCTGAGGTATATTTTTTTTATGGTTTATCTTTTTACAAACCACTTGACATTTTGTGTTGTGTTTTTATTTTTAGGTACCACATGGTTTTTAATTTGACTATTTTATTTTTATTTTTACCAATTTTCAAGGTCTAGGGGGTGCATTAAGACTCCCGCCGAAACCAAGAGGCGGTGCACGCGTGCCCTGCAACGATGCGGAGGTTGAGAATTTGAGGAGGCAATTAGAAGAAATTTTCGAGTGGTGAAAAGCCTCGAAAATGGAGAAAGAAGAGATGAAGCAACGTATGACAAGGTTGGAGGCCTCCCTCAATGATGTCATCTCGGCCCAAGGCAATCCGGGTGACAATGCCGCCGCAACAACTCCCTTTGTAGCCGATAAATCCTCATGTGCTTCAGCAGGTATTCCTAAGGAAGACCAAGACTAGGTCCCTTCATTTTTCTTGTATTTAGATTAATGGACAATGTTGTTATGAAACATATTGTAAATTTAGATAAAAACTATGTGTGTGTGTGTGAAATGTAGTGTGTTTATGTTATGTTGGATGTGTGTGTTATGTTATTTGAATGTACGTATTATGTTATTAGGATGAGAAGGAAATTGGTTCAAACCAGACCCACAAACTTGTTTTTCTGCTCTGTAACACTGAATGAAGCGACGAAGATTGTTCAATATTTGTCGCATGAAAATCTAAGTGACAACCAAACTTCATCACTTTAATGTTATCATTCCATGTTCTTCTCTAAAATATGACGTTAAGGGACGAATTTTGAACCAAAGTTTGTCGCCAGAAATCGTTTGCGATTAACGCAAAGTTTGTCGCAAAAACTGTCAAGCGACGACCAAATCTTTGTTGCTAGCTTGTGAGCGACGAACGAATTGTTCGTCGCTTGAAATATCCATGCGACGAAGATATGTTCAATGTTCGTCACTTTAAATCTAAGCGATAAGAATAAAACTACGACATCGGTATTGAAGCGACGCGTTCGGTTTTGTCGTCGCTTCGATCGATTTCTGGAATGGTGTTCATTAGAGCTTCATCTTGGATTTTGGTGAGGCTTGACGTTAATTTACAAACTAATGTCTTTCTAACTCATAAGCCATTACTGGAATGAGCTTATTGATGAAGACAAATCATTTTATTGTTGGGTATAGAAACTCAGTGAGCAAGAGAGATCGAAGGTTCGGAATGAGCATGTTGCAGAAGCCATAAAGGCTTGCAAGAACGGATTAGCCTAATACAAAACAAGTCCGTACCTGGAGCATGCCAAGAGTGATATATACATTACATATATATCTATATATAAAATCATGTACGTCAATATGTAATGGCCATTGGCCAACTCAAGTGAATGTATAGTATATAATTACTTCGAGGCTTCAATAGAACTTTTCCTATAAATAACTTAACGTTTGATATGCTTGATGCACGGATATTAGTTATTTCGTGTCATTATGCCTTTTAGTTAGATTTGTTTTTAGAATACTCACATACGAAACAAAATATATCAACATGTAATCACCTTGGCAATATGGCTATAGTTTTATCTCCCGGCGCAACGCGCGGGCTTGGTTGCTAGTTGCAAACTATATATATATATATATATATATATATAAACACCAAACAATACCCCTTCCTGGAATACTAACTTGTAGTACGTAGTAGTCCTCCCCTTTCTTAGCAGACTAGCTTGTAATAAAAAGACAATCCAGGGTTGCCCAACCCCTTCATCTACAAAAAGATGAAGAAACTGAACAGATTTTTGGTTTATCATTCAGATTTTTGGTCTTTTCCGGTGACAAGTATGATGCATAACCCGAAAACACATCTAAACATACATAAATTAATATGCAATTGTAGACGAAGTGTTTTGATTCCTTCCTTCCAATCACTCGTACATGTAGTCTGGATATACTTATTTCGACAAGTTGTAGAACATATATGCATGTATATATATACACACACACACACACATGCAGATCAACAGTAATGTGGATTAAAGTAAGGAGCAGAACTTGACTATACTAATGAAGAACATGACTAGTTCATTGAAGCTTATGGAAGAAGAATGGTTATGAAGCTCATAAATGTTTTGAGATTAAGTTGGTAACAGGATCAAAGACATGCTGAGCTGTTGTATGGCTTCTGGAGATGTCTCACATCATGAGAGTGATCTCAACCTTATAGCTCCTTTTTATTTTCTTTTATCTTCATGTTTAGGATTTGGGCCGTTTGTATATATGATGGTTTCAACTCAGTCACTTCGTTTATTAGTTTCTCAAATCACAATACAATATAAGGGTCGTCTAATTCCTAGAGTTCTTTCATGAAAATCCTCATCCCAAGTCTCCATGTTCTTTTTGCTATCATTATCTAAATGATAGTGATTCCCTCTTAAGTTGCAAACTAAATGTGAGCAACCGGTAAACTAAATGTGAGCAACCGGTACACAATACAATTATTCACTAAAGTACTGTGGTCTTACTTGTACGTACATTTGGCTATATGATCATCTTGGGATTAGTAGTGCTTACTGCTTATTCTCAAAATAAACCAATCTATTTTTGAAGTTACTTTTTCTGCTTGCTAAAACAGCTAGGGGAGCAGCTCCTATATCATCTGTTTACTGTAGGACTAGAAGGAACTGGATCGGTCCTCTTAGTCTAGCCAATGACAAAAATGAAATGAATCGAAACAAAGTAATATAACCAAGATTAGAAGGCCCTAAGTAATAAATTATGACATAGGCTCTCTTGATGAGTGCAATGGAGGCCATGAGTCTTCTTGATGAGTCCATGCCTGTGCCAGTGCCTTCGCCTTCTTATATATCCATGAGAAAACTAAAACTAGAAGCAGGGTGCACAAATTTAAACTCTGTTTTGGTAGGGTGCGCCAAGCTTTGCAATAGTGCAACGCAAAGATGACACGTGTGACCTCCAATAGCAAGCTATTGTGGTGAGACCACCCCTTCAAAAAATTAATTTAATATCGTGTGAACCAATGGTCCACATATCAGATATTAAACTGATAAGAACAGATACTACACTTGATCTTAGCCAAAAGGCCGAGAAAGGTATGAATTATTTAGTCAAGCTCGTCTCCTTTTATATGACCATTCACTTCTGTCTTCCTCCAAGCAGGCGATGTGGTACTGTTCACACATACAAACAGGCAGCCTAGTTTTCATCGACTTCAATTCATGATGTCTTGATGAAGCCATATGAGAGAAACCAAACTATTTTCAGGATATTCAGAAAACTTATATGCAAACTCAAAGTCATCTACAGGTTTTTGATTTGTCAATCAAAGTCATCTGCAGGTTTGTTGTTCTTCGTCATGGCCCTTAGACTAAGCTAAAACTGCATTGTACTCGACTTTATACTTTTTTAGTTGTGAATAAACTTACCCTCAAAGAAAAGCCATCTACAGGTGAGAGCATCCATCTTATATCAGTACGAGCAACAATGTCCATCTGCAGGAGTTTCCAATTCCACATTGCCTGCTAGGATATATCTAAAACTGAAAACGACTTGGATATTAAATTTGAGGGGCACCCACAAAGGTGCAACCCTTTAAAAAATAGGCGTATGCCATTTAAAACGCCGCGCACACGGTATTCTTTAGTAAAAGGCGAAAGAATAGTTCGCTTTGTGCTCAACGCATGGCTCCGTGAGTTGAAGTGAAGTGAGCTGTTTTGACTTTATATTACTTGCACCTGATATCTATGCTCTCACTCTTGGTGTGGGTCTCGTGGCTCCCTTCACTCGTTTTGCTATTGGTGCACAAATCAGCAATCAGTTCACCTGACCAGGTCTACTTAAGCCAAGCATGTCTGGAATGTTTGTTAGGGCCATGTTTCATTGTTTCATACTTGGTCGAGAAAACATAGATACATCTATCCTCCTCACCAGTGTAGCAACTAAGTAATGAAGCTAGAGAGCTACTTCACTTATCACCAGTGTAGCAACTAAGTAATGAAGCTAGAGAGCTACTTCATCTATCTTCAAAGTAAGAATTATCGATAGTTGTTTCCTGTTAGTTTCTAGTTTCTACAACACCATGAAGAATACCTACTTCTGATTCCAACTTAAAGGCAGGTAGACAATGTAGATAAAGTTTCCTAACGGGCTAAGAGATTAAAATTGCAACTTTTAATGAAGATAGTTGGGAGACGAACTTACTTTATTAGTTCATAAGTAACTATCATTGTTGTACCATAGAGTGACATGTTTAAGAAACGAGGACCAAACCCTCTGTAAAATCCACACCGTCCGTCTTCTCGTAGTAGTGTTTTTGTTGTCTTCAGTACCGGCGGTCTTCCACCACTGTTCTTATCATGCGCATGGGATGTTGGCATCTTGCCCAATCAAAGGATACAGTGCTTCTCATGTCTGCTTGGACGACGTCAACTCTAAAAGGCACACGGGGAAGGTGTGCTACATGGGTCATTGTAGACGGTTTCCTCGTGATCATCCGTGACTGCAAAAAAAATTACATGATTAGATCATGCATGTTAATAAAATATAAATAATGTAGAGAAATTGTATTCACACACCCCTAAATATTAGATACACATCCATTTTTTATGTATTAGATATTACATTTCAGGGTTGATCAAATTACCAAAATGGACACCAATGCAATAATAAAATACACAAAACCTAATTTAATGAATTTCTCCCGCTTCAACTTCGTACATTCACAAACGTGTTCACAAACATAGAAGTTAAAGATGAAACCCTAGAGTTCATCTATCAATTGCTCTGGAAGTGTAACGGATTCTGAATCGAAGTAAATTAATGATTTGCTTTGGAAGCGTCGAATGATGTCCATATGTTTGACGATGAAAATGTAGAACATCCTAGCGATGATCGAGTTGTTTTGGAGATTACTGGTTACTCCAGCCTAAACAACAATAATAACACCATTTCCATTCAAGAGTTCTTATGTGTTTCCACACCCCTTAAAATTTACGAAACTTAAAATTACTTTTGAGATGTACTTGGTCAACTTTATCGAGCTTTAACCTATATATAATTTGTAGTTTTTAATTGAATGTAATTTTACTCTCATATGTTAGTTTATTTCCAGTACGATGTTGAGATTATTTATTGTTTTTGGAGGTATTGTTTTATATTTTATATGGTGATGGCATTTACTTAGCATCGATGCATTGGCTACTCGGCTGATCACCGGTAGTCCAGATCCAGGGTTGAGAGATTCCCCTGATGTGCCCACTAGGCTTGAGAGATTCGCCTAGTCTATCACCGTTGGGCTTGAGAAATTCGACTGACACCTCCATTTATTTTCTGAACTCGCTTTGTTTTATGTTATATGTAAATGGTGAAAGGCATATAATTATTTTCGTCCACTCACTCTAACGATTTATTTGCCTTTCCCCTGGGCTTTTCGGTTTCCGCGCCCAATTTGCAGTTCGAATTTTGGTGTCTCACGTCGCGGTCGGAGGCTTAGCGTTCGAGCTATCTTTCTTTGCCAGTAGGTTTCTTGTTTTTCCTACTGTTATACATTTTGTTTATATACACTAGAGGTCGCTCTGATACGCTACTGATATGTTTCCTTATGTTTTTCCCCGGATTTCTATAAAGTACAGTTTCGATTACTGCTTTACCTTATTGTTATGATATTGAGAAATTCGGATGAGATTAGTTCCCACGGTTTGGCTTTTGTGGCATAGGTTGAAGTGTATTTTCTGGGTGTAGGTTAATGGCAATTCCGTGTAGTAACGAAACTCTGCCGAAATTTTTGTGGTTTTTGCAAGTTTGTGTTTTCAGAAGGGCTGAGTTTTGATACTTCCGGATCGGCATCATCCTCGGGCCGTGGACCATATAGACCACCAGGTGGTGCACCTAGACAGAGGCAGAGATGAAGGAGGGATCGATCGCGGAGGCCACAGTCTAGTGGGGGTTCCAGCGGATCCAGTTATCCTCGGCGTACCGGTGACACTTTTACCGTACCGAGGGAGTACCCATTGTGTAGTCTCTGCAGCAGGCATCATGTTGGTCCATGTCAGCGAGGCCCTGTCGTTTATTATCATTGTGGCCAGAAGGGTCACTATGCGAGAGAATGTTTCCAGCTTGCTGGTGCTGATGGACAGGAGGCCCAGAGTTCCGGAGGAGAGCGAGGTACCACTTCTGGGGCTCGACCAGTACAGTCTTCTGGCCAGGGCGGACAACAGGGTCACCCTCAGCGTGGACGACCAGCCGGGCAGGACAGGGTTCATGCCATGATGTTGCGCGAGGGCAGAGTTTCACCGGATGTTGTTATTGTCATGTTGCATGTCTTTGGCTATCCAGTACTTTGCTAGATCCGGGTGCTACACATTCATTCATATAATAGATTATCATATTTAGCTACTATGCCTGCATCTCCACTTCCGGGGTTGTGGAGAGTGTTATATCCGTCTGGTGATGTGGTGAGTATTGGTTGGGTATATAGGGATTGCGAGATTTTTATTGGAGGTCATGGTTTAGCCGCGGATTTGTTATTGCTGGATATCGTTGACTTTGATGTGATTTTGGGTACGGACTTCTTGGAGACACATTGGGCTATGTTCGATTGTCACAAGAAGGAGGTTCTGTTTCGACGATTAGGCTTTCCAGAGATACTGTTTCGCGGTGAGAAGAATACTTCGTTGCTATGTGTGATTTCAGCGATGAAGGCTGATCGGATGATGAAGAAGGGTTGTGTTGCCTACTTAGCTCATGTTGTGGATATTATGGCTGTTGTGCCAGATATTAGTGATATCGAGATGGTTTCCGACTTTCCAGATATGTTTCCGGAGGAGTTACCGGGTATTCCTCCAGTTCGGGAGATCGATTTCACCATTGAGTTATTACCGGGCACTGGACCCATATCATAGGCACCTTATCGTATGGTGCCAGCGGAGTTGAAGGAGCTAAAGATTCGACTTCAAGAGTTGCTGGAGAAGGGTTTCATTCGACCCAGTGTATCGCTGTGGGGTGCTCCTGTACTGTTTGTGCGGAAGAATGATGGTTCCATGCGGTTGTGTATTGATTACCGTAAGCTGAATCAAGTCACTGTGAAGAACAAGTATTCATTGTCGTGGATTGATGACTTGTTTGATCAGCTCAAGGGAGCTTCAGTCTTTTTGAAGATTGATCTCAGGTCCGGATATCATCAGTTGAGGATCAGAGAGTCAGAAGTGGCCAGGACAGCTTTCAGATCACGGTACGGGCATTATGAGTTCTTGGTTACGCCGTTTGGGTTGACCAATGCCCCCGCAACTTTTATGGACTTGATGAACCGGGTGTTCATACGGTTTCTGGACAAGTTTGTGATCGTATTCATCGACGACATCCTGATTTATTCCAGGAGTATGGGCCAGCACAAGAAGCATTTGCGAGCTGTTTTACGAACTTTGTGGGACAATCAGTTGTTTGCGAAGTTCAGTAAGTGTGAGTTTTGGTTGGATAGCGTGAAGTTTTTGGGTCACGTGATATCAGCTGAGGAAGTCAGCGTGGATTCTGACAAGATCGAAGCCGTGTTGAATTGGAGTAGACCTACCACCGTACCAGAGATCAGGAGTTTCTTGGGTTTGGCAGGTTACTATCTGCGCTTTGTGCAGGATTTTTCACGGATTGCCACGCCACTTACCAGATTGACGAAGAAAGGCGTCAAGTTCGAGTGGTCCGATGCATGTGAGGAGAGTTACTTGCTCTTGAAGGAAAAGTTGACTACTGCACCGGTTCTAACTTTACCTGACGACAGTGGTGAGTTCGTGGTTTACAGCGATGCATCGAAGTTGGGACTTGGTTGTGTTTTGATGCAGCATGGCAGAGTTGTGGCCTACAGTTCCAGGCAGCTGAAACCACATGAAGTCAACTATCTGACGCATGATTTGGAGTTGGCTGCGATCACAAGAGTCTCACTTACTTGCACACGCAGCCAGATTTGAATATGAGGCAGCGCAGATGGATGAAGTTGATCAACGACTATTATTGCACTTTCGAGTACCATCCAGGAAAGGCTAATGTCGTTGCTGATGCACTCAGTCGGAAATCCGGAGCTTCGTTGTTTCATGTGTGTGTGGCCAGAGTTTCCATGTTAGCCGAGCTACGGGTTACGGGAGCTGAGTTCGAGTGGGACGATGATGGAGCTTTGTTGGCTAGTTTCTAGGTTTGATCGGTGTTGGTTGATCAGGTGCGGGAAGCTCAGGATGCAGATTCCTACCTGTTGGACAAGAAGACCATGATTTGGAATGGTGTGCCAACAGAGTTTCAGTTGAGCGATGATGATACGTTGCTATTAAGAGGCAGATTATGTGTACCTAGGGACGAGAGTCTGAAGAAAGAGATTTTAGACGAAGCTTATTGTTCAGCGTATGCGATGCATCCCGGTGGTACGAAGATGTTTTGTACACTTCGAGCTTATTACTGGTGGCGCAATATGAAGCGGGAGATTGCCGCATATGTGAGCAGATGTTTGATTTGTCAGCAGGTTAAAGCGGAGAGGCAGAAACCTGCGGAAAAGTTGCAGCCACTGGAGATTCCAGTTTGGAAGTGGGAGCACATTACTATGGATTTCGTGTATCAGTTACCGCGTACTTCGGCCGGTAATACTGGTATTTGGGTTATCGTGGATCGATTGACGAAATCCGCTCATTTTCTTGCACTTCCGGGGAAGATTTCAGTGGACAGATTATCAAAGATATATTTGGCAGAGATCGTTCGTCTGCACGGTGTGCCTGTATCCATTGTTTCTGACCGAGACAGTCAGTTTACCTCAGAGTTCTGGTAGGCATTGCAACAAGTCTTGGGTACTAGATTGCATTTCAGTACAGCTTTTCATCCCCAGACTGATGGGCAGTCTGAGAGGACTATTCAGACTCTCGAGGATATGTTGCGGTCTTGTGTTTTGCAGTTTCGAGGAAATTGGGACCAGCAACTAGATTTGATTGAGTTTGCTTACAACAACAGCTATCAAGCCAGTATTGAGATGGCACTGTATGAGGCCCTATATGGGAGGCAGTTCCGCACTCCATTGTGTTGGAGTGAGATAGGCGAGCGATGGCTTATTGGCCCTGATCTGGTGAAGAGCACCATGGAGGACATTCAGATTATCCGGGATAGATTGAAGATTGCCCAGGATCGCCAGAAGAGTTATGCGGACGTGAGAAGAAAGAGTCTCGAGTTTGATGTGGGCAATTGGGTCTTCCTAAAACTATCTTCGTATAGGAGAGTTGTGCGTTTTGAGAAGCGTGGCAAGCTTCGACCACGGTACATTGGTCCGTACGAGATTACAGAGAGAGTTGGTGTCGTGGCTTACAGATTAGACTTACCTTCTGAGATGGCTCGAGTACACGATGTTTTCCATGTCTCAATGTTGCGAAAATACATTCCAGATCCACCACATGTGTTAGTACCACATCAGCGACCTATCCGAGAGGATTTGATATATGTGGAAGAGCCGGTACAGATTCTCAATCGGCGTGATCAGGAGTTAAGGCACCGTGTTATACCGCTGGTGAAGGTCTTGTGGCAGAATCACTCGGTTGAGGAGGCCACCTGGGAGACTGAGCAGCGTATACGGGAGCAGTATCCTCATCTGTTCACCTAGCAGGTACGTAAATGTCGAGGTCGAAAATTTTTTAAGCAGGGTAGATTTGTGACGACTAGAAACGGAATCAGTATAATAATCGGCTTAATCCACGAGTTTATGCGTAATCACAGTTTTCCGTAAATTAACAGAATTGGCGGATTTGATCACGACTTAATTATCGGGGGAGAATTGCAGTTGAGTCTTTTCACGAGAGTTGTTGTACCCGTGATTTCGAGTTCGTGGACGGTTCCGGATAATTATTTCGACGACTGAGGAATATGTTATAAATATTTGAAATTGCAGAATTTTGTGATGTTTATTCGTTCGTATTTGAGTTATCTGAACGTGGATGTGATCCGTTTTGGACCGTCGATTGTAACGAGCCGCAAGTATAAATATCGGAAATAGTCAAAAAATTGTCGAAAACACTATTTCGGGAAGGTTGACCGTCGTTTGACCAAAGTTGACCGTTGACCTTCGTTGACCAGAGCTCCACCGTGCGAAACGAACTGCCGCCATTGGGTTTCACGATTCCGACCACTTCCGGCCTTGAAATTGGTATGAATAGATTCCTCTCTTGATTTCCTATGGATTGGAACTTGGAATTTTGTAAATTGATGATGTTTGGAGGGAGAACGAACTCGAGGAAAATCGTGATTTTCGCCGAATTCGGGTGGCCGGCTCCGACCACTTTTGGGGTCGGGTGTTTCGGGGGAAAGGTTCTCCTCAACCTCTAGTTGCTTTGGGGTGGAAGGAATTTTGGGTTGGACACCGTTTTGAAGCTCACCGGAAAGTCACCGGAATCAATGGATTCCGTAACTTTCGAGGTTTATTCCGGCCACTGTGGTGGTGGGTTGATGTTGGTCCTTTGAGAGAAGTTGTTGGGCTTGTGGGGATGATCATTTCTGAAAAATTTCGTCGGATTTGGTCGCCGTCGCCACCGCGCCGCCGTCGCCGGTAGTGGTCCACGGCAATGCTCCCTCGAGGTCCAGATTTTTGAGATTTTTATGTGTTTCTGTGATGACCCGGAACATAATCAGAAGCGTAATCAGTTTAATTCACGAGTTAGCGTATCATCGTAGATTTCCAATAATTGATTTACTCGCCAGACTTGATCACGACTAAATTATTGGCCGAGAATTTTAGCTGAGTCTCTTCTCAAGAGTCATTGTACGTGTGATTTCAAGTTCGTGAGCGGTTTCGGATCATTATTTGGACGACCGAGGAATAAATTATGAATATTTGAAATTCCGGCATAATCGGTTTATAATGGCGACCTTCTTGGCGACTAAATTACCGGACGAGAATCTGATTTCGGATTCTTCACGGAAGATGTAAAGAATTTAATTTCGAACTCGTGGGAACTTCCGGAGGATTTTTCCGAGTTGCGAGGATTATGTTATGAATATTTCGATCGAGGATTATTTAATCGGGTTAGCTTGTGTTGGTTTGAACCATTGACTTTTTATCGATTTGGTCGATGTTTTTGACTTCGAGTGGTAATTGAAGATTATGTCGAGATGAGTTTGTTGCCGCGAGAATTATTGAAATCGGATTTATGACGCGGAAGTTACGGGTGTTCAAAGTTTACCGAAATGTGTAATTAGAAGTTTCCAAAAATAGAACGTCTATATATGGAAGTTTCCTGTTTGGGTAAGTCAAACTTTCCTTGTTGAGGGTTGACTCGGTCAACGCATGGAGGAGGAGGAGGTGCGACGGTCCTCCACGGCTCACGGCGGTGGCTCGCCGTCCGGCCACCTCCGAGCTCGGGCCTAGTCCCGTTCAGTGCTCCTCGGTGCCCTCGTCTTCGTGCCGGCCACCGTTCACGGCGTGGTGGACGGTGGAGAGAGAATTTTCCGGCCTAAATTGGAGATTTTTGGGGTTTTTAGGTGGTTACAATTCCGGCCAAATTGAGCTGCAAAAAGGAGTGGGCTTTGAAGCTCTCATCACCATGAGTCTAACCATGTAAGTATGGAGTTCTAATTTTGCTTGTGCTTGGAGAATTCATGATTTGAAATTTGGGTGACAATTCGGTTTTGCTTGAAATTGACCTAGTTAGAGTGAGAATTGGACTTCGGTGCAGTTATGGAAGTTGCTTGTTGGGTGATTTTGAGTGGAATAGGGATTGCTCCGCCGAGAAATTTCACGGTTGGTGGCGCTGCCGCCGCCGGCGGCGGTCAACGGTGGTCAAAGGTTAACTTTTCGGGGTTTTCAACAAGTTGCATGTCATTTCGCTCGGAATCACGCCCCGATCATAGTGGTGAGGTTTGTTTCTCGATTTGAGCGTCCAAAATTATATCGAGGTTTTGGATGTGATTACCGGATTTTCGACAATTCGTCGTAATTGAACTATGTGTTTCCGAGAACGGTTGCTTCTCGTGATTTGATTTGAATTATCGAGTTATGATTTTGAGGAATGGATTTTATGATTATTCAGGGGTTCGTGATCGTTCGTTTGGCGAGGGATTTTCCGCTGGATCGCGAGATTAACGCGAACTGCGTTACGCTAGTCTGTGAGTGGACATTTTTATATTTTCACAGTTGTTTGCGAGTTCGTGATTTATCGTGATTTTCCGTATACTTTATACAATGTTGAGATATATGTTATTTTCGGAGGTATTATTTTATATTTATTGGAGATGGCATTACTGCATCGATGCTTCGGCAACTCGGCTGATCACCGGTAGTCCGCCAGAGTTGAGAGATTCCTCTGGACCAGAGTTGAGAGATTCCTCTGGGCAGGGTTGAGAGATTCCCATGTATGTCGCTGGGGTTGAGAGATTCCCCTGGCCTATCACCGTCGGGTTTGAGCGATTCACCTGACCATCGGGCTTGAGAGATTCGCCTGGCAACCTCCATATATACTTTCCAAACTCGCATTGATTTACATTGATTATGTATATAAACTAGTGAAAGGCATATGTTTATTTTCGTCCACTCACTCTAACGTTTTTATATGCCTTTCCCCTGGGCTTTTCGGTTTCCGTGCTCAGTTTGCAGTTCGGACTCTGGTGTCGCACGTCGTGGTCGGAGGCATAGTGTTCGAGCTACCTTGTTTCTCCCAGTAGGTTACTTGTTCTGCCTGCTGTGGTATATTTATATAATTATACACTAGAGGTCGCTCTGAACATTCTAATGTATATTTTTATACGATTTTCCCCGGATTTCTGTAAAGTATAGTTATATTTACTACTTTACATTATTGTTGATATATTGAGAAATCCGGATGGGATTGGTGCCCACGGTTTGATTTTTGTGGCATAGGATGAAGTGTATTTTCCGGGTGCAGGTAATGGTAATCCGCGTTAGTAACGAAACTCTGCCGAAATTTTGATGGTTTTTGTTGGTTCGTGTTTTTAGAAGGGGTTCAATTCCGGTTTAGGCAACTAAATCGGGGTTGGGTCCTTTCAGTTTCCGACTCGTTTTCGCGCTCTGAACGCAGTCGTGAGGTTTTCGAGTTGATTTGGTTGCCGGATTTTTAGTCGAAGGTTTATATGGAGAGTTTGGGGAATTTCGACGATTATTTTGTATCAAGTTATATGTTTCCGGAAATGGTTGGTTTCCGAGGTGTGCTACAGTGTGATGAACTGTGAATTTGATTAGTTATATTTTGTGAATATTCAGGTGATCGAGATCGTGCATTGGGCGATGGATCTTCCACCGGATCTCGTAATTAGAGCATGTGCGCGCTGTGCTCATCTGTGAGTGGACCTTTTTATTTACACTGTCGTAGCGAGCTCATGATTTCCGTATTTATTTACGATACAATGTTAAGATTATTTATTTCTTTTGGAGGTATTATTTTATATTTTATATGGTGATGGCATTATTTAGCATCGATGCATTGGCTACTCGGCTGATCACCGGTAGTCAGATCCAGGGTTGAGAGATTCCCCTGATGTGCCCACTAGGCTTGAAAGATTCGCCTAGTCTATCACCGTCGGGCTTGAGAGATTCGCCTGACACCTCCATTTATTTTCCGAACTCGCTTTGTTTTATGTTATATGTAAATGGTGAAAGACATATGATTATTTTCGTCCACTCACTCTAACGATTTATTTGCCTTTCCCCTGGACTTTTCGGTTTCCGTGCCCAGTTTGCAGTTCGAATTCTGGTGTCTCACGTTGCGGTCGGAGGCTTAGCGTTCGAGCTATCTTTCTTTTCCAGTAGGTTTCTTCTTTTGCCTATTGTTATACATTTTGTATATATACACTAGAGGTCGCTCTGATACGCTACTGATATGTTTTCTTATGTTTTTCCCCGGGATTTCTGTAAAGTACAGTTTCGATTACTACTTTACCTTATTGTTATGATATTGAGAAATCCGGATGGGATTGGTGCCCACGGTTTGGCTTTTGTGGCATAGGTTGAAGTGTATTCTCCGGATGCAGATTAATGGCAATTCCGCGTAGTAATGAAACTCTGCCAAAAAATTTTTTGGTTTTTGCAAGTTTGTGTTTTCAGAAGGGGTTTGATTCCGGTTTAGGAAACTAAATCGGGGTTGGGTTCTTTCACATTGTTTTATGCGAATATGTTTTTGACTTGCAATTAAAAAGTATAATAACACAAATCTATTGGACAATTATTTTTTTGCAGGCAGCGGTGAAGAGGAAAATGGATGAGCTGTGTGCTAGTCGAGTGAGTGATAAAGCGGGCGGAAGTCACGTGACTAACCCCGTTACCGTCGACGAGCAGATTGCTGTAATTGAGCAGGAGCTGGGTGGGAAGCTGAGGACGAGGGTCCGAGGTATATTTTTTTTTATGGTCTATCTTTTAACAAATCACTTGACTTTTTGTGTTGTGTTTTTTTTAGATACCACATGGTTTTTAATTTGACTACTTTTTTGTTTTTACCAATTTTCAAGGTCTAGGGGTGTATTAAGACGCCCACCGAAACCAAGAGGCGGTGCACGCGTGCCCCGCAACGATGCGGAGGTTGAGAATTTGAGGAGGCAACTAGCAAAAATTTTCGAGCGGTGAAAAGCCTCAGAAATGGAGAAAGAAGAGATGAAGCAACGTATGACAAGGTTGGAGGCCTCCCTCAATAATGTCATTTCGGCCCAAGGCAATCCGGGTGACAATGCCGCCGCAACAACTTCCTTTGTTGCCGATAAATCCTCAAGTGCTTCAGCAGGTATTCCCGAGGAAGACCAAGACTAGGTCCCTTCATTTTTCTTGTATTTAGATTAATGGACAATGTTGTTATGAAACATATTGTAACTTTAGATGAAAACTACGTGAAAGGACCCAACCCCGATTTAGTTTCCTAAACCGGAATCAAACCCCTTCTGAAAACGTGAACCAACAAAAACCATTAAAATTTGGGCAGAGTAACGCTACTAACGCGGAATTGCCTTTACCTGCACCCGGAAAATAACACTTCATCCTATGCCACAAAAGCCAAACTGTGGGCACCAATCCCATCCGGATTTCTCAATATCACATTATTAATAATAAACAGTACACATACTGTAATATATATATAATATATCCGGGAATAACCGTATAAAACATGTATCAGAATGTATCAGAGCGACCTCTAGTGTAAATATATACAATATATACATCAGTAGGCGAAACAAGAAACCTACTGGAAAACACAGGTGGCTCGAACAACTAGCCTCCAACCACGACGTGAAACACCAGAACCTGAACTGCAAACTGGGCACGGAAACCGAAAAGCCCAGGAGAAAGACATGAAAACTGTTAGAGTGAGTGCACAAAACTAAATGTCTTTCGCCAAATAATATATGTTATAAAAACATATGCGAGTCTAAATGCATAAAAATCATATGGTACACGAGGGAGACTTTAACTCCTCACGCGTACAGAACATGCACCATAAATACCGCGGGGTCTCTCATGGACTCCCTCGCGCTAATACAGTCTGAATCACGGGATCCCAGACCCACACGTGATTCCAAGCCAGAAAGGCCTCGGGTCAGGATATCTGTCCCCCCCGGAGCGTACTCGGGGATCAGCCGAGAAGCCAATGTGTATCGATACAACCCTGATAACTGACACTGTACTCTGTGTAAACCAAATCATAAATCATTTCCATGCATATACATAAAAAACATAATATATATATATATGTATGTATGTTCATAGATGCATATTCGTAAATGCATAATCGTAAAACACATGCTCATTTAAATCATGATCATAACTGCATGCTCATAATCGTAAAACGTATATAAAAGACTCGCAATCAATCCGTGAAAAGAAATGTCCACTCACAGGTGAGCAAAACGTGCACTCGGGCTAATCACGTGGCCCGGCGGAAGATCCCTCGCCCGAAGCACGATCTCGATCCCCTGAATAGTCATAAAATATATCTGATCAAAATCATAATCCACAACACTGTACCACACCACGGAAACCAACCGTTCCCGGAAACATATAGTACTGTGCAAAATAATCAACGAAATTCCCGAAATCTCCACTCGAAACCCTCGACTGAAAATCTGATACCCAAATCAACTCGAAAACCTCAAGGCGACGATCGGGGCGCGATTACGAGAAAAACGACATTAGAAACATCGAAATCCAAAAGTCAACGGATCGTCGGAGCTCCAGCGTTGACCGCGGCGCGCCGTCAACCGGAGAGTTTTCCCGGCGACTGAGCTGCCACAATGATCTCCACAACAAGGCGAACAACTTTAACAAAGGGACCACCACCGTGGCCGGAAATTAGCTCGAAAGCCACGGTGGTTCAAACCGGCCGGAAAACTTCCCAGACCGATTCCGGTGCCGTCGCGCCACCTCGTCCCTCCAATCCAAAGGGGAAATGATCCTGAACCAAAACCCAACAAAACCCACCAAAGATCCACCCTATAAAGTCACCGGAGCACCTCCCTCCATCGAGGCCGATTCCGGCCAAAAATTCCCAAATTTCAAATCGAAATATCTCCCTCAAATCTCAATCAAATCAAGCAATTCCAAGTTCTAAACTGTTTAGAATCACGAGAAGAACATTTTACCTTCAAGGGTCGTGACCTGAAATGACCGGAATTAGCCGGTCCGGCGACGGAAGCCAAACGGACCGTTTCTCCTCCGGTCAACGAAAGTCAACGGTCAATTCTTGGTCAACGACGGTCAAACTTCCCAAACAGTGTTTTCGACAATTTTTCGACTATTTCCGATATTTATACTAGCGCCTCCGGGCAATCAACGGTCCAAAACGGATAACCATTACGTTTCGGATAAACTCGATACGAACGGATAAACTCGCCGATAAACTGAAACTTCAAATAATCATATTATATTCCTCGGTTATCAGAAAAATCATCCGGAACCGCCCACGAGTTCAAAATCACGTGTTCTACAACTCTCGAGAAGAAACTCAACTCAAATTCTTGGCCGATAATTAAGTCGCGAACTAAACCGGCAAACCACACAATTATCGATTAATCGCGATTACGCACTATCTCGTGAATTACGCTGATTACTCTACTAATTCTGGTTCGGGTCGTCACAAATTGAAAGGACCCAACCCCGATTTAGCTCCCTAAACCGGAGTCAAACCCCTTCGAAAACACGAACCAACAAAAAATTTTCGAAATTTCGGCAGAGTTTCGTTACTAACGTGGAATTACCATTACCTGCACGCGGAAAATACACTTCATCCTATGCCACAAAAAGCAAACCGTGGGCACCAATCCCATCCAGATTTCTCAATATACCAACAGTAAAGTAAAACAATAAATATAATAGTACTTTACTGAAATCCGGTGTAAAATCGTATAACATATACAATAGGAAACTCAGAGCGACCTCTAATGTGTAATCACATAAATATACCACAGTAGGTAGAACAATAAACCTACTGGAAGAAACAAGGTAGCTCGAGCACTATGCCTCCTACCACGACGTGCGACTCCAGAGTCTGAACTGCAAACTGGGCACGGAAACCGAAAAGTCCAGGGGAAAGACATGAAAACCGTTAGAGTGAGTGGACGAAAATAAATGTCTTTCACCAAGTAAATATATCATAAAAAGATATGTGAGTCCAAATAAATAAATATAATAAAATACGCGAGGTAAACTCATACTCCTCCAGCGTATAGAGCATGCAAGTAAAAATCCAAGGGGCCACTCATGGACACGTCCATGCTAGTACAGTCCGAATCACGGGATCCCAGACCCACACGTGATTCGAGCCAGAAAGGCCTCAGTTCAGGGTATCTGTTTCCACCCGGAACTACATCGGCATAAGAAACAGACATCTGTACCCACCCGGAACTACATCGGCACAAGGTATAGAAACCAGTATCCACCCAGAACTACATCGGCACAAGGTACGGTACCCCTACTGGTAAGCACCCTCGGGGATCAGCCGGGATGCGAGTGTATCGATACAACCACATGAACTACGACTGTACTCTGTGAAAATCAAATCACAAATATCTCGATGCATGTACAGTAAACAACATAAAAATGCATATGCGTAACATAATCGTATATAACACATGCTCATAATAATAGTAATCTCGTAAATATGCTCATATCTGTTTATTCGTATACGTATATCCGTATGTATATATATATAATTGTAAACACATGCTCATGTAATCCGAAATCTCATACGCATGCTCAAGTTCGAAAATCATATAAAAAGACTCGCAAGAATTCCGTGAAAAGAAATTGTCCACTCACAGACTAGCGTAACGCGATATGCGTTAACCCGTGATCCAGCGGAAAGTCCCTCGCCAAAAGAACGATCACGAACCCCTGAATAATCACAATAACCATTTCTCAAAATCATAACTCGACAATACAAATCGAATCACGAGAAACCACCGTTTTCGGAAACACATAATCCGATCACGACAAACTGTCGAAAATCCGATATAAATACACCACAATACCTCGCTATACTTTCGGACGCTCAAATCGAGAAACGAACCTCCCCACTGCGATCGGGGCGCGATTTCGAGTGAAATGACATACAACTTGTCGAAAACTCCAAAAAGTCAAACTTTGACCGCCGTTGACCGTTGACCGCCGCCAACCGGAGAATTTCACGGCGGAGCTACCTCTATTCCACTCAAAATCACCCACTGAGCAACTTTCATAACTGCAACAAAGTCCAATTCAAACTCTAACTCATCCAATTTCATGAAAAACCGAATTATTCCACAAATTTCAATTCCAAAATTCTCCTTCCACAAATCGAATTAAAGCTTCATACTTACATGGTTAGAATCCTTGAGTGGAGAGCTTCAAAACCCAGTCCTTGTTTGAGCTCAACTCGGCCCGAAACGAAAATCACCATTAACCCCAAAAACCTTGAACTTTTGCCGGTTAATTCTCTCTCCACCACGAGATATGCCTGAAAATGAGACCGGAATCGAGATAAGGGAAGCTAGGCGAGTCGATTGGTGTATGGCATAGGCCGTGGGGTGGCCGGAAAAAGATCACCGTCGGCGAGCATCGTACGGTGTCGCACGCCACCACCTCCAACCGAGTTGACCGAGTCAACTCACCAGTCAACATTTAATTCAGCTTTTGACTTTCCTGATTTGGCAAGTTTACTATTTATAGCCTTTCCCAAAAAGGAAACCCCATAAATACATTTCGCGACAAACTTTAAACTCTCATAACTTTCTCGTCGTAATTCCGATTCCGATAATTTTCGCGGCCACAAACTCGTCTCAACATGTTCTTTAATAATCACCCGAAGTCAAACACCTCGACCAAACCGATAAAAAGTCAACCATTCAAACCAACACATATTAAATCGACTAAACAATCATCAATCGGCAATATTGGCAACTAAATCTTCATAACTCAAAATCATGCTTCGAAAGTTCCCACAAACTTGAAATTAAATTCTGCACAACTTCCGTGAAGAAGCCGAAACTAAATTCTCGTCTGATAATTTAGTCGTTAACAAACCTGCCATTTAAATCCGAACTTCAATTATTCATAATTAATTCCTCGGTCGTCCAAATAACGATCCGGAACCGCCCACGAACTCGAAATCACACGTACAACGACTCTCGAGAAGAGGCCCAGCTCAAATTCTCGGCCAATGATTTAGTCGTTAACAAATCTGGCGGTTCAAACACTGTCGTCAATCCGCGACTAAGCAATAACTCACGTATATAGCTGAACATACTGCTGATTCTGGTCCGGGTCGTCACACAAATCTACCCCCTTAAAAAAATTTCGACCTCGAAATTTACGTACCTGTCAAGTGAACAGATGAGAATACTGCTCTCGCATACGCTGCTCAGTCTCCCAGGTGGCCTCCTCTACCGAGTGATTCTGCCACAAGACCTCCACCAGTGGTATAACATGGTGCCTCAACTCCTGCTCACGAAGATTGAGAATCTGTACTGCCTCCTCCACGTACGTCAAATCCTCTCGAATCGGTAACTGCTGTGGGGCTAACACATGTGACGGATCTGAGATGTACTTCCGCAACATCGAAACGTGGAAAACATCATGAACACGAGACATCTTAGCCGGTAACTCAAGTCTGTAAGCAACAGCTCCAACCCTCTCGATGATCTCGTACGGACCAATGTACCGTGGTCGAAGCTTGCCACGCTTCCCGAAACGCAAAACTCCCCTCCACGGAGATAGTTTCAGGAAGACCCAATCTCCTACCTCAAATTCGAGGCTCTTCCTCCTCACGTCCGTGTAACTCTTCTGACGATCCTGGGCGATCTTCAATCTGTCCCAGATAATCTGGACGTCCTCCATAGTGCTCTTCACCAGATCAGGGCCAATAAGCCATCGCTCGCCCATCTCACTCCAACAGAACGGAGTGCGACACTGCCTCCTGTACAGAGCCTCGTACGGTGTCATCTCGATACTGGCCTGATAGCTGTTGTTGTAGGCGAACTCTATCAAATGCAGTTGCTGGTCCCAATTCCCGCGAAACTGCAACACACATGACCGCAACATATCCTCAAGTGTCTGTATAGTCCGCTCAGACTGCCCGTCAGTCTGAGGATGAAAAGCTGTACTGAAACGCAACCTCGTGCCCATGGCTCGCTGCAATGCCTGCCAGAACTCAGAGGTAAACTGACTGTCTCGGTCAGAAACAATAGACACAGGCACTCCGTGCAGTCGAACAATCTCCGATAAATACAGTTTGGCCAATCTGCCTACTGATATCTTCTCCGAAAGTGCGAGAAAATGAGCGGATTTCGTTAGTCGATCCACAATAACCCAAATACCAGTGTTGCCAGCAGAAGTACGCAGCAACTGATAAACGAAATCCATGGTAATGTGCTCTCACTTCCAAACCGAAATCTCTAGTGGCTGTAACTTCCCTGCAAGTTTCTGCCTCTCCGCTTTAACCTGCTGACAGATCAAACATCAGCTCACATACGCGGCAATCTCCCGCTTTATGTTGCGCCACCAGTAATACGCTCGAAGTGTACGAAACATCTTCGTACCTCCGGGATGCATCGCATACGCCGAACAATGGGTATCATCCAGAATCTCCTTCTTCAGGCTCTCGTCTCTGGGCACACACAATCTGCCTCTGAACAACAACGTACCGTCGTCGCTCAATCGGAACTCTTTAGGCACACCATTCTGTATCATGGTCTTCTTGCCCAACAAGTAAGAATCTAAATCCTGAGCCTCCCGAACCTGATCAACCAATACGGGTCGAACCTGGAAACTGGCCAACAAGGCTCCCTCGTCATCCCACTCAAACTCGGCACCAGTAGCCCGAAGCTCGGCTAACATAGACACTTTAGCTACACACACATGGAACGATGAAGCTCCGGATTTCTAGCTAAGTGCATCAGCCACAACATTGGCCTTCCCTGGATGGTACTCAAAAGTGCAATCGTAGTCGTTGATCAACTCCATCCACCGGCGTTGCCTCATGTTCAAATCTGGCTGCGTCCGCAAGTAAGTGAGACTCTTGTGGTCGGTGAAGATCTTACACTGGGCTCCGTATAAGTAATGTCTCCAACTGTTCAATGCTAGCACAATAGCGGCCAACTCCAAATCATGAGTCGGATAGTTGACTTCGTGTGGTTTCAACTGCCTGGAACCGTAGGCTTTAACTCTGCCATGCTCAGCACACAACCTAGTCCCAATTTTGACGCATTACTATAAACCACAAACTCACCGCTGTCGTCTAGTAATGTCAGAACCGGTGTTGTAGTCAACTTTTCCTTCAGGAGTAAGTAACTCTCCTCACATGCATCGGACCACTCAAACTTGACGCGCTTTTTCATCAACCTGGTCAGTGGAGTAGCAATCCGAGAAAAATCCTGTACAAACCACCGATAATAGCCTGCCAAACCCAAGAAACTCCGGATCTCCGGTACAGTGGTAGGCCTACTCCAATTCAGCACGGCCTCGATCTTGTCAGGATCAACACTGATTCCCTCAGCCGATATCACGTGGCCTAGAAACTTCACACTGTCCAACCAAAACTCGCACTAGCTGAACTTCGCAAACAACTGATGGTCCCGCAAAGTCCGCAACACTGCTCGCAAATGCTTTTTATGCTGGCCCACACTCCAGGAATAGATCAAAATATCATCGATGAACACAATCATGAACTTGTGCAGAAATCATCTAAACAACCGATTCTCAAGTCCATGAAAGCTGCGGGGGCGTTGGTCAACCCGAACGACATAACCAAAAACTCATAATGCCCATACCGTGATCTGAAAGCTGTCTTGGACACATCAGACTCTCGGATCCTCAACTGGTGATATCCGGATCGAAGATCAATCTTCGAAAAGACTGAAGCTCCCTTGAGCCGATCGAACAAATCATTAATCACATGAGCTAAGTAAGCAACACAGCCCTTCTTCATCAACCGATCCGCCTTCATCGCGAAAATCAAACATGGTAGTGAAGTGTTCTTCTCGCCACGAAACAATATCTCGGGAAAACCTGGTCGTCGAAACGCAACCTCCTTCTTGTGACAGTCAAACATGGCCCAATGCGTCTCCAAGAAGTCCATACCCAAGATCAGATCAAAATCAACGATATCAAGTAACAACAAATTTGCGGCTAACCCATGGCCTCCAATAAAAATCTCATAGTTTCTGTACACCCAGCCAATACTCACAATCTCACCTGATGGATACAACACTCTCCACAACCCTAGAAGTGGAGATGCAGGTACCGTAGCTAATGATGATAGTCTATATGACATGAATGAATGCATGGCACCTAGATCTAACAATGTAAGTACTGGAATACCAAATACATGCAACGTACCGATAACGACCTCCGGTGAAGCTCTGCCCTCCCGCAAAGTCATGGCATGAACCCTCGCCTGTCCAGCTGGTCGTCCACGCTGAGGCTGTCCCTGCTGTCTACCCTGACCCGCATACTGTACTGGTCGAGCTCCCGAAGTGGCACCTCGCTCTCCTCCGGAACTCTGGGTTGTCTGGCCACCAACACCAACCAACTGAGGACACTCCCTCGCAAAGTGACCCACCTGGCCACAATGATAACAGTTGAGGGTACCTCGCTGACATGGACCAATATGATACCTATTGCACAAATTGCACAATGGGTACTCCCTCGGTGTAGCAAAAGTGCCGAAAGGTCGTCGAGGGTAACTGGAACCGCTGGAATCCCCACTAGTCTGTGGTCGCTGCGGTCGATCTCTCCTCCATCTCTGTCTCTGTATCGATGCACCAGCCGCTGGTCTATATGGTCCACTACCTGAGGATGAAGCCGAACCGGAAGTATCAGAACTTTGCCTCTTTGAAGGCCCCTGACTCGGTCCACCCTCCTCAAACCGTCTAGGCTGGTACCTTATCTGTCTCTCCTTCTCGATATCCTCACCTCGAAGTGCTGCACTAACAAACTCATCAAAGTTGTTCCGAGGCATCGTAGTCAGAGTCCCCTTGATGTTCAAGTTCAAACCCAGCTCAAATCTGCGGCATTTGGCTTCCTCAGTAGCCACCATGTCATGCGTAAAACGAGATAAGCGGCTAAACCTGTCCTGGTACTCAAGCACAGGCATACTGCCCTGCCTCAAATTTGTGAACTCCTCGTACTTCCCCTGCTGGGTAGCCTGGTTGAAGTATCTCCGCATAAACAAATCTCGGAACAAAGTCAACGGAGTATCAACTGGAACTCTGTCGGTGCTAACCCACCAGAAGTATGCATCTGACTCAAGTAATCCGACTGCTGCCACTGTCATCTGCTCAGGGGTAAATCGCAGACGCTCACATACACGTTCAACCTGAACCAACCATGCCTCACATATCTCTGGATCAGCTGAACCCGAAAAGCCCAAGGGAAAGACATGAAAACTGTTAGAGTGAGTGGACGAAAATAAATGTCTTTCGCCGAATAATATATGTTATAAAAACATATGCGAGTTTAAATGCATAAAAAACAAATTGTACACGAGGGAGACTCTAAATCCTCATGCGTATAGAGCATGCATAGTAAATACCGCGGGGTCACTCATGGACTCCCTCGAGCTAGTACAGTCTGAATCACGGGATCCCAGACCCACACGTGATTCCAAGCAAGAAAAGGCCTCGAGTTAGGATATCTGTCCCCCCCCCCCCCGGAGCGTACTCGGGGATCAGCCGAGAAGCCAATGTGTATCGATACAACCCTGATAACTGAGACTGTACTCTGTGTATACCAAATCATAAATCATTTCCATGCATATACATAAAACATAATATATATATATATATATATATATATATGTATGTATGTTCATAGATGCATATTCTTAAATGCATAATCGTAAAACACATGCTCATTTAAATCATGATCATAACTGCATGCTCATGCTCGTAAAATGTATATAAAAGACTCACAATCAATCCGTGAAAAGGAATGTCTACTGTACCACACCACGGAAACCAACCGTTCCCGGAAACATATAGTACTGTGCAAAATAATCGACGAAATTCACAAAATCTCCACTTGAAACCCTCGACTGAAAATCCGATACCCAAATCAACTCGAAAACCTCAAGGCGACGATCGGGTAGGGTGCGCCAAGCTTTGCAATAGTGCAACGCAAAGATGACACGTGTGACCTCCAATAGCAAGCTATTGTGGTAAGACCACCCCTTCAAAAAATTAATTTAATATCGTGTAAACCAATGATCTATATTTCAGATATTAAACTGATAAGAACATATACTACACTTGATCTTAGCCAAAAGGCCGAGAAAGGTATGAGTTGTTTAGTCAAGCTCGTCCCGTTTTACATGACCATTCACTTCATTTTTCCTCAAAGCAAGCGATGTGATACTGTTCACATATACTAACAGACAAAGTATAGGATTAATGCTGAATTTTGGAAGGCTTAATTGCAATTCATATTAACATCAAGCTAAATGACTTCATCAGAATAAGTTTTAAACTCTTTCTTTTCTTAATCTCATAAGAGAAAGACAATGTTGGGATATTGGCCAACCCCTTCCGCATGCACAGAAGAATGTTGAAAGTTTGTCTGGGAAGGCCTGAACAAACTGAAGAGATGCAGTGTCTTAATTTTTGTTCGACTTCAATTCTTAATGATTTGATGAAGTGATACAGGCAAACCTTACTCTTTTCATGTTGAGGATCCATTTAATTAATTATTTGTATATTTTTTGAAGTTACAATCATCTAATTCTAATCCATTACATTAGCAATGTCTCAAGTATCCCTAACTTGCAGCAAAACCGACAGACAGTCTTAGACATATGTATCTTGGCAACCAGTTCACCTGACCAGTCTACTCTATTTTATTAAGTCAAGCATGTCTGGAGTGTTGTTAAAGCTATGTTTCACTGTTTCATACTTGATCAAACTTTTGTTTTCATTTGCTTCAAAATTTGATTATGCAGATTGTAGTGCTATTTTGGTAGCTCGAAAAAGGAGAATAGGAATTGGAATGGGCAAATTGGCAAAGGACTAGCCTCAGTTTTATGCTTTTCTCTCATCTATCTTACAGAAAAGATATATAGATTATGGTCTCATATTTCTTAGTTCTCTGCAACTCAATGAAGCAAGAGGGTCAGGTTGAACAGTATATGAGTGGGTAGGTACAAATTATATAATCAATTTAGTATCATTTATCTAGCGCTGAGCAGTGTAGAAACTGAATGCAGGAATATGCCACACATATGCTAAAATGTGATAGCTAATGAAAACTATGGTGGATTGAAAGCTTCAAGTTATTTTCTTGCAACAACACGTGCAGTTTTGTGTTGGTTTTGCAATCACGTAGGAAATGAGGATCTTGCATCCATTTACATCACACATCCATACTCATTTTAATAAATCCCCCCATATACATGGATTTTGGTTTTAGAACTCCCAGTTTTCTTTCACTACTGCATATCTTGATTCAAGCGATGAAGAATGAAAAGGAAAAAATAACTTCGTCGCTTCAACTAATCTAAGCGACGACTATTGATGTAGCCCGCGACGACTATTGATGTCGTCGCATAAAAAATAGGGAGCGACAAATATTGCTCAATATTCGTCACTTACATAAGTATTGAAGCGACCAATATTCATAGTTTGTTGCCTCCGTTTATACCAGAACCATGTTTTAGGACGACATTCAATCTTCGTCGCTAATGAATTATTGAAGCGACAAAGGTAAGTGAAGTCGTCGCTCGAGTATAAACGAAGCGACGAACATTGGTCAAACATTAGCGGCAGCGACGATGACACCAGAGGCGGCGAGAGACACGTTGGTACCTATCCCATCGTTGGAAGATACCAACCCTTCGCAACTGGGGGATGCTGAAGGTAGGTGAATGGGCAGAACCTTCAGAAGCGCGACATCGTAGCGGGCACTAAGACTGCATATTTGAAGAGCATGAACAACAACCAGCCTCTGAAGGTTGAGTATTCCGAAGAACACAAGGGTCCCAAAGAATTGAAGTGGAGGACTTTAATGTCCCGAGACATCGGGAGCGCCGTCTAGAGCAAAGTTCCGATGCTTGTGCCTACCTTTGATGAGCTGGATGAGGAGCACCAAGATGTATTAACCACTTATATGGAAATATGAATAATTTTTGAAAAACTATTTTTCAGTCACATTATATTGAAATATGATAATCAAAGGCTCGTTTGATTTTGTTTGAATTGTTTTTTACTAAATGTTCTATGACCTCCCTCCCACCGAGATATGCATGTAGAAATATATCGACGAGGCCGCCGCAAAGATTTACAAGGATTGGAAACACGACTGCGATACTCATTACGTTGAAGTATCAAAGGCGACGCCCGAAGAGTTCATCCACCGACATGAGCAGTGGGAGTACCTCAAAACTCACTTTGAGGACGACAGTTATAAGGTAATTAAAATTAATTATTGGTTTTTGGATTTCATATAATTTCTTAATTCTCATATGAAATATGTTAATATATATTCGAAATAATTTTTGCAGGCGATGTGTGCTCGGAACGCTGCTAACAGGAACAAGGGAAAGGAAAAGGGGTATGCAATCAACCATCATTCTGGCACCACTCCCTACAGCTATCGAGTCACTGCAAATGAGGAGAAATGGCATCTAGCGCCTTTACTCCAGACAGTCTGCGATGTTTATCAATCATTCCAGAATACGCAGGACAAAGTGGTGAGTGACAATGTGACGACCCGAAACGGAATCAGTATAGTAATCGGCTTAATCCACGAGTTTACGTGTAATCACAGTTTTCCGTAAATTAATCGAATTGGCGGATTTGATCACGACTTAATTATCGGGCGAGAATTTGAGTTGAGTCTCTTCACGAGAGTTATTGTACGCGTGATTTCGAGTTCGAGGACGGTTCCTGATAATAATTTTGACTACCGAGTAATATGTTATGAATATTTGAAATTACAGAATTTCGTCGTGTTTATCCGTTCGTATTTGAGTTATCCGAACGTGGATGTGATCCGTTTTGGACCGTCAATCATATCGATCCGCGAGTATAAATATCGGAAATAGTTGAAAACACTGTTTCGAGAAGGTTGACCGTCGTTTGACCATTGACTTTCGTTGACCGGAGCTCCACCGTGCGAAACGAACTGCCACCGTCTGTTTTCACGATTCCGGCCACTTCCGGCCTTGAAATTGGTATGAATAGATTCCTCTCTTGATTTCCTATGGATTGGAACTTGGAATTTTGTAAATTGATGATGTTTGGAAGGAAAACGAACTCGAGGAAAATCGTGATTTTCGCCGGATTCGGGTGGCCGGCTCCGGCCACTTTTGGGGTCGGGTGTTTGGGGGGAAAGGTTCCCCTCAACCTCTATTTGCTTTTGGGTGAAAGGATTTTTGGGTTGGACACCGTTTTGAAGCTCGCCGGAAAATCACCGGAATCAATGGATTCCGTGACTTTCGAGGCTTATTCCGGCCACTGTGGTGGTGGGTTGATGTTGGTCCTTTGAGAGAAGTTTTTGGGCTTGTGGGGAGGATCATTTCTGGAAAATTTCGTCGAATTTGGTCGTCGTTGCCACCGTGCCGCCGCCGCCGACGGTGGTCCGCAGTAGTGCTCCGGCGAGGTCCGGATTTTTGAGATTTTTATGTGTTTCCGACTCGTTTTCACGCTCTGAACGCAGTCGTGAGGTTTTTGAGTTGATTTGAATGCCGGATTTTTAGTCGAGGGTTTGTGTGGAGATTTCGGGAGTTTACATCAATTATTTTATATCGAGTTATATATTTCCGGAAATGGTTGGTTTCCGAGGTGTGGTACAGGGTAGTGAATTGTGATTTTGATCAGTTATATTTTGTGATTATTTAGGGGATCGAGATCGTACGTTGGGCGAGAAATCTTCCGCCGGATATCGTGATTAACGCGTGTGTGCGATGTGCTATCTGTGAGTGGACCTTTTTATTTACACTGTCGTAGCGAGTTCTTGATTTCCGTATTTATTTCCACTACGATGTTGAGATTATTTATTGTTTTTGGAGGTATTGTTTTATATTTTATATGGTGATGGCATTTACTTAGCATCGATGCATTGGCTACTCGGCTGATCACCGATAGTCCAGATCCAGGGTTGAGAGATTCCCCTGATGTGCCCACTAGGCTTGAGAGATTCGCCTAGTCTATCACTGTCGGGCTTGAGAAATTCGACTGACACCTCCATTTATTTTCTGAACTCGCTTTGTTTTATGTTATATGTAAATGGTGAAAGGCATATGATTATTTTCGTCCACTCACTCTAACGATTTATTTGCCTTTCCCCTGGACTTTTCGGTTTCCGCGCCCAGTTTGCAGTTCGAATTCTGATGTCTCACGTCGCGGTCGGATGCTTAGCGTTCGAGCTATCTTTCTTTTCCAGTAGGTTTCTTGTTTTGTCTATTGTTATACATTTTGTATATATACACTAGAGGTCGCTCTGATACGCTACTGATATGTTTCCTTATGTTTTTCCCCGAATTTCTGTAAAGTACAGTTTCGATTACTGTTTTACCTTATTATTACGATATTGAGAAGTCCGGATGAGATTGGTGCCCACGGTTTGGCTTTTGTGGCATAGGTTGAAGTGTATTTTTCGGGTACAGGTTAATGGCAATTCTGCGTAGTAATGAAACTCTGCCGAAATTTTTGTGATTTTTGCAAGTTTGTGTTTTCAGAAGGGGTTTGATTCCGGTTTAGGAAACTTAATCGGGGTTGGGTTCTTTCAGCTTGGGGTGTCAGGTTCTGTAGACTCTTGTAGTTGTGACACTAAGGGTATTTGAGTATGTACAGCATATCTGGAGCGATGACCCGACTGGCTAGCGGTTACTCATCAATGCTTCGGGTGTTGTATATGTTCAAATGTCTGAAGTCTCATGATTATGTTCCTAGTGCTTGTGACTAATGCTTGTCTTGAATCAGTAGGATGCCTCCTCGACGTGGTCCCCGTGTTGATCGGGATGTGGATCCTGATGAGGATCGCCAGACGCACGACTTGCTGATGCGAATGTTGCGTTTAGAGGAGCGTTTTGACCCTGTGGTCAAAGCTTGTACTGCTGGTGCGACTGTCTTTTCAGGTTAAGCTGATCCAGAGATTTGTGAAGCATGGTTGGTTCAGGTTGAACGCGTTTGTGAGCGTCTGCGTTTTACCCCTGAGCAGATGACAGTGGCAGCAGTCGGTTTACTTGAGTTAGATGCATACTTCTGGTGGGTTAGCACTGATAGAGTTCCGGTTGATACTCCGTAGACCTTGTTTCGAGATTTGTTTATGCGGAGATACTTCAACCAGGCTACACAGCAGCGGAAGTATGAGGAGTTCACTAATTTGAGGCAGGGCAGTATGTCTGTGCTTGAGTACCGGGACTGATTTACCTGCTTATCTCGGTTTGCTCGTGACATGGTGGCTACAGAGGAAGCCAAGTGTCGTAGATTTGAGCTGGGCTTGAACTTGAACATCAAGGGGACTCTGACTACGATGCCTCAGAACAACTTTGATGAGTTTGTGAGTGCAGCACTTCGAGGCGAGGATATCGAGAAGGAAAGGCAGATGAGATTTCAGTCTCGACGATTTGAGGAGGGTGGACCGAGTCAGGGACCTTCCAAGGGGCTGAGTTCTGATACTTCCGGATCGGCATCATCCTCGGGCAGTGGACCATATAGACCACCAGGTGGTGCACCTAGACAGAGGCAGAGATGGAGGAGGGATCGACCGCAGAGACCACAGTCTAGTGGGGGTTCCAGCGGATCCAGTTATCCTCGGCGTACCGGTGACACTTTTACCGTACCGAGGGAGTACCCATTGTGTAGTCTCTGCAGTAGGTATCATGTTGATCCATGTCAGCGAGGCCCTGTCGTTTATTATCGTTGTGGCCAGGAGGGTCACTATGCGAGAGAATGTTTCCAGCTTGCTGGTGCTGATGGACAGGCGGCCCAGAGTTCCAGAGGAGAGCGAGGTACCACTTCTGGGGCTCGACCAGTATAGTCTTCTGGTCAGGGCAGACAGCAGGGTCACCCTCAGCGTGGACGACCAGCCGGGCAGGCCAGGGTTCATGCCATGACGTTGCGCGAGGGCAGAGCTTCACCGGAGGTTGTTATTGGTACGTTACATGTCTTTGGCTATCCAGTACTTACTTTGCTAGATCCGGGTGCTACACATCCATTCATATCGTATAGATTATCATCTTTAGCTACTATGCCTGCATCTCCACTTCCGGGGTTGTGGAGAGTGTTATAAAATTCATAATAAATAGTTTGAGTGTCCTAAAAATTATACTAAAATTCCTACGAGCTAGCAATAAAATACTCTACAACTCTCATGAAGAAAATATAGTTATCTTCGTGTATGAGAAATAGTCGATTTTAAAAGTTCGTATTTACGTCAAATTTGTCATCAACGCTACTCGTGTAATGATGCAACTAACAAACACATGTTGTCTAGTTATTGATAGAATATCTTACCAAGAATAAAAAAAAACAAAAACAAAAATAAATCGATGAATAGTAAAGGAGGTGCAATTTTTTTACATTACTGCAGAAAAAACAGAAACTGTACCTCATATTCGATAAATAGTGACTACACCTCTTATTTGGTAAATAATGACTGCACCTCCTATTTGAGGAGGTACAAGACCAATAAGAGATGTTACATGGATACATATGCTCTTAAGAGACATATTCTAATAGATAGAAATGAATGAGTACATACAACGGTTATAATTCAAAGACTTAAAAAATATAATAAAACCGTGTTAATTATTTTCAACCACAACAATTAACAATGGAACGTGAAAAACATTTTGTATCATGTATGTCTTATGAGAACAAACCTCTGGAAGCTCAACACCTCCATTCACAGAACTCAGAATAGAAAAACGGTGACTTTGCTCCGAAGTGTAGACTCCCACCAAACTCACACACACCCTCTCTTTTTCCCTCTATTCCTCTCATTTCTCCTAGAAGCCTCTATTAAATTAATCCAAGAGGCCCTTCTTCTCCTCCTCTTCCTTCCTTTTCTTCTTCTTCTTCTTCTCTCTACTCATAGTCTCAAATTCTCAACCTACCACTCTAATCTCTGTTGCTTCTTCAACTCTCAAACCTGAGTCGGCCATCCCCAAAAGAATTGTTGCATTAAAAAAGCACAGAAAAGCGAAATCAAGAAAAGTGATGAGAGTCACTTCCCAACCTCCGAGACCTTTTCTTGAATCCAACTCTACTCAACAACATTGACATCCCAGAGATTGATTGATTAGTCTTCTGCAAGGACCCAACTTTAGTCAAAACCCCAATTAAAAATCCAATCTTTGATTGTTTCTCCTACCCCTAAATTTGTAATATCTGGGTCGGTCGTCATCGTCACCATGACTGAAGTCCTTCAATCCCCATCTCACTTCCCTTCACCTTCAAGCTCATCATCACCATGTGCTCCACCCAACAGCAACACCAATGATGGCTGCGGCTGAGATTGCTAACATGGAGATTGGGTGGCCTTCGAATGTGAGGCATGTGGCCCATGTCACATTTGATCGGTTTAATGGCTTTCTTGGGTTGCCAGTTGAGCTTGAGCCTGAAGTGCCTAGGAGGGCTCCCAGTGCCAGGTCTGTTTAAATTTCTAGTCTTTTGATTGATGGGTTCTTAAAGATTAGGACTTTTCTGTGGTAGACTTTAGAATTGTGTAGTTTTTTTTGAAGTTTATTGTTCTTTGAAGTTTTCCTGTGGTGGGTAATTCACAATTGGATTGGTTCTTTTGTGTTTCTTGAAATGTTGTTGTCGTTGTTCTTGATAGATATTGGGTTTGTTGAATTTGGCTGGGCAAACCTGTATCGAGGTTTCATTGTTTGATTTAGTTGGTTTGCTGATGAAGGTATCAGATTGTGTTTTCAGGGTTGAATTAGCTGCATTTTGGTTTCTTAAGAAAACTCAATTCAGAAGCATTTTATTCTTATTTGTCTGGCTGGAGTTTTGAATATAAAAATTCAGCTTTTTGTTGGCACATGACATTATTATTCTTTGCTTCCTGGAATTTGATGTACTAGATTATGCTCTAAGCACACTTTTTGTTCCAGAATATCATCCCCAATTGTTGTACTTTGTGCCATTAATAATCTTAGCTTAATCAGTGTGATATTAAGCTGAAACAAGTTGATGCTAGTTTTCATTCTCTGAGGCTTGAAAAAAATGTTTGTTTCTGCAGATTTTAAGGGATATTTTGAACTGGTATGAGTTCTACTTATTTGGGGCTTTCTGTAGCTCATGTTAGTTTAGGAGTATAGTCAGTATATACACTTGTGTTGCCAGAGCCTTTTGATCATTTATAAATGATTTAGGTAGGAAACATTGGATGTGTCGAGCAATTTTTATAACTTTACTATAAATGTTACGTCTTAAATTCTGTGCATTTATTGAGAGTTTGAGACTAATGCAATAAGTCTGTGCTTGTTTGTGTGACATTTTGGAGTTGGTTTGGTTTGAATTAAACTAACATAGGCACTGAATTCCCATATGATCTGTACTCTAATTTGGTTTCATGTGTGCACAACCTTGCATACATGTTTCTATGTTTCCATATAACGTTTATGACGTTTAAGGTAATATTGACATTAAGTTCATCTGCAGTGCACATGTTTTCGGGGTTTCCACAGAGTCTATGCAGCTTTCATTTGATGCCAGAGGAAACAGTGTCCCCACAATACTCATCATGATGCAGAGACACTTATATGCACAAGGGGGTCTGCAGGTGATCAAATATTCTTTTCCTTTCTTCCTGCATGTCCATTGTAGAGTACTTATAACACTTCAGTATAGCTCTAAACTTCTACAGATTTAGAGTCAAGAGTTTGACATCTCTTGTCGTTTCCTGCTTGCTGCTTGTGATATCTGAAGGTAGCGAATGTGTATTATCAGACTGAAGAATATTATTATCTAACAAACTAATGAATCTCATTAATGCATAACATGATTGATGAGGTGATTCATAACAATTTTGATGTTGGCAACTTGGTATAACCCAAACTAATTCGAATGTGAACTGAAGCTTACAAGTTATTCATGCAGGCAGAGGGAATCTTCAGAATCAATGGTGAGAACAGTCATGAAGAGTATGTAAGGGACCAATTAAATAGGGGAGTGATACCGGAGGGCGTTGACATGCATTGTTTGGCAGGTCTTATTAAGGTATGTTCATGGCTAGTCTTTCTTCTGTAAATCCCTTCTGAATTCATTAAGGTGGCACTTACTTAATCACTCAATTTACTCTGGTATCCAGTTGTTTCTTAACTCAAAAGTTTTGGGTAGTCATTGTACCTGCTCCATGGTCCCTTCCCCCAACTGTCCAAAGGGGAACTTATTGTTTTGAACCTTCTTTGGTTGACTAGCTAAAATGACATTTGATGTTCTTATGCTTTTTCAGGCATGGTTTAGAGAACTCCCAACTGCTGTATTGGACTCTCTCTCACCAGAGCAGGTAATGCAGGCGCAGTCAGAAGAGGAGTGTGCTCAACTTGTGAGGCTCCTTCCACCAATAGAAGCTGCATTATTGGATTGGGCAGTAAATCTAATGGCTGATGTTGCCCAAATGGAGCACCTGAACAAGATGAATGCACGTAATATTGCCATGGTGTTTGCACCAAATATGACTCAAGTGAGTGAAATTCCTGTCTAAAGTTTGTAGTAAGAATAAGATAAAAGAAAGGCAAAATAGCATAAATGGTCATTCATCTTTGTCCAAAATGACAGTTTAGTCATTATCATATGACATATGTCAAAATGGTCACTCCCTCTAACATTTAATTATCAAATTGGTCACTCCCGTTAACTTTTTAGGGGTAAAAATATTTTTTTATCATTAAATTGTGTTTATTTACAAAAATATCATCACTAAAAGTTTTAAATGGTCATTGATCTTTGCCCAAAACGACACTTTAGTCACTATCGTATGGTATATGTCAAAATGGTCACTCATCTTCGTTCTCCGTCTAACAATTTAGTCACTCTATCTATTTTAGATGTTAAATACTTGATATGTAAGAGGTACAAATGTCTTTTTATCATTTAATTTTATTTAATTTACAATAATGTCATTATTACAAGTTTTAAAAAATTATTAACTCTCTCTCCATCCCACAATCGTCGGCCGATAGAGATTGAACCCAAGGCTGAGAACAACACGAATGAGCCGTAAACCCTAAACTCTAAACGATGAGGACCTACAAACCTCTCTCTTCCCTCACCCTCGCCGTCACCGCCCTCAGATTCTCCACAATCGCAGTCACTTCATGGCATCCTATGCCTCCTCGCGACTAGCCAAATGAAGGAACCCAAGCGTCGCGCCATCTCTCCCCCGAGCTCGACGTAGCCACGACCAGCTCCTCCCGACCTTCCCGACTTCCGCCTTCGCTTTTATCTCACTCTCGTAGGCTTCTCACTCTGCCTCGGAGCATGTGGCTTGAGGTGCTAACAAGCCTGGTTGAGGTAGAGATCGATCTATCAGCAATGAATTTCGGTTGCGGTGCTACTACAAATGTCGATCGACGAGCCGTCGCTGGTGGTGGCGAGCCTCGGGGGAGGAGAGATAGAAAGGATTATTTTTTTATATTTTTTAGATTTTTAATTATTTTTTGTCAAATGAGGATAAAAAGACAAAATTACCTCTGAACATAAATGAAATATTCTTTTTTTAACGGACGTTTGAGCTCGAATGACCAATTTGAAAATGAAACCTTAGCGGGAGTGACCATTTTGACATATGTCATACAATAGTGACTAAAGTGTCGTTTTGGGCAAAGATTAATGACCATTCATGCAATTTTGCCAAAACAAAAATACCCTTGAAAAAAATAATTTTTTTTTAATGGGCGAATGACCATTTTGATATATTTTCGAAAAAGACGAGTGACCATTTTGACATATGTCATACGATAGTTACCAAACTGTCGTTTTGGACAAAGATGAATGACCATTTATGCTATTTTGCCTAAAAGAAATATATATCTATATATCATGTATAGGTGGGTTAAAATCTGTTGGCAGAGCACAGATATGGTATGAAATTATGAATGCAGTTTTCATTTTTTCTTATAGATAGTCACTTGTTATATTTACAGCTTGAATACATTAATATTAGTTATATTATTAGATAAGACGTAGTGCTACAGGAAATGTCATTGCAAAACCTTATATAATTATATTACTTAACATGTGCTAGTGATCAGAAATGAGTCCAATTTCCGGCATAACTTATGAAAAATCACCCTTAACTAGGCAGTCCATAATCCTTTATTAATTACCATTTAGGTTCTGATGTGGGTTTACCCCAAGTATTCCAATCCATGCATTGTGGTGAGAATGGTTTAGTAACAGTTCATTGTAATTTTTATTTGTCACAGATGGTAGATCCTTTGACTGCATTAATGTATGCGGTCCAAGTGATGAATTTTCTGAAGACTCTTATCGTCAAGACTCTAAGAGAAAGAGAAGAGTCTTTGGTGGAAACGGCACCTATTCTTCACCTTGAGCCTTCTGATGAGGATGAGCACCAAAGCACTTTCCAAACATATCTTGAAGAAACAAATGAGGAGGATAACAAGGAAAATGAAGAGGAAAATGTATATGTTGCGGAAGAACCTGATTTGGAGAGCCCCCCTCGCTCTGAACGAGATGAATGTACATCTGAAATTGGGGCACAGAACTTCTTATCGTCTATTAAGAGTCTAACCCCGGGAGGAAATTGGTCTGTGGTTGATAGTTGTCCTTGTGAGGTCATATCCCAAGTCGGCTCCTTATCAAATGGGTTCCAAGAGGATGGTTCAACAGGTCAAGGTAGAGAGGTTCACACAAACATTTGGAAGAGCAAAACAGGCCAACCAAGTGTTTCAAGTATGAAGAAGGGATCAAAGGCTACCGAGCAGCTTATGGTTCAAATTGTTGGTCCTGCAGACAAGAGCAAGAGAACGGGGATTCTCAGCCGCATAAATTCCAGGACAGATATTGCTGAAGGTTGGCGTTGAAGACGGTTTGGTGCCAGCTTTTGGGAGTTCCTGCTCTAGTTTTCTTCTCCCTTGTGAAAATGTTGGTCTGTGTATGTCTGTCTGTCTGTATGATCTAATATTGTACTTTACATTTGTTTTCTGGATGCTGTTAACCTCGTTGACTTCCCTAACCCTTTCTAACATTTCCTGTTTTTTCAGATGGATAATGGAGATACGCTGTATGAAGTGATTGGAAATTCTTTTTCTTAAACCTGTACAGCAAGATGACAGCAATTTTATCAATACTAGTATGTGATGATCATCCATATACTATAATTTACATAACCAGTTATTTAGCATTGATCTATCTAATTTCTTTTTCATCAAAAAATACATATACCCAGCTAGGGTTTGGCAATGGGCCGGATTTTAGTGCATCGTCTTCACAATTCGGGTCGGGTTGAGTTGGGTTTTTTTTGAAAATTTGAAACTCACGGGTTGCTCATGGGCTTTTCAGGCTCCGGGCCTTTTGGGCCGGGTCGGGCTAAGCCTATAGGGCCGGGTTTTTACTTGTATTAAATGAGAAAGTTTAGAAATTAATAGTATCTAATTATCAATATATCAACAATTATATACACAATAGATGTATATTGATAAAATATACATTAGAGTAAGGGTCATCATTTGGCCCGTGGGCCTTGTGGGCCGTGGAGGCCTGCAAGTCCGTGGACTAAAAGTTCAGTCCGGCCCGCAAAAGCCCGCCAAGGTGGTTGGTGGGCTGAACATGGTTTAGAGATCTAAAGCCCGGTCCGGCCCGCCAAAAATCCGTCAAGGCCCGTTAGGCCCGGCCCGTCAAAACCCGCACACATATTGACATATATTATTAAATCATTTAATGATTTTAATCATTATACCTAGTTAAAGTTTACCTACACACATATTGACATATATATATGATATAGTGACTAGTAGTCTAATACTATATAGATATATATTTTATATTTGTGTATATATATTAATATATTACATATACATCAATACATGTATAGATTGAATATTCGAATTCCATATATAATTAAATTTGTGTATCTATTTTACTATTAAGTCATTATTTAAAGTTTAGCATAAGTTATGGTTTAGGTTTAGGAGATTAAGATTTATGCTAAGTTGAGATTTAGGAATTTGAGGTTTAGGGTAAGTTAGGGTTACAGTTCTAGGAATTTATTGTAATTTTTTTAGGGTTTGGGGTTTAGGGTTTAAGGTTTAGGGTTTAGGGTTTAGGTCCAAAATTTATAAAAATTAGGGACGGCCTACTTAGAAAATTATGAACAACCAATCCGACAGTCAATTTTGTAAAATGATGACACATAATCAATTACCTTTCACAAAAATCTTTCATCCCATATAACTAAAGAATAAATGTAAGAACATTAGTGTGGATATAGAGAATTCAAACAATATAAGAATTTAAAATGTTTTAACAATAAAAAAGGCCATATATAATAGTTCACCTTGTAATAAAAAATACCTTACGTAAAAGTTAGCCTAATCAAAGTAAGTTTAGACCTCGATCAATATAGTTAAACAAAATTTGTGAAATAACTAAAATACACTCATTTTATTTTCCTTATTTTCCTAGGGGGGAGTATGTAAATTGTTTTTTTATGTAATTTTTTTTGACACTATGAGATAGATATGTAATCCATAAGAATATGTGTCCAAAATTTGATGTCAAAAAATTATTTTCTGGAGGGGTAATTTACGTTTCAGTTGTAAGAGTACTACGACCACATTTGGCGAAATGCATAGATCGAGGTCTAAATCAAGTCCAAAATTTATAAAAGTTTAAAGACATTGTTAGAATATTCTAACCAATCAATCCGACGGTCAATTTTATAAAATAATTAAACATGACCGATTAAGTTTCACAAAGGTATTTCACACGGACAATAATGAATTGTCATCCATCCACAATTAACCTTCACATATTCCACAAAACTCATAATTCCACGGTGATATCTTACATCCCATCTTGGAAGACACATCCAACTCTTGTCCATCTTGAAAATTATAACTGTATATATATACCAATGATTTAATTAATTAATTAAAAATTAATCATTATATATAAATATATATCTAGCTATATATATATATCGATATGCAAACTATATATACATATATTACATAATTTAATTATATATTCTACTCGATCCCTAATTACAAATGAACATATATATATATATATATTAATTTCGTCTAACTTATAATATTCATATATATATAAATTATTTTTGTCTAATTATTCTACTTGATCGTTCCCTAATTATTCATATATATTTTCGTCTAACTTAACGTACGTACTCAAAATCAATGTACAATCAATCAATTAAACTAAATATTATTAAAATTCCCATAATTTAAATATATACTCTAACTATAATCGATCACAATAATCTAAATAACCACACTATAATCACAATTAACCGAAACATCACAATAATCACAATATTACCCGTAATAATCACAATTAACCCTATAATAATCACAATAATCAAATAAATCACCATATATTCACAATAATCAACGACAATTATTCCAACTCGATCAACTATCAACTCAAAATCAACAATATATATATATATCAACATACTCGATCTAGCTATATATATATATACACATCAACATATATATATTAATCGATCAACACACACATTCATGCATATATATGCCTATATATATAAGTATACGTACCTATTGTGGACAGTTTTCTATAACACTCAATGATTTAAGAGCGTTTTCAGTTTCCTTAGGAGATTTTTTTGAAATGACGCAGCTGCTGCCCAGAATGGATCTGAAATAAGAAACTATAGCCGACAATTTATTATAATCGTCTGTAATAGTTAAAAATTATCGTCGGTTATAGTTTCCCACTATTACTGACGATTTTCCGGCCATTATAATCGACGATTGGAATACATCGTCGGTTAAACCACTATAACCGACGAGGTGTTCAGGTCGTCGGTTATACTTAACTATAACCGACGAGAACCCTTGTCGTCGGCCTGTTTTTTGGCAAGTCGTCGGTTATAATCGTTCTGCTGGTAGTGACTATATATGTGTGTTTCTTTCTACTGAAAATATGAGAAGGTCAGACTCCTCATCTACTCATACATCTATGAATTCGTGTTATTCAAATTGCAGGTGGGTTTGGATACTTTCCTAGCAGCAACTCTATCAGAAAATCACTTTATGCTTGTTATTCCTTTTTGCAAACTGAATTTAGCTAGCTAGTTCATGTCTTTAGGTGGATAATTTGGTAGAATGACTGGTGTCTTTATATGTATGATCCTTTCGCACATTGAGAAAAGTAGCTTTTTATTATGTGCATTTGGTATCAAGTTGATTTTTCATAGATATTGTTTCCAGCATATGATTTCTGATGAATGGTCAATTATGAGCTTCTAATCTGTTGTTACACAAATTTGATAACAACAGATTAAAACTAAGTTTGATGGCTGACAACAATTTAAACAACATATCAAACAAAGTATAAGTTGTCTTATTTTCTTTCCAACAACACAACTGCCAAAGCTCTGTTATTACAATAATAAATAGATATGGCTTCAAATTTCAAATTTATCATAAAGCTATAGTTTCATGCAATTTCAGACACCAAAATATAAGTCATATGTGTAGTAAGAAAAAAAAATACAAACAACAGAAATTAAATATTTTTTGTTCTTTATGTGGGTGAGTGTTGACATCTAACATCAGTCACATTTATATAAGTAGTTATAGGGTACAAGAAGCAACATATAACGTAGAAAATAGATAGATAGATTTTGGTTCTCAATAAACAACAAACAGTTAAAATCTTTAGTTGTTGAAGACAACTTACAACAACAGATAGATACCTATAAGACAAAAGAAAAGTTTTGTTGTCTATCGACCTTTTTAGCTAGGGGTCATCATTTGGCCCGTGGGTCTTGTGGGCCGGTGGAGGCCCGCAAGCCCGTGGGCTAAAAGCCAGGTCCGGCCCGAAAAAAAGCCCAACAAAGGTGGTTGGTGGGCCGAACTTGGTTTAGAGATCTAAAGCCCGGCCTGACCCGCCAAAAATCCGTCAAGGCCCGTTAGGCCCGGCCCGTCAAAAGCCCGCAATTTTTTTTATATATAAGATAGTAGTACATATATCATTATACCTACACTTATATATATAATATAGTGACTAGTACTATATAGATATATATTTTATATTTTTGTATGTCTATATTAATATATTACATATACATATATTGATCAAATATTGGAATTCCATATATAGCTATATTTGTGTATCTATTTTACTATTAAATCATTGTTTAGAGTTTAGGATAAGTTAGGGTTTAGGTTTAGGGTAAGTTAGAGTTTAGGGGATTGAGATTTAGGGTAAGTTAAAGTTTAGGAATTTTGAGGTTTAGAGTAAGTTAGGGTTTAGGGTCTAGGATGTAGGGTTTCATTGTAATTTTTTTTATCGATTTACTTTACACAGTAAAACAGTAAATATAATAGATGGTTCAGATTAGATCTTGTAATTTTTCAATTGTGAGAGTTTAATTGAGAGTGTGAAATGACATCAATACTCTTCTCTTATACATTGCTTATTTTTCCATGGAGAAACTAGATAAATCAAATTTTTATGTCAATTTTTTTGACACTATAAGATAGATATGTAATTTACAAGAATGTGTGTTAAAATTTTGATCTTAAAAAATTCCTTTAGGGATGGGTAATTTACGTTTTAGTTGTAAGGGTACTACGGTCACATTTAGCGAAACCTATACATGTAGATCTAAATCAAGTCCAAAATTTATAAAATTTTAACGGCATGTTTAGAATATTATGAACAACCAATCTGACAGTCAGTTTTGTAAAATGATGATACATGATCGATTACATTTCACAAAGGTTTTTCAACCCATATAACCAAGGAATAAAGGTAAGAACATTAGTCTGCATATAGAGAATTCAAGCAATATAAGAATTAAAAATATTTTAATAATAAAGAAGGCCATATATAATAGTTCACCTTGTAATAAAAGACACTGTACGTAAAAATTAGCCTAATCGAAGTGCGTTTGGATCCCGGTCAATACAGTTAAACAAAATTTGTGAAAACACTAAAATACACTCATTTTATTTTCCTATGGGGGGAGTAGATAAATCAATTTTTTATGTCAATTGTTTTGACACTATGAGATAGATATATATTCCATAAGAATATGTGTCCAAAATTTGATGTTAAAAAATTATTTTCAGGAGAGGTAATTTCCGTTTTAGTTGTAAGAGTACTACGGTCACATTTGACGAAATACATGGATCGATGTCTAAATCAAGTCCAAAATTTATAAAAATTTTAAAGGCATGGTTATAATATTCTAACCAATCAATCCAATGGTCAATTTTATAAAATAATTAAACATGTCCGATTAAGTTTCACAAAGGTATTTCATTCCATATAACAAAGGAACAAACGTAAGAACATTAATATACATATGGAGAATTCAAGTAATATGAGAATTAAATATGTTTTAATGATAAACGAGGACATGTAGAAAAGTCCATCTTATAGTGATAAACACCGTACATAAAATTTAGACTCGTCAGAGTACGTTTAAACCCCGATGCATGGATGAAGGTTACGTTTATTTTGAAATGACTTAATTTTTTAATAATTAAAGCCTGATAGACCCGACCCGTAAAAACCCAGCCCGTAAAAACCCGCAAAGGCCCACAAACCCTGCTTGAATGGGCCGGGCCCTATAACACCTGACTGCCACGGCTGCTGCCTTTGTGGGTAGAGAGATAGAGTGAATGGTGTGGGATTAATTCATGAACTTGGCATTTTCCCACACAATCCGGGCCTTCACCCAAGACCTCCATTAGAATCTGCTAACAATTTTTTTTCGAGCCCAAAGTATCTTACCAAAATCAGTAACTAAGCTACACTACTGTTCCTAGAACGTCTAGGAAAGCAAAGTTAAATGATTAATTCCAAATCATGACTCACACTCTCCTTATTACGAGCATTTCACACAAAATATGTGACTCACTCAATAGTGCTTACAGAGAGACAATCGATAACCTAAAAGTGTAGCCTTGCTGAAGGATTCCAAACAATTATTTTTTTTCGATAGAAAGGAAATAATATCTCGTAAGAAGTAGATGTCACCCTTTCTTGAGTTTTCTCCTAAAAAAAATGAACAATAATATAGAATTATTTGCCTTCTCTTCTATCTACGAGCGTTTCTCCCCTAATTTCATTTTCTTTTCAATTTGAATAATATACTTTTTGGGATATTTTGTGGCACGAAACATGGTGGTATCTTCGGTGAGCTAAAATCCAGCCCAATAGAAGCTTCCAAAATCTGGGCCAAAGCCCATAAACATGCAATCGTCACGGCGCCGTCCACTTTGACAGTTCAGAATTATACCACGCGCAAATGACAGCCGTTGATTTGAGCCATCGAACAATGCTTTCCCATTTCCAAGGGTCAGGTCACCTCAATATAAAGGCAACTTTGTTTACCCTCAAGAGCCGTCTCCGCCACTCAAACCCTCACTCGTTCGCTTCGTTCTTCACTGGTCTTTGTCTTTGAGCATTTTCTGCGTAGAGCTCAAGGCGGAGACCCCCTCGCATCCATCTAGGTATATATTCTATGTCGTTTTTAGATCTGAAATGATTTTTCTTCGTGTATTAGAATTCTACGATTTGATTTTAGATCTTTGTTTTGTTTTGTTTCCTTTCAGTGATTGATGATGATACTATTCGCTTCCTGTTTGTAGATTTGAGATCTGTTATGTTTTGATTGCTCGATTTGACTGTAGATCTGAACTTCGATCTGTATGCCTCGTCTCTATTCTTTGCTCTCAGATATGATTCGATTTTGATCTAGTGGTTTGATTGTTGATATGTTGATCCAGATAGATCTCGAGATTGTCACAAAATAAGTTTCATCATTTCAACGTTTTTATCTGAATATTAATTATGGTTGTGATTAGTGAAATAGAAGTGCGTAAAAGTTTTGTTCTGGTTACCAGGAGGTACTGTTTTTTATATGTTAATTGGTCAATGTGGTTTATACTAATATTTTTGGTTAGGAAAATGGAGTTTTGTGTAATATTGTAGCTTAAAATAAAACTGAATTTTGTCAGTCAATGTGTTTGATTACTTTGCTTGAGCAGCCCTGCTTTATACTGCAGTCAAAGATTGGTGTTCAGTCAATTTAGGTTCTCTATAAATGTAGACGTGGGCCAAATTTTTAGAGTTCTAGATTCAATTGTTTTGGTCATGTATTATAACTCATAACACTTTCAAAGCTTTCTTGATTGAACCATCAACTGTATAATAACTTTTCGTGTTATTATAACTCATAACACTCTCACACTCACTCTCTGGATCTCACACTCACCTCTCGATCTCGATCTCACACTCACCCTCTCAATCTCACACTCAGCCTCTCTCCCTCTCTGCCTCTCACACTCACCCTCACAGATTCACCATCTCACCGAGAGAAGTCACCAAGAGCAATCACCGAGAGCAGTCCGAGAGCAGTCACCCTTAGGGTTAGGTAATAGACCCCAATGAATCTTATTCTCTCATAGCTAGCCAGATATTGGTAAAGTCCTTAAAGACACTAGCATACCTTATCTGTATTTAATTGATGTTATGTTTTCTAAAGACATAAGCATCACGAGATAGTTTTCACGACATGTTTTCAATTGATTCATGGTATACTCAAAGACTATTAAATCTGATGCTAGGTATTTTGGTTGACAGGTGACACAACCATACAGGTCCATCACAGGATTCACAGCTTGGTATTTTGTCTCAATCTAATCTGCTACTACTTCGGCTAATCGGCTTGGTATTGAACCTGTCCCGATCTATTTATTTTGCTGTACATATAGATCTTTAAATGGATGAAGTTAAATAGAAAATCGAAGCAGCAGTTGTGAATAGGAATGAAACAGATTCATTTTTCGTAGCTGTAGTTGAGTTGTTGTTGTCATTATTCGTAGCTGTAGCTATTGAATGATGAATACTAAATGTTAATCATTTCTATACATCACGATGCAGGAGCAATGAGGAAATGATATTGCTGCACTAGCAATCTAGTACTGAAAAATAAATGCTTGATTTGTAGTGATAAACTTAGAGATGGTCCTAGTGCTGGTACTAGTCATTTAAGAAGACATTTACTCACTCATAAAAAAAATTAGAAAAAATTAAGTGCTGATATTTGTGGAAATTTGAATGTTTTTGCTTATGATAAGAATGTTGCACGTAAAGAAATTGTTGATTATGTTATAAGATCTGAATCACCTTTTACCTTAGTTGAAAAACATGATTTTAATGGAATGATTAATCGAGCATTTTGTCCCCAATTTTGAGGAATTTCAGTGTCAACATGTAAAAGAGATGTAATGGCTTAGTTTAATGAGAATAAAGAAGAGCTTGTGAGATATTTTGAAAATTTTCCTGGAAAAATTAGTTTGACTAGTGATTTTTAGTCTTCCCGTCAAAAAATGGGTTATATGTCACTTAGTGCACATTTTATTGATATTGAATGAGTTTTGAATAAAAGAATAATATGCTTTAAGATTGAATATCCGCACACAGGAGAGTCACTTGCAAGTCATATATAGGAAGAGTTGTTAGCTTGGCATATTCATGATAAAATATTTTCTATTTCTTTAGATAATGTGTCAAATAATGAAGTGCTAGCATGCATTCTTTCGGATATCTAATGATCGATTCTGTGCCTAAAAAGTTGTTTCCTGTTCGTTGTTGTGCACATATTTTGAATTTGATTGTGCAAGATGGTTTATCTATTTTAGGTTCATCTATTGATAAAATTGTGAATGTTGTTCGAAGCATGAATTCTTCGAATAAGAGACATGAGTTGTGGGTGCGTTGTTGTATTGATTTGCAATTACCTAAAAAAAATATTGATAATGACGTGCCTCATAGATGGAATTCTACTTATGAACTTTTGGAAGTAGCTGTAAAGTACAGAGGGCCTTTGAATAGGTATGCTATAAAAATGAATGAATTACGATCTTGTAATTTAGATGTCCCATCAGATCAAGATTGGGCAATTGCTACATTAATTAATGGTTTTTTTAGCAATTTTTGCATCCTCAACCAAGATATTTTCATTGCCTGCAAACAATAAAAATATAACTATGACCACTTTAGAGACCATTTCACGATATATACTAACAAACAAAATACATCAGAGGGTGAAACCAAAAAAAAAGTTCTCAAAGGACAAAATGTCGTAAAAGATTGAACAGATTATATAAAGATAAAGAAGGCTACCATCAAGGGTGTTATGGTTTTCCATGCAAATTGCTGCATAATTGGAACCAACCAACTCTAAAAGCAAAAATCGGCAATTGCTTGTAACGTTCTTGGAGCCAAGAGAGTCGACACTTATTTCGGAAATCTAGCACAAAAAGGAAATTAGAGGGCATCCAAAATATCTCGTTTGACAATGTCCAATGGCATATTGATCTACAGTCTACCATGGTATTAATCCAAATCAATACCAATCTGAAAATAGAGAATTCAAATCACATCAGCTTAAATTGTTATCTCTACACCAACAATACTTGCATATCGTATATGCATTTACATTATCCACACATAAGAGTCAATGAGCCTCAAGGATACTTACTGGTGAATCAACAGTCACTCCACAAGCTATCAAGTTAGAAGTGTGTGAGATGTTGAAATGCAATGCTGGTGGCTCCCAGTCATCTACAATTTGCCAATCTACCTACTCAAACATGCTTTAGGAAAGATTAACATTTGCGATTAAAAGATACAAAGAACTCCAAAAACATAAAGACAACAAAAGTCACGGATCAAACATACCTCAGGTTTCTCATAACCGTTCTTCTTGAAGTTAAATGCTCTTGGTGAAACTCTATCGTTCGTCTGCTCTAGTATTAAACAATAGAGCTTAGATATCTACATAAGTCTTAAACCACATAGACAACAAGATAACATTTTCATGTTTAACTTGCAAATTTTAAAACGAGAAGCACCTACATATCTAGCAACAGTGGTCCGAACCAACGCTCGGGGAAGCAGGGTTCTTTTCTGGAGCTCATCACCGCGCATTCGGAACACATTTTGCTTCTCACAAGGTGACAGAAGCTCATAATACCGTTTCAAAAGAGTTTCACTCTTCACTTCCTCAGGTAAAACATACCACAATTGACTTTCCCTACAAAACCCAATATTTCTTACATGAAAATCCAATATCAAATTCATCTAAAATACTAGATGAACTTGTGGTGCAGTTAGATCCATACATTCGAGTGGGAAGTTGAACATGTAGCATGGTTGAGGAGGCAGAGCATATATATCTTTGAAGGCCATGAATATTCATTCTCAAATAGGGTCTGGGTTGGAATAAAAACATGCATACTACCAATCTATGACCATTTTTACGCAATTCTGTCAATGGAAAGCATCAAGATTTTTGAGACAAACTCCATAAAGCTACATACTTGAACATGAAAAGGAAGAAATTCCGAACCTGGGAGATTTCAAATTTTCGATTGGGAACTGAAACTGAAGCTTCACAGCGAATCAGAACATGACATGTAATGTTTACAAACTAGATAAGCTCGGAAGCCCAGAAAGAAGAGAATTGAGTACGAAAAAAGAAGCAAGATTCTACCTTTAGAACCAACAAGAGAGAGTTGCTCCGTCGATAAAAGCAATACGGAGGAAGCTAGAAGTTGTAAACTTGGAACTGTCAAAACGCTTTGCTTGTCTTTATAGGCATCATAGATTAACATTGTCAATTCCACAAACAAATTTTCGATTTTAGTTTGGACTATTTTGTCTATTTAATTGCACTATTTTACTTTAAATTAGATGTTTAACATTGTTTTAAAATAATGTTTTTGCCTAGTAATGTTTTAAATTTGATCGCCCAAGTCGCACACACTCCTGCTGAATTTGAGCCTTTGGCACTACTACCATTCCCTAGATAACAATGTCAAACATGTAAGACCGCCGGACCAGCTTGTACTTTAAAGTTGGGCATAGGGGTCACCATTTGGCTCGGTCGTAGGCTCAAATCCGTCCGGTTCATTTAGTGTATATATTATATATTATTTTATTAATATAAATTTTTAAACACTCTAATTTATCTTAATATTATTTATTTATATATTAATTATCACTTTATTTTACACTTAAGTAGATAGACGATATAAGTAAACTCTAATCTGACAGGCAAAGCGTTTTGGCAGTTCCAAGTTTACAACTTCCAGCTTCCTCTGTATTGTTTTTATCGACGGAGCAACTCTCTCTCGTTAGTTCTAAAGGTAGAATCTTGCTTCTTTTTTCGTACTCAGTTCTCTTCTTTTTGGGCTTCCGAGCTTATCTAGTTTGTAAACATTACAGGTCATGTTCTGATTCGTTGTGAAGCTTGAGTTTCAGTTCCCAATCGAAAATTTGAAATCTCCCAGGTTCGGAATTTCTTCCTTTTCATATTCAAGTCTGTAGCTTTATGGAATTTGTCTCAAAAATCTCGATGCTTTCCATTGACAGAATTGCGTAAAAGTGGTCGTAGATTGGTAGTATGCATGTTTTTATTCCGATTCAGACCCTATTTGAGAATGAATATTCATGGCCTTCAAAGATATATATGCTCTGCCTCCTCAACCATGCCACCTGTTCAACTTCCCACTCGAATGTATGGATCTAACTGCACCACAAGTTCATCTAGTATTTTAGATGAATTGGATTTTCATGTAAGAAATATTGGGCTTTGTAGGGAAAGTCATTTTTGGTATGTTTTACCTGAGGAAGTGAAGAGTGAAACTCTTTTGAAACGGTATTATGAGCTTCTGTCACCTTGTGAGAAGCAAAATGTGATCCGAATGCGCGGTGATGAGCTCCAGAAAAGAGCCATGCTTGCCCGAGCGTTGGTTCGGACCACTGTTGCTAGATATGTAGGTGCTTCTCGTTTTGAAATTTGCAAGTTAAACATGAAAATGTTATCTTGTTGTCTATGTGGTTTAAGACTTATGTAGATATCTAAGCGCTATTGTTTAATACTAGAGCAGACGAACGATAGAGTTTCACCAAGAGCATTGAACTTTAAGAAGAACGGTTATGGGAAACCTGAGGTATGTTTGATCCGTGACTTTTGTTGTTTTTATGTTTTTGGAGTTCTTTGTATCTTTTAAGCATAAATGTTAATCTTTCCTCAAGCTTGTTTGAGTAGGTAGATTGGCAAAGTGTAGATGACTGGGAGCCACCAGCATTGCATTTCAACATCTCACACACTTCTAACTTGATAGCTTGTGGAGTGACTGTTGATTCACCAGTAAGTATCCTTGAGGCTCATTGACTCTTATGTGTGATAATGTAAATGCATATACGATATGCAAGTATTGTTGGTGTAGAGATAACAGTTTAAGCTGATGTGATTTGAATTCTCTATTTTCAGATTGGTATTGATGTGGAAGAGAAGCAACGAAAGTTGAAGCACCATATTTTAGCTTTTGCCAGACGGTACTTCTCTTCTCATGAAGTTGAACATTTAACCTCTATAACAGATGTTGAAATTCAGCGTCAACAGTTAATAAAACTATGGACTCTCAAGGTGTGTTTTTTTACTTAAACTTTGATAATGCATCAAGTTTGACTTTAATAGATCTGAAGAGTTTTATGAAGTCCAATATCACTTGAGCACATAATTTATGCAATTTTGTGGGTGAATATGCAAAGTTCTGAACTGTAAGAGTCAGACTACCTATATTTTTTTTGAGTTTCTTTAGATAGATTGATGCTACTTAAAGTTGTTGTTTTAACCTTGCAATTGAATATGATTATATGCATAGATAAAATGGAGGTTTTGCATTTTAGAAGTTTAACTTGATTACTGATAATTTTCTAATGATCCAGAAAAGAAGTGTGCAAGCATGTTCGCGCTCTATATCCTTTAAATAAAGAGGTGTTCTTTGAGAAAAAATGTCTATAATGCATGGGAAAAGCACCTCTCTTAATTGAACTCTGTGATCGTGTGTTTATGGCATTTTGAAGTTCTATCTGTTATTAACATGGATCTCAATTTCAGGAGGCATATGTAAAAGCATTAGGGAGGGGCTTCTCTGGTTCACCTTTTAAAACCTTTACCATTCGATTGAATACTGCAGCTAAGAGGGGCATTTCTGGGGACGTCGAATCTGAGGTATGGACTAATAATACTTGACATGGACTGAACAGTTAAACACAACTGATGCTTGTTTAGTTGGCTATAATTTGGCCTTGAGATGAGCAAGAATTTTGATGTATAGGTACCATGGTAGACTGTAGATCAATGTGCCATTGGACATTGTCAAACGAGATATTTTGGATGCCCTCTAATTTCCTTTTTGTGCTAGATTTCCGAAATAAGTGTTGACTCTCTTGGCTCCAAGAACGTTACAAGCAATTGCCGATTTTTGCTTTTAGAGTTGGCTGGTTCCCATTATGCAGCAATTTGCATGGAAAACCATAACACCCTTGATGGTAGCCTTCTTTATCTTTATATAATCTGTTGTTCAATCTTTTACGATATTTTGTCCTTTGAGAACTTGTTAGTTTTTTCGATGGAGAAACAAAATACATCAGAGGGTGAAACCAAAAAAAAAAAAACTCGTTACTATATATCGTGAAATGGTCTCTAAAGTGGTCATAGTTATATTTTATTATTTGCAGGCAATGAAGATGTTCCCATAAAATTGACTGCACGAAGAACCATTCCGCTAGTTGAAGATGAATCTGTTTTGGGAACTAAGCAAGTTTTACCAATAGGTGGATTGGCATATTATTGATTGTAAATGTTTGTAATATCATTTGGAACAAGATATGAGATCAGGCCATATATAATCAATTCATAGGAAAATTCTTCTTCTTTAGGGCAGTGCACCCATATTGTTGTCTTGTATGATGAAGAAATGTAGAATAGCGCCTTTTTTCCCTTCTTAAACACAATGCAAAGTCTCAGATTATGAAAAACATCTTCAAGATTTTACAACAGTCTAAACATTTGCGAGTATAAACTTGCTTTGGCAAGTGAAAGAATAATTCATTGATAATTAAAGCTGCACAAAAAGATGCTTTCTGCTAATCTGATGGAAGTAGGAGTTCGTCGTCTCCCGCCAAAGAGGAGCTAGAAGCCCTGTAGAAAATGCCGAAGACAAAAGCAATGGGGATTAGATGTAAAGGAGCCTGCAGCAACTCCTGTGCTCGGTTTTCAGTAACCGGGTTTCACCAACTGTTTCCTTGCTTCAGAATCAGTTTCCTAAATATTCACACTGAAGTCTTATGCAAAATTTGCAGCAGGCTGGAGAAGACTTGGAAATACCCTTTTTCGCCAGAACTTGTTGATTGGAAAAACCCTGGAATCAGCATCACCAGTAGTCTTTACAAGAACATATCCCGTTTCTGAAATGGTGGAAACGAGGGGCGTCTCTGACAACAAACTGACGATTCATGATCTTGCTTATCGACTTTAGAAACAAGTGACAGGCTCCACAAACCCTCAGGTTCTTTATCACTACAATCTCAGTCCCAGGTTCAGTGTTCAAGAGCCCACATGCAATTGCCAATTTTTCACTGTGAACTCCAACACCAACCAGTGGCTCTTTCTTTCTTCCTCCATCATTCTCAATGGACAGACCAGATTTCATCACTATGCTTTCTAATTCATCCAGTATGCAATATATTTCTCCTGTCTGAGAATGCCTTCTATCTCCAGCCAAGAAAACATGAACCCTTCCTCTACACTCAACATAGCTACACCCTGGCTCCTTTTTAAGCTGCTTCTCTTTCATCATTACTCTAATCTTTAGAACCCCCTCTAAATTATTTGCATCAGAGTATATATTCGACATCAACACATAATAACCACTATTAGTTGGTTCGAGCTCAATGACATTTTGAAAAGCTATCTCGGCTAGTTCAACATTTTTATGAATTTTATAGGCACCCAAGAGAGCTCCCCATACTCCTGCATCAGGCTTTACCTGCATTGAATCAATAAGCTCCTTTGCTTCATTGAGTCGACCAGTGCGGCCTAAAAGATCCACGATACAAGAATAATGCTCCGGACCAGGCTGCAACATATAATCTCTCTCCATTGCAGCGAAATACTCCAACCCCTCATCAGTCAATCCAACATGACTACATGCAGACAAAACAGTTACAAACATGGGCTTGTCAGGTCTGATTCCAGTCGCGATCATTTTGTTAAAGAGCTCCACTGCAATCTCTCCATGGCCATGCATCCCATACCCGCTGATAATCACAGTCCAAGAAATCAAACTTTTCTCATGCATGTCATCAAATATAGAACGAGCCTTCACCAGATTACCACATTTGGCATACATATTGATCAGCGCATTTTTCACAAATGGATTGGAACCGAATCCACAAGACTCTATCCTCCTCTCAACCTCATGTCCAACGCCGCGAACGCCAAGATGCGTGCAAGATTAAAGAACACCAACAAGTGTCACTGAGTCAGGTGAAACACCACAAGATTCCATCTCCCTATACAGACTCAAAACCTCAGTAGCAAGGCCGTGCTGCGCATACCCGGAGATCATCGCGTTCCAAGTAATCAAACCCTTTTCCGGTATTGCATCAAACACTCTCCTCGCATCCTCCACCGACCCACATTTCACATACATCGTAAGAAAACAATTTCCCACAGCCAAATCATCGTCCAAACCACACTTCACACACCACCCATGTAAACACTTCCCAAGTCTCAAATGCTCCGGCGCCACATACACCGGAATCAATCCCAACATTGTCACCAAACCAACCTCCACATCGGCCTCCCTCATCCGTAGTAACAAAGAAACAGCCTCGTGAAACTTGGCATTCGATGTGTGCCCAGATATCAAGGCATTGTAGCAAACAGTGAGTTTCCTCGAGTGGGGATTTTCGTCGAACACCTGGCGTGCATAGTCAGTCAATCGGCACTTGCAGTACATGGAAATCAGAGAAGTCTGGACAAACGGTTCGGGCTCGCAGCCGGTTTTGATGACGTGGCAGTGGAGGAGTGACCCGGAGAGAGGGAGGGTGAGGGCGAAGGGGAAAGTGAAGGCGTCGGGTGGGTGTCCGGAGCGGAGCATCTGGCGGTAAACGGTGAGGGATTCGGAGAAGAGGCGTTGTTTTGCCAGCTGTCGTAAGCGGGTGTTCCATGAGGGGGTGGAGGCGGCGGTCATGGTGGTCTAAGGCAGTTGCTGGAAACCATGCTGCTGGGCATCACAGACTCCGGTTCAAGTATTCATAGAGTTAATTGCATTATGGTCCTCAGGTTTTTGCCAGATTTGGTTTTGGGTCACTGTTTTCTGACCAAGTGACTTGATTGATTTTGGCTCTTGAAGATTTGGATCAGTGGATAGTTTGTTCGTTTTTACTTTAATTTCGTTTAGTATATCACTAGCTTTCGCTAAACTATTGATTGAGTAAACTATTTGTGAATATCTTAATTCTTCAAAGAAGTGATTTCGTTATTACAAGTATAAGTGATGACCAACAATCGGTCATCTGTATTAAAATGATGGTCTAATTTGATCTCGAATCATGAAATTGTTGTGCAAAAGGTTCGAATAATACAAAATATTAACGAATAGATAAACAAAAAAATTATAATAAATACAGATTTACGTGGTTCACTCAACTCAGGTTACATCCACGGACGAAAACGGTGAGGAGATTCCACTAAATAATAAAAGGAGATTATAAGGTGTTTCACACTCAAATCCAAAACTTAATTATATTCAAATACGCTCACTGATCAAAGAGTCTACGATATACAATGATACGAATATATTATTTGTCCAAATAAAGGAGAGACTAAAACAACTAATACAAAGTATAATGCCAAAAAAGATGAAGCAAGGCTGCTACGTATTGCACTGTATTGACTGCTACGTACGCAAGGCTGCATGCTGTTTTCTCTCTACCTCCGTCAATCAACATACAACAAATATATAGGAGCAAACCAACATGCCGTGAACCATAACCTAATAGAACTAGGTTAATCAAACTTGAAGCCAACGCATAAACCTTTGGGCTTAGTCCAAAGCATACTTGATTATTGGGTTTGATCCAAAAGATATGGAGTTATCGACAATAACTTAATAATTAAGCCATAAAACCAATAGAAATCGTGTACAAGTACACAACGAACTAGGTATTACGGGTCTTCACTAACAATTTCAATTATAGTGGCTCTTTCGACTAACTTGTTGAAGCAGGTTAGATCCAATTTACATGAGATGCCTAGGAAATGAGCACTTCCAGACAAAAATCTCAACTTAAATTTTTCTAACCAAAACATAGGCCCCAATCTCAACGTATGTATCAATAGAGGAATAACACGAGACCAGAACGCAAAAAGTTCACTTACTCGATCAAAGACTCCAAGTCACGTGACAGATTTAAGAGAGCACGTGACCAATCGGAGGGTCTCAGTGGGGCGCGAACTGTTTAAAGCAAGCACAATCAATCGGATAAAAAAGAAGATAGAATCAGCAGTCGGCGGGACGACTGAACAAAATTTTAACGGCAATAATGGAGGCCGTACATTTCCCGACCGTTTCTTCCCGCCATTTCTCCACCGCAACCACTACCAGAGCCTTGCCCGAGTCAAAGCACGCTTCGAGGATTTTAGCTACCAAATTAGACTCTTCTTGGACCTCTTCCCCTACAAACTTGTTCACTGTAAGTCCCTCAAGCCCTTTACAGTAATAGCGCTTTAAGATTTTCTTGGTCTGAAGATTTAAACTTTTTTATACTGAACTGTTTTTAGAGGGAGATATGGGGTTTGGTAAATGCCAAGAAAGTTACCACTGGTAGAAAAGAGCTGGGTGGTGTTGTGAGAGCTGAAATGTTTGGCCAACTGACGAGTGGACTTGAGTCAGCTTGGAACAAGCTCAAAGGAGAAGGTTTGATTTTAGTTTGAAAAGGGGTTTTTAATTTTTACAGTTTCAGAAGCTGTACAATTTGGCATAACAAGGGTTTTATTACTGTGTTTGTGATGCAGAGGTTTTGACCAAGGAAAACATTGTGGAGCCAATAAGAGAAATTAGGAGGGCTCTTTAGGAAGCAGATAGTGAGTTTTTATGTAGATTTTGAATTTTATTGATTGTGAATTTCTATGTTATGTTATGGGATGGTTATTTAAGTTTAGTTTATGATATAATAATAGGTGAGCCTTCCTGTTGTAAGAAGGTTTGTGCAAGCTGTGAGTGACAAGGCTGTTGGTGTTGGGGTTATTCGTGGAGTCAAACCGGATCAGCAATTGGTCAAGGTAACTTCGCAGCACATAGAAACCTAATGGATAACTTTCTTTCTTTCATTCTTTACGTACCCTTTTATTTGTTTGATTATTGGGAAATGTACAGCCTCCACTAATAAAGGCCCTAGTTGGTCATAGAACTTATATAAGTTATTCTTAGATGATGGACTTATGTGTACAGTAAAAAACAGCAAGTTAGTTTCTGTTGAGTCTTGACTTCTATGAACTGTGATAGTCAATTCTTTCTTCTTTCAGATTGTGCGTGATGAGCTAGTGAAACTTATGGGAGGAGAGGTTTCTGAACTTGCTTTTGCAAAGTCCAGCCCCAGTGTTATTTTATTGGCTGGTTTACAAGGAGTTGGGAAGACAACAGTTTGTGCGAAATTGGCTTATTACCTTAAGAAACAGGTGAAGTATCCTCTTTTCGCCACAATACTTACTTTCTTATGCCATTTACAGTTTCTTCACGTTTTATATTTTTCTTTTCCTTCTACTTACTCGATTATACTCGATGATCACAGGGGAAGAGTTGTATGCTGGTTGCTGGTGATATATACAGACCTGCTGCTATAGACCAACTTGTTATTTTGGGTGAACAGGTATTGATTCTATTGTCAAAACAGTATCGCACTTTACAATGCAGCTTATTCTTTTGTTCTTTAGTTGTTTGATTTGTGTTCATGCTTATATTCAAGTTATAGCCTGTAACAGGTAAAAGTTCCGGTATATACAGCAGGGGCTGACACTAAACCTTCACAAATAGCTAGGCAAGGTTTGCAGGAGGCCAAAAAGAAGAACATAGATGTATTAATAATGGATACTGCTGGAAGGCTTCAGGTAATTCTTCTAGTCATGAAATTATAGAGAATTTGTAGATGAGGCATTGATAATGTTCATCTCTTTCCATCTTACTTTGTCTTGATTTATGCTTTCAATTGTTTAACAGATAGACAAGGGAATGATGGAGGAGTTGAAAGAAGTGAAGCGGGAATTGAACCCAACAGAGACTTTGCTTGTTGTAGATGCAATGACTGGCCAGGAAGCTGCAGGTACTCAGACTTAACTTTTAATCTTCCTTTGTTGTCTTAGACTTTGAACTTTATCATTTCCAATCACACATTTTATTCTTATTTCCTTGGTTTTTCACTGTTTTAGCAAACAATGGAGACAATTAAAACTAGCACAGCTTGCTATTTTTTTTTTATATTGTTGTCATTTATGTCGAGCGCATCACTTGACTGATTATGAAAGAAATTGTAACCAGTCATCTGCAACGTTATGTACAGATAAAAGTTTGAAAAGGCAGTAGTTGCTTTGTGTAATATTTTAGATACGGAAGTAAATTCAAATGCAACGGATTCAATTATGAGTCCTAGCCACATTCATAGGTTTAAACATATCATTACTAATTTGCATACCATTTGAACCAACTCATGGTTTCAAAATGTGAAAATTTACCATGTTACAATAAACATGTATACCTAGAAGTAGCTGACTTGTCTTCTTTGCGATTACAGGCCTAGTCACGACGTTCAATGTAGAGATTGGGATTACTGGAGCTATCTTAACAAAGCTAGATGGAGATTCTAGAGGTGGAGCAGCTCTGAGTGTTAAAGAGGTTTGCTTGTAGCTTTAACTTTTGTCATATTTCTTTCGTTAATTCTCTCTCTTCATAAATTCATTTGATTATATTGAATTATCTCATCCTGCGACACTAATACACTACTGAAAATAATTTCCTGTAATTGTTTTCATAAAAATAACAGGTATCAGGAAAGCCAATCAAGCTTGTTGGCCGAGGAGAGCGGATGGAGGACCTTGAACCTTTTTACCCGGATCGTATGGCAGGGCGTATTTTAGGAATGGGAGACGTTCTCTCATTTGTGGAGAAGGCACAAGAAGTTGTAAGTGTTTATTTTTCATTTGTTTGATTAGGGATAAGTATACGTTTTTGTGGATGCTTTCATAATAAACATAGTTATTAACTGAGTTGTCCAAATATAGATGCGCCAAGAAGATGCTGAAGAATTGCAAAAGAAGATAATGAGTACAAAGTTTGACTTCAATGATTTCCTAAAGCAAACACGTGCTGTTGCACGTATGGGTTCCATGACTAGGGTTCTTGGAATGATCCCTGGTATGGGCAAGGTATTGAAGCTTATTTTCCATTTTCCCCTCTGCTATAGCTTATTAGCTTTTATGTTGTTGAGGCTAATCCTAAGGGGTGGATTGAAGGCCAGTCTTGTGGTGGCCATTCTCCGCTTTACATGTGAACTTGAAGTATGATAGTTGCTCGGGTTGAGCAGATTCAATTTCATAATGTATCTCATTACCTGAACTTGCTTGTGTGCTTATGTGAACAGGTGACACCTGCACAAGTTCGGGAGGCAGAGAAGAGTTTATTGATAATGGAAGCAATGATTGAAGCAATGACCCCTGGTCTCTTGTTCTTTCTGTAACAGTGAGATACAGTTTTAGTAAAGATGCTTAAAGCTGCTTCCTTGTGCATTGTGGCTTATATTAGCTTTCTGGTTTTTGACTGTGATCGCAGAGGAAAGGGAGAAGCTGGAATTGTTAGCAGAATCTCCTATAAGGAGAAAAAGAGTTGCTCAAGAGTCTGGGAAAACTGAGCAGCAGGTATGTACAGTGGCTACGTGATGTTCGACACATCCTGTAAAAATTGTTGTATACATTGAAAGAGAGAGGCCAAATTAAACCTCATGCTCCTATTGATGTGAATCTTAGGTGAGCCAACTTGTTGCTCAACTCTTCCAAATGCGAGTTCGTATGAAGAATCTAATGGGTGCAATGCAAGGCGAATCTATACCCGGATTGAACAATCTTGAGGAAGCCCTCAAAGTTGACCAAAAGGTGCTTTTTAATTTTCAATATTTTCCTTGCTCAAGTACTATCACAACTATACTGGTTGCCTTTCTAAGTTGATTTTATCTTTTGTCTTCCTGCATCAGGCTCCTGCCCGTACTGCAAGGCGTAAGCGACGGTCTGTTCAGTTTGGCGACTCGGTGTCAAGGCCCAGTCCTCGTGGTTTTGGGGCCAGGAACTGAAGAGGGAACATAGGAAGGGAATCCATGTCAAGGAGTTGTGAGCCCTGGATATGTTACCATTACTCAGAATTTTTGCTTACAACTTAGCGAGATTCTACTGCATACTCTTCATGATTACAGTACCATGTGAATTCATCAATTTGCCTGCAATATTCAGTGTAATCAAATGTGTTGTATATTGAGCTGCTCATTGCCTGTACGTAATCTGTTTTCGTTATAGTTTCTAGCTTTCTATTGGTCGATGAGAAATACAGTTGCCGATGATGTGCTATAGCCAAGGTATTTAAAATCAAAAATATCACCGATTTTTTGGCGAAATTTCCGTTTTTTTCTGGTCTGCCGATAATAATTGCCAATATATCGAGATATCCCAATATTTTGGGATTTTTTCACATAATTTAAGCAACAAGGAGAACCTCAAGCGCCCCAGCCGCTAGTGCAACAAGGCTGATTGTTATACGTACTCATCTATACCAATTTATTAGAAGTTTTAAATGATAATTAAGTGAAAAAAAATTAAAATTTCTCCTCAAATTTTTCGAGTATCGATATTATCTCAATATATCATTCGAAATTATCATATTTCTAATTATCGATATGTCTCCTATATGGTAAATTTTGGTTTCAGAGATAAAAGATCAAAACTTTAACCAGTGAGTGAGTGGGTTATAGACATAGAGTTATTGGGGGCCAATCCTTCACCTTTCTAATTATGGATGGATAGGCCTAAAGAAAAAGTCATCGAATCTTTTTCTCGGGCAGTTGAAGACAAGAAAACCATTATAACAACTTGTGCAAGCTTCGGTGCCTAGATTACTGACACCTGCCCTTTAACGAGCCTTATAATTTTTCTGTGTTTTTGTTTCTGGCCTCTCTCTCATCCTCTCCTGCAGCAAGAAAGTAAGAGAACTCTTCAAACTTGAAAAAAGAAAGGCAAAGTTGTTTCTGTTTTGATTTTTAAGATGGCAAGCCCAAAGATGAAGGAAGCATCTTCAAAATTTTTAGAAGGTGATGCAGATGCAGAACTGAATCCAGGCAAGAACAGAAGCGTCGAAGCAGACTCCACGGCGTATGAAGCAGCTGTTATCTCCATCTGGTGAGGTGGTGAGTATTGGTTGGGTATATAGGGATTACGAGATTTTTATTGGAGGTCATGGTTTAGCCGCAGATTTGTTATTGCTGGATATCGTCAACTTTGATGTGATTTTGGGTACGGACTTCTTGGAGACACATTGGGCTATGTTCGATTGTCACAAGATGGAGGTTCTGTTTCGACGATCAGGCTTTCCAGAGATACTGTTTCACGGTGAGAAGAATACTTCATTACCATGTGTGATTTCAGCGATGAAGGCTGATCGGATGATGAAGAAGGGTTGTGTTGCCTACTTAGCTCATGTTGTGGATACTACGGCTGCTGTGCCAGATATTGGTGATATCGAGGTGGTTTCTGACTTTCCAGATGTGTTTCCAGAGGAGTTACCAGGTATTCCTCCAGTTCGGGAGATCGACTTCACCATTGAGTTATTACCGGGCACTGGACCCATATCACAGACACCTTATAGTATGGCGCCAGCGGAGTTGAAGGAGCTACAGATTCGACTTCAAGAGTTGCTGGAGAAGGGTTTTATTCGACCCAGTGTATCGCCGTTGGGTGCTCCTGTACTGTTTGTGCGGAAGAATGATGGTTCCATGCGGTTGTGTATTGATTACCGTAAGCTGAATCAGGTCACTGTGAAGAACAAGTATTAGTTGCCGCGGATTGATGACTTGTTTGATCAGCTCAAGGAAGCTTCAGTCTTTTTGAAGATTGATCTCAGGTCCGGATATCATCAGTTGAGGATCAGAGAGTCAGATGTGGCCAGGACAGCTTTCAGATCACGGTACGGACATTATGAGGTCTTGGTTATGCCGTTTGGGTTGATCAATGCCCCCGCAGCTTTTATGGACTTAATGAACCGGGTGTTCAAGCGGTTTCTGAAAAAATTTGTGATCGTGTTCATCGACGACATCCTGATTTATTCCAGGAGTATGGGCTAGCACAAGAAGCATTTGCGAGCTGTTTTGCGGACTTTGCGGGACAATCAGTTGTTTGCGAAGTTCAGTAAGTGTGAGTTTTAGTTGGATAGCGTGAAGTTTTTGGGTCACGTGATATCAGCTGAGGGAGTCAGCGTGGATCCTGATAAGATCGAAGCCGTGTTGAATTGGAGTAGACCTACCACCGTACTAGAGATCAAGAGTTTCTTGGGTTTGGCAGGTTACTATCTGCGCTTTGTGCAGGATTTTTCACGGATTGCCACGCCACTTACCAGATTGACGAAGAAAGGCGTTAAATTCGAGTGGTCCGATGCATGTGAGGAGAGTTACTTGCTCTTGAAGGAAAAGTTGACTACTGCACCGGTTCTGACTTTACCTGACGACAGTGGTGAGTTCGTGGTTTACAGCGATGCATCGAAGTTGGGACTTAGTTGTGTTTTGATGCAGCATGGTAGAGTTGTGGCCTACGGTTCCAGGCAGATGAAACCACATGAAGTCAACTATCCGACGCATGATTTGGAGTTGGCTGCTATTGTATTAGCGTTGAAGAGTTCGAGACACTACTTGTACGGAGCTCAGTGCAAGATATACACCGATCACAAGAGTCTCACTTACTTGCGCACCCAGCCAGATTTGAATATGAGGCAGCGCAGATGGATGGAGTTGATCAACGACTATTATTGCACTTTCGAGTACCATCCAGGAAAGGCTAATGTCGTTGCTGATGCACTCAGTCGGAAATCCGGAGCTTCGTTGTTTCATGTGTGTGTGGCCAGAGTTTCCATGTTAGCCGAGCTACGGGCTACGGGAGCTGAGTTCGAGTGGGACAATGATGGAGCTTTGTTGGCTACTTTCTAGGTTCGACCAGTGTTGGTTGATCAGGTGCGGGAAGCTCAGGATGCAGATTCCTACCTGTTGGACAAGAAGACCATGATTCATAATGGTGTGCCAACAGAGTTTCAGTTGAGCGATGATGGTACGTTTCTGTTCAGAGGCAGATTATGTGTACCCAGGGACAAGAGTCTGAAGAAAGAGATTTTAGACGAAGCTCATTGTTCAGCGTATGCGATGCATCCCGGTGGTACGAAGATGTTTTGTATACTTCGAGCTTATTACTGGTGGCGCAATATGAAGCGGGAGATTGCCGCATATGTGAGCAGATATTTGATTTGTCAGCAGGTTAAAGCGGAGAGGCAGAAACCTGCGGGAAAGTTGCAGCCACTGGAAATTCCGGTTTGGAAGCGGGAGCACATTACTATGGATTTCGTGTATCAGTTACCGCGTACTTCTGCCGGTAATACTGGTATTTGGGTTATCGTGGATCGATTGACGAAATTCGCTCATTTTCTTGAACTTCCGGGGAAGATTTCAGTGGGCTGATTAGCAAAGCTGTATTTGGCAGAGATCGTTCGTCTGCACGGTGTGCCTGTATCCATTGTTTCTGACTGAGACAGTTAGTTTACCTCAGAGTTCTGGCAGGCATTGCAACAAGCCTTGGGTACTATATTGCATTTCAGTACAGCTTTTCATCCTCAAACTGATGAGCAGTCTGAGAGGACTATTCAGACTCTCGAGGATATGTTGCGGTCTTGTGTTTTGCAGTTTCGAGGAAATTGGGATCATCAACTACATTTGATTGAGTTTGCTTACAACAACAGCTATTAGGCCAGTATTGAGATGGCACCGTATGAGGCCTTATACGGGAGGCAGTTCCGCACTCCATTGTGTTGGAGTGAGATAGGCGAGCGATGGCTTATTGGCCCTGATCTGGTGAAGAGCACCATGGAGGAAATTCAGATTATCCGGGATAGATTGAAGATTGCCCAGGATCGCCAGAAGAGTTATGCGGACGTGAGAAGAAAGAGTCTCGAGTTTGATGTGGGCGATTGGGTCTTCCTAAAACTATCTCTGTGGAGGGGAGTTGTGCATTTCGAGAAGCATGGCAAGCTTCGACCAAGGTACATTGGTCCGTACGAGATTACAGAGAGAGTTGGTGTCGTGGCTTACAGATTAGACTTACCTTCTGAGATGGCTCGAGTACACGATGTTTTCCATGTCTCGATGTTGCGGAAATACATTCCAGATCCATCACATGTGTTAGCACCACATCAGCTACCTATCCGAGAGGATTTGACATATGTGGAAGAGCCGGTACAGATTCTCAATCGGCGTGAGCAGGAGTTGAGGCACCGTGTTATACCGCTGGTGAAGGTCTTATGGCAGAATCACTCGGTTAAGGGGGCCACCTGGGAGACTGAGCAGCGTATACGGGAGCAGTATCTTCATCTGTTCACCTAGCAGGTACATAAATTTCGAGGTCGAAATTTTTTTAAGGGGGGTAGATTTGTGACGACCCGAAATGGAATCAGTATAGTAATCGGCTTAATCCACGAGATTACGCGTAATCACAGTTTTCCGTAAATTAATCGAATTGGCGGATTTGATCACGACTTAATTATCGGGCGAGAATTTGAGTTGAGTCTCTTCACGAGAGTTGTTGTACGCGTGATTTCGAGTTCGTGGACGGTTCCAGATAATTATTTCGATGACCGAGGAATATGTTATGAATATTTGAAATTGCAGAATTTTGTGGTGTTTATTCGTTCGTATTTGAGTTATCCGAACGTGGATGTGATCCGTTTTGGACTATCGATCGTATCGAGCCACGAGTATAAATATCGGAAATAGTCAAAAAATTGTCGAAAACACTGTTTCGGGAAGGTTGACTGTCGTTTGACCGTCGACTTTTGTTGACCGGAGCTCCACCGTGCGAAACGAACTACCGCCGTTGGGTTTCACGATTCCGGCCACTTCCGGCCTTGAAATTGGTATGAATAGATTCCTCTCTTGATTTCCTATGGATTGGAACTTGGAATTTTGTAAATTGATGATGTTTGGAGGGAGAACGAACTCGAGGAAAATCGTGATTTTCGCCGGATTCGGGTGGCCGGCTCCGACCACTTTTGGGGTCGGGTGTTTGGGGGGAAAGGTACTCCTCAACCTCTAGTTGCTTTTGGGTGGAAGGAATTTGGGGTTGGACACTGTTTTGAAGCTCGCCGGAAAGTCTCCGGAATCAATGGATTCCGTGACTTTCGAGGCTTATTTCGGCCACTGTGGTGGTGGGTTGATGTTGGTCCTTTGAGAGAAGTTGTTGGGCTTGTGGGGATGATCATTTCTGGAAATTTCGTCGGATTTGGTCTCCGTCGCCTCCGTGCCGCCGCCGCCGGTAGTGGTCCGCGGCAGTGCTCCGGCGAGGTCCGGATTTTTGAGATTTTTATGTGTTTCCGACTCGTTTTAGCGCTCTGAACGCAGTCGTGAGGTTTTCGAGTTGATTTGGCTGCCGGATTTTTAGTCGAAGTTTTATATGGAGAGTTTGGGGAATTTCGACGATTATTTTGTATTGAGTTATATGTTTCCGGAAATGGTTGGTTTCCGAGGTGTGGTATAGTGTGATGAACTGTGATTTTGATCAGTTCTATTTTGTTAATATTCAGGTGATCGAGATCGTGCATTGGGCGAGGGATATTCCGCCGGATATCGTAATTAGCGCGTGTGCGCGCTGTGCTCATCTGTGAGTGGACCTTTTTATTTACACTGTCGTAGCGAGTTCATGATTTCCGTATTTATTTACGATACGATGTTGAGATTATTTATTGCTTTTGGAGGTATTATTTTATATTTTATATGGTGATGGCATTATTTAGCATCGATGCATTGGCTACTCGGCTGATCACCGGTAGTCAGATCCAGGGTGGAGAGATTCCCCTGATGTGCCCACTAGGCTTGAGAGATTCGCCTAGTCTATCACCGTCGGGCTTGCGAGATTCGCCTGACACCTCCATTTATTTTCCGAACTCGCTTTGTTTTATGTTATATGTAAATGGTGAAAGGCATATGATTATTTTCGTCCACTCACTCTAACGATTTATTTGCCTTTCCCCTGGGTTTTTCGGTTTCCGTGCCCAGTTTGCAGTTCGGATTCTGGTGTCTCACGTCGCGGTCGGAGGCTTAGCGTTCGAGCTATCTTTCTTTTCCAGTAGGTTTCATGTTTTTCCTATTGTTATACATTTTGTATATATACACTAGAGGTCGCTCTGATACACTACTGATATGTTTTCTTATGTTTTTCCCCGGATTTTTGTAAAGTACAGTTTCAATTACTGCTTTACCTTATTGTTATGATATTGAGAAATCCGGATATGATTGGTGCCCACGGTTTGGCTTTTGTGGCATAGGTTGAAGTGTATTCTCCGGGTGCAGGTTAGTAGCAATTCCGCGTAGTAACGAAACTCTGCCGAAATTTTTGTGGTTTTTGCAAGTTTGTGTTTTCAGAAGGGGTTTGATTCCGGTTTAGGAAACTAAATCGGGGTTGGGTCCTTTCACATTGTTTTATGCGAATATGTTTTTGACTTGGAATTAAAAAGTATAATAACACAAATCTATTGGACAATTTTTTTTTGCAGGCAGCGGTGAAGAGGAAGATGGATGAGCTGTGTGCTAGTCGAGTGAGTGATAAAGTGGGCGGAAGTCACGTGACTAACCCCATTACCGTCGACGAGCAGATTGCTGTAATTGAGTAGGAGCTAGGTGGGAAGCTGAGGACGAGGGTCCGAGGTATATTTTTTTTATGGTTTATCTTTTCACAAATCACTTGACTTTTTGTGTTGTGTTTTTTTTAGATACCACATGGTTTTTAATTTGACTAATTTTTTGTTTTTACCAATTTTCAAGGTCTAGGGGTGCATTAAGACGCCCGCCGAAACCAAGAGGCGGTCCACGCGTGCCCCGCAACGATGCGGAGGTTGAGAATTTGAGGAGGCAACTAGCAGAAATTTTCGAGCGGTGAAAAGCCTCAGAAATGGAGAAAGAAGAGATGAAGCAACGTATGACAAGGTTGGAGGCCTCCCTCAATGATGTCATCTTGGCCCAAGGCAATCCGGGTGACAATGCCGCCGCAACAACTCCCTTTGTCGCCGATAAATCCTCATGTGCTTCAGCAGGTATTCCCGAGGAAGACCAAGACTAGGTCCCTTCATTTTTCTTGTATTTAGATTAATGGACAATGTTGTTATGAAACATATTGTAACTTTAGATGAAAACTACGTGTGTGTGAAATGAAGTGTGTTTATGTTATGTTGGATGTGTGTGTTATGTTATTTGAATGTACGTATTGTGTTATTAGGATGCGAAGGAAATTAGTTCAAACCAAAGTTTGTCGCCAGAAATCGTTTGCGATTAACCCAAAGTTTGTCGCAAAAACTGTCAAGCGACGACCCAATCTTTGTCGCTAGCTTGTGAGCGATGAACGAATTGTTCATCGCTTGAAATATCCATGCGACGAAGATATGTTCAATGTTCGTTACTTTAAATCTAAGCGACAAGAATAAAACTATGACATCGGTATTGAAGCGACGCGTTCGGTTTTGTCGTTGCTTCGATCGATTTCTGGAATGGTGTTCATTAGAGCTTCATCATGGATTTTGGTGAGGCTTGACATTAATTTACAAACTAATGTCTTTCTCACTCATGAGTCATTACTGGAATGAGCTTATTGATGAAGACAAGTCACTGGTATAGAAACTCAGTGAGCAAGAGAGATCGAACACTACTGGAGGAGAGAGCCAAGGCGACGAAGGTAAGTTTCTTCGTCGCCTTAGTTCAAATGAGGCGACGAAGAAAGAGGTGGTACCCTCAGAAATGACCTACGTCACTTCAACGACATTGGGGCAACGAAGAACGATCTTAGTCGCTTCAATAAACTGAGGCGACCAATATGAAGCGACGAGGAGTATCTTCGTCGCCTAGAGCAATCTGGGGCGATGAAGATTAAGCAATCTTCGTTGCCCACGTTTTTTAAGCTAGCTAATTGATATACACTGCATATGCATCCAATTAATTAGTATGCACACTACATGCAAGTATGCAACTCATCTTTTCCTCGAGGATATATTATAGAAGTGTTTTTATATATCACTTCAAGAATCACGAATCTTTTGGAACACATAAATACTGACTGTTTTTTTCTTCTTTGAAAAGATATATTATAGAAGTGGTTTTATAGAATACTTCAAGAATCATGAATCTTTCTAGCTACATATACACATCTTTGGAAGACATATCTACATATTTTTTTATTTATTTGAAAATATATACTAACTCGATCGTCTGATTGGTTTGGAAGCAATCTGTAACCTTGCATTTGAAGCATCAAATACATATTCTTTTACAGAGGAGCAACAAATCTTAAATATATTAGTCTAAAGTACTTGAAATTTGAGGTGGAGAACTAACTAGCGGCTTGAAATTAGTTACATTACATAGTATCGAAGTGGACAAAACTCTATTAGGATCGAAACATTATTATGATCTTGTTATTTGTCAGTTTGGCCAACTCTATAAAGCACTGTGCAGTGGCTGTTTGGCTCATGCATCCTAAAATTTTGGTTTAATATAGTATGAATGATGATAGAAACCTCTATTTGAAACTCAATTTAATGTTGTAGCAATTTTAGCTTGACATTGAAGCGACGAAGATTGCAATCTTCGTCGCTTCGTTTAGGGTTAATAGTCAATGAGGCGACCAATATTGAAAACTTCGTCGCTTCGGTTAGGGTTATTATTAGGGCTAATAGTCAATGAGGCGACCAAGTATGGATCCCCAAGGTAACCCTGTGAATACAACATTGGTTGCTGCGACGAGAGAGTTTAGAAGTCTGATGTCCCGATACATTGGTAGCATCATACGCGGCAAAGTTCAAATGCTTGCGCCTAGCTTTTTGTCACTTAGCGATGTGCAACGCGACATCGTCAATGCCGGTATCGAGGTTTACTTACTGCGCTTAGCTTAGTTTGTTACTTTACGGTTTATGTAATTATAACTTTTAATTAACACATTTTAAATTTTTGTGCTAGATGAACTATGACATCCCGGCGACCGATGTGGAGATGTGAAACTTTATAGATGCGAAGGCGCAAACAATCTACAAGGACTGGAAGCATGATTATCATCATCATTATCTCCACGTCAGCCAGGAGACTCCTGCCGAGTTCCTAGGGAGGGAAGAAGAATATGCGTGGTTAAAAGGCCACTTCGAAGACCCTGCTTACTTGGTAAGCTTCATAAACTATCCGCACAGTTTTTCGCCAACGATTTAAAATTTACATGTTTATCTATTCTTATTTTAAAATCATTATTTTGTGTGGCAGAAAGTTGTGCGAACAGAATCGAGGAAACCGAAACAAGAACAAGGAGCAGCAGCTCAACCACCATTCGGGATCCCTCGCCCTCTAATACCGGAGCGAGGTGTTGGAGAAGGAGGGTCATAGAGCGCCGGCCATCCAGACTTGGATTGACGTATACCAGCCGGACAAGAATGTGGCTGAGAAAGTGGTGAGCGAAAATATGTTACGTTACGTTATTACAATTATTTTTGTTTACCAAATTGTAATATTATTTAATTAATATATTTTAATTGAGCAGGCGGCAGTGAAGCGAAGGCTCGACGAAGTCTTGTCGCAACAAGATAGTGCAGCGGGCGACGATGACGGCGATGTGGTTTCCCAAGACCATCCTCTTCCTCTTGATACACAAATAAATATCATAGAGGAAGAGGTGGGTTCAAGGCCCGGGACCTTTATAAGAGGTAATACTATAAAATCTGTGGTCGTTTATCTCGATTTACGTTTTCCTCGCTTTTTGTGTACTATTCAAACATATTTATTTGTTCTTGTTCGACGTGACAGGGGTGGGGCGCGCAGTCACACGCGACCCCAAACCCAGAGGAGGGGCCCGGGTGACCGGCAATGTAGAGGAAACTCAATCCCTGAAAAGGGAGGTCGTTGAAGCCAAAGAGGAGGCGCGCAAATCCAGAGAGGATTATAATGCGCTCGCCCAAAGGGTGCAACAAATGGAAGCCTTCATGCGATCGATCCAAGCTGGGTGTCAACAAGCTCCAGTTCCTCCACCCGCTCCTGGCACGCAATCCAGCTGCAACGCCGTCCCCGACCATGAGTCTACTTTGTGAACAATAGTAGTTAGGGTTTGTATAAACTGTGTACGTTTTGATTTGTGATTTATTTTTCTGTATGACTTGATTTGTTGTTGAATGAGTTCGTTTATCATATATAGTGCTTTGAAATTGTGAACTGTCGTAACTTGGTACGTTAATATTAAATTATTATTTTTTCCCTGTCACCCAATGGAGCGACGAAGATTGATCAATCTTCGTCGCCCAATAGTGAAGGGACCGATCTCAGGTGACGAGACGTTGGCGACGAAGACTTGGTCACATCTCATCGAGGCGACCATAAAATGATCCGAGGCGACCATAAGGCTTCGTCGCCTCATATCTCTTCTCCAATAGTGGGAATGTTCGGAATGAGCATGTTGCAGAAGCCATAAAGGCTTGCAAGAACGGATTAGCCTAATACAAAACAAGTCCGTACCTGGAGCATGCCAAGAGTGATATATACATTACATGTATATCTATATATAAAATCATGTACGTCAATATGTAATGGCCATTGGCCAACTCAAGTGAATGTATAGTATATAATTACATTCGAGGCTTCAATAGAACTTTTCCTGTAAATAACTTATCGTTTTGATATGCTTGATGCACAGATATTAGTTATTTCGTGTCATTATGATTTGTTTTATCAACATGTAATCACCTTGGCAATATGGCTATAGTTTTATCTCCCGACGCAACCCGCGGGCTTGGTTGCTAGTTGCAAACTATATATATATATATATATATATATAAACACCAAACTATACCCCTTCCTGGAATACTAACTTGTAGTACGTAGTAGTCCTCCCCTTTCTTAGCAGACTAGCTTGTAATAAAAAGACAATCCAGGGTTGGCCAACCCCTTCATCTACAAAAAGATGAAGAAACTGAACAGATGTAATGTGTTAATTTTCATCCACTTCAGTTCATAACATCTTGATGAAGAAATATGATGAAAACCAAACTATCTTCATGATATCCAGAAAACATATATGCATACTAAAAGTCATCTACAGGCTTCAATCAAGGTCATCTACGGGTTTGTTGTTCTTCGTCATGGCCTATATACTAATCTAAAACTGCGTTGTGTAACAGATGTACTCATTCTTGGTTAGGAGAGTCCTGATCATATCCGTGAGTCTGTACCCCAACTTTGTACTTGACTTCTTTATTGTGAATAAGTATACCCTTAAAAAAAATCATTTACAGGTTTGAGCATCAGTACATATATAGGAGCAACGATATATATATATATATATATCGATCAGTAGGAGTTTCCAATTCGATTCCTACTAAAGAACGCCTCAAATGCATTCCACATGCCATTTAGTAGACCTAGAGAAAAATAGATATAGGGCCTAGCCTCCAGAGATGTATTTTACCACTGAAAATAATTTGGATACTAAAATTTGAGGGGCACCCACAGAGGTGCTAACCCTTTTCAAAAATAGGCGTATGCCACTTAAAGCGCCGCGCATACGGTATTCTTTAGTAAAAGGCGAAAGAATAGTTCGCTTTGTGCTCAACGCATGGCTCCGTGAGTTTTAGTGAAGTGAGCTGTTTTGACTTTATATTACTTGCACCTGATATCTAATGCTCTCACTCCTAGTGTGGGACTTATGGCTTCCTTCACTCAAATCGGCAGTCAGTTCACCTGACCAGTCTACTCGACTGTACTAAAGCCAAGCATGTATGTAATGTTGTTACTTGTTAGAGCTATGTTTTTCATTGTTTCATACTTGATCTAACTTTTATTTCCACTGGACAAATTTATTGATATATAAATCTTTTTTTTGTTTAAGTGAGCGGGTTGGAGAAACGATACTCAATCTCGATCATTGTCGATCTACTAGCAGATTATTTTTGTGTCTCTAGATTGAGATCAGAGTAGCAATACGGCAATTTCCGCAACTACATAAGACTAGCGTCATAAGCTTTCATTCAATGAACTGGATCCGAAAGTGAATCCCATTGTATTCTCTGGTTTATCATTCAGATTTTTGGTCTTTTCCGGTGACAAGTATGACGCATAACCCGAAAACACATCTGAACACAAATAAATTAATATGCAATTGTAGACGAAGTATTTTTATTCCTTCCTTCCAATCACTCGTACATGTAGTCTGGATATACTTATTTCGACAAGTTGTAGAACATATATGCATGTATATATATATATACACACACACACATGCAGATCAACAGTAATGTGGATTAAAGTAAGGAGCAGAACTTGACTATACTAATGAAGAACATGACTAGTTCATTGAAGCTTATGGAAGAAGAATGGTTATGAGGCTCATAAATGTTTTGAGATTAAGTTGGTAACAGGATCAAAGACATGCTGAGCTGCTGTATGGCTTCTGGAGATGTCTCACATCATGAGAGTGATCTCAACCTTATAGCTCCTTTTTATTTTCTTTTATCTTCATGTTTAGGATTTGGGCCGTTTGTATATATGATGGTTTCAACTCAGTCACTTCGTTTATTAGTTTCTCAAATCACAATACAATATATGGGTCGTCTAATTCCTAGAATTCTTTTATGAAAATCCTCATCCCACGTCTCCATGCTCTTTTTGCTATCATTATCTAAATGATAGTGATTCCCTCTTAAGTTGCAAACTAAATGTGAGCAACCGGTACACAATACAATTATTCACTAAAGTACTGTGGTCTTACTTGTACGTACATTTGGCTATATGATCATCTTGAGATTAGTAGTGCTTACTGCTTATTCTCAAAATAAACCAATCTATTTTTGAAGTTACTTTTTCTGCTTGCTAAAACAGCTAGGGGAGCAGCTCCTATATCATCTGTTTACTGTAGGACTAGAAGGAACTGGATCGGTCCTCTTAGTCTAGCCAATGACAAAAATGAAATGAATCGAAACAAAGTAACATAACCAAGATTAGAAGGCCCCAAGTAATAAATTATGACATAGGCTCTCTCGCAGTTGAGGAGACGACTTAAGCGAGAACATCTCCTAAGTGCAATGGAGGCCATGAGTCTTCTTGATGAGTCCATGCCTGTGCCTGTGCCTTCGCCTTCTTATATATCCATGAGAAAACTAAAACTAGAAGCAGGGTGCGCAAATTTAAACTCTGTTTTGGTAGGGTGCGCCAAGCTTTGCAATAGTGCAACGCAAAGATGACACGTGTGACCTCCAATAGCAAGCTATTGTGGTGAGACCACCCCTTCAAAAAATTAATTTAATATCGTGTGAACCAATGGTCCACATATCAGATATTAAACTGATAAGAACAGATACTACACTTGATCTTAGCCAAAAGGCCGAGAAAGGTATGAATTATTTAGTCAAGCTCGTCTCCTTTTATATGACCATTCACTTCTGTCTTCCTCCAAGCAGGCGATGTGGTACTGTTCACACATACAAACAGGCAGCCTAGTTTTCATCGACTTCAATTCATGATGTCTTGATGAAGCCATATGAGAGAAACCAAACTATTTTCAGGATATTCAGAAAACTTATATGCAAACTCAAAGTCATCTACAGGTTTTTGATTTGTCAATCAAAGTCATCTGCAGGTTTGTTGTTCTTCGTCATGGCCCTTAGACTAAGCTAAAACTGCATTGTACTCGACTTTATACTTTTTTAGTTGTGAATAAACTTACCCTCAAAGAAAAGCCATCTACAGGTGAGAGCATCCATCTTATATCAGTACGAGCAACAATGTCCATCTGCAGGAGTTTCCAATTCCACATTGCCTGCTAGGATATATCTAAAACTGAAAACGACTTGGATATTAAATTTGAGGGGCACCCACAAAGGTGCAACCCTTTAAAAAATAGGCGTATGCCATTTAAAACGCCGCGCACACGGTATTCTTTAGTAAAAGGCGAAAGAATAGTTCGCTTTGTGCTCAACGCATGGCTCCGTGAGTTGAAGTGAAGTGAGCTGTTTTGACTTTATATTACTTGCACCTGATATCTATGCTCTCACTCTTGGTGTGGGTCTCGTGGCTCCCTTCACTCGTTTTGCTATTGGTGCACAAATCAGCAATCAGTTCACCTGACCAGGTCTACTTAAGCCAAGCATGTCTGGAATGTTTGTTAGGGCCATGTTTCATTGTTTCATACTTGGTCGAGAAAACATAGATACATCTATCCTCCTCACCAGTGTAGCAACTAAGTAATGAAGCTAGAGAGCTACTTCACTTAATTTCAACTGAGATCATGAGTTTCATATATCATTTATTTATGAGATAAATACTATGTATAATTCTGTGAAATCCCACTTAATTTCATGAATGGAATATTCTGTGAACACTCATGGGAGGAGATTCCCGGCTATTCAGTTTCCTGTATTAACCAATAAATTACAGCCATTGGCCTACTACAGAAGATGAAGCTATGCCAATTCAATAAGCACGTGTACAAACTACCTAGATGAAACGGGAAACCAAGGTTTCTCATCCAAAACGATACAGAAGGAAGAGAACAAAAACGAACAGGCGAACAGGCCAATGTCTGCCCCTCGGAATCAATTCAATGTTGAAGAAACAACAGGATGCACGGCAAACAAATCTTGAACGTCTCTCCAGCTCACTTTGTCATCCTTGCCTTATAGATAATCTTTCTGATAATTTGCGAGTGCCAGCACAATACATAACAAATTCATTAGTGATCCACGTACCAGCACTAAAGGCAGTCATTCTTGAATCAATAATACAAAGGTTACGACTTATGGAAAATGTGTTTTGGCACATATCACAAAAACCATAACTTTGGCCCAGTCCGGCTTATACAGTTGACTTGTCATCTATCTTCAAAGTATGAATTATCGATAGTTGTTTCCTGTTAGTTTCTAGTTTCTACAACACCGTGAAGAATACCTACTCCTGATTCCAACTTAAAGGCAGGTAGACAATGTAGATAAAGTTTCCTAACGGGCTAAGAGATTAAAATTGCAACTTTTAATGAAGATAGTTGGGAGACGAACTTACTTTATTAGTTCATAAGTAACTATCATTGTTGTACCATAGAGTGACATGTTTAAGAAACGAGGACCAAACCCTCTGTAAAAGCCACACCATCCGTCTTCTCGTAGTAGTGTTTTTGCTGTCTTCAGTACCGGCGGTCTTCCACCACTGTTCTTATCATGCGCATGGGATGTTGGCATCTTGCACAACCAAAGGATACAGTGCTTCTCATGTCTGCTTGGACGACGTCAACTCTAATTGGCACACGGGGAAGGTGTGCTACATGGGTCATTGTAGACGGTTTCCTCGTGATCATCCGTGACTGCAAAAAAAATTACATGATTAGATCATGCATGTTAATAAAATATAAATAATGTAGAGAAATTGTATTCACACACCCCTAAATATTAGATACACATCCATTTTTTATGTATTAGATATTACATTTCAGGGTTGATCAAATTACCAAAATGGACACCAATGCAATAATAAAATACACAAAACCTAATTTAATGAATTTCTCCCGCTTCAACTTCGTACATTCACAAACGTGTTCACAAACTTAGAAGTTAAAGATGAAACCCTAGAGTTCATCTATCAATTGCTCTGGAAGTGTAACGGATTCTGAATCGAAGTAAATTAATGATTTGCTTTGGAAGCGTCAAATGATGTCCATATGTTTGACGATGAAAATGTAGAACATCCTAGCGTTGATTGAGTTGTTTTGGAGATTACTGGTTACTCCACCTAAACAACAATAATAACACCATTTCCATTCAAGAGTTCTTATGTGTTTCCACGCCCCTTAAAATTTACGAAATTTAAAATTAATTACTTTTGAGATGTACTTGGTCAACTTTATCGAGCTTTAACCTATATATAATTTGTAGTTTTTAATTGAATGTAATTGTACTCTCATATGTTAGTTTATACTTACGTACACAATGTCTAATTTTGTTCATTTTTATGGCTGTTATTTGTTGGAAAAAAAAAATAGCAAACGTAATTGGTCTTTTTTTAGATGAAATATAGAATATATTAAGAGGCTGATAATTTAATTACAAGGAATCGACCGATTACCGACACGATAAGAACAGATTTATTAATTTAATAAATGAGGGATAATTTTGAATTTTTGGAAGGTGTGTATCTAACAATTGCTGATATAATAAAGCTGATGGTTGGTGTATTAAAAATGAGATGTGTATCTAGTATTTAGAGATGTGTGAATAAAATCACTCATAATAATGTAATGCATGCATTTGCAAAAATATATATGTAATTGTGATGCATGTCTTACGCAAATACGAAAAGATGCAAGATTTATTCTCTCTCAACTATCAATTTAGAAATTTCAAAAAATTATTTATCTCTCACACTCTCTCTTACAATTACTCAGAAGATGCCATTTATAATACTGATCGGATGTGGTGGTTAAACTAGCAACGAAACATGCTTGTATGTATTCTCTGGTCATAAAGAAGGTGATTACTGAGATCATTCTGCTTGGCTTTACAAT